>JAQHUG010000023.1:4877955-4910455 GCA_028555095.1 Dicrostonyx torquatus | reverse complement strand
AAGACTGAGCGGGAACCTCATAGCAACAATAACTGTCTTTCATAAGCACACAGCTCCCTCTGGGCATGGTGATCAGTTGTGGATGTCTTCTCTTCCGTGGAGCAAGCCGCAAACTTCGGAAGCAGCATGAACAAGTGCTGCCAGGTGGGTGGGACAACAACTAACGGAGATATGCACAAAGGACTGTGGGATTCAGTGACCAACTGAAGGCATCAGATTCTCTGTAAGATTTTGCTCAGCTATGATTTCTTGAAAGAAAGGGTGGCATGCCATCAGACAGGCAATGTGGGAAGTTCACCTCTGTTCAGGAAACATGAACCCATTTCCTGATATGTACAAGGAGTTGGGAAGTGTGTTGTTAATATAAAGTCATTGAATTTATCAACAACAAACATCCTTGTTATTTTCTAATCATATAACTACAAACCTTTTATTACCTCTCAAACAGCTCTCTGAGACAGGCATCTGTGGTTTTCCTTATTTGAGTGAGGCATCTAATGGAGGATTTTTATTAACTTGGCCTTCTGAGCTTCCTTAATAAGGGGTCAGATTTAGACCTAAGCCTGATCTGTGAGCTCCTCATGTCTTAACCATTACCCTAGCCTTGTCTAGAGAGCATGGGCACGTGAACCATTGCTGTGTGAGAGGTGCCCAGCTCAGGCAAAGGAGAGACTGTGTATGCACTAGAAGTAGGAGGAGAGACCACTGCACTTTTGTTTGAGAGGTTATGTTTCTGTTAACAGTGCATTCTCTTTTACAAAACAGTAGAAAGATACCTTCCATTATACTTAGTAATGGCATGTTTGATTTCATTTTAACTCATTAAAATTATTTGATTCTGTATCAGACCATTTCCTTAGAGTCTTGATCTCTGGAATTCTAAACAGCTTACTGGGTTGAGAGGAAAACTATTATTTTTTTGTATACTTATTTTGGCAATTTTTGATGTTACCTGAATTAAATAGATTCATTGCTCTGAGTCTTCAAATTCTGGAGTCTTTTAGCATTATTCTACCAACCCTAGTTATTTTCAGTTCATTAGCTGATTTATCAAGTGAGGAAAAAAAGAAGGGAACAATGAACTTGATTTTCCAGTCCCATCTAGGCAGTTGTTAATAAGTATGTCATTATCCCTTTACCTTTTATCTCTCTTTTCTTCCCCTCCCACCGTTTTTGGGGAGGATTGTAAACGCTGCCAGCATTTTTAACTGCTACTCCATCCCCTCAAGCATTTATGGGCTCTATAGGTGCCAAGTTGTCATCAGAAAGCGAGATCAGATGCTGGAAAGCAAACAAGCACACCACGAGTAGCATCTTGGAACGGTGCAAAGCGGTGGCTCGCAGGCATTCACCAGCTTGCATACAACTGGGGGACATTACTTGGCCAGCCACAAACCATGGTGGATATAGAGCGCCCTGGAACCTGCCCTTCAAGAGGAAGAGAGCAAAGGAAAGCCCTTTTATCATCACTGGCTCCCCTTTACCCGACATCACAAGGTGAACTGCTTCAAAGACACTGCATCAGTGGTGCTTAGGAACCCCCACTGGCTGTGTAGCCCATTCGGCAAGCAGAGGAAGTGGAACTCTCTCTTCAGTGGTTAGTCTTATAATTCACCTGTGAGGCGCCAGGCTTTTATAGCTCACCTGGGGATCAGCATAATAGCTTTTTTTCTTCTTTATGGTTAAAAAATGTGAGCCTTGACTTGGTGAGAGATGGTTCAGTGGGTAAAGGCACTTGCCACCAAGCCCAAGGACCTGAGTTCAAACCCAATTTAGTAGAAAGAGAGAACAAAGTGCTCCAAGTTATCCTATGTCTTCCATATGTATGCACATGTATGTACATTAGCATGTGTACACATACACACACACACAAAGTAAGTAAAATAAAAAAAATTAAAGAGAAATTGAGCCTTGACTTCCAGAGACCTAACTTACAAACAAAAGTTGGAAACCGAACGTGTAACTTGGAGAAACCTTAAATGTTTAAGACTGCCAGACAGATGACAAGCTCTTCTTAGGAGGAAGTCTGGAGGAAGTTCCCTGAGCTCAGGAGGAAGTCTGGAGGAAGTTCCCTGAGCTCAGGAGGAAGTCTGGAGGAAGTTCCCTGAGCTCAGGAGGAAGTCCCTTGAGCTCAGGAGGAAGTCCCCTGAGCTCACCATTTTAACAGGGAATGTCTATCTTTCCAGGCTGGGTGGTCCACACTCTTTTTGAGAAAGAGAATGTTGAAATATTGTCAGTTCTCCGGATCAGGATTCTATAGACTTTTCATTTATTGCCAGGGAAATGATTCTTTAAAGTTATTCAGTGGTTACCTACCTCTGCTCCCTTGGAAAGAGACCAAAATGAGATTGTGTACCCAGACCATGTAGGGACAAACTCCCCCTTCTCTTTACTCTCCCACTTCCAGGGCTTTGGGGGACCCTGAGCTTTAGAGAGCACAATTTTGAAAGCTGCTACTCAAAATGAAGATGAAATATTAACAGCCTCCCTACTTACCCACAGACAGGACCAGCCCAGCTCTTTGCAATCCTGTTGGAAGCAATAGGTCCTCACCATGTTCTTTAATGGATTATGTGTTATTTATGATCATGGGTACCAAAAAAAGACTGAAGGATATAGATCATTCTGGAACCTGTGAGGTTGGTACTCCTTGTTGGTTCTGCTTTAGTCTCTCAAGCTTTTGCAGAGTGTCAGAAAACACGGATCACAGCGGGTATCTTGGGATAGCAGTTAGGATCAGGAGGGAGTATGATTGCTTTTCCAGGGAACATAATAAGCATCTTTGAGAGCATAATAGAGATGCGCTGAACAGAAGCCTCAGTAGGGGTTTCACGAAGGCAGTAGTGTGGCTGCTCATCTTTCGCTGGCTTGCCCCACTGCCTTCCTGTACCTCTTCATTCCATATTCCATTTCTAGAGGGTCTTCTTCAACTACCGGCCATCCCAACACCTAAGAGGACACTGCGAGATATAATCCAACACAAGACCTTTCTCCAGCGGCAGTTGCATTGTGAGAGGCATTCACGGGTCTCTGGGGATGTGGCTCAGTGACAGTGTGCTTGCCAGGCATTCATAAGGCTCTGAGCGTCACCCCAAGTGCTAGTTTTCTTTCTAAGGGAAAATAGTAATGGGACAGTTGAGGTTATTTTATTCATATTGTTATATGTTATGTGTCTGTGTGCCTGTCTGTGTACATGCATTTCTGTGTGTTTGCCTATTCGTGTGCTTGTGGAGACCGGAGGTCTCTGGTGCTCTCTGCCTTGCTGGCTAATGACTGGGGTAGGATCTGTCACTGAGCTTGAAGTTCATGGTTTCCACAAGCTCCTGGGAATTGCCTGTCTTTGACTCCCGGAGCTGGGGTTACAGAATGTGGTCCTGTGGTAGGCTCCTGTGGTAGGCTTTTTACCTGAGTGCTAGGAATATGAACTCAGGCATCCATGCTTGTACAACGATCACTTTACCCACTGAGCCATCTCTCCAGCCCTTTAATTATTGAATTTATTATTATTTGACATAGATAGTCTGGGCTAACCTCAAATCCACAGTCTTCTTTGCTTCTGCCTCTTAAATGCTGCCCTTATAGGAAGATAAGGTATTATTATTGTGGATGTGTATCTGTGGGCCTGTGCATGCCAGGAGCCATGTGCAGAGGCCAGAGCACAACTTCGTGGTGTCAAGTCTCTCTTTCCACCTTCACGTGGATGCCGGGTGTTGAACTTATATGATCGTGCTTGGTTGGCGAGCTTCAGCTCACATCTCCACACTGGGTTTAATTATGTTTTAAAGAAAATTTTAAGGAATTTTTTAAGAAATTTAAGAAATTTTTAAGGCTTGCTTCCTTTCTGCAGACAAGCGCATCGTGGATCCCACTTTTGCTTTGCTGCATGCTGACCATGGAGCCCGATTCTAAGTGTGGATACATTCTCCTCTCCAATCCCTCATCTCAGCTGACCATTCTTTACTACCTTGAAGCCTCTTAAACATCCCTTGTTTCCTTGAACCACCCGGACGTCGAAACACGAGAAGTTTCCCTTGGTGGTTTCTGTTGGCGGCTACTGTGCTCCAGGGGTCTTGGACAATAAGCCTTTCATAGTTTCCTCTTAGTTTTTGTTTTCCTTTGAGTTTCACTGTGGCAGCATTGCTTGTCTCAGTTTTGGATTTTTCACTGTTTGATGCTATGTTCCCATCGGGTGGTGGGCTTCTTTCCCATCATGTTTCTGTTTTTGTAGAGGTGGAGGTAAAAGTTCATGGAGAGAAGCTTTGGTGTGTTTCTCTTTGAGGCCACGAAAATAAGGAGAGATTCTGTCTCATATCTAGAAAGGGATGGATGTGAATAGAAATTTCTTTCTTTGTTTTTTTCGAGACAGGGTTTCTCTATAGCTTTGGAGCTTGTCCTGGAACTAGCTCTTGTAGACTAGGCTGGCCTCAAACTCATAGAGATCCACCTCCCTCTGCCTCCCAAATGTTGGGATTAAAGGCGTGCACCACCACTGTCCAGCTGTGAATAGAAATTTCAAAGGGGAAGCGTGACCCCATGGATGGACCGTATATCTTCAGGGGACCCCACTGGTGGAACACATATTCAGGGGACCCCACAGGTGGAGCACATATCTTCAGGGGACCCCACTGATGGAGCACATATCTCCAGGGAACCCCACTGGTGGAGCACATATCTTCAGGGAACAAAGAGTGCTGAGCAGATGTGAACTCTGACCTTTGAGGCTTTGCCATTCCCTGCAACTTCCCATAAGTCAGATCTCTGCTTTTACTCCTGACTAGAATGATGTAAAAGATATCAATGTCAATAGTGAGAGACAGGAGGATAGCCGAGATGTTTCGAAGTGCTGTGCTATGACTAGGTTTTGGAGCCTTTAATTGTCAGAGTGTGGTGCTTTACTCTTTAGCCTCCCCAAATAATCCATAGGCTTTCTGTTTGTTTCCAGAGTCCAACAAAACTGGTTCATTGATGACCTCCCTGTTTACCCAATATTTTTTTTCCATCTGCAGCTCTTGGTAGAGGGTGTAGACAATGCACCTTGGGTGAGCAGGCTACAGACTATTTTGTCACTATTAAGTGTTCCAGAATCAGATAGCCTCTCTCATTTCTTCCTCCATGTCTTTGGATTCTGTACATATGGAATTTACCCTGTAGGTCAAAGATATTTGCAAAAGAAAATCAAGTCTGTACTGAGTATATCCTAGCTTACAACAACAGCAGCAGCAATAGCAACAACCAAAAAAGCCTACAACAACAGCAGCAGCAATAGCAACAACCAAAAAAGCCTGTCCCCATTCCCTAAACAACACACAGTATTCCCGTGGCATCTATACCATGTGATGCTGTTGCTGCTGCTGATGTGTTGGTATCATACCATCCTATGTAGGGGACTTAGGTACCTGTGAATTTTGATGTTAGTAGGTGGGCAGGAGGTTGTCTTAAAACCAGTTTCCTTCTGACATTGAGGAACAATTACAAAACCTGTCAGTCCCATGGCCTGGAGTCTTGTTCTTTCTCTCCCTTAAGTTTTGCTCTACCATAGTATCTCATACTTAAGGGCCCTAAAGAATAGAGCAAGGAGAGCCGCGCTTCGTGAAGGAGGAATGTGGTCCCCATGTAGGAAACCAGCTGTCTCTCTCTGGCTATGGTAGATAGGAAGAAGGCTTTGATCATGGCTTTCTTGTGCTGGCTAAAGTCTCAGAGGAAGATACATGGATGAAAAAAAGTTTAAAGGCAGAGGACCACCCCACAGGATGTAGCCCAGGTCTTCTCACTTTATTACCTGGGCTTCTGCACATTGGTGGGCAGCATGAGAACCAGAGCTTGTACCTTAATATCTTCTGTGATACGGGAAGGGGACACAGGTTCCAGGATGCCAAGTGAAGAGCTGTTGAGGATACTCTAGGACACCTCCAAGGGACATTGCTGTGGCATGTTCCTAAATGCAAGGGAGGATTATGTGAGCAGGGTGGGTTGGTGGTCATGGAGGTCAGAGTATCAAGAAGGGTCATAGTCTGCAGATTATTGGTAGGTTCTTTCTTTACCAAAGGGTAATACACAGTAGGAGGTCAACAGCCAAGTCACAGCGACAGCAGATGCAGTAGGGTGCCCAGCAACTGAGAAGACAAATGCCACCGAGGCCAAAAGGAATTTTAGCAAGGATGAAGGAATGTGAACGATCAGAGCCCTCACTTATTTGTTAAATTTTCCTAATTCACATCCAAAATAGTTTATGGTTTATAGTTCTTGTTTGTGTATTGTGTGTTTATGTGTGGCTTATATGTGTCTGTATGTGTATTGTATATGTGTGATTTATGTGTGTGTGTGTAGACACACATGAAGGCCAGAGGATATTGGCAAACTGCTCTGCCACCCTCTACCTTATTCTTCAACACAGCCTAGGCTGGTGGGAGCTCTCCTGTTTCCTCTGCCAGCAGCGTTGGGTTACAGACCTGTGTGTAGCCATGCCCGACATTTTTTGCCTGAGTGCTGTGGATGAACTTCAGGTCCTCATGACTGCACATCAATCGCCCTTTCTAAGTCAGTTCCACAACCCAGTTACAACTTCTCTAGATGCATCCCAAGACTTTTGATATTTTCTGTTGGTGATAATCAGAGTAACTATACTCGCTGGCATACTTCCAGGAAGCCTCTTAGCTGTTTCAGTTTGCCATCCTTCATGCTGTTTGTTTTCTATTTCCTGAGTGTCTTTGATTCTGTAGTAGCATGTGCACATTGAAAAATTTATCCATATAAATCTGGGCGTACAGCTTGCTGCTAAATGTGTGCTTAGCATCCGTGAGGTTTTGTGTTAGTTCACAGCACCACGGAAAGGTTTATCTCTTTATCTCTCTACAATGCTCTTATTTGTTCTTTGTCTCCCCCTTCTCCCTTTCCATTCTATAAGTAAACTGCTTTATTGAGACCCACACTTGAGGTTATTCACTGGACACAAAGATTAGGCCAAGTATAACGCCCGTGGATCTCAGTCTAGTCCCTTTCTCTGCTTCCTTACCCCACAGAGCTAATGCAGTGGCATTTTCCTTCATTTATTCAGCAGGCACATTAAATACTACTCTTAATTAATTAGCTAAGAAGTTCATTAATTATTAAAGAGATTAACTATGGACTAAAATGTGACTTCTTTCTCTGGTGACTGATATTTCAGAACCAGAGAGAGATGGGGAGACATCGGGTAGGCAGAAGAAAAAGCCAAGAACAAAAGAGACACCCCCAAAGTGAAGTACTCCTGCCTCCCCCACAAAGCATGTTGGGCAGGATGAGACCCAAGCTGTTTTCCCAGTAGCTGAATCTCCCATCTGAAAGGCATGGAAATGGCACCTTGTGATAGAAGCCCAGGATGTTTGCTGGGATGCTGGGATTCATTGACAGCTTCTTCACATAATTTTGGAATTTTGGCATTCATATAATTTGGAATTTTCTCTGAAACCTTTGCCTTGAGGTGGACTCAGATAACAACCTGATTCTGCAGGACAATATTGAACTCAGAAAAGGCCTCCAAGGACAGACAGAAGATTGTGATAGATGTATGATACTCTCAGAAAATATGTCTGTGTGTATAATTACTATTTTTTAACCAAAAAATTATCTGACCTATCATTTCACTTTTCCTTAGAACTTTGTTGTTATTTCCACTGGTTTCAGAATATCTTTCCAATTGAGAAGAGGAAGGATGACAAGGAGGGGTGAAAAGGGGGCTCAAGACGCTGGCATGGGTGGGGACGTGGTGGGGGATGGAAGATGTTTATCTTTTTCAATACAAAAGTGTATTATCAAGTGAAAGAATAAAATGTTTAAACCAGTAATCCTTCTGATGAACAATGTAGGTTGATATAAATTTGTATGGTATCATAAACGTTTATTTTAAAAGGTACCCAGGAGGTAGAGGGGCAGAAAAACATCAGGGCAATGGATTTAATGACTCTGAAAAAAAATGCCTGTGGATTGAGAACAAGATTGTGAGTAAGATTATGAATATGTAAACTATCTTCAGTGAAAATGACAGGCAAATAAAAGCTGAAATGTGTCAGAGATAGCTTGGATCAGAAACACCAACTTCCACAATCACGTGCCCAAGTTGTTCAGTAGTGGACTAGAAGATCTCGTTCTTGATACCAATGACTTTTCAGAAGGTCACTTACAACCATCTAATAAAATATTCTTAAGTAAGTCAAACATTTACAATTTTTAGTTGTGATATGTTATAGGAGCTTTCCATAAACTCAGAGCAGGGCAGTAATGTTTGCTACCAGCAGACTGTTTAATATTTATATCTGTATCTATAGCAACGTCATCTATATTTAGCTATACATAATATGATATTTAATAAGATACTGGACAAAAGTAGCAGCATTGGCTCACCTAAAAATTGTCTGGTACATATGGACATGTTGTCTAATCATGAAGGAGTACAATGGCCAACCAAGCAGTAACTAAAATTGAAATTGTCGTTGACATTGTTTAAAAAGCATAAATGGGAGACGTTTATTTTTAAAAAAATAACTTCCATTTGAACAATTAGTATGCTATTTCCGAAGTAGATCTCTATTTGTACTTCCAGTAATATTGGTTGTGCTGTTTTTTAATTTTTTCTGAGATATGGGTTTTAATAGGTAGCTCAGGTTGGCCTGCAATCCTGCTACCCACTCGCCTCAGCCTTCTGAGTGCTGAGACTACAATCACTGGCTGATTGTACCTTTTCAACTCTGTTGCTATAAAGTCTGATGTGGGATGTCCTTTTGTATATGCATTGCTTTTATTGGCTAATGAATAAAGCTGCTTTAGCCTATGACAGTATGACAAGACAGAACATAGGCAGGCTGCAACCGGAAGATTTTATATATATATATATGGAGAGAGAGTAGGCGGAGTCAAAGAGACACCATGTAGCTGCTGAAGGAGAGAGACACTCTGGAACCTTAAAGGTAGGCCACAGCCTTGTGGTGATACACAGACGAATAGGAATTGGTTAATTTAAGATGTAAGAGTTCGTTAATAAGTAACCTGAGTTAACAGGCCAAGCAGTGTTGTAATTTATATAGTTTCTCTGTGAAAAATTGGGTCTGGGCGGCAGGGAAATGAACGAGCAGTCTCCACCTACGAAAGTGTGTCAAGAGAGCAATTGAAACTTTCTTTCCTATTTTCTTCCCTCCCCCCTTCCTTCCTCCCTTCTTCCCTCTTTCCTTCCTTCCTTCCCTTCCCCTCTTCCTCTTTTCTTCCCTCTTGCCTTCTGATAGAAGTATCAAGATGATGGCAAATCAGAAATGAAGGGGACACAAATTTGATCCCAACTAGTAGAGTGCTTCTGGATTTGATTTGCTTGACACTCTGCCTGTTGGTGTGAAATTGCTATTGACAGACTGACCTGTGACTGTCTGCTAAGAGGGAACCTAGTTAGCATCTCCTGTGACAGAGGTGGCTTTTCAGAAGACAGTCCTTTTAGACCCAAATAAATATGCATGTTGGATTTGAAACTTTCTATGTAAAACAGAGAAGTCAAGAATGGTTTGAAACCAAGAATTTCATCTTACTTTGAATTAAGTGAATAGTCTTTGAGGTTTAAAACAACTCACTTCCAGAATGGGTATGATGTTTATAAACCACACACTGGAAGCAAAGCTTACGTACCTTTACGCTATTGAACAAAGAACAGATTCTTTCCAGGATCCTCTTAGAACTCAGTGTCTATCTGCAGCCATACTGGCTTGAAGTGCTCCTACCCAGTCTCAGCACCCTGAGCGCATTGATTAGTTCTTGTGAGGGAGAATTTGGTAATTGCCAGGAATCTGTTTTTTTTTTTAAATTTTATAATGTTTTTTCTCTGCTGGTTTGTCACTTAAATCATAATTATGTATATAAAGTATACATACAGGAACATATACAAATAAAACACATATAAAGTGTTCCTATATTTGCTCATATATTACATCTGCACACACACACACACGTACTATAAAGTTAGCATAGAGAATTAGCTGCTCAGAAAAGGTAGAACAGACTGAGAAAACATGTGCATATCTTCTTTCCTGATGTTAATCACTAAATTCGATGGAGTTGCTGCTGAGTACTTGTCTTAGTTACATTTCTATCGCTATGACAAAACACCATGTAATGGGACTCTTTCCTAACTTTCACATCTTAGCTGCCTAAGCTAAGTTAGGTACCTGTTACCTGTACCAGGTAGATACACATCTATAAGCATAAGCTGAAAGAGTCCCTCCCTGGTTAGTGTCCTTTTCTTCAAGTTCAGTTTTGGGGACAGAAAACAGAGCCTTGTGTGAGCTAGGAAATTGTTCTAGCTTTTGATTACTGTTTCTTATGCTAGATTTGAACTCACTGTGTAACCTAGGCTGGCCCCAAATTCTTTCTCTTCTTGTTTGCTAACTGCTTGGATTTCCAGTACACTTAATGTTTTTTTTTTTAAAGTCTATTTTAAATTTTTGTTCCTTCACATAGATTGTGAACTAGCAGCTAGTGATCTTATTAATTCAATGTCTATTATTCAATAACCATGCTATCTAAGTGTCAGGATTACAATATAACATTTAATGATAAGGATGGTAATGTGTGAAGCGAAGGAGAGAGAATGGAAAGTGGTTTCATAAAAATCAGGAGCCTCACAAGAATGAAGAATTAGCCACATTCTAAGAGGTGGGTGGATAGATTGCCTGTTTAATTCTGTCTTGGCATTAATTACAAATGGGGGAAATCACAGCATTCTCAATTTTAAACCATTACCAGCAAAGGAATCTTACGGAAGGGACCTATCTGCATTTCCTTTAATTGATTCCCTGTAAAGCTGCTTCAATTATTTATTGGTCTAATCTACATTTGCTGAAAGCCTTTCTTGGCTCCACAATACTTGGCTTCCGTGTGTCTACTGAGTTCCCTCAAGAGATATGCTCCCAAACCCTGATGTTCCTGTCTCCTGCTCCTCTTCTGGCTATCCCATCTCATCCTCTGTGGATGTGTTTACCTTCCTTTGGGAGGAATCTAAAGACAACTCTATTTTCCTTTACCTATATGGCATGGCCAGTTCTCTTTGAAACTCAATCCAGAGAAGACATGTGTGACCTGGTTTAGAAAAACACCCTTCTGTGTTTTTCCACTCCTCAACCCCTTTAAGCTACTTGTAGCTTCTTCCTTCTTAGTATCATGCTGTAGATGTTGCCGCAGAGAAATCACAGATGTCCTGCTTTCCAGACACCATTTAAAATAGTCTCATTGTTTTAGAAATGTGAATGCTACTATCTCTTTAAGAGAACACTTAATTACAGTAGTTGAAACTTAAGAACATATATACGCCTTTCCTGTGGTTCTACAGCCCTGGAATTTTTTCTGTACATAAAATCACTAGCAAAGATGGCATTGGTATACACACCTCTATGGTTTAAAAATGTGGTCTACAGGTTTAAGATCTCAGTGTTTTATCTCCTTCTCTATGACAACACTGTACAGCTCAGATTGGCAGGGCCTGAATTAGCCAGTTTGGGTGAAATTTCCTCGCTGACTACTTAGATTGGATTACTATTGAATTCCCTGTGCGTTACTTCTCCAAAGTTATTCAGCATTTTAAAAATTTTCATTGAGTGCCTTTTATAGAGCTTTTGGGATGTAAAGTACTCAAAGAACTGAGATGTGCTATCTCCCCCTCGTGTGTGTGTGTGTGTGTGTGTGTGTGTGTGTGTGTGTGTACCTGCATCAAGGACTGCACTTGAACTTAGCGTTTTGTTAATGATGCCTGGGACTTCCTTTCATCTCCTCTTTATTCAGTTGGGTGGGAGTAAGCATGGGGTGTGGTGCTACTGCTATGCCAATCAGAACTAAGAATTTGTTTGGAGTGAGATCTTGAGTTTCCTTCTTTTGCCTCTACAAGATGACTGGCTGCCATTTCTCAGTTTTCCCATAGAGATGCCTATGCTCCTTGGGAGAATAATCCTGAAAGAATTTTGAATGAAAAACAAGTTTTTTCTAGATTGGGGTTTAAGTAGGTTTCTTGCCTATCCCTACCATGGTTCTGTGTTCATGAACCTGGCCCCTGACATGTTAAGTGTGTGGCCCAGAAATATGTATGGTTAGTGAATACCAATGTAACATTTACATGTGTTAATGATGAAAAGTTTCTGTACCTCATCAGCCTCTCTGCTGATGAACTAATCCAAATCACACCAAATCAAAACGAATTAGGAAAAGCCCAGGGTTAATGGATACAATGCTTCTGGATGACTTTCTAGACTCCCAGAGAGGAGCTGGGGAAGGAAGACCAGAAAACCACGTGTTTGTTCTCTGGGGGCATTTTAAATACCCCATGGGAGGTATCTTCAGCATCTCTGGGGAGGGCTAATCATTTGACAGCTTTCTCAGGGGTGGAGTCTGGGCTGAGGCAACTTTCAGGGGAGGGAGCTTGGGATAGAACTTCAACCTGAACATTCCAGACTCTTTGGATATATGGATGTCAGGGTCTGGGGTGAAGCCTGAACCCAAACATTCCAGATGCTTTGGGTATATGGATGCCAGGTACTGGAGTTACGGCTCTACACAAACATCCCAGACTCTTTGGATATATGGGATGCCAGGGGATGGAGTAAAGCCTTAACCAGTTTATATGGTATTTAATTCCAGATAGTGAACCTTCTGGCATTATTTCTTGGAGCTTTCCAAGACCTTCTAGTCCTTGAACTCCTTTTCCCACTGGACGTGGAGTTTTACGATTTTGCCGCATCAAACCAGCCAGCATCTGAAAGACTGAGGTGGGACTGTGATGTGAGATGCTTGTGGCCATGTGCCACCAGAGATGCCTCTTAGAATGTACGTTATCATTCCCATTCCAGGAAAAAGGAATGGAAAGGCGAAGGAATGTTTGGATTTAGTTCTGAGGTACTTACGTTTTTGACACAACACACAATTTCTTTAAAGTGCTCTGATATTTGAAATGTCTCTGAATTTTCAGTGTTTAATTAATAAATGATGTTTGCAATTTAGAAGAGATCTTCTGAAGAAACATTTCCCCCTCAGATAATAGCATTGCCACCAAATATACAGAATGGGCAAAGAAACGAATATAGGTTATATCCAGACTCTCACGGTTTTTAAAACAATCAGCAATCTGAAGCTCAGATTTCAATAATCTTTAAATGATTGAGGCAGCAGACAGATGTATATATACACTTATATGTAAGAAAAATTGTTAGTTTTTAAAATTCAGTTTTGTAGTTTGTAACCATAAGAGTGAAACAAGAAATCATACCGATTTTACCACCAGGTGGTGGGGTGGCTGCGGCGGATGCTTTATTCTTTGAATTCCTTTTAAAACGGAATAAATTTCTATAACAGAGATAAGAACTGAAAGTGATATTCAGAAATGTATGCTCCATCCTCTTTCACATTTCCAAGGATTTGGAGATGTACCTAAAGTCTTAAAGTAATGAAGGAAGACTTGTCCATATGCATAGAGGAGTTACAGGACCACGTTTTCTATAGTCCCTGTGTAATTGTCCCTGTGTAGATGGCAGCCTTTATCCTTTTCTTATTTGAGAGGTCCTGTCTGAGAACCTTTTATCTCCTCAGCAGGATATGTACAACCCAAGTCGATGCAAGAGAGCCATGACATCATCCTTCAATCAATAGCCATCGATTGAGGAGACTTATTGTCAGTGCTACGGATTCGGTTCCAGGAGAGACACAGAAAGGAAAAGTTATGATTTCAATTTCTGAAGAATAATACAGTTCAGAAAGTAGCGCAAACATGCATGTTATGACATGATTCTGTAACAAAAAGCCATTTCAGCAAGCACTGGTAGGGCTGGTGAGGGATTGGAGGCCGTGGGCATTTGTTCTTTTGAATTGTCAGGAGACAGCTGATGAGGAACAAGACAGGAAGACAGCCAGCTGGATGGAAAGTCAGGTGAGCCCGTGTTCCTGAGGATGAGGAAAACTGTAGTAGCAATAACAGCCCATGGACTGGTTAGACTTTCATGACTGTTTCAGAATACCAGAGTGAATCACCTTAAAGACAGAGTCCAAAGTATAGCAACTGATGGGGTTCTTGGTAAGGGTAGGGGAAAATGCCATGAAGGAACACTGCTCTACAGATGTACGACAATCAGCCGTAGGTATACAACGGAGGTGGAGCTGGTGAGATGTCTCAGTGGCTAAGGGCACTTGCCACAAAGTGAGGCAGCTTGCATTTAACCCCAAAAGCGTTAGCATGTGCTTGCAATGTTGTGAGTGAGATAGCGGGTAGAGACTGGAAACTTGGCCAGAGGCTGTTAGAGCAGCTGGCCTTGAAGAGGTAGAACAACAGAAGCCACAGGAAAGACCCCGGGAGGAGATGTCCTAGGGTTACCCTAGACTTCCTCATGTGCACCGCATACCCCCACCCCCAACAACAACATTTAAGAAACACAGAAGCAGCTTCTTTTTGGAGAGAACTGGTTATTAGTGATGCTTGGAGTGAGTGGCTATATACTGAAAATAACGATAAAACTATTGGACTATCACACTGGTTCAGCACAGGCTTTTGGGTTTAACCTCAGTGAGAAGAGGCTCTGAAGTGTGTTGAGAATGAAACTTGCTTAGCTGCTTTTGAATCCTTTAATTTCTGAGGTTTCTGAGTTTTGAAAATTCATTTGTCTATAGAAGTGTCTCAGGTCTTTGACATGGTAAACCTTGCACAGTTTAGCACAGCTGTGCAGAGTCCCGCACAGTATGTGCTACACAGCCACTGGATGACATGTGGTACACAGTCACTGGATGACATGGCAAACCTTGCGCAGTTTAGCACAGCTGTGCAGAGTCCCACATAGTATGTGCTACACAGCCACTGGATGACATGGTCAACCTTGCGCAGTTTAGCACAGCTGTGCAGAGTCCCACATAGTATGTGGCACACAGTCACTGGATGACATGGTCAACCTTGCACAGTTTAGCACAGCGGTGCAGAGTCCCACATAGTATGTGCTACACAGTCACTGGATGACAGTGCTAGTATTTATCTTGCAAAATAAAAGGCAATTTTGAACATTTTTTTGGCATAGGACACAAAACTGCTACAATTATTTTTAAATAATTTTTATGACTCATGTTAGTAACTATTATAAATTAACCTTTAAAAGAACAATGTCATATCAACATTTAAAAAATCTTCTCTCCTACCCACATCAGGGATATTTCCTTCTTGTCTAAAGAACACCTACTTCTCTTCAGAGTTGGCATTTATAATGAGCAGGGTCCTTTCATGTCTTAAAGAAAAATATAAATACACTGAAAACCAAATAACTCACTGTGATTAAGGTGTATGCAGTAGGTCAATCCAAAAGAAGAAATAACTGTTATTGGAAAAATTAGAGAACCTTCTTCGATTGTACTTGGTGTGGTGGGAGTGAAAACTGGGTACATCAAATTGCTACCTTAGTTTTTGCTGGAAAATGAAACAATTGACAATTAAAAAGGACTTGGGTTTCAAAGAGTGTATTGCTATGCCAAGGAATATTGAGCTGCTGGTATCTGTTCACATATAGGGTGCAGCGTCAGCCACCTCCTCATTACTGGAAATTGGGTTTTACCAGCTGCAGTGTTTACTTGTTTAGTTCCCTGGATTATTTGTGATAATGCCATGTCTTGCCCTACAAATAACGTATGTGGGTAGGCATGGAATTATGTCCACCGTAATCTTTGTAAGACCTTGTGGGTTCTTGTCCTGTGGGATATGTATGTGATACAATGTCTATCTTCTTCTTCTTATGGGATATGACAGGAACCTGCTGAGAGATTATTTCTCTGGGAGGCAGCAACGCAGAGGCTGCCTTTGGACGACCTCCCTCTTGACCACTTTCAGCTCTGACATTTGGAATGCCATTTTCTGCCACAAAAGTGAGAGCTATCAGAACTGACCGGATCTGCACTGGGGTTCATAGGTAACCCCGGAATCCTTCATGGTTGGCCCTCTCCTCCTGAGACTCCCATACCTAAGGCTTCTGGTGCTTCCTCTGCCCTTGGCTCTCAGCCATGGCCATGAGGTCAGCTCATCACCACCTTCCTTCTCTTGTGATCCTTGCCCTTGACTTTTCTGTTCCTCTTCAGTAAATCTGATTTCTTCCACTTTTTAAGTTTCAGAAGAGCAGAGTTCTAGGAAAGAGAGAGGAAAAGAGGAGTGGGGCTGGGGGCTGAGGGATGGGGGTGGGCCTTGGCAATCAACCCCTGCCAGTTGTTTGTTTTCTAAAAGTTATTTAAGAATTTTGCTTTATTAGGAACAGTGCCTCCCTCTTTGGTATTCTCTGCTATTTGCAGAAGATACCATTCCACAACTCTACAGTCAGAGAGGGAATTTTGCCAGGAAACTTCTCCCTTGACATGGTTATCACTGAGCTCTGAAATACACTTCCCCTTTCAACTGCAGTTTAGGAGCCAGCTTTTGCCTGCCCCATGGATTATGCTAGGCCTTGGCCAGTGTTTCCCAGCAGAGCAGTAACAAACCTGTTTGGTAAGTGTCTGGCTTCCTTTTCCTGTTGCTGAAGTTCATTGTGAGGGATTCACAGAGAGTCCTCCAACAGCGCCACAGGCTGTCTTCCTCCACCAAGTTCACGGAGGCAGTTAGCGCTCTTTCGTAAGACAAGGAAGTACTTTATAATAAGTGCCTGTGTTGCTTGAGCTCACTGACATGTGGAATCTTCATTGTACTTCTTGGGCATCAGGCTAGCATCGCGTGGTCTTTTCTCAGACATCAGCATGGTGAACCAATGATGAAATTGCATTTCTTTGAATTAGAGTACAAATTATTATGGGAAGGAAAAAGACATTGCAAGAGAAATGTTCATATTTGTGTTTGAATAAATGGAGCGAGCTTCACAGCCTCCGAGGCGGTCAGAGTGTTTATAAGACACTGTGGGGGCCATTGTACCACATTGCTTGGGACTTGTCTCAGAATGTGTGTGCAGAGCACTTTAATTTGTCCAAGCCTAAGTATAGAAACCATCTAACAAGTGTGGAACGCATTTATGCTAGGCTGGGAGAGTATAGCATCATTCATGGCTCTGCTTTGATCTCAGGACTGGAAGACACTAAGCCATTGTTGAAACAGTCTCCTCAGAGACCACTCCTCTCTCCCACCCTTTGTTCTTGCTTCACTTCTCTGTAGCCCCACCTCCACCATATCAGAATGTCTCTGCAGGTGGAGATACAATACCAAAACACAAGTCTGGGAAAAGAATTATTGCTTGCTTGGGTTTATTTACTTGGCTTCATATAGTTTGTTTTCACTGGGTCCAGATGGCTTTTGTCTTGTGGTGGGCTCCTGGACCTTGTGAGGGTCTCATGTCACTTTGCTATAGCCTTCTTGACTGGTTTTGTGGATGAACAGGAGTCACTTAAAGGTAAAGTGGAATGATCAAACTAAATGACTTTATGTTATGACTTTTATGAGACATCAGAGTTGGCAGGTTTCAGGCGTTAAAAACAAAGCCAGTTGGGTTTTTAATGTACTGTGCAGATAGGATAGTAGTATTGCTGTGTTTCCTTATAATTCCTATTTTCCATCACAGCCATCTGCTACGCTATACATGATTTTATTACCATGTCAAGTATGAGCATGGGAACAGCTTGCTGCCTTTTACTCTTTGATCATCTCTCCCGCTTTCTTCCACCTCCTCACATGTTCTTTGTTTTGCAGCTGGAACTCATGGTTTCCCCAAGCTTATTGGTTTATAAACTCCAGCAACTGTAGAAACCTTGTCTTTTGTGTTCCCCAAAGATTTTAGAGTAATGAATGAGTAAATGGCTGGAATCCATATCAAATATGACTTAGTAAAGATGAGCCAGTCACCTGCTAAGGGAATTTTCTCCAGTATCCACCTTAATCCATATAATAACTTGGTTAGTTAGATAAGCATGGTGTCCTTAGTTTTCATTTATTATTATTGTGTTGCATATACTATTGTAGGAAGCACCGAGTGAGTGAAGTCCTAAATGCGTGTTGTTGACAAGGACTTCAAAGCCTCAGACATGGGGGAGGGGGGAGATAGCAAAGCTTTCGCCACACTAGGTTCAGAGAAATGAGGATTTCTCTGGTCTGAATGTGAATGTTGACAGTGTATGCAGAAACATCTGCCATGCTTTCCCTCCGGATATTTATGTTCTCTCTACAGAGGCAGCACCTACCAAGATTAGCTAAACCTGTTGCCTTCATCCAGCTGTATTCTGCAAACCCTGCCTCCTTTGTATCTGCATACAATAACCCCACCTCCCTGTTCAATTGCATGTGACAACCTGCCTCTTTGTTCACCTGGATGTAATAAGCCTGTCTCCCTGTTCAACTGCGTTTAGTAACTATGAACTTCTTGGGAGCCAAGTGAAGACTTGGCAGTGTGTGATATGTGTGGGGTTGTGCATGCCATGGTACACTGTGGAGTCAGCTTGTGCTTCAATCTCTGTATGGGTTGCAGGGAATGGATTTAGGTTATCAAGGTAACTAAGCAAGTTCTTTTATTTTGGGCCATTTTCCCAGTCCAATTGTTCTTATTTTTTAAACATGAAAGCTGTGGCTTAGAGAGGTCCTATTATTTTTACAGATCCCTGGAAACAAGTTCATAGAATGATGCCACCTTCAGCTGGGTCTTCCACCTAAGTTAAACTAATCCAGACAGTTCCTTCATGGACATGCCTACAGGTCAACTAATCTAGACAATTTTATCATGGACATGCCTATAGGTAAAATAATCTAGGCAATTCCCTCATGGAAATGCCTACAGGTCGACTAATCTAGGCAATTCCCTCATTGACATGCCTACAGGTAAACTACTCTAGACAGTTCCCTCATTGACATACCTACAGGCTAAATAATCTAGACAGTTTCCTCATGGACATGCCTATAGGTCAACTAATCTAGACACTTCCCTCATGGACATGCCTACAGGCCAACTAATCTAGACAATTCCTCTTTGAGACTCTTTCCAGGTGATTATAGATTGTGTTGACTTGACAATTAAAACCAACCAGCACAGTGGTCCAGGCTGGCCAATAATATGTGGGTCTTCTGCCCTTGCTTTCCCAAGTGGTATGTACCACTGTGCCTGACACAGATTAGCCATTTAATATGTAGTGTGTTGGAAAATTAGGTGGAAATCCTAAATTATTCAGGTGTTAATTTTTTATTGCCAAACATGTTTCCTAGCTCATAACTCCATTGCTCCCTTTGTTAAGACATTGCTACTCTAGCATTTAAAGCGGGGTAAATATTAGTTTTTTTCTAGTACCAGTGTTGTCCAGTGAAGTCATCTGGGAGGAAACTATCATAGCTACTTGCCCAATGAGTGTGTAGTTACTCACCTACAGTCAGTAGCATTCGAGGTGCTCCTGCAGGTTGGACAGGTCTCTCATTCTGTGTATGCACTTGCATTCTGAACACTGCTGGTGTCAAATAGTATTGAAGATAACTCCAAATTATAAGAAAAACTTGGGTGTTTACAATTTTAAACAAAAAATAAGACTCTTTAGAGAGGGAGGGTCCTAGTGGGGGCAGTGGGGGCATTGACAGGTATCAGAAGAAATGGATGAACCCAGTATACTCCAGGAAGAACTGGGATATAGTAAATGTGTTGGTTGGCCATCCATGGGGTAGTGACTATACAGTAAATCTAGAAGGAGTAAGAGATTCTTGTAAAGATATTGGCAGTACACTAAGGAGGTTGGCTTGGACATGAGGTGCAGAGATGTGCAGGATCTTGCACAAGGGGGTCATTCGCTGGAAGCAATGTTACAGGAAGATGAATCTAGTAGAAAGTGGATTGCATGGGGGGAGGTCTAAAATCAGGAGTCACTTACTATAAGCATAACTGAAGAGAAGGAAAGGAAGGGAGAAGATACTGAAAAAGGCAACCCATTTTTTTTTTATCTTGTGTTCATGTGTGCTTATGTGGGTGCTTGTGTACCGTTGTGTATGTGTGGAGGTCAGGTGAAACTTTCAGGGCCAGCCCTCACCTTGACCTTGTTTGAGATCAAACTTTCTCTTATTTTCTTCTCTGTACAGCAGCCTAGCTGGCCAACAAGCATGGCCCAATCTGGGGTTCTTCTCTCTCCATCTCCCATCTCACTAAAGGAGTGCTGGGATTATAGGTATGCTGTACCACACCTAGCTTTATATGAGTTTTAGGTTTCAGAACTATGGTTCTCATGCTTGTGGGGGAATTTCTCTACCTATGGAGCCGTCTCTCCAGTGTGTGTGGCCTCCATTTGAGGAGTGCCTGCACAGAAGTGGAGAAGGCAGTGATAGTTTTGAAATCTTCATTGGAGAACATTTATCGTGGGAAGTGTCATGAGGGCTGTGTTCATGAGCAAGTACACCATTTTTGAGTAAATAAAGATTGTGTATTGATTTTGTCTGAATTGAGGTTGTCTAATAAAGGTAAGGGTGTCTAACAAATTCCCTTCCCTACCCAAGTCTTCTCTAAGTTGTGCCCCTGGGAGAGATTTCTGATCTAATGTTACTGACGCCTTTGAGTTTCTAGACCTGAATAGCTGGGACTGTTGTCAGGAAGTGGTAAGAGTTAGCAGGACCAGGGGTCAGGCTGGACCCACTGTCTTTGTAACTCCACATTTGTAAATGTTTGCAGGAACAAAGGAGAGAGTAAGAGGGTGGTCAGGGTCAAGATCGGCTCAACGCGTTCAGAGTTCTTTGTGCAGATGACTTCCGTGCAGATGGAAGACAGTGCTGTGCAGGAGAAGGCCAAGGAAGACTGAGTTGCAGAAGATTCCTAAGGTTGTGTCTGTATTAGCATGGAAATAGCGAGGTCTGAAAAGTAAAGTGTTATGACTTATGGGTAAAAACCCTACATTTTATGGGTAAAGAATAGATTATTATCCACTCTTTTAACATTTGATTTTCAAAATGGCCATGGCAGTGGTTGCTTGCACACAATACATCTCAGAGTTTCTTCTGGGGCATCCACTGAGTGAAGGAGCAGAGAACAATTTGAGCACAAAAATGGTTCTTTTCACTTAGCGCTAGTGTTCTGGGGACGAGGCTGTGTTTTAGATTCGTTGAGCTTTACTATTAATCTTGAATCTGAGGCATATAAAAATTCTTCCTATATGGCTTTCTTGCTATTTTAGGAAATAAATATAGTATTTTAATGATGGTAACTTATGCACTTTAATATTTTGGTCAGCAAAATTTTGCCTTTATGTAGCCTAGCTTCCTAGAACTGATGGAATGGAGAATGAGGGTTTGCGTGTGAAGGGAGCTTGGGTTTAAATTTGCTTTTACTACTTACTACTACATAGCCCTGGATACTTTGTTTTTTTCTTACAGGGTTATTGAGAAGGTGGTAGATAAGGTATGAAGGTAGCAGTTCTAGGACAGACCCCTGGACCTAACTCCAGCCATCCCTGAAGTGACTCTCCCTCTGGGACACATTCTCCCATCACTGTGCCTAGTGTGACTGGTCAGAGTTTAAACTGATGACTGTTTCCTGTGTCTTGGGGAAGTGCTACAGTGTGAGTATGAGAGCAAGGAAACATTTGGAAATAGTATTTGGAAACTGCTGACTTACCTGACCTCCTGGGAAAAAGTACTCTTCAAAAACTTGAGGTGGAACCTTTAAGGTTGAATAGAAGAGCACAGACTCAGATTTTGGCTTAAAATATCTTCTTTTCCCTACTGGTTCTGACTTACGGGTTATTGAAAGCTTTGAGTTCATAGTTACAAAATGTGGTTTCCATAGCAACAGTACTTGAATGGATCACATGAGGTAGCATTTTGAAGATTGAAGTCCAGGATTCATTGGAATAGACTTGAGGAGGTTGAAAGTTTTTATTTATTTAATTTGCTATTTATTTTTGTTTTGTCTTATTTATTTTCTTTTTCAGCAATGGAGGCTAAGTATGGGGGCTCGTGTGCATTAGGCAGGGCTCTATCACTGAACTACAAGGGACATGGTCTAAAGTGGCGTAGCTGAGCCAAGATTGGCTGGTCATGACAGGGCCTGGTTAGGTGCTTCTGTGTTACTCCTTCCGAAATAAGGAAGCGGGGTGGGAGGTGTTACTTGCTGATACTTTCAATGTTTGTGGAATTCTGATTTATAAGAATAGTAAGATTTAAATACATTGCAGATGATTAGATAGTCTGACCTATTATGAAAAATGCTTGAGAAATAAATAGTTCAGGGGCTTAGAAGACAGTCTGAACATGGACACGGGAGAGACCAGCGGACAGATGTGATCCAAGCAGAATTTAGTTATTTCAACCCTATGGTGCCGATGGAGGTTGAGCTGGAAATGTCCCCCACAGCCTTATGTTTCAGGCGCGCACGTGGTGACTTAGAAGGCTGTGGGACTCTGAGGAGGTGAAGCATAGCAGTTGCAAGCAGATTGCTAAGGGTGGACCTGTGGAGGTGACATCCAGGACTCTGGTTTCAGTGCTTTCCCTATGTCCTGATCTGGCACAGGGTGAGCCCCCATTACCACAGTGTCTGTTGCCCGAGCCACCACGCCTCTCATACTTGGATGAACTATACCTTCTGAAACTGAATCCAAATAAACTCTTTCTTAGGTTTGTCCTGTTAGATGTTTCGAGCACAAAGATATATATTTACTTACTTTACTTAAATGCATACAAATTGCTAAATTGATGAAATTTTAAAGCAATAATAAGTAAGTAAAGTTACCTTTCAAATCTATAGGCAACTTTTTGACAAATTGTAAGATATATTCTACTGATGATTAAGATATATTAGCATCTCCCTTTGTGCTCAGTGACTTAAACAAGATTTCAAATAACATTATTAGATGAATAATCCAAGCAAAAATATATACATGCTTTAAGACATTTCAAGTAGTAAGTCTTAGTTATGTGAGAAGATGTAGTTATTTGTGGCATATTTTATGTAATGTAGACTCGGTCGGGAAAGAGACAATTTCAACAGCCTGGGTATTTTCTGGCAACCCTGTGGCTCAGGGCCAGGGTGCTACATCACAGTGACTGATCATCCTTCTATGTAAGAAGCATCTAAAAGGTTCCAGCTTTTCTAGGTTCATGATGAATATGAGGGACCCCAGACTGCTATGTGGAATCACCTGAGCTGGGAGTCTGTTGGTCGCGTTGTTCTCTGGAACTTGCTGGCCGAGATTAGTGGTGGGAGGGAATCTGGACTTGGAGTGGGGGAGAACTTTCTGGTTAAAAACAGCAATACCAACTACTGCCACAGAGGAATCATTAGTGCTCAGGGGTATTCCGTTTGGGATACAGCACCCAGCACCACCAGCTCCTCCACTCAGAAGTGACAATTTCCCAACTGAACGGCGTTTGCATGAGGCTCAGAGACAGCTGCATCGGCGTCCGAAGTGCGAAGATGGCTTAAGAATAAAGCACAGAAGTAGGTTTTGTGCATGACGAAGCAATAAGAGCCCCTCCTGGGATGTTGTTATTAGCTGCAGTTTACAAAAATAAGGAGAAGTTGGGGGCTTCTCTTTGCTTCCCCATCCTCTCCTGCTTGAGTTTGCTGATGGACTTGTCTCCTCAGTTTCCAGAGAGCTGCTCTTTGGGATTCCTGAGTGTTGCTGAAAACTCTTCGTAATTATGCCAAATGGAAGAATTTCGACTTTTAGGTCTTGAACAAGCTCAGGGACCTGTTCCCTTTTATGTGGCAGATTTAATTCTGCAGAAAAATGGCAGCTATGGTCCTATGCTGCTTCTTCTTACTGGCAGAGTGGCCAAGAAACTATCTTTACATCTGATGTCATTAGAGCTCTGCCCCTGTCCCAGTACAATAGCGCTGGCCACAGTCCCTATACCCTGAGATCATCTTTGTGATGTCAGTGCCCTTCAGGTTCTATTGACCTTGGGCCCCTGGGAGGTGTCGTGTGGCTTTCAGAGGAGAGTGCATTGTTTTGTTTCTTTTCTTCCCCATGACAATTTCTCTTTTACATTTTGCCCTGTTTTGAACTTGGTTCTTTGCATCAAGTGTCCTCATGGGTATCGGTGGTTACTAATAGGAGAGCTGGCTATAAATAACAGACCACCTCCTAATTACTTTTCTGAGGTAGCTGATATAGCATTAAAAACCTGGCTTCTTAGATCCTGGCTAGTGAAACAAATTATGTCTCAGTCTGAATTTTGAAAGCAAAAAGACATTAAATTAATTACATTTGAATCATCTTCATATCCATCAATTACTGCAGGGATTTCCAGGGTGGAGATTTATGTATAGTAGATGCAATTACTCTTTTTTGGATGCCATGGATTGAATTCACTGAAGAATCCCTCTGGAGATGCCTTAGCTGTACTTGGCCTCTAGCCTCTTTTCCGTGGAATCAGTTTCAAGTTCAAATACATTTTGTCTGATAAATTGACTACACATGCAGGGACTAAAGAGAGCAATTAAGTATGACATCAAATAAATGACTCAGTGACAAGGTGTATTCCATTTAGGACGACGTAATTCAAAATGTGAGAAAACTTGATTTAGCTAGCTGGCTGAAAGGCAGATTAAATTACAGGGTGGGAAGAATTGGGTGGTTGGAGAAATGTAACATTTAAGCGTGTGCTGTGAGATGATGATGTTGTAAAACGGTGCAGTTCTTGATGTGGCTGTAGCCGAACTTGACATTCTGAGGATCTTGTCTCAAAGTAGTGTGAGGGAGGCACTACTGAGTAAGAAGAGGATGGAGGTGCTAGATGGTCTAAGCCCATCGTGTTACAATAAACAAGTGTGTTTTCTCCTTAATAGCTAATTAGGGTGCTACGTTGTAGATAAGGGTTGGGTGACTTCTGTAATCCAGCACAAGGCTTTCCCCCATCCATAACCTCTCCTTTTTAGACGTATGCTTCATGATTTTGTAGGATATTCTCCTGGTTGAGATACTATCACCCATTCATGTTGACCATGGTCATGTGACTCATGCCAGCCAACAGACCCGGAGCAGGCATGATCTCAGCAGACGTTGCATCTGTTTCCTCTGTGTGTGGTGTGACATCTGGAGATACTGTCTCTTACTGTAAGACTGCGTTCTGGGTAACTGCTGGTCTGGGAAAGCATGTGGGGCAGACATGCACTTACTCTGAAATGTGGAACCTAACAGACACAATGGTTAATCTGCACACCCATCATTAAGAAATTAAGTGTGGGGGGGATATTGTCAGCCACTAGTTTTGGGGTAGATTTTTTTTTTCTGTATCATAATCATAGAAAGAGTGGTCTGGATAAGGGTTTGTTGATCTTATTGATTTTCTCAAGGAACCAGCCCTTTGTTTCATTGATTCTTTGGATTGTTTTCTGTGTCTCTATTTTGTTGACTTCAGCCCTCAGTTTGATTAGTTCCAGTCTTCTACTCCTCCTGGGTGAGTCTGCTTCTTTTTTTTTTCTAGATCTTTCAGGTGTGTTGTTAAGTCACTAATGTGTGCTTTCTCAGTGAAGGCAGGTGAGTTAGGTCTGGAAGGTAACAGCCAGGGACGGGCTCTTCCAGTGCATTCATGACACAGGGACACTATGAAAGCTGCCAATGGGAGGGTGCGGTTGCCCCTGCTCTAACTGGGCCTGTGTCCTGGAACTTCTGTGGGGAGACCATGTGCCCACATCAACAGAGCAGAGGTTACTCGTGAGGCCTGTTTTACACCATCTCTCATGAAATAAGGACTCTGTGATTATCTAAGAATGGTGTCTAGGTCCCAGGTGTATGCCCTAATGCCAAGGGAGGTTGAAAACTGAGTTTACAAATTAGACTTCGGGCCAGCAATGCTTTAAATGTGTCAACATGATGTCACTTCAAAAGAGTGTTCAAAAAGCATTAGTTTGCCATAAGGCATGGAAAAAGCCACTATAAACTATAGTTGTTAGTTATTATTAATACTGTGCTAGTTTTTTTTTAAAAAAAAGCAAAAGTGGAAGTATTTTATCTAATTACCTTTTAAAATCACATCAGCTAAAGCAAATTAAAAAAAACTCTGATCTTACAGTCACGATTTGTCAACTGCACATTTTCTTAATATCCTGAGAAAGTAAATATCAATTAAAAAGTTTGTTATGCATAAAAGTCTCACTGATTTAATTTCCATTCACTCAAGTTTTTGATCATAAATTCTATTTAGTTTTTCAGTTTTACAATATGTAAATGTTTACCACACTAAGCTAAGGAATTCCCAAAGTTTTAAACTGTCTGCTTACAAAGAACTCTCCTAAATTTATCTTTTTTCTCAAATTCACGATGGCATCATTTGACTTCTTTTAGAGCCTGACAATCACACAGGCGGCTCTAAAAATCTCCTGTATAAACTCTTCATTAAGTCAGGGATTCATTTCCCTGTTAAGGTAATAGGAATGAAGTCTACAGGAATGTTTCATCTGCTACAGACAGAATTGCTAGGTGAATCAGCGTGAAATATCTGTACCTTTTTATGCAGTCTTTATATTAAGTCAGTCTCTGTCCTCATAGAGAAAAAAACTATCAGAATTTGTGTTAGATATGTAAATGTTAGCTAGCTTGCTGTGTGGAACTGAGGTTGGTTGGTGGATAGAACCCTTGAGATGTGAAAAATAAAGGACCCAGGTTTGTGGGTAGAGAAGAGGGTCATGGGAGCAGATTGGAGCAGGGGAAGAGCAGAACCTGGAAAGGATAGAACAGGGCAAGAAAGCAGAGGGGGTGAAGGGACAGATGACCTGGTTTCTCATTGTCTGGTTTGGATGCAGGGTCTTACTATATAGCTCAGATGATCTTGAACTAAAGGTCCTGCCTCCTCAGCCTCCCAAGTACCACCAGGCTTGGTTAGGATGAGTGATCAGGAATCAAGAAATTATGTATGAGGAGAGGTTAAAAAGCAGCAAGTACTTTTTCCTGGCTGGAGATTACTGAGTGAGTTACATTAGGAGTGAAGCAGTAAAAGAAAATAACCATTTTTCATTTGATTAGTAATTAAAATCATTTATTAATATTTTGTGTATGTGTTTATGTGTGTGTACACATGTGTGCATGTGCTTGTGCATGCGTGCGTGCATGTGTGTGTGTACAGGTGAGTCAAGGTACATGTAGGAAGGTCCTAGTACAGCTTTTGGGACTCTGTTTGCTCCTTCCACTCAAGTTGTCAAGCTTGAGAGGGAGAGGAAGAAGAGGAGTGGGAGAGGGAGAGGGGGCGGGAGGGAGAGCAAGGAGCGAGAGAAAGCTCACTCAGGCATGCACGTCCAGAGGAGTTCTGTTCCCTTACAAGGACATCTATCCCTTTACAAGGCCTCCACTCCCATGACCTAGCTCTCTTCAAACAACAGCACATTGGAGATTAGGCTTTACCTTAGATTTGGGAAGACCACAAACATCCAGCCTATAACACTAAGTATTATTGTGTGGTAACATGCAAGAGGTTAGGTTTTTGCATGCTGTGGCCAGTTTAATGCATCTGGGCAGTTTAATGAAATTTGTTGGCTGCCTTTGAGAGAAACTTTTTAAAGATTAATTTGTTTTAATAATATTTTATGTGCACGTGTACTCTTGCATGTGTATGATGTGTGTATGTGTATATGTGTGCATATGCCATGACACACATGACCGTGTGGAGATCAGAGGACAACTTTATTCAGTTGGTTCTCTTCTTCCTTCCCCTTTTACGTGGTTTCCAGGGATTAAGTGGTCACCAGGCTTGTGTAGCAAGCTCCTTTACCTACTGCTCCATGTCCCAAGAGCTGAGAGAAAATGTTTTTAATTGCATAAGATAAAATGAATCACATGGAAATAAATTATATTAAAATATAGCTATCCAAATATTAAAAATGAAGTTAGAATACTTACTTAATGGCTTCTTTATTAAAATGCTAAGTAACAATTTCAGAGTAGTATGACTGACACTTCCAAGTACCATTAACAACTGTAATGTGATAAGAAAATATCTGATTTTTTTATCACCATTGAAGTCATAGTTTCTGTTAATTCTTCATTAATAAAAACTATAAATGCTATTAGAAGAAATTAAAAACATACTGGCTTTTTCCACTGTAGGCAGAGACTGCTTGTTCTTTTCCCAGTCTCCCAGGCCTGAATAATCACATAGAAATTATATTAATTACAACACTGTTTGGCCTACTAGCTCAGGCTTCTTATTAACTAACTGTTACATCTTAAATTAACCAATTTCTATTAACTGTTATATTGTCATAATGCTGTGGCTTACTGGGTAAAGTTCTGGCTGGCTGTCTCCTCCGGCAGCTACGTGGCATCTCTCTGACTCTGCCTACTCTCTCTCTATCTCTTCCAGCCTGGGTATATCTGCCCTGCTGACGCAGCTTCTTTATCAACCAATGGTAATAAAACATATTCATAGCATACAGAGGGGAATACTACGTCATTCCACCATCTCAGTTACATTGTCCAAATTCCTTATATAGTTCATCCTTAAGCCTTTTAGTTCCCTGTTCTGAAGAACTGACCAAGTCCCCTGACTTGATCTTCTCTAGAAGGACAATCCTGCAGGTAGAATGGTCACACATGCAATATTTATGCAGCTGTGGTCACATTTCTGGGTCTTCTGTTTCTTTCTCTTGACCAGCTAGCCCATTGCTCTCCAGGCTAGCAGTTTCCATTAACCAATATGTTAAATAAATTATGAAATTCTAAAAACCAGTCTGTTGGGATCTTGTTTGGATGTTGCATTGGATTCATAAATCAATATTTTTTTTGAAAAGTTGACCTTCCCCATTGAGTTTTTCAGCCAATGCATGCTTCTTGTTAATTTAGTTTCCACACACTGCTCATTTAGATGGTTTTGAATGATCATCTTTTGAAATACTTTTCTGCAAAAGCAGAAATTTCTCCCCTAACCTGCAAGTAAGGGCAATTGTGATGGCTTGAATAAGAAATCCTCTGTAGGCTTAGAAATTGGAACATTTGGCCCCAGCTGATGACACTGGGGAGTTTCTGGAACCTTTGGTAGGTGGAGCCTTGACGGAGGAAGGCACCATTGGGGGTGGGCTTGGAAGTTCTGTAGCCTCCTACTGCTGTTTGTGGTTTGCCCTTTGCACTTCGTGCTTGTGGCTGAGGCTGCGAACTCTTAGCCTCCCGTTCCCACTGCCATCCCTGCCTCTTGCTTCCATGCCTTCCCGCCATGAGGGACTCCTATTCCTCTAGAACTGTAATCCGAAAGAATTTTTTTCCATCATAAACTACTCTTTGTCATGGTGTTTTATCATAGCAACAGGAAAGTAACCAATAGGGCAATAAAATATGTTTTTGAACAAGGTTATTTTTGGGAAATAATGCAGTTTACCGACTCCTGGCTTCCTCAAGGGACAAGCACTTCTTATGCATACACCTCCCATGATTGAAAAGAAATTTCTGTTCATTTGTATGAAATGCATCACTTTAGAAAATTGGCCATTTATTTAAATAACTGATAACCTAGATTCTGGCAGCTAAAATTCTGAAAGCAATCATGTCCTTGACATTTGCCATAATTTCATACTGAGATTATTTAGTATGAAACATCTGAGCAGTGTAAATTTAAATTAAACCAATTCATGTATTCATTCCAAGGATATTTACTGAGTTTCTAATGTGTGCAAGGAATTTTTAAGCTATGGGATGCAGGTAAATGAAGGAACTGATTTCAGTAGGATGAGGTTGACTTTGTTAAAAGACTTCAGAGATGTTGATGACTAAGAATTGATCACCGAATTTAGCACTGTGGTTCAGTGGATATTTGGCTAAGAGATAATGATAGGAGGAGTTTACTGTAAAGAGCATCCGAGGTGGGGTTCTAAGTGACACATTTTGTTGATCTGTAAATGAGGTGTGCCCAGTAGAGGAAGACATGGAGAAGACGGGTTAATTTTGCAGCAGAGTTCAAAACAGGGCAATAGGGGTAAGAGGTGAGGGGTGAGGAGGGGACAGGGGCCCAGCACTCAGTGTAAGAGCTGTCTTTAGCTAAGGATTCAGGACATTTCATCAGGTTGGGCCAGAAAGAAAACAAAGGACTGGTCAAAATTTTGGTGAGAAAATGTAAGTTTTTCTCTTTGAGTAATCTCTTTTGCCACAGTGAATTAAAAGTTAAGAGTTATCTGTTGAGAATAAGTAAGGCTGGGCGAGCAGGATACTGAGGAGGGAGGATAGCGTAGAAATAATTTTACTGTGAAGTGAGAGAGCAATAAATTTGGGACAAGGAGTGAGGCTGCCAGGAAAGCCTGAGAGTGCAGTTGGAAGGGTCATAAATTAGAATGACACCAGAGAGCCCGGCGCTGTGTTTTTCTTTGGCACAGTGGGCATTTAGGATGTAATGCAGGGGAAATAAAGGGTGGGGTCTTATGTGGGTTGGGGTTTTGCTAGGAGAGTGCAAGAGAGAAGGGGAGGGAGTGGGAAAGCAATAATTTAAAGGTATTTGAGTGATCATAATGGTGGACCATGGGTTGTAAGTTATGCAACAGTCCTTATGACTGCCAGTGGATCCTTAAAAACCTCAGATAGTACTGACCCTATGTGTACTATGTGTTTTTTCTTGCACATATAGATTGGTGACAAAGTTCTTTATGTAAATTACATAAGGAATAAATTAGCAATAACAACTAATAATAATAAAGAGTAACTAACAATATAGTATAATAAAAATGCTTATATTATTCTCTTCCAATCTGGGGCCATCATGAAACAAATTAAGGGTTACTCGGAGGACAAGCACAGCAGATTCACATGGCAGATTCTCTGGCAGAACACATGGCAACTGAGTGACCATTGGGCAGGCAATGTGTACAGCTGGACCTCCTGGCTGAAAGGATGGTTTACAGCTCGGGAGAGACAGAGTAAAATAAACTGCCTCGCAATTTCTTCACGCTGTTCAGAATGGTTCATGATTCAAAACTTAAAACATGCTTCTTCCTGGAATTTTGTGATTGATGTTTTTGATCAATTGTTGACTGACTGCAAGCAGTTGGGACCCCAGAAAATGAAGCTGTGAGTGAAGAGGGACACCTGCGTGTTGAGGAAGTGAAGGTACCGAGAATGTAGACAACAGGATGTAGAACTAGTGGGTTAGAAGTTCCGGTTTGAGTCAAAATATTGAAAGAGGAAGTTGAAAAGTAAGCTGGACCCTGATTGGTAGACTTGAAAGAGATGTGGAAGGTAGGGCAGCTATCAAGGACACGCTCTAGATTGTGTCTCTTGTGAGTGGGGGCTGTGCTGAGTGGAGGATAGACTACTTGGAAGGACTTGGCCAATATCAAGGGGTGGAGAGGTGTGCTGCATTCCATCAGGGATGCTAAGGTCACTAAGCAACTGAGAGAGTGGAATAGAGGGCTATGAGTGAGCCAGAGCTCAATAAAGACCTATAAATGGGTGTGTTGAGTACATGCAGGGTATGGTGGGAACAGAATACAGCAGCTGGTACCCACAAAAGCCTAGAGGACAGAAAAGAAGGACCGAGAAGCAGCAGTGCTCAGAGATAGAGAAAGCAACCCAACTTATCACCACTGAGGTCATCAAGAGAAACCATTTAAGAAAAACATACAGTTTAGGCAGATTATGTCTTATGCATGAAAGTCTTAGTACATTTTGGATACATATATAAGAGAGTAACTATCTTGCTTACAGCTACAGCAAAAATGACCCAGTAGACAAATTATCCATAACACAGCAACATGGTATAATGTCCTAGAAAATACAGATCATTTTTTTAGCTTGTTTAACAAGTATTTAGTCTAACAAGTACCTAAGAAGTACATGATCAGGATTTAAAAAAAAAACAAAAAAAAACAAGACTCAGTATGTATCTCATGCTTCCCTTAAACTAGGTATGTACCCAGGCTGGCCTCAACTCTTCAGGTAGCTCAGCCTCAGTCTCAGAATCTCCTGCTTCAGCCTACCAAGTTCTGGGATTACATGCCTGGCTGGGGAATGGATTTTTAAATATAAATAAATAATGTTACATTGGGCTTGATAAAAGAGGACCCCAAAGACAGTAAGTCAGGAACATCCTTTTCAAAGGGGGAAGTTGATAATAATTCTTGTAGTTAATTGAGACAAGAAGTTTTTTGTAAACATAAAGCAGGTGCTTGATTGATTGCTTCCTGTCTTTTTTTATATTCTTTTATTTTTTTCATTCAAAAATTTACACCTTCTCCCATTCTCCCAGTCCCCTCCCACTCCCCCACTACTCCTCTTCCCTCCCCCTGCTCCTTAAGAGAGGGCAGGGTACCCTGCCCTGTAGAAAGTCCAAGGCCTTCCCCCCTCCATCCTAGCCCAAGAAGGTGTGCATCCAAATAGACTGGGTACCCAAAAGCCAATACATGCAGAGGAGATAGGTCCCAGTGTCATTATCATTGGCTTTTCAGTCAGCCCCCATTGGCAGCCACAATCAGAGAGTCTAGTTTGGTCATATGCTCAATCATTCCCGGTCCAGCTGGATTTGGTGAGCTCCCATTAGATCAGGCACACTGTCTCAGTGGGTGGACCAGCCCCTCGCAGTCCTGACTTCCTTGCTCATCTTCTCCCACCTTCTGCTCTTCGACTGGACCTTGGGAGCTCAGTC
>JAQHUG010000023.1:4823240-4876490 GCA_028555095.1 Dicrostonyx torquatus | reverse complement strand
AGAATTGCCATTTTTACTATATTGATCCTACCAATCCAAGAGCATGGGAGATGATTGTTCCCTGTCTTTACTTCAGTGCTTGGATAGAACACATGTTCATGTCGTCGATCTCATTTATTCACTTTTAAGGTTCAAGTAAGTTTTGGTTAGATTATATGATGAAGCTAATACTCCAGAGAGTCAAGATTTCAAGTCATGTATCTAAGCATACGAAATGAAGAAGCTGACTTACTTGTTGTGATTTAATTGTTTCAAGAACTGTGTGTAAATTATGGGTATGCACATTTGTGTTTTGACATGTTGAGATAGCTGGAGAATCACAGAAAGTATTTTTAGTTATTCACATTCATTCATTCATTCATTCATTTTTTAAATGCAGGGGCTGAAACCTGGGCCTTTGTGCTAGGAAAACTCTTTACCACCGAGCTACATCCCCAATCCAAAACCTATTTTCTGAAGGTGGTTTTAGAGATCATGTTGTCCCGACCTTTTTAGGCATCACTCAGGGCTATCATAATGTCAAAAATTCCTGAGAGATACCCAAATGGCCTTTTAAAATAGTAGCAAGATGCCTCCATTAAGTTATAGCTCAAATGTCCACTGAGATTGGCAGGGGGAGAATAACCATTCTCTTGGATTACTTTTTAGCCTGAATATTTTGTTGAAGTCAATGAGATGTGAAATTCCCTATACTGTTAGTACTATTTTAAAATTCTTAGTTTGTTTCTTAGTGGGTTAACCTGGCTCTTGACAACAGCTGAGCCAATCTTTGAATGGTTGGATTGCTTTGCATGGTGTCTTAGTTAGGGTTTCTATTGCTGTGAGAGACACCATGACCACGGCAACTCTTCTAAAGGAAAACATTTAACTGAGGTAGCAGCTTACAGTTTCAGAGTTTTAGTCCATTATCATCATGGTGGGACATGACAGTGTGCAGGGAGACGTGGAGTTGGAGAGGTAGCTGAGAGTTTTACAACTTACAGGAAACAGGAAGTGGATTGAGATATAGGGCAGTATCTTGAGCATATTTGATACCTTAATTCTGTCCTCCACAGTGACACATTTCCTCCAACAAGACCACACCTATTGCTACAAGGCCACACCTCCTAACAGTGCCACTCCCTTTTGGGGGGGTGTTTTCTTCAATCCACCACATGGGGATTACATATATAGTATGATGCTGGATGGTCATATTGAGCTCATTTGGGAAAAGCACATACAGAGATATAACTTTGCATGAATCAGAACTTTGCAAGAGGATAGTGAAATGCCATGTACGGGGTAACCCCCGTGTCATACTTGACTTCCTCTAATGGAGTCGATTTCCTTCAGCAGTGTTCATAATGCCACAAGATCTAAGTCCAGGATATGAACATACCCTTCACCTAAAGGGATGTGTATTTAAAATGTTTATTACCAAAGCAAAAAAGGGAATAAAGATATGGCATTATGGGAAGCCCCATCGTCTAAGAATCTCATGAGTCACGAGTTTATTTGCTCCCTGATCCTTTTAGATGTGGGATATATTTTTTCTCTTTTAAACATTACTTTTATTATAGTTTACACAGACTTTAAACAATTAGTGCTGTACCTTATCCTGCATGTTTTATCTTTAGCATTGATGAGTACATGTAGGTTGTGGAATGTGTTTGGGAGGTGAGTTTTTTGGTTGCTTCTCTTCTTTTTTCTTTTTTGTTTTTCAAGATAGGGTTTATCTGTGTTAACAACCCTGGCTGTCCTGGAACTCACTTTGTAGACAAGATTGGCCTCTAACTCACAGAGGTCTACCTACCTCTGCATCTGGAGTGCTGAGATTAAAGGTGTGTGTCACCACGCCTGGCCAAAGTCTGAGGCTGTTTGCTTGTGTGTGTGTGTGTGTGTGTGTGTGGCATACCAAAGAGTTCCACAATAGCCTGGAACAATTTTGGTCCATGCTCATGTGGTTTGGGCCTTTTGTGATCTTAGCATATGATTCAATTCTTCTTCATAGTTCTTGAATCTTGTCCTAAGCATTCAAGTCTGCTGTATGGCACAGGGACAAGATAAGTTCATTGTATATCGCTTGACTATCAGGATCAGCATAGTGTGTGTGTGTGTGTGTGTGTGTGTGTGTGTGTGAACCAGAACAGCAGAGTCTCCTCCCCACCACCGCCCTGTGTTGCTGGTATTTCAACTCAGGTTCTCATCCTTGACAAGCATCCTGATCTAAAGCACTTACAGGCATTTCTATCTCATAGCATGAATAATAATAATCAATAGACAGATATTAGGTTCAACCTGAAGAGCAAAGCAGTCAACCACTAGAGAGACCTTTTATCTCTACCAAATCCTTAGGGTGAGATCCTGTCTCCGCGAATCCTTAGACTCCGCACTCCACTGAGTTCCTGTCTCTCCCTGTTTATATTTTTCTCTCTGCCCAGTCATATCCATCTTGTTTTCACCTCCCTAGTGCTGGGATTAAAAGTGTGGGATCTCAAGTGCTAGGATCACCTTTGTGTGCGCTCTATTCTCTTTTAGACAGATTCCATCTTGTGTAGCCCAAGGTGGCCTTGAACTCAGAGATCCATCTGTCTCTGTCTCCCGAGTCCTGGGATTAAAGGTGTGTGCTGCCACTCCTTGTTCTCTATGGCTGACTAATATGACTGTTCTGTCCTCTGATCTTCAGGCAAGCTTCATTTATGAAAACACAAATAATATAGCACTATACTAACTAACCAAGCCGAGGAGGTTGGATTTAAGGAGAAAACATTGCTGGCTAGTATGCAATTTAATTAGCAGCTTTGATTGAGATTTCATGGTAATAAAGTTGATCTGTGCTCTGCTATTTCACGCAGGGATAATGTGATTAGAGTGTCCTAGACTCTGGTTTGGACAAAGTCCCTAGACAGGGTTGAGAGCCTTCCTTCCTTGATAACCTTACCCACAGAGATGGATTTGCTGAGCTCTATTTCAGAATTCAAAGGAATTCTAGACATGTGGGGATGTTTTGTAAAGTGCATGAAACAAAGACTAATTGTGGCATGGTATGGTCAAACCAGGTTGCTGTGAGCAAGTGTTGAGAAATGAATGGTGGGGGATGTTTGGGTCTTCTTTTATATCTGGTTATAGTTTGGCTATATCGTTTTGTGTGTTCAGCAGAGGTTTATTTGCTGAAGACTACTCTGCTATAGTGGAGACTTTAGGAAGTGGCAGGAAAGATGGCTAGGTAATGGGGGCACTGGCACGGGAGAGGATTAAGGCTGGTCAGGCTGACTGGCTTAATTCCCACAAAAACAGGGTGTGAAACCCAGCATCTTCCTTGCCTGACTTTCCTAGAAGCGCTTCTTACTCCTTGCTGCATATCTGTCCATCACTGTGACGCTGTCCAGCATGCTGTTGGTGCACCCATCAGGTCTGCATCAGAGCCAAACTAATGTAGATCCTTAATTGTGGATCTCCAAATTGTGAACCGAATAAACCTCTTTATAAATTTATTGGCTCCAGATGTTCATGATAGCAATACAACAATGAAAACAACCTTGGAATGAAACAATGACCCCGTGGGTCACTGGGGAAAGTACTTGCTGCACATGCATGACGACTTGAATTTGGATTCTTAGAGCTCACATGAGGTCAGATAGAGAAGCACAACAGCTGAATCCAAGCCTTCCTTCAGGAGACTTCGTGGCAGCTCACGGCCAGCAAGACTGGAATATGCAGTGCTCAGCACCAATATCAGAGGTTGCCCTATGACCTCCACATGTGTGTTGTGGTATGCCTGTGTGCTCTTTTTGTCTCTCTGTGAATCTGCTTCTCTCTCTGTGTGTGTGTCTTTCTCAGATATAAATATTTTAAAATAGTATTTTCATTTTTTCTAGCTTAAAAGTCAATTTCAAAGTTTTATGGGGGAAAATTCATTGTTAAATCATGATTAAACAAAATGCTTCTTGTGGCAAGGCCCCTTTCCCATTTTCTTTAAGTAGTTTGTCTTCTTTCCAGAAATAATAGTTTTCATTCAATATCTTATCTTGTTCCACACACACAAAAAAAAACCATTCTATCCCATTAATTTATTTAGTTTTGTACTTTGGATTCTATCAGATAAATTGACAGTTACATCCTTCAGATGACTTGGAAAGAAGGATTTTATTATTAAGTTGAAACACTATCACAGAGGTTTGATTTAAAGAGAGGTCAGAAATCAATGTAGCTTACACATGCTTGATATTAACTTTTTAAAACTCAATGTTCCTTGTGTACTTGCTTTTAATATAACTATAAGTTTTAGAAAATTGAAGAACCCCCTTTTAAAAAAGAATCTAAATTTTCTGTTGGCTTTTGGATGTTTGCCTGGAAAATCTCGTTATTAGAAAGTGGTTTTTTTTCCTTTTTATAGATTTTGATTAAAAGTAAATTACTGAGTTGGCTGTTTAATATTTTTACCTCTTGATAAACTACGTGGATTTACTAAATAGATAAGTTAGGGTCAATTACTTTCTCTTTAAGAAAGCAATTGCTGTAGAAGAATTTTAAGTGCCAGCTCCCCAAGGCATCTCAAAAGATTGTTTGAGTTGATTTACTAAGGTATAACTTACAGTCAATCATAGTGTTTTACTGTGTCTGATACATTTAGGGATAGTGATAGTCTGCCGGCTGTGTTGTGTGTGTCCCGTGTAGACTCTGGAGTCTGAAACACCCAGCATAAGTGGCTATGTCTCATTAATTTGTGGTGGGGGTAACTCTGCAGGCCTAGTCATATTCTAATGAGGCCAAGTTTTGGGTTCTGGTCCTAGACAGGCCAATTACTTTAAATTTTCTGTGGCCTGCATTATGTGTGTGTGAGGGAGCTAGATCCACTGGAACTTAAGTTACAGACAGTTGTGAGCTGCCAAGTGCGTGCTGGGAATTGAACTCTGATCGTCTGGAAGAACAGTTAATTCTCTTAAGCACTGAGCCATCTTTTCAGCACCATCCCCCCTCCGCCTTGGGCATTTCTAAAGAAAACTATAGTTGAAAAACAAAATTCCAAGTTGGTTAGGAACAAAATATCCAAAGATAATGAACACAGATGGTTTTGAGGAAGTGCATAGCAAGAACTTCTTTTCTCTCTTTCCGCCCCTGCTCCCCTTCACTCCCCTCCTTTCCTCTTTCTTCTTCAGTGTTAGGAATTAAACATGGCGCCTTTAACAAATCACAACAACACTACCACCCGACTGCATTCCAAGCCCAATAGTAAGAGTTTTTGATTACCTTTGTCAATGTCCTAAGCGATGACAATGTATTCAAAAGGATACTTGTCTGTCCCCATGTTTAGGCATTTTGCATAATGAAGAAAATATCTTTCTACAAAAATAGGAGATCATGAGTAGATGCCGCTGATTCATAGTTATCTTGTTTTTAGCTTTCTTGTTACAAGATCCCACTTCTGGAAACTGCCTTAAATAGTATTTTGACTGTATTTTCATTTATTTTGCTTTGATGTCACTATCGCCAGCAACTTGAATAGTGACACCCCAGAAAACTGTAGAGAACTGAATTCTTGCTTCGGTTAAACTATTTCACAAAGAAATGTCAGGATTTTGCTAAAAGTGATGCTCTCAATCAATAGAAGTAGTTGCATTTCTACCCCCACACATGCTTTCAACATTTTATTTATGTGCAGTTGTTTGGGGAAGAGGACTTCATTCTGGGGATTTGTTAAAAAATCATTTGTGAGATGGCTCAATGCTGAGGTGTTTATTTCACAGGCCTGATGTCCTAAATTTGATTCTGAAGCCCCTGAGTAAGGGAAGGGAGAGAATGAATTCCACTGCATTGTTCCCTGATCTCTGCATGCTCATCATGACATGTGTGGAAACGCATGCATCACACACAATAGTAACAACAAAACTAAATGTTTCAGAGGTGTTGATGGCGATTTCTGTGAGTCTGTAACTGCACATGGCCTTCTCAAGGCTTATGCAAGTACTCTTCCGGTTAGGAGTCTTCTGGTTAGAGTACTAATGAGACTTCCATCACAAGCAGCTGTGTTAACTCTTGGCCTGCAGCATGGAAGGAAAGCAATCTAGAAGACCCTCAAGCCCTTTTAGGCATTTGTGGGCTGATGGCACGTAGACGAGTGGACCAGTTAGGATTGCTTGTTGCTAGTGCCGGGTATCTCGACTCCAGCTAATATCAGAGTTTTTGGCACTGATGCCTGAGTCCGGGAGTGAAGTTGGTGTTTGGGAAAGGCTGCCAAAGGGGCTCAGATATGTCCCATCTCCCAGTCCTGTGTCTTCTTTCAGTCTGGCTTGCCTTGTGGTAGCAAGGTGACTGTTACACCTTCAATCTGCATCTTTCTAGCTGCCAGACCTATGGAAGAGAGGTGCCTGGGAAACAATGCCCCTGGAATCCCCTGGCCCTCATTGGCTTTTCTGTACTGAGAAGCAAATGTAATGCTCTAGCTAGTTTTAAATTATTTCTCTCTGGAGAGAACAATATTTTCAATGGAAAGAGTAGATGTTCCCCAAGTGAAAGATGATGGATACTGGGTATTCAATGAGTTCCCGCCACCTTAAAAAGCAGCAAGCTGTTTCGTGTTTATTGTGAAAAGCTGTAGTGTTAGGAAGGATGCAACACAGACTGGGTTGTTTTTACTTTTATTTTTATTTTCATTTTTGTATTTCTGAAACCAACAGCAAAATGACTTTGTATTGTTTTCACTATCTCTCTATCTCTGCCCCCTCCCCTTTCAAAAAAGCCTGTATTAGCTTCTGATGACACTTGGGGCAGACATCTTCTCTCAGGATGTTTCCTTGGTTTCGTAGGTCTGCATCTGAACTTTGTATCTTTCCTAGTCAGTGCTTCTCAGGGCACAGGGATTCTGGACCGGCACTTGCAGAGTAAGACAGTGGGTTTTGATAGGTACTGCATGGGCATTAATACCCTTTAACTCACAAACTAAGCTTATATGAGTTCTTCCAACAGTCAACACTTGGATATTTGTCTAAGACCAGAATTAAGCTCAAACCGGTCCATTGAGGTCTCAGAGTCCTAACCAGAAAACCTGCTTATTCAAAGCGCCCTTGCTAGAGTCCGGTTAACACAGGTGGCTGAATTTCCTGTAGAGAAGTAGTTCCCATATGGCCTATGGGAACTGCTCTGTCTCCACTCCCACAAGTACTTCCTTAGATCTCTGAAGTCTCCATTGTATTAACTACCTTTTGGCTCACTGTGACAAATACATGGCAGGAGCAGTTTCAAGAAGCAAAGGTTTATTTGGGCTCCCAGGCCTAGGGATTATTTCAGCTATCTGTGGTGGGAAGGGCACGGTGGCAAAGTGTCCATGTCCGTGGCAGTAGGACCACATGGTGATGGGCCTGCATATGCTTGAACCAGGAGATAAGCAGCATCACAGGAAGAGGCAGGGATAATATGCCCCCAATGACCTGTGTCACCATGTCCCGAAGGGTCCATGACTTCCCTAAATAAAGCTACTAGCTGACCATCAAGCTTTTAGACACAGGAGTCTCTGGGGGCATTGAATAGGCCCAATCGTAACACCCAGACTTTCCAAAGTCTTGAGATTATTAAGTGTCTCATTACCTCTCCTTGTCACTTGTACCAAGAGATGTGACAAGCAGAGTAGCAGAGATGCGATGCCCTCATCCTAATAAGTAGTGCGCTTTTGGCTATTACTGATCTGTCTTCATTAAGAAAATTAAGAGGATTTGGTGTCCTGATGTGAGTATCTCAGCCTGACTGAGCCTTTTCTGGGACTGGAATTTAAAGGCCTCAACTAAGAGAGTAAGATGTTTATGGTCGGATGAAGTTAAATCTAATTTTGAGTTTGACCTTTAATTAGATGATTGCCTAGCTTATTACATTTTTTTAAATATTTAATTCCCTATTTTTTTGGTAGTGTTTCCATAAATTTCGCGAGCCAGAGCATTTACACGAAAGAACAAACAGTAGATTTTGAAAAAGGGTTTATTGGCTTGGGGAGAAAGGTCAGCTGGGGAAGTGCTTGCTGGGCAAGTGTGAGGACCCACCTGAAACCTAAGTTGGCATGGCGATGCTTGCTTGCAATTCAGTGCTGGGGAGATACAGGGGGATCCCCAATGGCTTGCTAGGCAGACAGCCTAACCCAATCTGTGAGCTCCAGACCATGAGAGACCCTGCTTCAAAAACCAAAATGGATAGCTCCTGAGGACCAACAATGATGACTGACCTCTGACCTCCACCTGTCCATATAACCACACACAAGATTGTTTATATTCCATCCCATGTTTTTAAATCGGGTAATTTTTTGAGAAATGCATTTGTTAGCATATATTAATTATGCATCATAGTGATTACTATTGTGACAGTTTCTTTCATGTCCATAGTGAATTTTGATCAAATGATGATGTTTTTATGTGACCCATTACCTGCTATTTTTTCTATTTGTCCTGTGCAGATCCCAGCAGGAAGCTGCTTGAGGCTGTGCTGATCCTTGCATACCAATACCACACTGGGAAATGGTATTTCGTAACACCGCTCTTTGTGTTACTGTGTTCCGTAGTGGGCCCAGGGCTTTCAAAGGCATCATTTGGATGCCTTAGTTACATTTACCTTTTAAGCTTAAGTGCTAGTCAGAGCGGATAAACACCATTGATTTCACGATGCTCTTCAATCCTGATGTGGAGCCTTTTGGTTGATTTGATCTCGGGCAGGAGAATCGGAGCAGTGATTGGATTCTGTGGAATGCAACTTTTATCTTGCCCAGACCTCCTCCCTTTGCTGGGGGCTTTCAGGCCAGCAGGCCTGGAGTGGCCATCTTCTTGGCTGCAGCCCCAGCTCTTTGTGTGGCTGCTACCCATTTCCGTGGATATGGTTTGTTACCTCTATTTGCACTGTAACTAGAAATTTGATAAGGTTACGTGCCTGTCAGATGATTTAGATGTCAGGTGCAGATGAAGAAAAGTGGTTCCGACAAGTCAAACAGTGGTGCCGAGAAAGGGGACGTGGATGACCTGCTGGGAGGAGGAGTGCCATCTCTACGGCCTCACTCTCTTTCTCTTTTAACTTGAGGTCACTACTTTAACCTCTTTAATTTGTCCCTTCTTAAGTGGATGTGACATGGTGACTTCTGGCTTCTATCTAAAGGGCACTGAAATGGAGGCCTGACTTGGAGGGGAGATGCTGGCATTTAGGGAGATCTGACTTTTGAGTATTCTGATAAAAACATCTGGGTCTGGGAACTTTATCTTGGGCTGAAGCTAAGATTAAGGTCTTAGGATACAGAGTTTATTAATGCCAGTGTCTGTTCACACGTGTGTGCTGTGGAGAGCCTGCATTTTTAGTAAGCCAGCCTCCCTTATTTTAGGGACAGGAAAAAGCCAGACGTTCTGTAGTGCACCCTTGCTGCCTGCTTTGCAGTCAGGGCAGGAACTTCCAGGTGGTGACTTGGTGAGTTCCTATTATTAGTTTGTCATGTCCAGCCATAGAGTCTTTGATTAATTAGATCTAACTTTCCTAGAGCCCCTTTGCCCTTAATTGATTAAGTACCAAATCCGAGCATTCTCAATATCTAAACCCTAGACAGAGCACATTGAACATATTGATTTGTTTTGGCAGCTACATCAGGAGAAAATTCTCCATTTTGCAAGTGTGGGTTAGATGGACGTGACCCCACTAGAGGCTGACACAGCCTCCCTGCGCTTCTGGAGTTAGGCTGAAGGCACTGCTCGCTTTATGCAACACAGTTTTGTGATGCCACGTGGTGAAGGTGGGTTTTAGAGTAGAACTCATCTGTCTTGATACGATCTTCACTCTAGCCTGAAAGCATAATTCAAAGAAATAACAAATTTACATTCAGGGTAGTTTTGTTTGAGTTTATTTAAAGGACTGAATACACACAATTCTCATAATAGCTCTTGCTACTGATGTACTGATGGTGCTGACAAAGAGAAAACTCAGACCAGATGGTTTCCAAACAGTGGGACCACCTGGCTTGTTGGCAACGCCAACGTATTCCTCTTTCTCAAATAGCTGTATTCTCACTTACGTGGGAATGTCTGAGTGTGATGTGCATGGGCCTGGGCAGAGTGGCATTCCAAAATCAGGATTTTTCAGAGAAGTCAAAGCACTCATGACACCCTCCACCTGAACCCTTTTTCCCACTTAGGATACTCTTAAGTGTTACATTTTCTTCATTTTCTTTATAACTATATAATCCGGTTCCCCTGTGTATTCCCACATTATAAGGCAAAACAAACAAAAACAAATAAAACGAACCCAAACCATTACTTCTTGCAATGTTTATTCTGGAGGGAAAGGAAAGCCTCTAAGCCCTTCTGGAAGATTTGCATAGATATGTACTCACCTAGGTCCTTGCCATGGACCCTCCTAGATGGGGCCTCTCTGAAGCAGACGAGAAGACTGCAAGCGCCCCCAGAATCCCCTGTACTTACTGAGTCATGAAACGTGAACGTTCACAGGCAGGCAGCTGAGAGGTTAGCAATCAATCTACAGACTGGTTTAGTAGCTCGTCTCACAAGATTAACTCGCAAGCCTTGGAATTTGCTTGAGTTATTTGGTATCTAATTTTTCCCTGTTGAAATACTGAATTAACTTAGAGACTTTCAGGACTGCAGTCATTTCAGAGTTTCGTTTTGAGTCTCATTTGATGCACACCTATTGGTATGCCATTAAAGAGTCATCAACATTGACTAGTGACTACAACTCATAGGAAAATTACTTAAGATCTTGATTTTGTTTATACTGTTTACGAGTATTTTAAAGTCTTCTAAGAGAACTAATATTTAAGGTTATTCTGTTGAAATCCTTTTGAAGGAAATATTGGTCTGTTTTCATTAAAACTTCATTTTCCTTTAAAGGACACACTGACTTCTGCACAATCTTCAAATTGGCAAAGATGGGGTGGAAGAGCAAAGACTTTAGGGACAACAGCAGGTCTCAGTCGCAATCTGTGGTTCTTCTACGTCTTTGGTGGCAGTACTGGCCTTGGATGGTAGCCAGTAAGCCTGCTTTCCATATTAGGAGTTTTGGCTGCATGTGATACAAAATTCAGTCCTTATTGTCTCAAAACAAAAGAAAACAAAATGATAGCTCAGAGGTAATGAGTCTCAAACTCTAGAGAAGCCATGTGCCTTCTAGGACTTCTGTAATGCCATCAAGACAGGCTGTAGAACTAAAGCCAGCCCTGTGGGTTCTGGCAGAGGCAAGCATGGCTAGAGATAGTTCAGAGTTTTATATCTTAGAGTTTCAGTTGCCAGAGTGGGAGTTTCCCTCTGTACTCTGTATCTCAATTTCAGGTCTCCCAGTCTTGGAGACTCAAACTAGCTGAGTTTGATGTTCTCTGGGTCAGCCCATGGTTAAGGACTTAGGCCACGAAGAAAGTACTGATTCCTAAGAATCCCTGGGTGGATGGAGTAGGGAGTATGTGGGAATAGGTTTTAGGTGGACCCCATATAGGTTTCCATATATTTCATGTACAAAAAATATCAAAATAGGTCTTTGGCAGAGTGATTTTTTTTGAAGATTAAGCAAAATGGTGTGTGAAGTACCTGGTACAATGTCTACCACCCTTAATAAATGGTAGCGACTATTGCATAACAGGGAGACCTTATGCTAACACTTCTTAACAATGACACTGTCATCAGCCTGAAGCCTTCACTATTATCCAACAAACTGAGGGGCCACAATTCCTAGTATGTTCAATAGTTTCTTTCCCATGGAAGAACAGAAAAAGGACACATTTCAAATCATCTGTCAGATTTCCTAGTTGTATTTTATAAGCGAATTTCAACCTAATGAGAATAGTCTTAATATTTTTTTATTAAAAATGGCGGCTGAGCTCAATCAGTGAGGTTAAAACTGTCAACATGGAGGCATTCCTAGTACCATTAATGTACAGTGTACATGGGAAGAATGATTATTTTAGAATAGATTTGCTTCTCATTGGTTTTCATTTTCACTCTAGGGACTCCCCTCACCCCATATTTGAAAACATGGAAAAAGCGTGTTCTCTAGATGAGCAGTTTGTGTTTGCCTGGTGGGGCAGAAGGACTGTTAGGCCATGCTAATGCTATTATCAATCTGTGAGGAGCAAGTGTATGTAAGACAGTAGAAGACTCATCTGTCACTTTCATCAGCTGTGGCCCTTGGAGACTTAAGGACAGGTTACTTATGATATTTTGTGTTAATTTGACAGTTTGTGTGTGTTTGCTTGGTTCCCAGTTTACTCTGGTTTCTTTTTTTTTTCTTTTTTGGTTTTTTTGAGACAGGGTTTCTCTGTAGCTTTGGAGCCTGTCCTGGAACTAGCTCTTGTAGACCAGGCCGGGCTCGAACTCAGAGATCAGCCTGCCTCTGCCTCCCGAGTGCTGGGATTAAAGGCATGTGCCACCACCGCCTGGCCTCTGGTTTCTTTCTTCATCACAGTTGGAACGTAACTTGTGTTCTAAGTTCCTAACTTCTGGATGAACTATTTCCTAACAGGAAACTGCTCATCTTCCAGGCCTTTATACGTCAAAATAAGCACTTAAGAATGTTTCTTGTTGTAATTGTCTGTCCTTCATTTAATCAAACACGGTACCTTAGTTCAATTGATTTTGTAATAGTCTATGCTGTGAGTCATTTAACTCTACACAGTGCCTCAGCTCAGGTGACTTTGACAATAGTCTGGTCTGTGCATGAGTTAACTTGTTGGCATTCAGAAATCATAATCAGCCATGTGGTGGTGGCGCACGCCTTTAATCCCAGCACTCAGGAGGTGGAGGCAGGCGGATCTCTGTGAGTTCGAGACCAGCCTGGTCTACAAGAGCTAGTTCCAGGACAGGCTCCAAAGCTACAGAGAAACCCTGTCTTGAAAAAACTATCCAAACCAAAAAAAAAAAAAAAAAAGTAGATTTTAAAGATGAGAGTGACTGTCTAAAGAATAAACAGTTAAAAAGATTTGAGTACTCAGGTGCCAGTTTTCTTTGTCACTGTGGGCTTGTTTGTTTATTTGTTTGCTATTAGTCAATATTTTCACCAGTACTACATGTTGGGCATTGACACCACACATGTGGTCACCATTAAATAGACATGTGGATGATTGTCACCATCAACCACGTTACAGCAGAACGACTTTGCTGACATGTAGGCTGGGTTACACTCGACTCCGAGTTTAACATTTTCCACTTCAGCATTTTTAAAGTTCTTAGATACAGTGGAAACTAATGCCTGTGAAGTTGCCAGGATGGTGGGATTTCTGCCCATTGCTAGCTTCATGAGTCAAGCTTCCCTTTTCTTTACAATGGGCCAAAATACCTACCTGACAGTGTTTGCCCAAGACTCTGCGTAAGAACATTTAAATTTGTGTTTCCTGCGTTTATTTATTTCTATTTTTGAAGAAAGGAGGATGGAAGGAGTTCTCAGCTGCTGATGGCACGGTGCCCACAAGATGGCTGCATACTTCACCTGGATGTTCAATGGTTGGGATGGGGTAAATACTTGCCGATGGGCATGGGATGCTCTGGGCTTCTTACACATCACCTGCTGAAGTACCTATCTAGTCTGCATTCCCACGATATGTAAAGTGACCAGTACAGAGCTTGGCACATAGCAGCCATCTCTGGATGCCCAGCAGTGCCACCATCTCATTTAACTTACACACAAAGGAGCTGTCAGTATTTTATTGCAATTATACTTGTTCTGTGATCGAGGAAGCAAAGTCTCAGCGAGGTCCCTTAGCTAGTAAGGGGTGCAGCTGGGCCACAGGATTAATTTGTCCTTGGCTGAGTGAGTCTCTGCTGATCACTACTTAAACACAGTCAAGTGTCTTATGTATGATCATTATGGAGCTGATACAGAAATTACTGAAAACATTATATATTTTTAGGTTATTTTATATTTAGATTACTTGTTTTGTAATATAGGCTTCATTTTTGAAAAAGGCACCCCCGAATCTGATAGAGTTGAATGTTATTACATGGAAACCTGAAACATTTGTAAACCTCTCCAAGTGTCTCCATGATGCTATGGAAGGCTAATTTGAAGATGAGAATTCATGGAAATTACTTTTAATGAATTTTGATTATGTTTTGAAAAGTTAATTATGTCCTTAATTTCATTTAATTAACCATGCATTTACAAGTTATGGTATTAATTTTTAAAAAGCAAATTTACCTTTGAACTCAATTCTTTGACTTAGTATTTGTTAAAATTAACTTCACCTTTAATGAGATTTTATGTGCAGTGTTTAATTCCCACAGGGTGTTGTAGGGGAACCAATATTTTGCATTTTAGGCTTTAAAAACACAAGATCAAGACCAGACAGTAACCAATCCTGAAGTGGTTTTTAAACCTCGAGTGTGTGCACAGCATCAAGCCAACGAAGCAGATGGCTCACATTCTTTAGCGTCTTGGATTCTAGTGAGCCGCACAAGTCGCTGCCTCGCTGAGGATGATTTGCAGGTCAATCTAAGTGTTTTGCATGTAGCTTTATGCATCCCTCACAACCTTCCAGTGAGCAGAATGTGATGCTTCTATTGTGTCCTTCAAGCAGGTGGAATTGGTCGTTGATCTCATTGTATCAAAAAATGAAGACACAAACACAGGAACACCAATCAGTAGTAAATATGCCCACAGGCTTTAGGCTTCTCTTAAGCATGTTCCAACAAGCTACTTTAAGGCTAAATTCCCCTCTCCTTCTGCTTGCCCTTCTGCCCCGGCCCATGTGATATGACCCATGGGGCCCCTTGAACGTCTGGCACTCCTCGTTAGCTCATGTTTGGAATCCCCTTTCCATGACACCCTTTCTTGCTCTGAATTTACCTCTCTTCTTATGCCTCAAGTTTCAAACATCCGCAATAAGATGAAGGGACTTAGAATGGGTGACTTAGCTTTCTGTAAATGGAGGTTCGCTGATAGATCACATGTCTTTGGTCCATGAGTGAATCCACATGAATCAATCTTCATGCTTTACACCTGATTTTTATTTCATGTCTAGGTATAAGGTGTATGTACCTGTGCATTATAAGTTCTACCCCTGGAGCAACACTTGAATGAACAAATGACTAAATAAGTAAAGTCTCAAGGGGGGAAAGTCCAGAGAAGGCCATTCCTTAGAGGCCATTGTTATGTGTGCAGTCATCATGATACACTATTTTTAGCAAACAGTTGATAGACAAAAGACCCAACGTGAAAGTTTTATACACAATGCTGAGCACAAGGGAAGAAAAAGCATTTCTTCTTTTTTCTTTTTCTTTTCTTTTACTGGGGAGAGGCTGGGAAAAAAGTTGCTTATATGAGGCCAATAAGTACTCGAATCATTGTGTCAGGTAAGTTAATTCATAAGCACACAGTGGTAGTGGGTATCTTTTTTTTTTTTTTTTTTTTGGTATTTCCAAAATCCGTTCTGCGTGTTCAGTGGAGTGCCCTGGCTCGCATCCCCCTCCTCATGGCCCTCTGGCAGATGCTGCTCCGTGGAGAACCACTTTTATTTCTTTTTCTGGGATGGCTCTGGCTCTCTGATCTCTAGGTTTGATTAGCAGCCCCCACTCTCTTCTCAGTTTCTCTTTTCTCTTTTTCTCCTTGGCTTTCCTCTTCTGAAACATTTGTTGAGCCACTCCCATGAGCCTCTGCAGGTGCTCTGTGGTTGGGTAGGATGCAAGCTGGTGGGAGCGTGCAGAAGACAGAGCTGACTAATGGCTCCCTGGCTCCCTGGATATAGTAAACAAATACTGGGTGGTCGGTGCTTGAGTGGGTGTTGATAGTGTACCATATCATTACAAAGGAAGAGACAGCTTCTAAAACACTGAGAACCATTTACAGAGAAGATTGTACACTTTCCAAACAAGTCACTTGAGTAGGCAGGCCCAAACCAAACTGGTCGTAGGAGTCCTGTGACTGTGGCGAGGGCTGCCGGATGCTAATCAGTTCCAAACATACAATTTCAGTATTCAGTATATTTTCTCTTTTATTTCCTTCTCTGGAAATTCATAATCAAGGCAAACATCAGAATGAAAGAAATACGGTGCTTTCTCTGGAGCTGCCGTGGGATGGAAGGGTGTGACTGGTAGCCTGGCCTCCCTGGAAGGGCTCCGTGCTTAGTGTGCTCATTACCGTGTGATCTTCTCATACCTCCAGTTGTTTCACTGCTAGCAAAGCTGCCCAGCCTCCCTTAGGAGACTGATTCACGGAGACCGTGCCTTGTGCCTGTGTGTCTTCAGACCTGTGCCCGATGGTCATGAATGCTGGCAGAGTGAGGGTGGAAAGCCACGCTCACTCAGCATTTTCTCTGCACTAACAATATAACCATTTATTGGATCATTTATTTATGGTGATAGCTAAAGTAAAGGTCTTAGGACTTTTAGGAATTTATGGAGAATATTAAGGAAAGTATGGAAAGAAAATTAGATATTGCTAAGTTGAAACTGATGAATTTTCTAAATGTTTCCATTTGTTTTTTTTTTCCCCCTTTGGAGCTCATCTGGCCAAAGAAAAATTTTTCAGTAGCCTCAAGGGTAACGATTCTTGACAGGATTTATAAACCTGAGTGTGGTTCAGGGAGATGGTCCCACTAAGAAAACTTTCAAACCTATACAGGATCCACATTTGCAACAAACTCATAATAATTTAGCTGTTACCTTGCGGCTTTTAGTTCTGAAAGCAAAATGAAGATTATATGCTATGGACATGTGTTTCCCTTGTTCTTGATTTGAGATTGGAAAAAAAAAAACTAAGAAGATATTTGTGTGAGCATGCCATCAGGAACAAAACAAGTGTTCCGCTGGGTTAGGGACTGTCACTGTGCGATCAACAGGAGATAGACTTTGCAGGATTTATCCGTGGTTGTTCCAACCCTCCGCCCCCTGTTAGTCTGATAAAAAAAGAGTCTGTTTCTCTCAATTTACTTGTAGTGCTGGGATTGAACCCAGGTTTGACCTTGCTAGGCTACATCCCCATCCCTTGCCCTGACACCTTTTTTAAAAAAACACAGAATCTCACTGTGTAAGTCGGGCTGATCTGGAACACTTGGCCCTCCCGTTTTACCTTCCTAATGCTGGGATTATAGAAATGTGCCCCCCCACACGAGTCCACAGAATTCCGAGGGTCAACATGAGACACCTTCTAATCCCGAGGTGTGGCCTTCTTTATAAATATTTTCAAAAGCATTTATCTACTCGACATCTGTCAGTGCGGCACAGTGTAATCGCACCCATATGCTCTGCTGTATGACATAGGAGGGGGACTTCATGCAGGCATGGCTGACTGTTGATTCGTGTCTCTCCTACTCGGGGCAGCCCAGGCTCCAAGTGTTGTTGTTTTCACTGACAAGATGGGCCTTCTACTATATTTATAATATTAAATATAATATTTAGTTCCCTTTTCCACTTTCTTCTTCACTAGTGGCAGTGTAAGCAGCAGCATCAACGGTGGTCCTAGTAGCCCCTGTGAAATACATGTACCAATTAGCCACACACATTTACTAGGTCATTTGATCTTTTCCCGGTATTCAGTTAAATAGCGTCTATGGTTATCACCATTTGACAGATGAAACCAGAATGCACACAATAGGTAGCCTCCTGAAGACCAGACAGGCCACAGGGAAAGCTTCTGCAACACAAGCCTCATTGTCCGCTTAGTTCTCTCCCGGCCCCCATGCCTCTCAGGATAATTCTTTCTGATAGCTGGGCTGTGCATGTAGGTATGTTGGCATGTAGGCATGGTCTCCAATTCCAGCAGCTTCTGGGGCCCTTATCTATCCTGCGTGGGATCTGTGATTCCTATTTACTTTTTCTGTTCATGTGAGTGTGTGTATATTGTACACATGCACACACATGTACACACACATATGAATTTTCCTCTTTCTTTTCAGGTCAAGTACAAAAGAGATTTTGAAGAAAGCAAAGGGAGGGGCTTCAGCATCGTCACGGATACTCCTGAGTTGCAGAGGCTGAAGAGGACCCAGGAGCAAATCAGCAATGTAGGTGCTGCTTTTCTCGGTACGGGGCAACTCTGGGATGTGTCTGTGGATGGGGATGTGAGCATAAGTGAGTGTGAAGCGTATCTGTTGCTGAGTGGTGGTCAGTCTGCTCATAAAATGTGCCAACTTCACCTGTTAAGGCTTTGACCTCAGATTTCCTCACAGTTATCTCTCTACAGCCAACCAGTTATAATTCAGTATTTTCTTCATATAATTTGAATATCTCCAAGCCCTCAAATTTGGTCAAAATTAAATGTTTGTAATTAAAAATTCTGACAGTTTTTTCCCCCCTGTAGATCACCACATAAAGTTAATATATAGCTTGGGTCTATTTTTAAAAAAAAATCTGTTTTTTAAATTATGTGTTTACTTTAGATATCTGTTAATCATATGTTACATCTAATTTTAGAAATAAACATTTGTATATGTAGTTACTTTCTATTTGGAAGTCATATCTTTTTAGTAATGTATTTTCCAGAATAACAAAAATTGGGACTGGCAGAAGTCCAAGGCACATTAGAATGTGAATTTAGTACTTACTAAAGCTGGGTAAATGGTTCATTCTGAACTTTTGTAGTTCATATTTGTGATTGTATTTCTTCCAAGGTATTTTATGAAATGTGTCAAAATGTATTTCTGCAAAGGAGTAGTTCAATGTTGACTATCCAGAATGGAAATCGACAGCCATGTATGATATACCTGTTAACAATCATGCAAAGCTCATACCACTATTTCATGATATGGTGGCTGTCACTTGTACAAATATTATAAGTGTGTATATATATATACATACTTGTGTATGTAGATGTTATAAGTAATATAGCCCTAGGTTCTAGGAAACACTTACAGTTAGCAGATGCATTTAAATTTACTGATATTGGGGCTTGGTCATGAGATACATGCACATATATGTATATTTACATACACATACTATTTCAACTAGAGTTTAGCATGTAATTTGAGAAATTGTTAGTTGTCAAACATTCAAGAACAGAAATATTTGATGATTAAAATGTTATTTCAAGGCTGGAAAGAGGCCTTTCTTTTCATCACATTCCCTAAGGTTTATCCTGTTTGGTCTTTATGTGAACATTTTATATCAGAATTGACTTTTTCATTTAGAGTGAAGGAGTTGACTTCTAAGATCTGGTGATACCCATCGCTTGGTTTTTCTTATGATTCTTCGGACTGTTGATAAAGAATCATAAAAATAATTACCCTCCTTTTCTCCCATTCATTCTTGTCTCAAATCAAAAACCATTCTTGCTTAAAAACATAAACTATGGATGTATTTCATGGATAGTTCTGTTCAGAGCTTTAAAATGTTGTACACACTACAGTTCTATCTTAAATGTTCAACTGGCATAGACAATTAATCCTCAAAGAGCTAAACAACGCTATTTAAGACATCCACGTGACAGCTAACATGAAGACTGCAGCTCATTCAAAGGTAAGCCTTTTCATGTATGTTCAAATTAAGTCTGTGTTCATAAGTAATTAGAAAATAACTGATCATTTCACCAAACTTTATCCTTAGCAGGAATATACTTTATATTCAATGCCAGAAGTCGTTTGCAGATCCATTCTTAACCATGCCAAACCCCTTACGATGCAGGTATGTATTAATCTATGATTGTCATGTACATTGTAGTCTGTTCAAACAACAATGAGGCAGACAGTAGTCAGCTTTAAAAGCATCTAATGCAGACCATATCTTAAAGCCATTCCCCTTCTGCATTCTCTTGGTGTCAGCCATTGCAGTAATTGCAGTAGTTGTTCATCTAATGATGATGAGGTTTATCAGTGACTGTATCACAGTAAAGATTTTACAATATTTCTATTAAGACGCTACTTTTAAATTTTTTTTTAAATTTAAAAGTTTTGTTTTTCATTTTATATACCAAACACAGTTCCCCTCCCTCTTCTCCTTCCTCTGCCCCCAACACTTCCCCTACCCAAACCGCCATCCACTCCTCAGAAAAGGTAGGACCCATGGCATATCAAGTTGAGGCAGGACCAAGCCCCTCCCCCCATATCACTGCTGAGCAAGGTATAGGGAACGGGCTCCAAAAAGCCAGTTCATGCCCTGGAGATAAATCCTGGTGCCCTACTTCTGAAGAAGGGAAGCTGCAGAATATTCTGAGGTCTGGTGAATTTATTACTCATTTATCAGACCACAACTTCATGGTTTTTTTTTTTCCATTCTGCACGAGGTTTTTCCACATTACTTCAGAGTCTCTTGCTGTTAAAAGTCCAGGTTGCTCTGCAAACCACCATGCTGGTTATTCTAGTTTTCCAGACCACTTTCATTTAAGCCCACTGAACAATATTTAGGCAAAACCCATACAGATAATTTTGAGTGCAGCCTGGGTTATTTCTGTTTTGAAAGGAAGAAGTGAGCAAGTATCTAAACTGGGAAGACTCTAGAATCTTCCTGCTAGAGATGGTTGGGTGGGGCTCACCCTGGTGACCAGAAGAGATGAGGGCTGTGCGTCGAGTCTTCCATTAGACCCCAGGTGATGGGGGAAGCCGAGTGATCATTATAGTCTGTATTTTTCTTTTTGATCTACTTTATAGAATATATTTCCAGTTCATTTTACCTTTGGATATTTAGTGGCTCTTTCTAAGCTGCTGTTAATCTCCTTTGGACTGAGGAAGGTATAAAGACATGAAGCTGTGAATTTAATAACTCCGAGGTGTTTGGGGTAATATGTTATGGATGAGTGGGTATTTTTGATTGCTTGTATGTGTCTATCACTGTTATGAAAAATTTTCAGGCACTCTCATGTTCATTTGTCTAGGAATTGAAGTCATTCGGAAATACCCGCTCAGTCTGCAAATGTTACAGGAGTGTGGGATAAAGAAGAACCCTAAATTTCAAATTTTGAGTAATAAAAAGAGTAAATATGGGTTAGCCCTGCCTTCTTTATTTTGATATCTATAATGACAACATAACGAACACAGGAGATTTATTAAGTACTGGCATTTAAAGTGCTTCTGACACATTACCCAGGATAACAGCAGAAAGGATAAGAAAAGAGGTGGGGTTTAGAATTTACTTACCCATAGGAAAGAAGCAGAACTGGGCTTTTAAAATAAGGTTCTCATTTTTTCCTAGTGATATTCTGTTGATGTCTTTATTTTAATTTAAGATGTTCATATCAGAGGAAGTTTGACTGACTTTGTTTATTTTATTGGGCTTAGAGATTTTTTTTAAAATGGGAAATCGGGCTATTCAGCTGAAAAGTTTAACAGAGGGCAATGTTTACAAGTTCAGGTTTATTTCATGTCTATCTTCAGCAGCCTGCTGCTGGGGAGCTCTGTGGGAAGTTCTGTCTTAGCATCTCAGGGTTCTATGGGTGTTCACAATTAAGTCACTCATATGGCTCCTCTTGTCCCCAGTCTTTACATAGTTTAGGAACCGACAAGGTACATGCACAGAAGTGAACAGAGGAATAGTGTGCCTTTGGGGAGCATTAAAGAGTATGTAACCTCATCCATGTAGAGATTGCTGTTACAGCTTTAGTTTCAGGTGGTCCCCACCCTTCAACCTCTAAACAGAGCCAGCCTTCAGGGTAGGCGCAACAGGGTGGCAGGGCAGTGTGTTCAGCACCCATTCGTCCAGGGTAGGCGCAACAGGGTGGCAGGGCAGTGTGCTCAGCACCCGTTCGTCCAGGGTACATGCAACAGGGTGGCAGGGCAGTGTGTTCAGCACCCGTTCGTTCAGGGTACACGTAACAGGGTGGCAGGGCAGTGTGTTCAGTACCCGTTCGTCAGGGGTAGGTGCAACAGGGTGGCAGGGCAGTGTGCTCAGCACAGGTCTCAGGAACTCGGTGTGGCCTGCCAGAGATGACTGATGTATTTCCTTGCACCTGCTTATGCCCACATAGAAGCTGCACTTTCAATTACCTCACACAGTCTAGGGATAAATTGGGAAATAAAATGGTAAAATATAGCCCCAGGAGGTTTTTATAGCCTTCATGATGTAGATAAAAGCTAGATGTTTATTTTCTAGTTTGTCATAGGTGGAAGAAAAGTATCATATGAAGAGGAAAGGAAAAGAAACCAATGAGAGAGAGAGAGTCCTAGAATTTCTCAGCCTGATGGAAACAGTAAGTATACCATTATCAGATCTGTCCGCCTTTGTGCCTGTCCTTGATGCACAATGACTTTTGTGTGCCTACACGCATGCCCTTACACTACTGTCTACCCAACTTTTTCTCCTACTCTGGGAGTGCCTATAATTTTGATTATGTATCTTGTTTTGCAACTATGCTTTTTTTTTTTTGCTGCCACTTGCAACCCAGCATACCCATTCATAAGAAAAGCTTGCTTGCTTTGCAAGAAAATCTAAGATCAAAAGCTGTCTGTAATTTGATACTGAAATGTAATTAATTCTAACTCTTTTGATATAGCCACATAAATTTTCATTGACTTAGAATGTAAAATAAATTATACGCCAATTAATAAACTCACAAGGACACTGCTGATTTAGTTCCCTGAGACTTTATGAGTTAGCTTCAGAAATATTGGATTATTGGAACTAAATAATTGAATACGGTGTCTATGGACTATTAAAAGATTGGATTCAAAGTTAAGCTGAATGTGAGGGTGTGCGTGAGAGGGTAGGGACGATTATCTAGGGATTTGGTCTCTGTTTGTAATTTAAATAAATCATTTTGACAGAGACTGACTGTAACCATGTTGAGCTGCTGACAGTGTGAAATTGAGTTGTATGGTGGACAGAAGACAAGCAGTCAAGAGAAATCCCCAAAGGTAAAATTTGTTATGTAATTGGGTCAACTCATGCATGAGAAATGCATGCTAATTGTAAACTGGTGGCAAAATTATCCTGTAGGAGGCAATTAGGTCTTAGATGAATTCAAACAACGGACACAGGGTAACGTGCTTTCCTTTTGTACACAGCAAATATAGAAGTAGTTTTTGAAAGGAGAGAAAGATAAAAATTAGAAAGTCATGCAGCGTACAAATGGATTTTTTTGTTAGTTTTCCTCCTTATATAAGAAATATAACATGCATCATTAAGTAAAAATTTACATGAAAGCTATTGATTTTGAGTAGTTCAGAGCACCAGTGTGTAAGGAGAACAGGATGGTATTTTGTTACAACCCTTTGCTAGTTTTATTAACATAATCAATTAGTTATGAAGTTGATAGCTAAGAAATAAGCCCTTGAGGGCATGCATTTTTAGAGTGAGCCTCTTTGGAGCGTTGACAGCCTGGATTTTACCTCCAGCTCATCTCCACTGGGAACTCTGATGTAACCTGACGTAGCCGTGGCGCAGTAGCGCTTTCTGAAGGCAGAGATCAAGCATGTCAGAGAAAGCTGTGGGACAACAGCACATACTTCTCCTATAATGCCTAACACATGTTCATGAATAGCTCATGCATTTAGAACACTTTGACACACTGTTTAATTAGACCCTCTGAACCACCTCTCTCCTCAGGGGAAGGGTTTCTGTGAGGAATACTTAGACTTTCCTGAGAAAACTAGTTGGAAAATTACCTTTTGGCCTTTCCTTTCCCCTACACGGCCTCCCTCGCACCTGGCTTTGCTTTATTTTTTTCATGTAGGGCAGAACTTCAAAGGCGGATCTCTGCTTTTTATCCCCAATTTTTTAACCACAGTCACTTAAAGAAACAAATATGTCTCAGACCAGTAATTACTTGTGCATGGGCAGAACAGGGGTTCTTGCTAAATAGCCTTGTCTTGAGGGAGGTTTGAGAAGAGCCGCCACAGTAAGAGGGTTAGCACCTGCGACTTCTGCCTGGAGACAGACGGAGGATCCAGAGGTGTCCTGAGGTGCTGCTTTTGGGAAAGTCTGTCTCCCCATTTCTTTTGCTTCAGTCTCTCCATATCCAGCCTCTCTCCCTTCCTCACTTCTGCCATAGTGCCATACTTGATCTGTTCTCCTCCCAAGCTCCTTCTGCTCTTTCCATTGTATCTTAAACATTGTCATCAGAGGACTCTTTCCAAAGTATCTGCTTTGTCAAGATCTTGCTGTGACCCGTTAAACAACCCTCCTTTGGACCTCCCCTCCGAGCAGGATGGAATCTAATCTCCTATGTCCTTTATCGGACTCTAATGACCTTCTACAATTGCCTGAACTATTTCCGGCCTTATCTTCCACAGCTTGTCAACACTGTTTGCCCATTTCTTCTAGGCCTGGACTTTAATCTGTTGTGGACTTTCCTGTGAGTCATTCCTCTTGTTTAGGTCAATTTGACACCACTGGGAAATGAAGTTCTGACCCCCAGATTCCCGGTGTGCCCTCACCAGGCAGGTGGTGATCTCCCTCACCTCTGGGATAGTTACGGTGCTCTGAGGAGAGAGTTTAGTCACTTTCTGCAGTCGTTTCCACGTTGTATCTCTCATGTTGGCTCTAATTAGTATTTTATGTGCCTAATCGTCTTGCTTCTTTAACTTCAAGAGAATGAAGATTATGTACTCGTTTGTTTATTGTTTTTTAATCTCCAAGAATGCACAACATGGCACACTGTCTCCCTTTTCAGGACATGTCCCTGCTCCTTAGTTGGGTTTCTGGAGAAGAGTTTTGATTGTTCTTGCTCCATTCCAGGTTGTTCTCCGCATGATTTCTTGCAATTTATCCCTAAAATGAACTTTTGCTTGTGTCATGGTTTCTCTTAGAATCTAGCCATGGCTGCCTACTGTCTTCAGGATAAAACACAAAATTCTTTGCATGGAAAGCGAGGCTATCCCTGGTTTAGCAAGAGCTGACACTTGGAGCTTTGGTGGCCATCTTATGGAGCTCCATGGACTTATGCTCCTGATGAGAACGCTCCTTGCCTCTCCTGTGTGCACTCTCAGTGGTTCCCTTTTCGTTCCTGACCTTGCTTTCTATCTTGCTGTTCTTGTCATTGGCTTCCACAGGACCACTGGAGTTTTCTCCTCTGCCCCATGTTGGACTTTAGGAAGGTGTGATGTAGCTCTGTGCTAAACTGTAGAACAAAGGAATCACACCTGCTCCCATTTTGGACCAGTTTGGCTTTCTACATACTTGCCAGTCCTGGCTCATAAAATCTTTCTAAAGATAAATGCTACAGAAAAAGGAGGGCTCATCTGCTCTTTCTTTCTTTCTTTCTTTCTTTCTTTCTTTCTTTCTTTCTTTCTTTCTTTCTTTCTTTCTTTATTCCTTCCTTTCTTTTTTAAAAAAACTAATTAATTAGTTCATTGACTACTGTTTTCCCTCCCTCATCTCCTCCCAGTCCTTACTCCCTTCTTTCCCCTCTGTTCCCATTCTCCAGTTCACTCCTCCTCCTTTCTATTTAGGAAAGGGCAGACATCCCATGAATATCAACAAAACATGGCGTATCAAGTTGCAGTAAGACTAAGCACCTCCCCATGTATTAAGGTTGGGCAAGATGACTCAGTGTGAGGAGTAGGGTGCCAAAAGTCAGAGTATAAGATATCCAGTGGCCACACTAGTGCTTGGTATATAGCCCATGCCCAATGTGTATTGAATAACCAAATGAATTAATAATTTGTAAAATAGTAATGTATTTTGAGTATTCTTTCTTATCAAAACAATTTAGAAAGGTCTTTAGTTTTAGAAGTTACTTTGAATTTTGTCATTCTTGTTTATATTGCTTGATAATACCTATTTTGTGTGTCTGTATGTGTGTGTGCTACTTAAAATGTGGTGATGTCTATAGTTTTATTGAATGGTTATAGCAATACTTCTTCAGTAAAATGTGGACAATGCCTTCCTACTGTGTCACCTAAGAATTTGATTATATTGAAGATACAAGGACTACCTCTGCTCTAGAACACTGTGGCCAGAGTGCCAAACTAGATAAGTAAATAAAGAAAAAACCAACACCACCAGTAAAACAAACAAACAAAAACTTCACAACAAAAACCCACAACAGATTAGCTCTTACTTCACTTGTATACAGTTTTCTCAGTGCCCTGACGAATTCCCGTAGAAGCAAGAAGGGAGAAAAGATTTATTTTGCTCAGAGGTTACACACCATCACGGTGGGGAAGGCAAGGAGAGCAGCCGAGGCCATGGTGGTGGAAACTTCTTACAGTACATGTTTCTTCAGACCTTGGCAATTCAAGGAGCTGAGAGCTCCAGTCAGAACCAGAAGCATCTATCACCTTCAAGGTCTGCCCTTGTTGGTGTATGTATGCCAGCTGGGTACTGTGTCCCCAGATGTCAATAACCTTCCAAATCAGCCCTACTAGCTGGGGATGGAGTATTTGAATGCAGTAGCATCAAGGTAGGAGGAGCATGTCACATTCACGCCATAATTAGTTGATATCACAAAATACCACAGGCTGGGTGCGTCATACAACAGAAGTTTATTTTCTCACTGGTCTAGAGCCAGGGCATGTTAGGTCAAGGCTGAGTGGGGCTGGGCTCTGGTGAGGATTTTCTTCCTGACTTGTAAACTATCACTGTTTCCTCCTTGTGTCCTTATGTGACCTTTATTTTTTATGCAGGTGTGTGTGGGGAGCTCTGACATCTCTTCTTACAAGGTCCAGTGAAGTTAAGGCTCTCTCCTTATGACCCCATTTAACTTAAGTTTAGGTCGGTCTGTCTATCTATCTATCTATCTATCTATCTATCTATCTATCTATCTATCTATCTATCTATCTATCTATCTACCTACCTACCTACCTACCTACCTACCTACCTACCTACCTATCTATCTATCTATCTATCTATCTATCTATCTATCTATCTATCTATCATTGTTTTTTTCTTTGAGACAGGGTTTCTCTGTGTAACAGCCCTAGAACTCTCTCTGTAGACCAGGCTGGCCTTGAACTCACAGAGATCCGCCTGTCTCTACCTCCCGAGTGCTGGGATTAAAGGTGTGCGCCACTGCTGCCCAGCTTGCTGTGAGATTTTTGAGGGCAAGCTGAAGTTCAAGGTTTCTGTTGTCTTGGGGTTTGTGTTAAGTTTGTCTTGGCTTTGGATTTAGAATCAGGGTCTCTCTTTGTTGCTCAGGCTAACCTCAAATCCCTGTGTTCAGATGGTCATCCTCCTGAGTAACTGAGACTGTAGGCATGGCCTATTGTACTTCAGTTTTATGTTCAAAACCTTTAAAACAAGTGCTTTGTTTATAAAGAAGGAGTTAGAAGTGGAAATTGCCTTCCCAAGTCAAGTGTCTTACCTGAGTACATATTCATGTAAACAATGGCTGTGGGCAGTCACATTACACCAGGCCCCAGGATTTAAAGGAGAGGAACAACTTTTTTTTTTTTTTTTTTTGGTATGCCTTTCACTTCACACTAGGTCATGCGGAGTGGATTGGTGTGGCCTTAACAAAGATAGAGGGCCCAGTCAATGGCTTATAAAATATCAAAAGCAACACATTTAAGGTTGGAACATACAAAATATACGTGCCAGGATACAGGAGAGATCCTGTTACCAAACTGTGGGTTAGGCCGAGATTGCCAAAGGAGCCCCTGTATTTTCGGCCATGTCCATTTTGCGTATCTACAAACCCAGATGAGGATTCCAAAGAGAAGTCCACTTTGAGAAATTACTTATTAACCTAAACATTTAATAATGTTTCCTGTGTATAGACACTTAGTTAGGTTAGAAGACAGGAAATATGGGAAATAAAATAGGCATGACCCTTGACCTCAGGAAGCTTGTAGTCTCTGGAAGGCTAAAATGTGATTACTGTAGCAACACTTCACACTACATTAGACAGCGTCTGTGCAGCTGCAATTAATGCTGGCTCACACTGTTAACATGAGAAGATGAACTAGCCAGTGCTTGGGAGAAGAAGAAATGGAACTTTAGACCTTACTGTTTAAAAATGATTTCCAGAGCTTTTACTGAGGGACTGGGGAGATAGCTCAGTAGGTAAGAGCACTTGCTGGCAAACATGAGGACCTGAGTTCAAATTCTCAGAATCCTTGTAATAGCTGGGTGTGGTTGAGCATGCCTGAACTCCAGTACTGCCGGCAGCAGACAGAAGAGACTTCTGGGGTTTGCTGGCCTCCAGAGGAGTTACTGGTTCAGTGAGAAATCCTGTCTCCAGGGAATGAGGTGGAGAGTGGCCTCCTCTGCTCTCTGCCTGTACACAGCGTGTACACCCACAAACACACACTCACACACACACTCTCACACACACAACTTTTATCCAGTGGTTTACTCTTTTGTAAAGTAGTAGGTACTGTTTGTTTTGTTTTTGTTTTCTTATTTTCTTATATCTATTTTCTCAACTTCCCGTTTACCTGTCAGCATTAGTTTCTAAAACTACTTCAAACTAAATCAAATCCCCTAAATTTCTTAGCAGGGGTATAAAACAGGAAATGTAGATTTTTCTCAACAGAACAAAACACAGCGTTTAACCAAATCAGACTATTATTTATAAAATGGCACAAATGTTTAATTATGGAAAAGTGTTGACCAGTTTGTTAATTTAATGATGGCTAAAAGAAGATGACAATACGTATTTTCACATATACAAATGTTCAGCATATACTTTCTCTATGTTTGCATTTGTGCTTATGAAAAATTAGAAAAATATTAGAAAAGTCAAATTATGACGATTTTTCATTTGTCTCATTTCCCCCTCCTGTCCGTAGAGTAGTACTTTTAAATCTTGAGTTTTTCACAATAGGTCTGAGAACGTTAGGAAAACATTTTGCACGTTAAAGACATATTTATAAGTGAATGAGTTGTCTAGGTGTGGGTGCCGGGTATTCTGCATGCGGGGGCGGGGGAGGGGTGTACGTGTACATTTGCATAGGGAGCCGGTGTAGGAGATGTCAGCACTCGTTTGGTTTCTACCTTCAGTGTTCTTGGCCCGGTCTGTGCTGACAATGAACCCCTGGGATATCCCCTCGGTGCTTTGGGGTCTTTTCCTGCCAAATATTGTTCTCGTGCAAGATTAAATGGCTGAATCAGTGTGGCCTGAATCTTGATCCTGCTGAGAATATTAAGGCTCCCGCGGGCTGTAATACAGATTGGCTGGCGAGAGCTCTGCTGGAGAAATAAACTGAGTTTCTCTAAATGAATCTAACAACTGCTGTGAACCTTTGTGTGTCCTGCAGCATGAGGGGACTGCTGGCAGTTAACCATTTATTGCCCTCATTTTCTCCCAAAGTTGCTCCAGTCCACCCCTGTGCATCGATTGTAAACACGTTCAGAACTTTATTTCACATTCATTTTCTGCCAGATAAGCCATTCGAGACATTAAATTACTAAGTACTCTGCAGGGTTAGTCCCTGTTTACTCTCTTTCTTGAAGGAGGAAAACCATATTTTGTGTGCTTATAAAATAAAAGGTCTGTGGTGTCACTAAGGGAACTCAGTGGGCCACGTCACCTGGTTCTTTAGAGTAGATGGGCTAACATCACACGTTCTGATCGCAGGCTTAATGCCAAAGGTCAGAAGCATATGGCATACTTGGCCTCTGCAGGACGGATGCAGAAATTATTTACAAGGCTTCCAGACTTGATTCCATTGCTATTTGTGCTTTTAGGGCTAGATTAAAACTGATAAAAATTCTAAATTCTGCAGAGGTGATGGTGCTTCAGCAAAGGGATAAATTCAAAGGTCATGGAGAACAGTAGCGGACTCTAAAGTCTAGACCCCGCACTCTAATGTGAAAATAAAGGTGTGCCAGGTTGTCTGTGTTCTTCTGTATGAGTCTGGTGAGCTCTACATACGGAGAGTGCCCTCAGTCTGCCCATGGAGCCCTCATCCCATCTGCTCCGCACATTATTCCCACTTGTCTCCTGGCACCTTGTGCATCTCTGTCTGTGTGTGTGTCTGTGCATCTGTGTGTGTTTTTGTGCATCTGTGTGTATGTGTATTTGTGCATCTGTGTGTGTGCATCTCTGTGTGTGCACATCTGTGTGTTTTGTGCATCTCTGTGTGTGTGCATCTGTGTATGTGTGTTTTGTGCATCTCTGTGTGTTTGTGTCTTGTGTGTGGGATGGTTTAGGGAACTTATCTGCAACTATGACTTGCGAATGTCTAAGCACACCACCATCATAATAAACAGCTATTAAATCCCTCAGCACTGTTTCAAATGTTTGCAGATGGTGCCACAGGTTATTATTACTTGGGATGTAATGTATGTTTTTAGCTTAACATTTCTGCGCATGTGTGCACATGTGCATACATAGGTGCATTGCTCATGTGCCATACTACACTTGTAGAGGTCAGAGGGCAACCTACTTATATAATTTATGTGTATATATATTAAATATATAATTATTGATACCAGTATATGAAAAATGTCCTAGGAGAAGACTCAGAGAGACAGAGGCAGGAACTGGAGAGGTGACTCAGAGATTAACAAGGATTGTTGCTCTTAAAGAGGACTGGACTTCAGTTCACAACTCCAACTACAAGGATCCCATGCACTCATCTGATCTTTTACAGGCTTGTGTGCACGCACGTGCACATATACAAACACACACACCCATAACAGTCCCCCACTACAGATAAATCTTAAAAGTAAAGCAGACATGACTAGTGCTTATTGGGGAACATTTTGCTGACCTCATAAAATCCCCCCCCTGACCTGCTCTCAGCCTAGCAAACAAGGGTATGAAGATGTGAAAGTCCATCCTAAATGGAAGTCTGTGTTTTTTCAATGCTTTGAGAGCTAGCCTGAATCCTCTAGATTCCATCCGACACTTGGAAATAACACTGTCATGTTTTGACCTTTAATCTCATTTGCCATTTATTTTGGATACATAACTTTTGAGTCTCATGGGTATATTACTGAAGTTTGTAGTCATTCAAAAATATATTTTGAAGGTACATTCAGAAAAAGACTCAAAGTGTTAAACTGTAAGTTCTCCAAATCTCATCAATAACTCAAAAACTGCATCTCTTCTTGGAAAAAAGAATAAATGTGTTGATCTTAGTTAAAAGCCACTGGGACTTCTGTGTCTATAATACTTGATTTCAGTCTCCTGGAATTAAGAATGTATACCTGTTTAAAATATGAACCGTATTACACATGTAAAATGGTATATAGAGACTTGTATACAGTGTAGAGTGGTAATAAAATGAACGTTGTACATTCCACCCAGCTCAAGAGCTAGAACACTTAAAAAGTCTTTCCCTAGGGAAAGAATGAAGGCTAACCACTTGGCTAGCTACTAGCCACATAAGTTTCTGCTTCTGTCCGTCCGTGCATCCATCCATCCATCCATCCATCCATCCATCCATCCATCCATACATACATACATACATACATTCACTCATTGACTAGATTACCTAGCTATATAAAATAATCTGTCTGCCTATCTTCTATGTATCCATATATGTATCATCTGTCTCCCTGTCTATCTATCATCTGTCTATGTATCTGTCTACCTATCATCTCTCTGTTTGTCTGTCTGTCTATCTATCATCTATCTATGTATCTGTCTATCATCTCTCTGTTTGTCTATCTATCTTCTATATTCTTTCTTCATTTTGAGATAGAGTCTTTCTGTGTTACATGTACTGGCCTCAAACTCATGATCTTTTTGCCTTAGCCTCAGAAGTTCAGAGATTAAAGGCCTTCACCATCATCTATGACTCTTTGGGTTCCTGAAAGCAGCAGAGATTTTCCTTGTGAGATGGTGAACACATATGTTCACATGGAAATCCAGTTCCCATGTTTGGAATAATGTATGACTTTTGGTGAAAACGTGATGACTTCTTGTAGCACCAAAGCATATACAGTCTATAAGGTTGTCCAACATTGCCCTCTTCTACCTCAATTGGCTGTATAGGATTTAGGCTTGTGTCTGTCAAACACTGTCTTTGGCACCTCTCTCTAGACTTCAGATAGATGGGAGGGAAGATTCCTGAAGGACTCACTGTGTGCTGGACAGCCTTTCTTTCTTTCTTTTTTAAAAAAAATTCCAGTTAGGGTTTTTCTTTATTAACAGAGTCAGCGTTGAGGATGATGGGTTTCTGCAGCCCCAGCTTTTGGGATGAAGAAGCAGGAGGATCACAATGGGGCCAGCATGGGTTGCACAGTAAGACTTTAGACAGCCTTTCATATTTGCTATTTAATTTTCATCATTGTCTATACAGCATTTCTCTTCTAGGATTTTGGCAGCCATGCTATGTGTTTTGTCTGAAGTCTTGCACCATAGGGCAAATACCAAAGATAGTGTCTTTTGCTGATGTGGAAATCTGATTATTCCTAAATGGCATTTTTGGAAGCCACATGGTGATCTTAGGACAATATTTCAAAGTTTCAGATTTCTTAACAGTAGGTACTGATTTTTCTGTCATTCACTTGGACTCTCCCTGTGAACTATTCCCAAGTGTGTTGGGATATAGGGAGGCTTTGCATTGTCCCTGGCATCTCCAGTGAGGTTTATATGTGATATGATGAAAAGGTTTAATCCTACCTCTCCATCAGGATGATTACCTTTCCTGACCCATTTTATTGCAAGGTTCCTGTTCTGTGCTTAGCACCATGTGAGGGGCTGTGGGTGCAAGGTCTGTACACAGTCCTCAGCTTGGTACACAGAACACAGCCTGGGGCAGGGGTTAGCAGACAGGTGAGACTGTAGGGATTCAGACTGCAGAAGGGCCCTCCTCCAGCCTGGAGTGTGGTGGTGGTCATAGGTAAGTGACAGATGAGGCTGTGACACGAGTTCTTAAGGAGTAAGCAGAAGCTGCCTTGGTGGTGAGTGGTGAGCACCAAAGCACCGCCCACCTACGGGAGTCGGGAATGAGGCTGTGTGGTATGTTTATGTGCCGCAGAGGCTAATTTTATCCTGAAGGGATAACTAAAAACATTTTATTACGGCAACAATTTAGATTTTAGGATCAGTGTTTGTTTTAATGTTGGGAGTCTGTTACCTAGTACTACTGTAACTTGACCTCTTCTGGGCTGGATTTTGCTCTAATTGTCACCGTTGAATTCTGAGATTCCTTAGGTCTGAAAGTAGAGCTTGGGGTGAATATAGCCTCAGTATTTGTGAATGTATGCTTTGAAAGCTAAAAGGCAAAACACATGTTTTATTCACATCTGTATGTTTAAGCCATGAAAAAATTTAAAAAGTAACTTGGACACTTTTATTGCATGGATTTAGAACTGAGCAACAGACATTGAACTAAGGTGTCTGGACAGTATGTAATTAGGGCAATATATTTACTCTCTGACCTTGATACAAGTGAGTCCCAGACAGTCTCAGGTTGACAGGTTTGAGAGTGTAAACCCACATAAATATGTATGCATCTAATATTCCACATAGGGCTGTATTTCTTCTCAACCAAGTGTGGAGAGAAATCTCAGTTAACTCTGTGTCTGAAATGTGGGCTGTTCTTGTAAACCTATTATTAGGCCAACATACAGCTTAAGTTAAACTTTTGTTCTCGTGAATGTGATTTCTAAATGCTAGATGACAAACTGCACTTCAGTTGGCTTTGACACAGACATTAACTATTTCTCTCTTGTAACACACACCAGACATCCTAGGTAGTGTCCACCACAGATTAGCATAGTGGACAGAGATGCTGCAGACACGACCCTCAGTCTTTGTAGTTACTGGGATGATGGTAATATCTTTTTATATCAGTTTATAAAGATACCTCTTTAAGACCATTTTACTGTGGATGCCTAAAGTCAGAATGTAAATAAATAAAATCCTAGTAAATGAATAGTTTCAAATAACTTCATTTGGTGTGTGCAGGGAACTGTGTACCTCATCCTAGTCAAAAACCAGGGAAGTTAGTTTTGCCTTGTAGCAAGATGTGGGGAAGACTGAAGAAACGGCTCCTTCCAGTGTGGGGATTATGTGAGCAGTTGGCAAGGTCACTCCTACTGTGCATCGTACCTACTTCAGCCAGGCATTGCATCCTTATGTCCATCTTCTCTCACATCTCACATGGGAAGGATGATATCTGATGCTTATTTTAAGTTGGGAGGATCAATGAAAGCGTGATGGGAAAACCCTTTGTGTGATTCCAAAGAAAGGCACTCCACTGAAAATATGAAGTTGAACCCACTCTGTGGAGACGCCAGCACGGAGGAAGGGTGACCGGCTTTCCTTTTGGCCTTTTGTAATTTTATTAAAATATAATTGAGACACATGAGAAAAGCAGTTTAATCTGGTTGAAGAGAGCCAGGGAAATATGTGTGCCGTGTTGGGGGAGGGGAGAATGCATGTATGTTATCAGGCTGCACTTAGCTGTTCTTTTGAATCCTTCCAGGTCATAAATGGAGAGCAAAGTGGTGATAATAATTCCCAGGCCTCCCAAAATGCTATTTTTGAAATGGGGGCTCTATAACATGGAAAGAAAAAAGGAGGTTTTGTGAAAGATCTAGTTTTCTTCTCAGTGTTTTGTTGTTGCAAAGAATATTTGAAATGACCTGTAAAGCTAAAAAAGGGTCAACCTTCCCTTATTCATAAGGTGGGTGAATGCTTAAGTTTATTTGACAGTGTTCAATTACAAGAAGATTTTGAAGGTTAGCACAGGGAATAATTAGAACAGGCAAAAATAAAGCCACCATAAGCAGTCATCTTAAAGAGAATTAAAACAGGAAACACTGCATTATTTATTTGAATAGAATGGGAGCTTGCCAAAGGAGAGGCAGCTGGCTTTCTCCTTTCTGGAATGTTTGTAGACTAGAGAAGAAACTGTCCGTCAGATTGCAGCTCACACTTAATTGCTGCTGTGACACCAGATAAACAGCTATACAATGAAGTGGGAAGAGACATAGGTAACTATGTGATTCTGGATGTAGAAGACTGGGCTCTCATCACAAGCCATCTGGAGCTTTGGTTCTGCCCATCCCAGCTATACCATCAGTGTCCGCCACTTCCTAGCTAAGACAACTTGGCCTTAAAGTGGTTTATAGAGACTGACCAGACCTGAGTTCAGTTTTGCTTTTTCCTCTCTGGTAGAGATCGGACCTGGGCCTTCACATGTTTTAGGTAAATACTCTATCACTTAGCTAACATTCCAAGCCTTTGAAAACTTCATTTTAAGGCTAGAACATGCCGAGCTGCTCAGACTGGAGCTTCTGAGTCACTTGCCTCGCCCTCCTAGGTAGCCGGGATTACAAGTGCGGACTGCCACACAAAGCCTCCACTTTCTCCGCTAAGTACCCCCATCACCCTAAAATACACGACTTTGAACAAACCATGCTGCACTCACTTTATCATGGTGCTTCTGCATCCATTAATGAAATGGAAGTAAAATACTTACCTTGTAAGATTTTTATGACAATTAAATAGTTACTCTTAGAATATAAGTGAAACAGTTGCCGTAGTAATGTTAGATTTGTTATTATGTAAGAAACTAACATTGAGGAGTTTGGCATGGGAATATTCTCAGGAGCCACTTCGTTTTATATTTGCAGAAATGGCAGCGGTATTTCTGTTTTCTGAATTTATTACCATTTGCACCCATTTATTTTATTTGGATTTCCTAGGAGCAATGTTATTTTGATTATCATGATTTTATATTTAATATCTTCATTAAACAATGTTGTAAAGTTTTCCTGGAAGCTAATATCCATTATAGACTTCTCACTGCTGAAAGAAGTTGGCATTTTTTAAAAATGGGACTAGCATACTGATCTAATGTTTCTGGTGCTTTTCAGGTAAAAAAAATTCTTATTAGTTCAGTTTGGCACAACATGTACTATTATAAGTTCACAAACAAATTGTTTCCTAGTTCATGAGCAGAATCCTAAGATTGTTTTCAGATAATGCCCTAATAGTGCTTTGTATCTCTCTAAGTAGTATAATAAATATCAGACTTATTTAAGAGATGAATAAAGAGAATTTTCATTTTTGCTTTAAATTTAAAAAACAACTGATAGCATTTTCATTCTGCTCCTACTATATTGAAACATGAAGATTCCATATTACTCTTTGCCAAGATGTTGCTCAGTGGTAGAGTACTGTGCCTAGCATGCATGAACTTGCCACTTTGATTCCCAGCAGTGTCCAGATAAACAAATAAACACAAAGGAAAGAAACAAGAGGCACACTAGGCTAGGTTTTGACTGCTCAGCATTGATAGAGATGTGATGGAGCCCGTGTACTGTAAGTATGTTTCGGGATCCACTTAGGTGGATGCCTGTGTCTTGGTGTCCATCATCTGGTTTCCCGTGCTGTGCTTAGCTACTTTGATAGAGATCTGCTGACAGTCATGTGCCGCAGTAGAGAATGTTAGTGTCAATACCTTGGCTCACAGGGGCTGCCCATCATGTTCAGCACCTTCTTGGGCAAATTCAAGCTTTCTATTATTTTGCATTGAGAAATGAATTTGTTTTGTGATTTGTTATGGATCCCTACATAACCCACATTTCATAGGCATTGATAGATGGGCCTGTTAAGAGACTTCCAAAGCACTCCCATAGTATTGAGCACTGCTTAGACCATGGTCCCTTGACTTAGAGGATGTAGCTTATAGCATTAGAGAGGATACTTGGTGTTATTGGCATTATTTATATGAGTGTCTTAAAAGACTAACAAAACATATGTGCACTTTGTTTAGTGTGTACAACCTGTGACTTTATTCCCAGATTCATTTCCAACCAAACTCTTGTGAAGCCCTGACCAATTTTTCACACTCCTGGATCTCCTTGCCTCTCATTTTCCTACTAAACGATACATTTTATAATGTCTTAAATATTAATTTATATTATGGTTTGAAACTGAAATATTTCCCATAGTTCATGCTTTGACTATTTGGTCCTGAAATGGTGGTTATTTTGGGGGAGGGTCTGGAAATGTAGGAGGAGGGGCTAAGCTGGAGAAAGGGTTTGCTGTGGTTGGCTTTAGGGTCTATTATCCCCAGTTGTATCTTGTATCTTTTGTTTCTGTCCTTCCTGTCTTTTATGATGTGAACAGTTGTCATCCATCACATGCTCCTGCCACAATGCTGTACCTGGGGGGGGGCACAAACACTATTGACTGATCCTTCAGAAACTGTGGGACTTTTATTTTCCTTTAAGTTGTTATGTGGTCACATCAGTGCAAAACTATCTAATACAGTCTGTTAGTGAGATCTATGCTTCTTCAGTCTAATGCCTCTGCTGGGTGAACTGCATCCAGCATGCATTCAAGAAAAGAAAAGGGGCCATGGACTAGGAAAGAGTTCAGGGACTGATCTGGCTAGCTGACTACATTATGCCCATCCATCTTTCACTGATTAGAATTCAGTTGTGTGGACTTACCCCTGCAGCAAACTAGAAATGTGTAGTAGGTGTGTGTGTGTGTGTGTGTGTGTGTGTGTGTGTGTGTAAACAGGAAGTCTGTTCTGATACGTGTACACCCTTGTATGGAAGGTAGGGTAGATCTTTCTTGCCAAGGCAAAAATAGCCCCAGGAACTTTTAAGATCTAATATAAAAGACAGGTTTCTCTAAGAAATGAACCTGAGTTCCAGGGGGAGAAGCAGGCACTCTGTAGCAGGAATAGTAGTTGGGACGGAGAATTCTTCTTTCCTGTTGGTTTCAGGGGCAGTCCTACTGCTGAGCTTGGATCAGTCACAGATGAGACCACTGTGGAGTCACAAGTGAACCAATGTCCAGGTTGTGGGGAGCAGGGAGACTTTGCAGTAACATCACAAATCAGACACAAGAGGTTCAAATGCAAGATGCAGATTCTCTTGTTTTTGTTTTTTTTTTTTTTTTTTTTTTTTTTTTTTTTTTTTTTTTTTTTTTTTTTTTTTACAGTTAATGGGAAAGTGCTTCCGAAGTCCAACTGTTCTTAGACAACAGGCACAAAAGTAGAGACAGTAAAACCGACGATGTACTCAGCTGCACGTACACTGAACTGAGAAACACCAACTGCTCACAAGGAAATGACAAGAGTGATAGATATCTCTGTTTTATAATGGGTGGGAATGGGTAGAAGGTATCAGTTGCCAATTGTGGTTGAATAGATTTAGATTGGCTAAACCAGGGAATTTACTGTATTTTCTTTTTATAACTTTTAAAGCTTATATTTGTCTGGCCCTCCTGAGAGTGAATCAGATATAAAAGTGTATATAAATAACTTAAAAAATACAATATGTTTTTTAATTCTTCGAGAATTTCGTACATAGATGCAATGATTTTGATCATTTTTATCCCCTGTTCCTTTCTATATCTCGTCCCAGAGTCATTCCCACCCCCTTCCTGACTTCTTTTCCTTCTGTTGTTGCTCCCCTTTTCCAGCTCACTGAGTTTGTTTTGGGTGGCCCTTAAACTCCACGGACATGGGGCTGTCGGCTATGGGGTCATCCTACCAGGAGCCGTATCTTTAAAGAAAAACTAATCTCCTGGAGAAGCCATGAACTACATATGATGGCTTCTCAGCTAGGGGTGGGGCTTGTGAGTGACACAGTCCTGTCCCATCCAGAAGATGCTGTTTTGTTGCAGTCCTTCCAAAGGCCTGCTTTCTATGATTCTGCCACCCCTTTCTCTGGAATGGTCCCTAAGCCCAGGAGGAAATGTGATAAAAAAAAACACTGTCCCATTTGTGGCTGTGTACCACCTGGAAACTTATTCTCTCCATACCCACGAGCTTCTGCATTAACTGCCATCTATTGCACAAAAAATTTTGATATGATCTGATATATACACTAATCTATGCATAGAGAGATACCAGTTTAGACATCAGTTTATTATCATGGCATTCAGCAAAATAATAATTCTAGGTTCATCCAGAGCCTATGAGCTCCCAAACCATTGGCTCTCAGCCAGATTTACAGGACTATGCATGCATATTGTCTTGTAGAACTGGCTTTAAACCCAATCGGAAAGCAACTGATTACTCCATAGCATTCATGCCACTCTTGTGTCCGTGAGACTATCTTTCCAAGCTGGTCGTTATTGTAGCTCACAGTGTTCACAGCTTTGTAGGACAACTGGAGACTTTTCTCCCCCAGGAGGCTATGGCTCACCTTCCAATGTTATGGAAGCTAGTCACCAGGGCGGAAGCTTCCTGGCCAGTACTAACTTGATTTCTCCACATCCTGTAACCAGAGTGTATGCTGCCTTCAGCAATGGGGTCTTACTGTCCAGTTCTGGTGAGCAATCAAGAGCCATGGCAATAGTCCACATTACTTTGGAGATCTTCAGAACAGTTTTGACTGATATATCTGGGGAAGATATCTTCCACCTGACCCTGACGTTTTATTTGGCAACTTTTCAGAGAAGTTTTGAAGATGATGGTTTGTGGCAATTTTTCTTTATGAAAAATTAGCTCTTGGCGTCATTTGGTCACTAAAAAACAGGTGCGTTGTGGAGTCACATTTAACAATTAATAAATTTGCTTCTCAAAAAGACATTCATTTATTTTAGATCAGAAGGATCTGTATAGACATTGGACTATGAGTCATCAAAAGGCCCCATACATTTCACAGAAAACCTAGTTCCTGCCCATGGCATGGCAGACTTGTTGAGAGAATCAGAGAATCATGCTTCTTCCACTGAGTTGTGCTTTTTCTTCCTTCCTTTCTTTTTTTTTTTTGGTCCTGCAAATTGCATGTATTTTATGTAGTGTTAATGCAGCATGTATCTAATGTTCCTAATTTATGCAGTTGGATATTTCATAAATGGAGTTTCTGCATGCAAGCATTTATACACATTAATATTTATGCAAGTATTCAAATAAATGCAAAGGCATCTGTCTGCATATGTGATGAAAATATGCATATGCATGAACATTTGTGCCAGGGGATGAGTCCCTAAAGTTAGTCATTGCTGAGGTTACACTTTTCAACTTTTGTTTTTTACCAAAAATTTTCTTGGCTAGGAAAGCATGTAGAAAAATAGCAAACCATTAATATTTACAAATAAAATTATTTTATTTAACTGTGTCTAGTATGTGTATAAAAACAAAGTCTATTGAAACTTTTTTATCAATGATAGGATTTCCACAGCACTTTACAATAAGTAACAATTTTCACTAAAACATTCATTCTAATGAACTGCCATACAAATAACAAACTATTAGCAATGAAAATTTTGTATGAGTGACTGTAAATTCTTTGCCTTGTGGTATGGGAACTTTCCCCAGGTTGAAACCCCCAACCCCATGTCTGGGCCCTCTCTTTAGGAGGCCTGGACCCTTCCTAGAACTGCCACAGAGGACAAGGGTTGATAACTCTTGCTCACTGATCTATAGCACTCGGTCCTATATCTTCGTCGGCCTAAAGGAGGTTCTCTTTGACCTCTTATACTTGTAATTCTGCTTTGTCTATTTATTAGGTTCAAGAATAAAGTGTTTTTTAACTTTATAAATTTATTTATTTATATACTGATACATCTCCAGCCCCTTATGTTAACAGTTCATGGTAGACTAGAATAAACAGAATCAATTCTGAACTATCATTTTTGCAGTTTAAAGATGTGTTAAAGATCCTACACCCTGCCCCCTCCAGCATCTGAGGCATTTAAAACCCACCAGCTGTTTGGAAGGGACTGAGAATCATGGGGTTTGTCATACTTTTGAGGCATCTTTTCATGGGAATTCTGGTGCATTCGTTCTGAGCCAAAATGCTGGATGGTACATCTTTTCTTCTGAGAGAAGAAGGGGTGAGAGAATTTTGGATTATTTAGATGTGAATTTGAAAGCAATTGTTTGTTCAGAGTTGTATGTATTTATTCAAGGTCCCAGTAGAACTTCTTTCCCATCATTCGTTGCGTTGGTGAATGCAGATTTTAATTTTTGTGTTTCATAGAGAATATGAATGTGACTCTCTACGCATCAAGCATGGATAGTTTATAATGTTGCAAATATAAAATAGGCACGTGTGTGTGTAATATCACTGGATTTTCATATTTTCCAGTTGATATTTCTCTAGACCTGTTATTTCTAAGTAGGGTTCTGAACTGACCACATATGCTCATGTGTGCCATTCAAGGCACAGAGTCTATTGTTGGTTTCCTTGATTTTTTTTTACTCTATTTTATTGCAGGAGAATTTCTTTTCTGAGGCAAGGTCCCAACACAATATTACAGGCTCTGCCTTGAATTTACAAATCACCACCTCCGTTTCTGAAGTGCTAGGACTGTAGGCATGTAGCACCATGCCCATCTTGATTCCCCTCTAAGTAGAAAACATTTACTTGGGCTCAAGGCATGAGTATCAAGTGTAACAGCTCTTGAAGTTCAAGAAGGAGATGGGAGTGTTGAAGGCAGAGATGGAAGTCAAAGTGAGGAAGAAGACAGTGGTATGGGACTGTAAGAGGAGAAACTAAACAGGTGACATAAAGAGTTGTAATTGCCTTGATGGCAATGAGAACCATGGGAAGTTTTCAAGGAGATGTGGGACATAATTTGATTCTCATTTACAAAATAATTACCTTGGCTAATACTTTAACAATGGATTGTGTGAATTGAAACCAAATAGACAAGGTGATAGGGTGGCTTTCATGAGCAGCACAGTAGAATGCCAATAAAAATGGAGAGAAGATGACTTGGATTGCACTTTGAGAGCAGAGTTAACAAAAACACGGAGAAGGAAGACCTGTGGGTGATGAAGGGGTAGGGGAGCTTCTCCTAGAATTTTGGTTTGAGTGAAAGGTTAATTGATTGGTCTATTTAACTTAGATGAAGAAAACTGGGGAAGGAAGAAGTGAGAACATTTGTCTATTTTACTTGTTGTATGTGGAGATCCAATCAGAGGCAGCCATAAAGCTCTTATTGTCTAGTAGTCTGAAAGCCAGGGACAAGGCAGGAAAGGAGGTATAGACCTGGGAATCAGCAGCATCTAGATGGTATTTAAAGGCCTGGAAAAAGATGAAGTCACCTAGGGAGAGCGTCAACAGAGATGAGAGCCAGAGTCAGGGTCCAAAGGGGTTCTCCATCCTGAGGAGGTCTGGTAAGAGAACACATAGGGTGGAGTCTTATGAGATGATCAAGAATTAGGAAGAGTTTGGAAGCAGAGGCCAGGAGAGGAGGAGCTGGAATGGGAAACGATGAATAGAGGCAACTTGTTTGAGAGGTTTTGCTGTAAAGAGCATCACTCGTTTACAAGATATCACTTGTTGTAGACTGAGCTAGAGTGATTCTCAGAGAACATCTCTCTCTTTTGGTGTGTATATAGTGTGTGTGTGTGTGTGTGTGTGTGTGTGTGTGTGTGTGTGTGTACCCGTGCATGCAAACAGACTAGAGAAGGACACTGAGTGTCCTGTTCTATCACTTTTGAGACACTTTCTTTTACAGAATCTGGTATGTGTCTGGCCAGCCCCAGCAACCCTTCTGTGTCTGTCCTCCGTGGCACTGGGTTTAGACACTTGCACAGCTGCACCTGGCTTCTTACATGGGTGCTTGGGATTTGAACCGAGTCTTCCTGTTTTCAAAGCAAGTGCCAGAGCTCTTCCTCCACTCTTTTTATTTGTTTCTTGGTTTGGTACTAGGATAGAGACCAGGAGTTGGATCTTCTAGGCAAGCTGTATGCCATGAAGTTGCATCCCCAGCTCCTATGTTTCTTTGTTTCAAAACTGAGCACCGAGTCGTTCAGATTTGCTGCTGCATCCATGTGTGGTGATTTAAAAGTGGCTACCTGAAGCCTGGCGGTGGTGGTGCACGCCTTTAATCCCAGCACTCGGGAGGCAGAGACAGGTGGATCTTTGTGAGTCTGAGGCCAGCCTGGTCTACAAGAGCTAGTTCCAGGACAAGCATCAAAACTACGCAGAGAAACCCCGTCTCAAAAAACCAAATAAATAAATAAATATATAAAATATGGCTACTTGAAAAGAACCAAACCTTCTGTATTACTGAATTCAAACTAAAAACTAAAAACGTAATTCAAACTCAGTTCAGATATTAGAAAAATATTGTTGTGGATCATTTAAATATACATTTTACATCCTCCTCAAGTAGTGTTGGTAAAACTTTATTTCTAGGATGGGACATAATATATACTTATTTTTCCAGAGTTATCTTTATATTATGAAAATAATTTGGTTAATAATTTAATATTGATTATATATCAATATTAATCAACATAAATTATATTCAATATAATTTCAAATATTCAAAAATTCAAAAATATTCAAAATAATCAATATAAATTAGATACTAATTTGGATAGATTGAATTTAAATTAGTTTACTGGACCTAATTTTTTAAGAATAACTTCTAACAAAGTTAAACTTAATATGTAGATAACATTGGCCTTCTTTTCTCCACTCTTTTATCTTTCTTCTTTCTTTCTCTTTCAATCTAGTATCTGTGTAGTCCAGGCTAGTCTCAAGCTTGCTATGTAGCCAGGGTTGACTTTGAACTTCTAATCCTTTTGCTTTCACTTTCCAAGTGTTGTAATTGTACATGTGAATCATTTCACTCTGTTGATTTAGTGCTGGGGATTGAACTCATGGCCTTAGGCATGCTAGGGAGGCATTTTATTAACAGCATTAGTCCCTAGCCCCTCCATACCCTATTTCTATTGAGAAATGAAAAGCTCACATTTTATGTGTACACTTAATATACCCATCTAAAAATGACCATGCTTCCAAGGAAGAGCTGGGAGAGCCTGCAAAATATGGCCTCTGAGAGTTTCTATTATTTGTATAGGTTTTTAAGGCAATGAGATTGGAAATTGGATGCTGGCTCTGTGGCTGGCTAGGCTGAGCCATGGCTCCGGCACCACACTGAAGCCATCTGTGCATCGTTTCTCTAAAGACATTTAATGTTTATATGAACAGAGGGCATTTGCATGATGTACTTGAGATTTTAACTCATGCGGTTGAAATTATGACTATTGTGGTATTTGATGAATTGGGTGTGAGCCTGCCCTTTAATGGTGGGACCATCTCACCAGCCCTTATAATACAGCTTTGATGTGCTGTGGGTGCTTTTGCATTGGTTGAATGGTGGATGCCTCATTTTCACTTGTGCTCCTCTTTCCCTTGGGCATGAAGGACAGTCAATTCGTTCGTGTTACTCCTTATTCCTAGCTGATGGTCTTTGCTCTCTGCGTAGTGGGTCTATTAGCATCACCTGCTGCTGTGAACGTCCCCACGTTGGACGATGTTCTCTCTTGTTCTTAGGAACATCCAGCTTTCAGTAAAATCCCAGGGGAGAACAGATCTATTTGTTCTTATAGAAATAATTTAAAGTTAATATAAATTTAGAAAGGTAAAAGTTTATAAGCATCTTCCATGACCTCTGGGTATCTGAAGGTCAGCAACCCTTTCCCCATCCCCGTTCCCCTTACCCTTCTGAGTTTCTTATCATGTTAAATGTCTACACTAGACATCCAGATGCCACGGGAGAAAGCACGGACCCCTCTACTACTCAGCAGCAGCTGTGGTCATCAGTCATGTCGGTCAGTTTTCTGACTCTCTTCCTTGTCTTTCTACTGCCATGGCTCCTTCAGCCTGTCATCATTTCCAGTTTTCCCTCTTTGCTCCCATTTAGTGGTGACTCCCCCTCCCCCATTTACTCTTATCACTCATCGTGAGCCTTTTCAATAGAGGAGGCTCTGTGTCTTTTGTCTGTGTGTTTAGATGTTCACCGGGAGCTTTCTCTTGACGGACAGAAATATAGGCTATGTGTCTGTTTTAATCACAAATTGAAGCTGACCTGTGCTTACCCTCCATCTGCACTCTTCTGTCCTGAATATTGTTAGCACAATCTACTTAGCACTGGTTCTCAGTTGAATGATGCAGAGTTGGCAGTAATGCTCCAGACTCTTGAGAATGCAGGACCTCATGCCATCCCCATTTACCTGCCCAACTTTCCGGGTCCCATCCAAAAATTCCTTCCAGCTTAGCTCAACCAGCGAGACACAGATTTTTTTCTTTGAACTAAGTACTATAGTAATATGCCTCTTAGGAGTAGAATGTGATAGAAACTCCTAGAATATAATAGGGGATACTGTAGCGCCTTGGGACCAATGGGCTCGTTTTCACACAGGTATACAGGCAGAACATCGGGCACACTCTCTATGTGCTGGCACTTACCTTAGGCAAGCAAAAATAAGTGGGAGGTGATTGACAGGAGAAGGGACTGTAAAAGACGGAAAATTTTATCTACTTAAATAACGGTTTTGTTTAAGGCCTTTCAGAGAAATTGGTCGGGTTTTTTTTTAGAGGGTTGCAAATGCTCCTTACCTGCAAAGTTGTGCCTAGAACTCTGTGTTACCACAAGATCTTAGTGTTTTCTTCAGCTTTGCCCCCAAATTGACTATAATTTCGGAATGAGCCTGTATCAATCTGCCCCTGGTAAAAGGGGAAGAGTCATTTCCGTCTGTGATGGGACAAACGATGCTAGTGGTCACTCAGATAAGGTCTTATGCGTCTGATGAGGAGATACTGATATTTTCATAAGGTATATAGGATTTCATAGGAGGCAGAATGGAGAGTTTAGTTAAACAAAAATGTTCTTTTCTGATCTTTCTCAATTTGCTAGTAACAGATCTCAGAATGGTGAGGGTGTGCGTTACAAAAACCTGTTTATGAATGACCCATATGAATAGACAACAGGTCCACTCCTCCCAGTCTCCCAGCTGAATAGAGGATTGTGAATAACCTGTGAGCTTTTTGAAGAATAGTTGGGCTTTTAGCTACAGGAGAAGAAACTCTGCTAAAAATATCATCAGTTCAAATGAACTTTCTGGGTGTGCATTTCCTTGCACGAGCCCCTCATGAAGATGGCTGCCTGCAAACTCAGAATGCTGTGATCTCAACAGCCTCTGTTCTACTTTAGAAATCCCTTCTGTGATCGCTATCTCTGGAGTTCTAGGAGTAGGTTCAACGTAGCTCGCAAAAGTCTCTTTCCAAACGGTTGCTAGCATCCACAAGGTACTTAGCACAAAGCAGATTGCTTTCTGCAAAAGGAGGGAAATCAGAAGAGCTGCTTTGAAAGAAGGCAAACTCTCTAGACAGACAGAATGTAGATGTGCAGTGATGGACAGAAGAGGACTGGTCCAGGCGAAGGCTTCCAGGGGACAGGGCTCCAGATCTGTGAGAGAGGAAAACAGGCATTGGCTTTGCACAGTGCTCTGAGGAGCCGTCTTAACATTGATACAAATGGTCTGCACATACATGAGCCATGGAAGAAAAAAGACTGACCAGTAAAAGAAAAGCAGAAAGTGGTCTGTGTTGTATGTGCCCACTTCTGTCTGTAATATAAAACCATATATATGCACATATGTGTTTGAGTAGCAGCAGAAGACATATGATACATAGTGACATTGACTGCTAGGAACCAGGACTGGGGAAGGATTTTAACGTTTTATGCACATTACTTAAATTTTCTTCTTTTAAAAGAGGAGCTAGATAGAGGGTTACTAGGCTTAATCGGAGCCCTAGAGTAAGTGGCATGGGTGGGGAAACAAGCTGGGAAAAGAGGACGAAGAGAGGAGCCAGGGAATCTCGGTCACATCTTCTGTTAAGTTACATAGTTCAGGGCTCTCACACCTCCACCTTTAGTGCTTCAGCTGGGTTGCAGTTGCTTTAGCTCTTCTTGGCTGACCCGAAACTGAACTAGCATTTATATCTTCTAAGAGGGAGATGCTGCAGTGTTCCAGCAAGAATACGACACCAAATCGCCTCCACCCATTCCCCTTCAATTGCAAATACATCCATTCCTTTAGGAAAAAAATCTTACTTAAAAAATACTTTAGGTTTATCCCGGGAGGCCCTGTGCATTCTCAGTCTGACTCATTTAATCAGAAAGGTCTAAACACTGGGCTGGAGAGACAGTTTGGTTAGCAAAGGTCTTGCTTTGAGGACTTGAGTTCGGATACCCAGGGCCTTGTAAAAAGCTGGACATGGTGATACACCTATAATCCCTGGGCTGGAGAAGTGGACACAAGGGAGCCCTGGGGCTTTCCAGCCAGCTTGTGTAGGAGAATTGGTCTGCTGCAGTTCAGTGAGAGAGCCTGTCTCAAAACAGAAAGTGAAGAGTGTCTGAGACTACTGATGTTAGTCTCTGGCCTCACTGTGCACAACCCCAAACACATGTGCACACAAATGTGAGCCCCTCCCCTCACCCCAATAAGTGACTAAGGTCATTATGTGCTTGGTCTCTTTCTGTGTTTTGTTGTTGTTGTTGTGGGTCTGGGCATGGGGGCTCTGTTTTACTATTTCAACAAGATACCCTTAGTTTCAGACTTTTTTTGTACAACTGGTCTTTACAAGGGGCATTATTGTGTTTTCTTTATTCAATGCACCTCTTAAAGGGCTATTGGCATCTTGTAATTATTTTATGAGTTAGTAATCAAGGTGAGGACAGAGAAGAAATGCTTATTTTTCTTCTCCTAAAGTTCTAAGATGAAAAACTTCACGGTTCAAGAAAATATTTTAGACAGGATTCAAATCTAGGGTTTCTCGATGTTGGGATTAATGGCATCTTTGGCCAAATAATTCTTTATTGTGGGCCAGTCACTCCTTTGTATGTTATGGGGTGGCTGACAGGGTCTCTGGTCTCTACCCAGTGCCAGTGAGGATTCCTAACTGAGGCCATCAAAGATGTCCCTAGGTATTACTAAATGTCTCCTGGGAGCAAAATAGTACTATTTAAAAATAGTCTATATAAAATTCATAGTTACTGGGTATTCAAGGATTGATCCATATGGAGAAATAACTTCAGATGCTAGAGACCTAGTTTGGGGGCCAGGTAAGCTTGCATACTACCTTCATATGGCCCGTGAACATAGCGCCTTAGAGAGGAGCTAGGCTACAATTCACCCAGCATTGGTCTCCTCATTTTTTCTCTGCTTGGTTCTTGGATAGGATAAGGTCTTGGGTCTGGTAGGACGTCAGAGTTCACCTGTGTCGATCAAGATCAGGTTGTGATAGCCTGTCAACATGCAAGAGAATTGAGTACAGATTTGCCTGGCTTCACCCTCAAATCCGCTGTGTTCTGGCCACTTCGAACAGCCCATCTAGAAATCATTTCTTATTAAGCCGAGATGAGTCAGGTGATTCTTCTCTGAATGTATTGACTAAACATTCATGGTGCTGCTTAAGCATCTACCATGTGCTGGGCAGAAAGGGCTTTCGGTTTCCCCACCCCCACTCTTCCCCAGTTCTCTATTTCTGTGGGGTTGGGATCATCGTTTTGTTTGCTACTATTAAAATATTGTTTGTCTTCATTATCAGAATAAAGCTTTCTCTTCTTCCCCTCCATTAAGCTACCTGATTTCTGAGAGGCCAATTATAATTACAAAAAAGAGGAACAATCAGGATGGCTAGGATTTTCAAAATTTCAACATGCAAGGCAGGGCTCCACACATGCACACACACACCATGCATTCTGGAAGCCCGCCTCACCTCCCTGTGCATTCATTCGTTGCCCTACAATGTATTGGCATGTCAGCTGCCAAGAGAGTTTGTCAAATTTCCTTCCTTGGAGGTCTTTAAAAATAGAATAAAATACCCATCTGTCCAAGATGGTGTTGGTACAGCCCTGCTGATCAGAAGGAATAGACTAGATTTTTCTGTCTTGAGTGCTCTTAAGTGGATGAATTTGCTTTTTGGTGTGAAGGGGGTTATGGAGTAAGTAACGCTGTATGAATTTATGGTGTATCCCTGCACACATCCTTCTTAACTAGAGAGGGACTGCCCTGCTTTTAATGCTGCAGAAGCACTTACTGTATTTGGAGCCTCGCATCCATTGTCTGAGCTCGGTGGGGGCATCCTGGTGTTGGGGCACAGGGAATCTTTTTTTTCCCTTCATTTACTTATTTGTTTTTTCTCTATGTGGGCATGCATGCATTTGCCTGTGAAGATCAGGTGACAGCTTGCTGGGGTCATTCTTTCCGTTAGCCATGTGGGTTCTGGGGATCAAACTCAGGCTATCAGGCTTGGTGGTAAGTATTTACTCACTGAACCATCTTGCTGGCTGGCACAGGGAGTCTTGAGATGCAAGGACTTGCTTGGCCCAGGTTCCACCTTCCTCCTGTGGAGGGGAAATCCTGTCCAGTATGCTGGTCTTCAGACACATGCTCTCTGTCTCGTGACCCGTGGCTTGTTTGTGGGTTTTGGTCTCTCACTATGTCGAGACATTTGATTTGTAGCCATAAAATTTGAGAGTCATAACAATTTTGGAAACTTACTTAGGGAACTGTGGCCTACTTTATTTTAATTAGATTGTAGTCAGACTTGATTACAGCCTCACCCCCCCCGTTCATGTATATTTTTATGTAGCCTTGTATATTTATAAGTGTGTTGTGTTTATATGTAGTTATATGAATATTAAAATGTAAACTTGTGTCTATGTGGGTATGTATAGCTGTGCATATGTTTATGCATGTACACATGTCTGTGTGTATGCTGGTGTGTGCTTGTTTGGGCACGTATATAGGTAACGTGCTTTTGTGTGCACACATATGCATGGGGTGTGTGTTCCTATATTGGTCAGAGTATAGCTGGAAGGTGAGTAACCTCACCCGAGTCACCCGAGGGGAAGTATGAGACATGCATAGAGTTGCGCCAGGGGCTAAGGGCCCAGTGATTCCAGAGCCCGAGCTCTGTGTGGGTGAACCATGCTCAGGACTGGATTCCTGGAGAAGGGCTTTCCAGAGCAGGCACTCCTGTGGGGACTCAGCAAAGCATGGGGACTGTGGGGAAGAATATGTCTGTCTTGCTGTTATCCTCAACTCCTGTTCCTGGCTCTGGGCTGAACTTCCGAGAAGCTGAAGGAAGAGAGAACAGTATTTAGGGAGTCTCCTGGGGCAAGGAGGAGGTGGTTAAAGAAGATGGAGAACTGGGCTGGAGACAAATAGAGAATCAGTGGATTCATTCATTCTCTCTCTCTCTCTCTGTTTCTCTCGCTCTGTGTGTGTGTGTGTGTGTGTGTGTGAAGTTTCCTCTTTTTTTCTGCGTTTACCTTCAACTGGAAAATTTTCACATGGAACAGAGTTACTAACAAATTTGGTAAATTTTCCTAACTGTTTGATACATTTAGGGTCCTCTATTACAAACAAGCATTCCCCTTGTCTGTGATCATCTCAGTATGTTTATAGAGAAAGATTAAAAAAAAAAAAAGTTTGCTGGCCGTGGTGTCCCAGCACTCAGGAGGATTGCTAGTTTTTAGCCTTGCCTCCAGTGTGAGACCCTGACTCAAATAAAGTCTTTCTATCATTTAGATTAGGAACCATTGCTAATAGGATGCCATTCCTTCTGTACCTGAAAGTGAACAGCATATTCATGCAGTTTTCGAAGGGAAAATGCAGTATTTTGAAAAAGCCTCCATCAATGCTTCAGACAGTGCAGGACACCAGATGCTGGGAAGTGTTACTTCTGTGAGGCCACGCTCCTTGTTTTGGATAATTCAAATGCTGCTTTAATGTTATTTTACTTGCATGTTTTGTATATTGTTTAATCTACAAAATGTTTCATGATTTCTAGAATCACAGTTCTGACATGAACTACACTGGGAGAGATACCATTTTTGCCTTTATCTCTTCGTTCCTTGTCTGCTCCCTTGGAAATTATTTATTCCTTTTTGTTGCCTTTGATTCATCTGCCTCTTTTGTTTTTGATGTGTAGGCCTGTGTGTTATACAGTCTGTGCTCCCCTTGTGCTGTGTGACCGCTGGAGGATGCAGCCTTCTAAAGTTGCCTCTCCTTACTCCTGCTGCTCCTGGAGAGCACTCCCGAGGCATGTGCCTGTCTGCCTTGTGCCTTTGACAGCTTCATTATATGTCTAGGCTGCAGTTTCTCCAACCAGTCCCTTGCTGATGGGCATTTGGGCCATTTCCAGTCCTTTGCTATTACTAGTGTTGCAATGAATAATAATGTACATTTATCATCCCATGTTTTTGCCCGTATGATACCCTTGGGGTTGATTTTTATGAGAGAGACTGATGAGTTAAAAAGCAAATGCATATGCAATTTTGGTAGATATTGCCAAATCCCCCCTTCACTGGGTTGAGCTGTTTGTGCTCCCAACAGTAATATATGACATGATCTGTTCCTCCTCAGTCTTGTTAACATAGTGTGTCATCAAGTTTTGGAATTTCTGCTGTTTCAAAGGGTGTGAAAATGGGACCTTGTGCTTCAGTTTTCATTGCTCTTATGATTTTAAAGGTTGGATCTTTTTTTTTTTTTTAATCTGGTAGAAGGCCATTTGCAAAGTTTATTCCTGGGACTCCAGCTTCTGTCCATATCGAGATGGCGTTTAGTTCTGCCTTTGGTTTTGGGCTGGGGATGCTTTCTCACTCTTAAACCATAAATGAGTTCCCCTGTGTTTTCTTCCATGGTTTGGTATTTTACGTTTAGATCCAGTTGATACGGGACATGAAGAAGTCCGTTCCACTGATTCCTTTCCCTTCAGTACCCTATAATCACGTATTTGGGAATCTGTCTGCTCTGCCACATACCCCAGTGTCCACCGCACCCTGGCCTGTTTCCATCTGTCCATCATTCTGAGGATGCCTCAGTGTCACACAGCTCTACTGACAGAGATGCCACCATGTGTAACCAAGCCTTTTTAAGAGGAACAGTGGCCTGATCCCACAATTACAGGAGTGTCTAGTTCAAACGGGCATTTTTGAGATATCATATGAGCAGGCTACCTTTAGTCCATTGTATAATGAAGGAGAAAAGGCCCAGCGAGGTTGTGTGAACTGACCTGAGATCTCCCAGCGAATCAGCAGTGTGACCAGAACGTATGTTCTTACTGTGTTGTATGATTTTCTCAGGATGCTATGATTTTTCTCAGTAAACACCAGCAACCAGGCTCCCAACAAGGACCTGGTCCAGATAGTATGATTTCTCCTGCTGTATAATAGTTGTTAGTTTTGATTAGTTAGGATGTCATACAATTTAACTTATTTTAATTGTAACAAAAACTGACCTTTAGATCTAAGTCTTGAAACTTTTGAATTGTGTCATAGTAATGAAGGGAGAAAAAAAAGCCAGAATTCTGTGATTTAACCCCAAAAGACGTTGCTTTTGTTTTTTTATCTCCAGGATTTCCCCTTTTCTTTGCTCAAACCTCTCTTTCTTTCTGTCTCCTTTTCTACTTTTGAGATAGGATCTTGCTGTATAGCTCAGGCTGGCCTCCCACTCTTGGTTTTCCTATCTCAGCCACTCCAGTTCTTGAGTGCTAAGATTATTTGGTATGGTAACACACGAGCTCTGGATTTTTCCATACATGATTTGTTGCTTTATTATGAGCATGTTAAGTGGAAAAAAATTTCTTAAGCACTTACTTAGAAGCACTGATTTGAGTGCACTTGAAATCTATTATTTTCTCACCGTCAAGCCCATCTGAGGATGCTGTCTTCATAGCTGCGGTGCTCTCAGTGGAGAATACTTGGCTTGGAGAAATTCAATGACTTTGCCCCGCCCTACCAAGTGGATAAATGATGGTGTTTGGATTGTAATTCCTGTGTTTACTCAGCATCTGTTTTACTCATGACCCTGTGTCCTGAAGACATTATTTTGGATACTGTTACTATATCATTATTTTTACAGACCTTTTCACCCTTATTTCTTTATCATGTTAAATTTGAGTCATAATGATGCCTTTCTTTTTAGCATAGTTAAGTTACTTATGTCAGATTTTAAGGAGTTGTAAATATTTGCCCCTCAGATTTTAACAGGACCTTTGCTTCTCTCTAAGAAAACACCTTAAAAATGAAATAAAATCGAACAATTTGGAGGAGGCCAGCATAAGAGAGAAACAGTAATTAATTTGATATCAAATTTTGCATGCTACCTCATTTCCCAGCAAGTTTTTCAGGTCCACAGTGTCCTAGATTCCATATTACCAACGAGATGTCTGATGCATAGTAACAAGTAGCAATGTGTGCCTGGTGCGGAGAACTGCGTGCAGCCTGAAGTAAATAAAACACTTTTTTCTTGAATACCTTCCACTTCCAGCCTCACTCTGCAGTGCACGGTGCATTTATTATCACGTGACATCAGTAGGCATGTGAGGAAGATAAAATCCTTGCTGCTGCCGTGGACTCGCTGCTGCGGAGAAATCGTGCCGAGCACGTAGAAAACAGCAGTGTTTTGCCAGCATTTAAGTTTTTATTTTGGACTTTCCACTTTATTGGCAGACTTTTATAATACACAGTATTGGGTGTAATGTAGATCATTTCTTTCAGATGTGTTGTACTTTGATCATGTCCAACATTCTTCTTTCTTCTGTGCCCATTCTCCTCTTCTTTTCTTTTCTCCCTTGTCTCCTCTCTTCTCTGGCTCCCCTTTTGCTCTAATGGTATTCATATATCATATATATGTGTGGGTGGGTGGGTGTGCGTGTGTGTGTGTGTGTGTGTGTGTATCAGAGTATTTATGCTTTTATGTTTATAAAAAATTTGAGCTCCCGCAAGTGAGAGAAGACATGAGATATTTGTCTTTCTGCATCTAACTTATTAGACATAAGATCTTGTGTTGTCAACCACCCAGATAGTGACTAGGCTGACAGG
>JAQHUG010000023.1:4760952-4812973 GCA_028555095.1 Dicrostonyx torquatus | reverse complement strand
GAGAGAGAGAGAGAGAGAGAGAGAGAGAGAGAGAGAGAGAGAGAGAGAGAGAGAGCGCTACCAGTGTGAGGTAAATTAGTTCTTGCTCTTCAGGGTTACTGATTATTTTATGTATTTAGTTGTTGGTACTAATTGTTTGAAATCATCCCCACCTTCAGAGTGCTTTAATGAGGGAATTACTTTAAGATTTTGTTTTTGATATTGTCTTCTATTTTAATTTCAAATGAAATCACTTCATGGAAATTGGAGCAAGACTTCATCTACTTGGTGCTTAAGGTTCTAGTGCAAACATAATAAATATCCCTTTTTAGCAGAGTAGATGAAGTTCTCCATTTTTCCTTAGAGACAAATAAACTTGAAAATACTTATTTACACTGTAGGTTTTATGGAATGAGTGATTTCACTTGGCTAATGATAATAAGAAGGGGTAAAAGTTAAGTTCAAGGCACATAGGGAGAGTAGAGTTTCTAAAGAGCTGTTGCTCCCACAGTTAACTCACCAGGAACTGTATTATTTATAAAATGTTGATGGTGGCGGTGGTGGTGCACACCTTTAACCCCAGCATTTAGGAGGCAGAGGCAGGCAGATCTCTGTGAGTTCAAGGACTCTTATACAGAGAAACCCTGCCTTGAAAAACAAAACAAAATAAACAAACAAAAGTTCATGGCGCACGCTAACTTAAGCTTTTTTTTTTTGGGGTGTGTGTGTGTGTGTGTGTGTGTGTGTGTGTGCTGGGATAGGTGATCTCCATACACTGACCCCTGAGGTCTGTGGCTACTGCTCTTCTCCTGTCCTGGCTCCTGTTGCCCTCAACAGTGTCATTGAACCCTCGGGGCCCTTCAGCTCTCATTTGTGGGTCTTTGCGAGTGGCCCTGGATGGCCTGGATGCCTTCACCTTGCTTTACTCACCTGCCCTTTCCTTCCGTGGACCTGCTCTCTCTCTGTTTGCCCTGTGAATCACCCTGCTCTATTCTTATGCAACTACCCCAGTTACATTTTCTGCATTACACTTTCCCTTAAAAGTGCCATGTCATCTAGCTTTCGTGTGCACATGTCACTTACTGTTCTAATGGACGGTCTCAAAATGCTTTATGCCACCCCAAAAGCTGTCCCTTTGTTTCCTTAAATCGGAAGACTTCATATTTCTACAATTTGGTGTACAATGTCCCCCAGGCATGACAAAACAGTTTCTTCTACTTAAGTTACTACAAAATTATTTGCTTTCTTGTGCTTCCATAAAATTTATAAATCATCTAAACAAACTGTGTTATGAATTAACTGGCAGAGCATCTATTTCTGAGTGCATTAAGGAATTGCCAAGAGTGATTAAGCCCGCTCGTGCTCTCTCTTTCTGGCTCTGAATGGAGTGTTGACAGCCAGTGAAGAGCTTCTTCAATAAATCCATTCTCATGCTCAAGATTTTCCAGATGTGAGAAATAATTAAGTCTTTGCATTTATTGGAGCCTTTTATGCTCTTCAGGCAGGAGCTGGCAGCTGTGATGGATTAACTCTGCCTGAGTGTCTATTTATTGTTTGGGGTATGTGTGAATGTACGTACATGTATGTGTGCATACATGTAACACTTGCCAATAGTAAAACAAAGTCAGACTTGAAAATAAAATGAGAGGCTGGTTACAATGCATGCTAAACATTTTCATAGCTGCCCTTCATAATCAAGAGCCGTTTTCTTATTTTTTTGCTAAATGTTAAAGAAAGGAGGATAAAAGATGCTGACCTATTGTTAGAAATATGTGATCTTATAAAACATAAAATAAGCATATTTCAAATATTTTATTTGTGTTCTCTATGACATAATTTGCACTTCTGCAGATAAGAATCATTTGTATTGTTATCAATTTTTAATAGTTTGCAAAATAGCATAAAAACAGTGAAAGGACCATAGTTATAAAGAAGCACTAGACAAGATACTCACATTTGCTAGAATGTCAGTGTCAATGTCTTTCACAGTTATTCCTGCCATATTCCAAATAGCTGGGAATACATACATACATACATAATTACATACACACGTATGTACATATACACAGATATACATATACACAGATATCTATATGCAGTCATACATGCAGATACACATTCGTACATATGTTTCCTTTTTGTGTGAAAACAAAGCTGTTTGATCTTGCCTAACTCTTCTGGTTAAAAGTCATATTCAGATAATTAAAACTATTGACCTCTTTTGTTGGAGTTGTGTGACAAAAAGAGGACCCAATAACCAAATGAGGTTTAAAGAGTTATACCCCTTCATAGGTGAGAAAGAACTAGGTTATGGAGGTGGTTTTAGGGAAGAATAAATGAGTTTTAGGAGAGATTAATAGACTCAGAAAGACAATCGACTCAGACAAAGTTTGTTTAGGGTTTGAGTGTTTGGTTTCTTCTTTGGTTGATGGACATGATGTGAGCCAACTATGCTTCCTTCTGCTAGAGCCAATCTTTGCATAAATAAAAAAGTGCCTTTCTCAGCTTCTGCTATTTCCCAAGTGCCTGTAAATTAAAACATCCTGCATCCCGAGGCACCATATTTTAAGTTGTCTTCAATTCCAACTCAGAACTGAACTGTAATTTATTGCAATACTTTATTAGGAATTTCATATGTAACTGACTTGTCTCCACATTGGAAAAAAGCAAAGAACACATTCTGTTAAGAAAAAAAGAAAGGAAGCCTGGCGGAGTGGTGCACGCCTTTAATCCCAGTACTCAGAAGGCAGAGGCAGGCGAATCTCTGTGAGTTTGAGGCCAGCCTCGTCTATAAGAGCTAGTTCCAGGACAGGCTCCAAAGCCACAAAGAAACCCTGTCCTGTCTCAAAAAACCAAAATCAAAACAAACAAAACAAAACAAAAAACAAAAAAATAGGAAAGAAAAAAAAAACAGAAAGGAGAAAGGAATGGAATAAGTGTGGAACATCTGTAGACAAACAAGACTCTGGTTGCATGTGACCTTGGGGATACCCAGGACAGGGAGGCACTGTGTGACTCACTCAATAGGGTAATACAGATGTGTTTCCTTAGTTAGCGGCTGTGTCTCTTCACATTGTCATTTCTTGCTTGTCAATGCTCATATTTAAACATCAAACTATCCAAAGTTCAGCAGACATCAGAATTTTGATTACACAGATCAGCTCGTTCTACCCATTGCAGGCCCTGGGATTCCTCTCTTTACCCTTTGGAAGGATAAGACTCTTTTATTATTCTACTCGTCTTATAACTGTGCACGTTTACAGAGTGGTTGGAAGTTCAAGCGATTTCCTTTTATTAAAGTGTCATTTTAATTTATACCAAATTGGAAGCAGGAAAAGATTAAAGGATTTTTCTATAGAAGGCATGATTGAGCCAGATTTGGAATTCCATGGTTTCACCATGAGGAATGTGACCTCCCATGTTGGCCTCATTCCATATCACTTTGTGGAGAGAGGGCTAAAGTGGGACTGTAGACAACGTCGATGAAGAGTATAAAAATAGACAGGGATTAGCAGCTGTAGAGATATTCCCTTTGGGGGTACCTCCTAGTTAAAGTATGTATTAGTATACAACATTAGACTAGGTTTTAAGGGAGGGGGGAAAGGATAGGTATGTTTGAAACATAATTGCTACCTATACAAAAATACTTTTTTAATTTCCCCAAGTCATATTTTAGCCCTATTGGCAGGAAAGCTTGGCTATGATAAAAATCAGGGCTTAGAATTTTTAGAGGAAATGTGACATGAATTTTATATTATACTCATATGTGAAGGAGACGAAGATGTATTAAATCAAAAGTCATGGTGTATGTGGCTTGCCAGAAAGTCCATTAAAGAGTCCACCCAGCAAATTTTGAATTTTTAAAATTTCCTTTCAGGGTTTGTTTTATTCAGCACTGTATCTCCTTCACCAGACAAAGAACCAGCGCAGCAGCAGCACTGTGCAATAAGCAGGGCTGCGGTTAGGTTCTGGGACCAGTGATCCCTCACAGCAGTGGCCCTAAGTGTGTCCTCTGTGAAGAAAGCACACTAGGTGGGCTTTGTGTTGGTTTTCTGCACTGGGTGCCAACTGAGGGTCCTTACACAGCTAGACGCATACTTGTAGAAACCAAGCCAGTTTGATAATAACCCACGAGTGTTCTTAGCCATCTTTTTACTTTTTATGTTTATTTTAAGATAAGGTCTCACTAAATTGCCCAGACTGGCTTGAAACTAGCTCTGTAGTTCAGGCTGGCTTTGAACTTGTGGTTCTCTTTCCCCTACCCACCGAAATAGCTGGGAATATAAGCTTTTATGATTAAGCTTAGCTCCTAAAGATTTACAAAGGATCTTTGTGATTTTAAAATTCTGATCCCAACCTCTAAAAAAAAAATGTGTTCATAATTGTGTGTGGTGTTTGCTCGTGTCTTTGAAGCTATTGTGCATTGTTTGACTGATTGTTTTCTTGCAGCCCGGTAAAGAGTGAATAAGAACTCAGAACATGATTGAAAATGAGAAGGGACGCTGCTCAAGACTCATGTAGGCTATTCACCATGGAAACAGACATCACCAAACGCAGCACGAGCATTGTCGTTGGAAGTGGAAGCTAAGAGGTGCAATTTGGACAGCTTCGGCAGGAGGATTTTTTTTTTAATATATGCTTTTAGAGGTTTTCAGGGAAAGTTTCCAGAAATGAATCATCCATAGAAAGTATCTCACCCTTGAAGGTAGTGCAGTAGAGTCTGCAGAACATCAGCGTAGTCTTTTGGGAGAGGGCGTGAGGGAGGCAGTTATGGTTTACACTTTCTCCTCGTGGACGAGCTGAATGCACAAGAATTTCCTGTAGGCTGCTGTGACATGGCTGTTAGTTGTCTAAGGTTTCCTAATTTAGCATTCGGGGGACAATTTCTTTTTGGCATTTTGCTGATTAAGTGGTGTCCTCGATACCTTTAATTTGACCTCTATCCAGAACTGTTTCACGAGAAAGCCAATAATTTGTGTAGAAGACCGTCAAATGTAGCAGTGCCACGGCTCAGTCACATTTCACTGAAGGTGGCAGATGCCTTTAAGAGACAGTGGTCGGCAGAATAGATGGGGTGAGATGAGGTAGAGCACATTCATGCTTGGGAAATGAGACGGTTAGCAAACGGAGGAGGGCTTTTGATTGGTGGCCGTCACAGATCTCTGCATGTGTCACTGTGCCGTGTGGCACTTCCCAGCAGGTCTAGAACTAAATAGATTTGTTTTAGATCATGGCCTTTTCTTTTATTAACCATTTTTAAGCATTTTTTTGCCCTTTGGAAAATAATTTGAGAAATAATCTGTTTATGATGTCTTTCTCATTAGACAGAATGTCTCATTAGAATTTTCAGTTTAGTTTAGTAAGGTTGGAGCATTTTTCTTTAAAAAAATTTGTAAGAATAAGCTCATTAATATATATTCAATAGTTAAAGTATAAAGTGAAGCTTGGTAGCTTCAGAATGACTATTCTATCTCAATAGACATTCAGTGGGATATATAGATATTAGTGTGGTTAGCTTCAGTGTTTTTATTCCTTTTATTTGAAAAATGTTATAATAGTTTATTAAAATAAATTTAAAAATAAATATATATCAAAATGTATTATACTTGGGTATTTAGAATGATACATTATTTTGGATAAAGATATATTTTATATAATTAACTTAGTCACCATAGGGTATTTTTCTAACATTGATCCCTGATAAGCTATAATTTTGTAAAAAAACCAAATTTATCCTAAAATTTAAACAGCTGGATTAGCATATGATGAGGGATAGATTTTTAGAACTGCTTGACTTGACAACAAAGGATTTGCTGTGAGAAATATTTCCTTAATTATAGAACTAGTGAGATAGACCACACAGCAAATATGGTTGCTTAATTTCTCAGTTTTCCAAGTGTGGAATACAGTGAGATTAAAAATGAAATGACTAGTGAGTTTGCGAAAATTCACACAATGAGAAAAACGCAAAGAGGATGATTATTTTTGAAGTACTGATGTTTCTAGAAGTCTTAAATAAAATATCAACATATATTAACTTCAACTTCTCATGTTTAATGATGTTTACAATTAATGTGATGCAGTATTCCCTAATTTGAGATTAACAGTCACAATTAACTCAGAATAGATTCTTTGAAGTGGTTCAAAGGGCTTTTTGTAACAAACTATTAGCCTCTAATCATCTAATATGAAGTGAATGGTTTTGGGGGATGGGAGAAACATGTTAAAATCTCATAAAACATTTAATTTAAGCTAATGAAATGACTTTGTACGGTGCAGATTCTCTCTATGGAAACAGCACCATGTCTGACATTCCAGAGAAAACTTTATTTAGAACAAGTTGAGAAATTTTTGAGATAGCAGACTTTAGGCCACGTTATCTTGGGTGTTATAGCTGAGTGAATTTCTAGAATCTTCCAGTCCTCTTTAAACCATTTTTTTTAGATGAGTTAGTGAAGTATAAAAACATTTTTCTGTCTTAAATTATCCAAATATGCTGATTTTAAGTTTGTCAGCTTGAGCTTTGCCTCAGAAGATGCAAGTCTTCACTGGTGAGGCTAGACCTGGCAGACCCCAAGCATCCTCGGTGTTCTCTGACACATCATTGAGATAAGGAGAGTGAGTGACACGAGCCAGGGACAAAGTCTGGCAAGCCTGTTGCTTCCAGTGCCCCAGTGACTTCAGAGCACAAAGGTGTGGTGGGCCATGAAAAGACACAGCAAATTTTAAAGCAATAATATTTTGATAAGGTCAAAATGAAGGTACCTGTGTTTGAGGATGTAAAAGATGAGACCGAAGAGGAAAAGGTGGAGGAGGAAGAAAAGCAGGAGGACAAGGTGAGTGAGAAAGAATTCAATTAAGAGCAGAATGTAGTTCTCTAACAGACAAGGAGAAAAAAACGGTCCTTTTCTCTCTCTTTTATTTTCTGTAGGTGTTTCTGAAACCTGCTATTGAAGACCTGAGCATGGAACTGGCCAGAAAGTGCAGCGAGCTCATTAGTGACGTGAGTGTCTTTAAAGACTTTTGTCTTATTTGCTTTGTTCACAGGGAATGGCTGTAGTGCAGAGCCTTGAGGCTGGAGAGAGAACCCTGCAGTCATCTGTTAGAGCACAGTCATTCTCTAGATCATACAACTAAGTCCAGACAGTTCGGTGGTTTCCCCAAGGTCATATCAGCAGGAAACTTTTGCTACAGCCATTGTCCTCATTCCTAATCCAGGTCCTGTCTCATCTAAACTGTACAATCCCTCTGGTTTGCATGGTGTTGAAGTTAAACTCATACTGTTTGAGAACTCCCTAGACTTTAAAAGTAGCAGAATTCATCTTGGAAGGACCACTAAGGGAATGATTTTCAAAATGGAAGACCTTCTTCTAAATGAACGGAGCTTCATTTTCTGAGGATCTTTCAAAATTTCTGTGAAATGCAATATTTTTCCAAATCATAAAAATGCATGTACTTTTAATTGCACATAACATTTCTTTGCAATATAGGGTGTATGTGTGTGTGTGTGTGTGCTAATGGAACTGCACATTAAAAACCCTGGTTCACATGATAATGTGATTGAAAAGGAACATTTTGTTGTGATTTTTGTTTCTAGGAGCTGAAGCTAGTTTATATGGTATTCCAAGGATATCCTAGAGTTATTTAATGTGAACATGTACACATACATTTAAGTACATAAATAGAATTCTAAATGCATAAGGAAGACTATTTCTCACTAGGTATGAAAAACGCCCCCCATATCCTCATAAACAATATAAGAGAATTACTGGCAGAAAAAAACATGGAGTTCTACGAAATGAGGTGTGTTTGTACCTGCATTCTGGAGTGAGTGAAAAACTGACTGCATATTTTGTCTTTAATATGCAAAGTTTGTTTCCTGGGCAGTAGGGTAGTTTATTGACTAGTTCTCCAAGATCAACCTTGCTTGAGTCAAATCAACAATAAATAACCATGGAAGTGTTATTAATGTTGGTTGGTTTAGCCCTTCAAGTATAATGTTTGTAATTCTAAGATGAAATGTATATTGGAAATGCTGCATGTATTCTTTACATTACTGTGATGACTGCATAAATGCTAGCTACTCTAAACCACCCCATATGCAACTTTTATATCTATTTGACCATGTTTGATAGTCAGTGGAAACACGCACACTTCTCCCATATTCCTAACGTAGTTAAATTGTAAAGTAACATTTATTTGTACTATTGCTTAGTAATAACCATAAGTAACTTAACACATGTGAAAATTTTTTGTAAATGGCACTAATAAGAAAGTGAAAATGACAGCAATGACCTTGACACCAGTGGCAGTGAAGACTTATATGCCGGGTATTGTACCTTGTGTGGTTGTGTCTCCTATTTCCCCCTATTTTAGAAGCAAGGGGATGGAGGCACATAGAAATTAAAACAGGGAGGTAAACATGAAGCCCTTTCTCTTTGCTCAGCTGTTATTCCTCATCATGGGTACCCACGTAAAGCTTATTACTATCTCTCATGCTAACGTTAATAACAGCAACGTCATCATTTAAAACCCGGCTCTGACGGCGGTGCCTCTTCCAACTTTGCTGTGTTTTTTAAGTGCAATTATTGCTGGACTGTAGCTTTAATTAGGTAGGTGATTTAGTGGAGTGTTTTGGAAGGATGGTGTATTGGCGAAGTAGGAACCTTCTTGCAGGAGACACAGTGCCTTTTTATCACTTCATGAGTGCAGACGCCATGCAGCTCCTCTTCCCTTTAGGTGAAACAAACACAAGGGAGAAATTTGTGCTTATTATAGATTTATGTTTCACGGCAAAATGTCTGTGCTACTTAAATATTTAGAACATAATTATTGCCCCTTAAGTTGTGCCTGGATTGTGTTCATGTTTTATTTCGTCATAGAATTCTGTACTTTGTAAGACACTCACTTAGTTTCTAGGATTAGTTTCATGATTAATAAAGATTCTGAAAAATTATACTAATTTTCAGAATAAAGATTAAAGGAAGGGTTTACCTAATCATTTTTAAAAGCAGATGGTTAGGGCTGAGAATATGGCTGAGCACCAGTGTGTCTGTCTAGTACTTGAAAGTCCCTCAACTGCAAAAAAATAAGTAAATAAACAAGCAAATCAATAGTGAGCTAAATTAAGTGTTTATGTTGCTAGAATTTCTAGTTAAATATCACTAAGTAAAAGTTAATCATTCTTATTTAGTGACATCAGTATTTGTATGGGGAAGAAATCATCTTATATCCGAAATTCCTTTTCTTTCAAATTAATACAATTTCTAAATTTGAAAATTTGATCTTCTCTATATAGTTGCATAGCTAGCTGGTTGTCTAAAATGTATCAGTCACAGAGTTAAAATTATATATATAATATATATTTTATCTCTCTATATATAAGTGGATATTTTATCACACCAAATTAGGCTTAAGCATATATTGTATAGTGTTTCTAATTATGCAGGCCTAGATTGGTACCTCACATTTAACCCAGGGCATCACTTTCCAGTCATCATAAAATAAGACCCTCCAGATGATTTGGTGGTGTTTTATCATCCATCCTGTCCTGGAGGGGCATCTGTGTTTCCTTGCAGCTTCCTGCTTTTTGAGGGCAATTTTGTTTTGCGTTGTACTGAGTGAGTTTGCATGGTGTTTGCTGACATAGCAGAGCCATGCACCATAAAGTCTGAAGAAACCCTTATATGGTGGAGATCAAGTCCCTCACTCAGCTGGCAAGTTCCCTGGGATGGAAGCAAGATCAGGGTGACCTTCAAGTCTTGACCATCCTGATAGCTTTCCTCCTTGGTGTACGTGTGCCAGGCATTACACACACACACACACACACACACACACACACACACACACACACACACACACACACACTGATAGCTTTCCTTCTTGGCGCAGGCATGCCAGGCATTCCACACACACTTCTACCTTGTTACGCACAGCACGCCTCTGTGTAGGGTGTATGTGTCCTAACTCACAGGTGTGCAAACTGAAAATTGAGTTATGGGCCAAGACACATGCCCAGCACTGGTGGGGACAAGGTTCAAGTGGAGCGAGCATTCTGGTCTGCTTCTGGTCTGCTTCATTTCCGACATGGTGTGGGGGCCATGGGTTTCTTTGCACAGGGTACATTTATATGCCCCCTATTGGGCCAATTTCTCTTTGGGTTTCTTCTAGTCTCATACATCTTCATAGCAGTATCACAGTCAGAACCGCAGTTCCGCAGTCTAGCTGTGTGTTGCCGGGGACTATGAGTGAAATGACATTTAGTTTCGCTCCCGGTGCTCCTCATGATGCTCTTTAGAGTTTCATTGACCTGTGAACAGCAGAGTCATCTTCAGTCCTCATTTCTCAGCTGTGGCTGATAGCTTAGGCCTGGCATCTTTTATAGGAGTTCGAATGATTGTAAGCTTGTGAGATTTGTCTTCTAGATCAGGCACCCAGAATCATGGGTCTAGCAACTTTCAGACAGGTAGGCATAAAAATATACTGGGCAAAAGGAATCTTTGGTAGATTTCATGTAAGTGAGGCAGAAGGAGCCTCTTCCTGCATTCCTCGCCCTTTGAGAGTGACCTAGACTCATCTCTTGAGCTTGCCACTTCACTCTGAGAAAGAGGGTGGTGGTCCTGGGAAGCCCTGGAGACAGTACTATATCTAGGTACCTCCAAGACAGGATGTAGGAATGTTAAGTGAGACTGCCTTTTGCGGGGGGTGGGGTGGTCAGTCCTGGAAAGCTGTACTGCGTGGACCCTCCACAGAGAGAAATGTCAGGTTTTCATGTCAAGTGACTTCTTTTGGGAGTCGGTATAAAACATTTTTCTTTCCTGTCCCCATCACCCTCTTCTCTTTTCTTTCCAAGGTTTTCTTCTTTTCTTGTCTTTCTCATCTAGTTTCTGCTTTGCATGTGAACTACCCACATCATGGAGTTTCCTCAGTACAGCTCACATCTCTGCCCTGGAGGACATCTAACCTCCCAGGCAGCCTCCGTTTTCCTTTTAAGTGTGTGACACTTTGTTTCCCTAACTAAATTCTCTGGTAGTTGGTCTTGGCTGTCAAATACCTCATCAATTCTACATATCAATTAGATTTGTCTTCTAGATCAGGCACCCAGAATCGTGGATCTAGCAACTTTCAGACAGGTAGGCATAAAAACATACTGGGCAAAAAGGAATCTTTGGTAGGTTTCATATAAGTGAGGCAGAATGAGCCTTGTATAGAACAAAGTAGGCTTCAGTCTAATTCAGTATGCAGCCTAATGCAGTATTTTCTTTCAAAACTTGCAGGGTGCTCACCTGCATGAGAGTGGGGACAAATTTTTCAGACAAATGAACTTGTTTGCTGTGGACAAATCCTTCCAATGATGAAGACATTAAATCCCACGGCTGCTCCTCCAGAGAAAGCCCAGACTGTATTAGAAAACCTGGGAGAGTGACCTTGGTCATGACCTGCCCGGTCACAAGCTGTGTTCAGACTGTAGCTCTTTCTCTCAAGGCTTACATTCAACGGATGTAATTTCATTTGTGCAAAGACTTTCTAGATAAGCACGCATGAAAAGAAATATTCACAAACAGTTCCACGTCTGTCATCCACTTTGAGCCATTAGCTAATCTTGCACTCATCGAAGGAGCCGTGGGCAGGAACAGGAAGCAACTGTGCACCAATTTCCCTCTAATTTTAGTGGCAACATTGTGGGAAAAACCAAGGGGTAAATGTTTGGGACATCTTATTGACCATGAAACCATCAACCATCAACTTTACCTATTTTTGACTTTGATTTGAAAATATGTTTGTGTGTTTTCTATGAGGCGAGGGTAGCAAGTAACAACAGCAAGAGCTGAATGCAGGGGATATTGTGTTCTCTCCAAAGTTTGATGTGGGTCGTTCCATCTCCACACAGTAGCCATTTTCATACTCCCTGGTTCCTTGTCTCCTGTTCTTCCTTCATCAGTGTTCTGGCTTATCACCTCATGACATCATTGCTGCTGCCCTTGTGACCGGGGGAGAAAAGATAGAATCATGCTGTGTCAGGGGACTGTGCTGATCTTCTCCAGTCAGCCCAGAATGTTAGGAACTCTCTCTCCTGGGAAGGTTGCATTGTGTTTCTTGTGATGGATCTATTGTTTCTTTGTCTTGAAATCTTCCCTGGTTGATCAGGGGCCAAAGAAAATGGTATGACTGTGCCTCATTTAGACCAGTTTATCCTTTGGGATTGAGGCTGAGTTTTATTTATGTCTGTGTGTTAGGAGTGAAGGGGTATGGTTGGGAATCTCAGCAATATAGATGGAGCCAATCTTATATTATTTCATGTAGATAAGATTATAAATGGTCATCTCTTTGGTGATCTATATCTGAATGAAACTTTGTATGGTTGATTGATATTGTTATCATCAGTTTATTACTTCCTATCACACCAGCATAGGAATATTACAAATATGTAATAAAGTTAATTGTTTAAAAGCTTACAAACATTTACTTATTAATATGCATATTATGAAATTCATTAGGAATTATATGCAGACTCTTTGGAAATTATACACACAAACTCATTAGAAACCCAGACCCAATCACAGTTTGTGTGTGTATTTGTGTGTGTAACTCTGTGCTTGTGTGTGTATCTCTGTGTGTGTGAGTGACTTGTAATATATTTTATAAGATGAGTAGCAATAGGCAAATTACATTAAATTTTCAAATGCAAGTTGAATTTAAAGATACAAAAGCATCCAACTTTTAATAAAGATCAAAGAAAGTCACGAGTCAGCCTCACAGTCAAGGCTGAACTATATGCCTGTGGAACAAAGGAAGTAAATACTTCACCCTTATCCCCAGTGCCTGTCCTCAGCATTTAGCCCCTGTCAGGTGCTATCAGAGGGCCTCTAGCCATAAGCACATACCACTGTGGTGAAGAATGTGATCCTGATGGGAAGATGGTGGCAGAAGATAAAAATAATGAGCCAAACTTAAGCCTAATGATAGGCTATTTTTTTCCTCACACTTAATTATATAACAGGGATACTTTTTTCCCCTATGATCAAAATAGCCTGGTATTTATCATCCTGCCATTAACGATTTAATTACTAGTGACTGAGGAGAGAGATTTGCAGGAACCTTAAATTATGGCTAATCGTTGAGAAGAAAAAATGTAATTTAGGGCTCAGATAAGATAAATATGTTCTCCTGTTGATTTCATGAATAAAGCAAGTGTTTAATATGGTAGGCATTAATATCTATGAGACACAGCAGTGAAATATAGAATTTTGAAATTACTTACTGTATTTGTATCTGTTTCCACCTTAGGTCAGGTGAGGCCCCTCAAATCAGATTTGCATATGAGAAAATCTCCATGGAATGTTAGTCCATTACATCAATATTAATCATGCCCTCTTAAGAGCTGGGTAGTGGGTACAAGTAAACATCACATTTGAATTATAATTAGGAAGACCATATAATTTATCATGTGAATTGAGACATTTTTCCAGCATAGGTATTTATAGTCTTGTGTAGATAAACATGACTTTATTACAAAAAGATATAAATTTCAGCAAATTACTTCCATCCTCATGAATTCTTTGAAATCTGCCCCAACCAATTTTCAGATTGTCCAGCAATTAGCATAACAGGAAGGTACTGCTGACCCTTCTCCGTATTTCCTGATACTTCTTGAGCTTGTGTATCATGTGGAATATACTCCCCACAGAAGAAGAGTTCTGCTCTCTCCCCAAGAAGCTGCAAGTGATTTAATTTTACCAGCAAATTTGAGAAAACTGAGCATGCTCAGCTAAGCCCCTTGAAGACTTTCTCTGGTGGATCTGCCTGCTCTTAGCACAGTGATATTCTGGAATGATCTGTTCCTCCTGCATTTTTGGCAGGAACGGATGGGAGGGAGACAATGTGTGCTGATAAATTGGGGAAGTTGGATTTTAGGGACTTAATTGGTAATAGTTTAATCTCCTTATCTGCTCCAACCTGTAAAGGTAATGATACTAAAAGTAACATCCATTTGTTTAGTTTCTTCCCCAACAACTCAGTATTTCCATCTTTTCTGAGGATTTCTTGTTTCCTACCTTGGGGTAGATAGCTGTCTCAAGCCACAGACTGTGTGACTAATATGCCCAGGTTTGATCTCTGTGTGTGTGAGAGAGAGAGGGGCGGGGAGAATATCTGTGACATATATGTGTGCACATTTGTGTGTGTAAGTGTAGGCAGGTGTGCCATTGCACGTGTGTGGAAGTCAGAGGACAACGTTGACTATGGGCCATTCCACCTTGATTTTAGAAAGGGTCCTCCCTCAACCCACCCTCTGGTCCATGAGCTCCTGGGGATTCTGTTTCTCTGCCTCCCTGCAGGTGTGGTGGAGTTGCAGATGCTTGAGCCACTTTTCTGGCTTTGACCTGGGTTCTGGAGATTTGAGTTCTGGTCCCCACGCTTGCTCAACAAGGCCTTTCACCCACCGAGTCACTTCCCTAGGTCCCCAGCATTGAGACTTAATGATGACTGATGCTTTCCTATTGAAAGCACAGTTCCCCCTCACAGTGTCTTACCGCATGTGCAGCCCTGCACCCGATACCTCAATTTGATTATTTTATTTCAGTCTTTACTTCGTCAAGTAGACTTGAGTAGTTTAACTTTCTGTTAAGAAAAGGTTCACTATACTTGGTTTTTTCCCCTTATGTTAATTATTTTCTTTTTCAGGTCCATTATAAAGAAGAGTATAACAAGTCCAAAGACAAGTGCACCTTTGTGACTGATACTCCTATGCTAAACCATGTAAAAAATATTGGTGCTTTCATTTCTGAGGTAAGTCTGAAAAGCTGTCAGATGGACTGTGGCTTTCCTTCCTGAGTTTATAATGATAAGAATTTATATTAAAGTTGGAGAATAATTTTGAAAGAAACACTTAATATTGGTCATATCTAAATAATTATGAACCAAGTTACTATGTGTAAGTTGATTTTACTGTAGTTCACTGGTGTATGTTTATACCGTACATCTATATTTTGACTGTAGTTATCCTTTATGTAGAATTACTCTTGAAAACAAATATTTTTATTCATGTAGAAGAAAATTCTGGCAGCATGGCTAATTTTAGAATTTTCAAGTTATTCATTTCCTAATGGACATATTTTGGAGGTAGATAATTGAATGTCACATTGGGAGTAAGTAAATTTTGTCAGCTAAATCCATCAAGCATGCCATCTTGGATAAATAATTTTAAATGGACTCTTTTTGAGCGGGCTAAGACTCAGCTGGAGAGGCAATGCTTAGGAAAGCAGAGCGGAGGAAACGCTATTTCCAGCGGAAAAGCCGCACAGCCTCTCCGGCGAGCATTCAGTTCCACAGTCCACAATGGATCCGGAAGCACCGTGTCACAATCTCTAGGCTGAGGATTTGCATTAGTCTGTGAATGGACTTGAGAAAGAGAATGGATAAAGCAGCATTGCAAATGACTGACCTCTAGTGTTTTGTAAGTTGTGTTGGAAAGAGATAAATGTGCCAGCTCAGGATTATCTAGTAATGTGGAACAATTTTGAGAAAACTAGTCCATTTTCTGTCATTATTACCAGCATCTTTAGCTGGGGGACAAAAGGCCTATGAAGGATAGACTCCATCAATCAACACCCAGAGCAACTCTGACTGGGGAGGTTTACCGAGGCCTCATCCACAGAGCAGGAAGAAACATGATTTTTCCCTTGTGTTAGCTACATTATTTATCGTATAGAGAGAAATTCTTGGTGTTCTCAACTTATAATTGATTAGTTTTCTGGAAGGAGTTAACTGCGGAGAAAAAAATTACAAGTGGTGACCTATCATAGTCCCTAAATGCTAATTTTCCTGAGAGGAAATGGTGACTGGCTGTTTGTCTTCTCAAGTAATGTTAGAGCTTGTTTATAATCAGTACAGGCTAAAGACACACACACACAGAGACATACACATGCAGACACAGACACATGCACAAACACACAGAGACAAAAACACATTCACAAACATGCACACACACAAACTCTCTCTCACACACAGTCATACAGAAATGCACACAGACAAACCAGACACACACAGTCACACAGAAACATACACAAACACACAGACATACGCATGCAGACACACATAGACACATACACAAACACATACAAACACATGCACAAACACACAGATGTGCACAAACCTACAGAAACACACAAACTCTCCCTCTCTCTCTCTCTCTCTCTCTTACACACACACACACACACACACACACACACACACACATACTTACACAGAGGTAAATGAGCATCCACCTTTCACTGTGGCCAATAAAAGCCAAGAAGGTTTTAATAAAGGGCCACGTCTCCTAAAGTTGTTATCATTATTGTTATTTAATTATGTAAGTTTAGAGGATTTAATGACAATTCCATACATTTATACTTCTATTACTATTATTATTTAATTGTATAAGTTTAGAGGATTTAATCTGATAATTCCATACATTCATTGATACAGTGTATTCTGATGAGAACCAGGTAGTTAACTTTTTTTTATCTCCTACAAACAATTTTTATTATCAGACAGAAAAGCATTGTACATCCTTCTGAACTAAGTGTGATGTTTCAGTACACACATGATAGGTCCTGAGAAAATTGGGGAAATTAACGTTTCTTTCTCATTGTCCTTATTTTGTGTATGCAGACTTTGTCTCCCCTCTTCAGTTTTTCACAAAATAAAAAATAATTTGTTGTGAACTATGGCCATCCTGCAGTTCTGTAGAACACAGGAACACATTTATTGTACCCAATTGTCTGAGTTCTTGTTATCCAACATCACAGCCCTCCCAGTGTCTAGTTTTCACTATTGTTTGCCTTTAGGTTCTAGACAGTAAATTCTAATGACTTGTATTTTGTGACTAGAAGGTCTCATTGTTTTCAGACCATTTGTTCTCTGGCCAAACACAGACTTCAGAAATAGACAGATGGAAACACAGACTTCCCCCTGTCCTTCCATATCACGGTTAAAGCTCTCTCCACCATACACTGGATTTATTTCTATCTTTCAGAATATTCCCATCAGATTTATTGACATAAATTTAAATAGCCTGCAGGTTTTTAAACCAATTATGTTTCTAACTCAAGCTTTCTTTTATATTCACAGTAGCAGAGAGAAAAAAAAAAGAATGCTGATATTTTTTCCTTCTTTTTTTTTCCATCTTAGGCAAAATATAAAGGAACCATTAAGACTGATCTTTCCAACTGTCTGTATAAGCATATGCCGGCCACCATTGACAGTGTCTTTGCAAGAGAAGTATCCCAGCTTCAGAGTGAGGTGTGACTCCAATTTGTAACATTACAGAAGTTATTTGGTATTTGGCATTTTTATTAACATTGTTTTTCTTGGTTATCACATACTAAATGGAATCTGGAAGCAACTGGTCTGTACTGCTAATTATCACAGGTGGAATGGCAGAAAACAAAGGGAATCTCAGTATCAGGTCTGCCAGTCATGTCTTTGTTTCTCCTGTCCCACTCATTGTCATTCAAAGAGCTGATTCCAGTATCATCCAGTTTCACGATGACCTTTTGATAGCTACTTCAAATGAATCTCTTATTTAATGTATGGGCCCTAAGCCAAGAACATTTCAGTAGAGATTACAAAGTCAGGGAAACAAGTGATGGTTGGATTTGGGGCATGCGCAGGTTCACACTCCCTTGCTAGACCAGTGTTCCGCCAGTATTCTGTTCTGTGGCATGTTTTCCATTCAGAAGAGCTACAGCCACTACCTAGGGCTGCCACCAGGTGAAAGTAGCCATTTCCATGATTCTAAGTTGCAGAAAAATGGAGGGACTGTCATCGTGCAAACTCCTTTTGAGTCCAGGAGTGGGAGGGGGTTTCCCTTAAAGGAGATTGGCAGCTAAGGCATTTTGAATGTCCTCTATTTCCTGAATTTCTTGCTACAGAATTTCAAACTAGAATATTTTGATGCTTTCTGGGTCATTGCTTTTTTCATATTCCAATCTGATGATGGTGGTGGTGATGATAGTGCTGATGGTAATGATGATAATGGTGGTTTTATTTTCTGCTGTTTGTCCTTCTAAGCTGGAAGAGCCTCATCAGACTCATTTCCTGCTCTCCTTGGAGCAGTCCCTAGCACATATAGACTATGAATTCAGTTGGCTATGTTGGATATCCTAAGGATAGACTCTTTTCTGTATAATATGTGTTCTTCATGTGTAATGTGGGTCTGTATCACACACATGTGCTAGCTGGGCCAGCTGGTATTCTAAGTGCTTTCCACTTCTGTACCTTTGTTCCTCCAAACAACTTCATCAGGTATTCCTGATGTGGGGTTTTAGAAACAAGCACAGAGAGGGTTAGTGGCTTGCGCAAGGCCACACATCGAGTAGAAACCAGAGCCAGAACGCTAACATAGCTAGCTAATCTACCTTCAAGGTCTGAGTCCTCAGTGCATGCTGCACCTCATCTCTCCTCCAATGTCTACTGCTTGCTTTCTTGTCAATCAATATATTTCTGTTTTAGAAAATATTTTGAAATTTCATTTTGAGCCAGGCTCAAGTGTAGCCCAGGTTTACCCCCTCACTCACTATATAATTTGAGTAGAACTGGAATTAATAATCCTCCCACATTGGCCTCCCAGGTGTTAGTATTATGAAACCATGCGTCATGTGCCTTGGTACAGCAAATTCACTTTCTTCTTTAGATTCTTTTATTTTTAAGTAGAAGGTGCCTTGGATTTCAAATAATTTCCAAATGGATTACTCTGAGAAAATACTAAGCGTAGAACTCTTCTTCGAACATCTTTAAGTAATTCATTATTATAATGTAAGCATCCACTGTGTTCTCAGTTGGGCAATGAGTCTATCTCAACTATGCAAGAATAGTCTAAAAATATATGATGGTGAGATTCTGCATGGCTGACTGTGATGAGTGTGTTTTACTTGCCCTGCCAACATCTGGTCACTTAGCTATTTGCTGATGACATGGGCTGCTTAACAAAGCATGTAATTGCAACACAACATTTGATGTGGAACAAGTAACAATTATGCAAGAAAGAAAAGGAATGCATTCTTATGTTTGTACTTATGAAGTGACAGTTTGGGATATGTGCTGGATATTTTTATGTCAACTACATACATACTAAAGCTTTCTGAGAGAACAAAATTTCAGTTGAGAAAATGCTTCCATAAGATGGGGCTGTAAGCAAGCTCATAGGGTATTTTCTTAGTGAATGATGGGGGAGGGTTTGGCTCTTTGTGGGTGGGACCATTCTGGGCTGGTGGTCCTACTTTCTATAAGAAAGCAGGCTGAGCAAGTCATGGGGAGCAAGCCAGTAAGTAGCACCCTTCCATGGCCTCTGCATGAACTCCTGCCTCTAGGGTCATGTCCTATTTGAGGTCCTGTCCTGACTTCCTTCAATGATGAACAGTGTTGTGGAAGTATAAGACAGATAAACTCTTTCCTCCCCAAGTTGCTTTGGTCATGGTGTTTCATAGCAGCAACAGAAACTCAAACTAAGACAGGATACTTGAATTCTATTTCTTTTTTAAGTAGAAGAGTTTTCTCACCGTCTTAGTAAACTTATGGCACATCAAGCTTTGCAACATAGCACTTAACATGAAAATCATTCATGGAGGATATTTTAGAATTAGTCATGTTTTTGTTAGGGTAAGTTGCCATGTACATTTTTACCATGTCCCCCTATGATAGATAACATAAGAACACCTGTATTTAGCATAAGTTATGAATAAGTCCCCTGTGATAAATTTCTGACTCGCTCTAAGAGAAAGCTCCGATTCCCCATAAGCTACCTGTTTCAGAGGCTGACACAACTGTAACAATGTTTCTTTATATATACATGTATCCATATTATTACTGTTAAGATACTGATTCTGAATTTACCTGGAAGTAAAAGGCAAGAAAGCAGACGTATTACTTCGAGTGTCGGTGTGTAGCTTGATATCCTTAGATTTGAAACAGCAAGTGTCTCGCTGATTACTTTTATGTCCCACTCTCTCCTAGCTCTTCAACAAACTCTTTTCTGAAATCAAGCTGCATATACTCTTGAACACTGAACCCCAAGATTGTCGGTTTGCCAGACTGTGCTATAAAGAAAACAAAATGCCTGTAGTATATTTGAGTTTGGAATCTGCTATAAGGAACTTGAGAGAAAAGACACATTCAGAATGCCTTATATGTTGGCTCTCTTTAAGGGAGAAGTTTCCCTACACTTCTGAAGTCAAAATGAGTCTACATGACGACAGCTCTTCTGCATATTTGGGGCTCAGAATCACTAGAACAGCTGTTTCCACCTGGTCACCGGCTTGCGATAGAAATTGAGTTAGGGTTACACTTCCTTACAGAACATGCTTGGGAAAAAGAATTTCGAGAAAAAGAGTCCTAATACTTATAGGAGACCTTTTATGAGCTATATAAAACACAGATCCTAAGCAAAGCCAAGAATAGAATGTAATGGAGTGTGCTGTAAATCGATGGGGTTCTTGCCTGCATCGCTGTTGCCAGGCAAGGGTTGAATACTCCTGCATCATGGAAGTGATCTAGGTAACTCTGCCCTGGAACCGAGCAGGCTTGAGAGAGTCTATGTTTGTGTCAGCAGTAGCCATAAGCTTCGGTGTCTGCAGTTTGTAGCTGTCTGTTGTATGGAACTACAGTACATTCACTTGAATGGTACCTTAAAAATAGACTGTAAGTCAAACAAATACAGAGCAGGAGGGGGGAGGGAGGGCAAATCTACTAGAAGTAAAACTAAGCATTTACCCATAATCCCAGCACTCAGGAGAGAAATAGAAGGACCAACTTTCAAGATCATCCTGGCAATATACTGAGTTTTAGGTCAGCCTGGGACACATAGAACCCTAATTTTTAAAAAAATCTCCTAACGGATGAAATACATGGGATGAATGTAAATATATTCCCACGCATGCATATTGTGTAGACGGTGTGAAAGTGTCAGCAGTGCACTCTGACTGGACTGCGGCTCCACAGTGCTCCGAGTGTTCCCAAATTGTGAGGAAATGGTTTGGAGTTAGGGAAACATTTTACAAAATGACAGATCTTTAAAAAATTGAATTTACCAGAAAAAGTACCAGCTTGGCATCATTGACATCATTTCCATTAGCTATTTAAGGGGAGAAAATTGCTGTGATAAATTAAATTAAATTAAAGCCTCCGACTTGATGCGAGCTCAGTTTTACAGTTCTGCTCAGTAGCGGCTGTAAACGGAACGACTCTTTGAAAGCAGACAATTATGCAGCCTCTCTAAGAAAGAGAACTTTTTCAAACTGTCCTGGATGGGTCACTATTTCTATGATAACTCATAAAATGATCGGCTGCATTCCTCATGTTTATGAAGTCACAAGTTGGTATTCCTTCTAAAATGCAGAATATAAACGTTTTTCATGGTTTTAGTGGCTTGGCCACCCGTTGAACGCTCCCTTCCTTTAGAGGTGCAATATAAAGCATAAGTAATGTGATGATGGGCAGTCAAACTGTGTGCCGTTTTCTCCTTTAACTAATTGCTGAAAATGTAAAGATGTTCATCATAATTGCATACCTTGCTGAGTAAGCACACCATAGCAAGATGAGTTATACCTGGACTATATGAAGTGCTGCATCCAAGTCTTGGGAATCAACCAAATGTACAGGATTGGCTGCAGGAACCTGACTGGGTAGGACTGAGTCAGACTTAGGTATGTCAATTATCAGAAATTCCTACACAGACAGCAAAAGGAAAATGATCTAGGGATGTGTTCATATCATCTATCTGGCAGTTGGAAAGTGATAACCAGGATTTAATTACATAATTCTCATGAGATTGAGTCAGATCACTTGAGGCACCTTAGATTAATTGGGAGTCGGATCTTGGGAGCCCCTGGGGAAGTGCAGGAGGCCAGCCCTTTAGTCCATGTGGACGTGTGGAGGCTTGGAAGCTGGTGAAGGCTGTCCTATCTCTGTCAGCTAGCTTCTCTCACTGCAGCTACACAGATCCAGCTCTGGGACACAAGTTGGGGATTTGCTTAATAGAACAATTTTCAACAGAACTTACAATATTTAGAGCACGTGATGTCCCACGTTGAATGATCTTTTAGTAGTAAAAGTTTTCAAGAGAACCTAAATGTGGATCCGGAGAGGCCACAGAAGTCTTGAGAACTGTACTAGACAGCTTTTAGAAATGGTAAGATTCACAAATTGATGTTTGCTAAAAAAAAAAAAAAAAAAAACCAACAACAAAATAGCCTTCTTCTTAGCACTTTAATCCTGTTGACTGCTGTACTAATAAAGTTAGGTGGGTAGCCAGCTCTGTCTATAAACTTCTATGAGGAGTGTAGCTTCATGAGAATGCCAGTAAACTCCTTTATTCATTCATTCACTAAAAGTTTATTGCATTTCTGTCTGTGCCAGTCATTCTGATAAGCACAGGATATTGAAAGATGTATAAGATACCAAAATAGCTCCCACGGAGCTCATATTGGTGACAGATTCTTGCTTAAGTTCACTATATTAGTTTCACTGAAAGGACACTCTGTTTCTTGTTGAGTATTGCCCTAACACTTATTTTTACTTGCTTCTATTTCCTAGTGTCAAGCAATTTCAAAGTCACTTAATAAGCTTGTCATCATTAGACTCAGTGTGTATTGAATTTGCTTTTCTTCCTTCTGGGCATTGCTTTTATTCATTCCTATATTCTTATTTATTTGTTAATTTGCTAGTCACTGGTTGTGAATCAGTAACAAATTGGTGATTCTTTGATGCTGATTTTTTTCAGATGTTATAGTGGGATGTGCACATTCAGGGAGTTGAAGGTTGTGTGTTTCAGTAAGGGAAGGCAGGCAAAATTAAATAGCAATTAAAAATTAAAAATTGTGAAAGAAGTAAGATGATTGTAAAAGAGTAAGGGAAGATTTCCTGTATGATTTCCTTTTATTCCCAGCTATGTTGTCAGATTTGGCTGTCACCTTCTGAGGTGTCTCTCACATGCCCTGTCCAGCCCAGTAAAGAGCAAGCCAGTAATCATAGCAATGGACAGTATTGGGATGATCTATTCCTTATGGAGGACTAGGCTTGACCTATCTGAGAAATTTGCCTGTATGTCATATATTCTCCTAATTGGAAAATTTAATGGTGATTATCAGATCATATGTCATATCATGTAAGTCAATCATTTGAGTCTATATAAAATCAGAATCTTTCATTTAAAAACAATTCATGACATAAAGTAATTCATGGCACTGGAGAGACGGCTCAGCCATTAACAGTGAATATGGATTTTGCAGAGGACTAGAGTTCAATTCCCAGCACTCATAACCACCGGTAACTCCAGCTCCAGGAGCATCCGGTGCCTCTGGCCTCCTTGGGCATCTGTACCCATACACATATACCCTCACACAGACACACACATGTGCTAAAAATAATTAATAAATAAAATAATCTTTAAACTTTGATACACTCTTACTGCCCTTCACTTGGCCAATTGCTCCCTCTAAATTTAACCTTGCACATTTGTAACCCTGCATCTCTCAGCGGTTGAGGATCTCTTCACACTGCTGCCAAAATTCAAGGCAGATGAATAAAACTGAGGTTTTTAATCTTTCGTTCGAGGGTGTTTGAGATAAACTGCAACTTTTGAGATTCAAAGCTAAACTGCAGCACTGAGATGAGAGCATTATCTTGTTTCAGCCTCTCAGGCAAATTTAACTGTCAGCCCGCAAAAATGGAGGAGGGATTGAAAGCAGTGTTTCACACGCCTCTGAGTGGCTCTAATCCTTATGTGCTTTCGAAGGTTGCCTACAAGCAGAAGCATGATGCTGAGAAAGGGCTCTCGGATTATGCCCACATGAAGGAACCTCCGGAGGTGAGGCATGCCATGGAGGTCAACAGACACCAGAGTAATGTAAGAGAGCTTTCCTTCTTTTCCTTCCTTCCTTCCTTTTCTTTTTTTGCAGTTTTTTTTCTGGGAAAATATGGATTTAGGATTATTTGGTTGAAATTAAAATATTATGGCACACTAGTCTCAAGGACTTTAACATTTTTATTTGAATTATTCTGATGACTGTCGTTAAACCCTTTGTTGAATAGCTTTAAATTGTGAGGCATGTTGGGCACTGTAAATTTTGCTTTGCCTAAGACACATGTGGATTCTGTGACCACGCTGGTTCTCAGCGTTTACTGAATTTCCTTCACATTGTGTGGAAGTTTGTGGTCTCTACTCCAGAATGGCAGGGGCACTGGAAGAAAACTCAGCTGTCATCAGTGGCCCCAGAGGAATCACAAACTCTAGTTTTAGGGTTCCCTAATTTACTTTATTTTAGAGTGCTTATGCTTATGGAGTTCAAATTATTGAAGGTAAGATATGAACTACAAAAGTTGGTTTCTAGTAGGTTAGGAGCAGGAGCCAAGCAGGAGGAAGCTAGAGAAAGACAGCACGTTCCTTCTATGGTTTGAAGTTACCAAGTCCTTCAAGACGTCCATACATTTTTATCAATTATCACTATCACTGTGGCTTAGAAACATAATTTCTCCAGAAATTATACCAGAAATGCGACTTTTCTGGTCTCCAAAAATGTATGAACTGATGGTTAGGATCTTGGTGGGTTTGTATGGGCACTGATACGTCCTGTTGTCCTGGGGTGGACAAGATGTCCTTCATCCATCCTTAGAAACATTCCTGATGTTTTCTCATCATCTCACACGGGATCTGCCCTACCATGTGGTCCTCTTTGTAAGGTCTGTACAAACCCAGAAGCTTTTACTTCAAAACAAACAGTTTCTTCTGCTGACCGCCTTTAGGGGCTAGTCTGGCAGAGTAGCCACGATCTAGTTGCCGGCCTCCTCACCGTGGCCAAATGGTTGACAGAAGCAACTTTGGGGAGGAAAGAGTTATTTGATTCATCGTTCTAGAGAAACTGAAGTCCCACGGTGGAAGGGAACCGGTGGTTCTGAGTGGCTGCATCCGTGGTGGCAGGAATGAAAGATGTGTTTACATGATCTCGGACCACAAAGCAGAGAGATCAGGACTGGATCCAGGGAAAGACATGACATTCAAAATCCCGCCACAACCCATCTACTTCTGTTGGTCAGGCCCCATTTCCTAAATGTTCCACAGCCCTCAAAGGCATGTCTCACTTTAGACTTGTCACCGAGCATCCAAAACAGAGTCTGTGGGACGCGCTTTAGGCTCAAACACTACAGCAGTTTCTTTGCGCAGTGTTCACGATTAAATGGTATTAAATTGCAGCAGGTCAGTGTTTAAGTGAATATTAGAGTAAGTCTTGACATTATGACCCAAGCATGTAAGCCACTCATCAGTGCCAAAGTGTCCTCATGGACGCCTTAGTGCTGGTGGGAGCTGGAGAAGCTGTGCCTGCAATTGTTAGCAGGGTCGTATTTTAAGGGGAGCGTTTCAAGCATTGTTTGCTTAGAGAGAGACTATAATATTCATAATACCACTTACCCAGCTCAGCCCCATGCCAGGCACTGTGCCAACGCTGGTCATTTCCAGTTCTTAAAAGAACTCTGTGTTGAGTCGCATTTTGTAATACAAATGAAATCAGACCAAAGGAATCAAACTCCCATTTCTACCTTTTCCATTGATTCTTTGCCACCCCCTGAAAGGCCACTGGAAATTAGTCAAGATTTTACCTGAGAATTAAAAGGGTGGGAGCAGTGTGGGTTATCATCTAAATTCAGGTACTCTGTAGGGAGAAAACGGTTCAGATCTTGGCGTTTCCACTGTTTGACACTGAAGTCAATTGACACTTGACAATTGACACAAGTGAAGACACTTGAATTCAAATGCAAGCCTGGAGGTTAGAAGGTGGTCTGGTGGGCTGGCGGTGGGGGCTAGTGTTCCATGCATCCCAAGAAGCCCTGTCTAACTCTGTTGTTGTTATTTTAACTCTGTCTTTTTCTTGAAAAGGTCTGTGATTGAGGGCTTGAGGGACTGGAGCCTAAAGCCTCCTCCTCCTCCATTCACTGCTGTGTACTTATGGGAAAAAGATGTGTTTACTTATATCCCTCTGCCGACTTGGCTCAACCTTTACATGCAAAGTTTGTACATATAATAGGATTTAGACACTGTTTAAGATTATTTACTCAGATTTAAAGTGATGATATTTGTATTCTATCTTGAGGTAGTTGTCCTGAGACAAGCCTCGGAGAATAATACATTTGCTGTCCTTACAAAATGCCACAAGGAGAGCTGGGACACACACTTCCTGCTTTAGGACCATATATAAAAAATAAAAGTCTCCCAGGAACTTCAGTCTGAAGAACTGTGACACAGAATCTCCTAGTAGAATTTTGTAGAATTACTCATTGCAATGGGGAATGTTACTTTACTTTTGGATATAAATGGCTTAATATCTACTAAAAGCCAGGATCTGGGGAGATGGTATGGTGGTTAAAGGCTTGTCACCAAGCTTGATGACCTAGTTAGATCCCTGGGGCCTATATGGTGGAAAGGGGCCACCGTGTCTGACCTCCACATGTATGTTATGGCATAGGTACACACACACACACACACACACACAGAGAGAGAGAGACAGACACACAGAGAGGAAATAATAATAACAATAAATAAATATTGGATTATCCTAGAAACAGTGAAAGTTAGCTTTTTATGTATCCACACAGATAAGTCAGTTTTCTAAGATCTGTTAACCAAGAGGCTGGACAGGCCGTAGTACTCTGGAGCCTGAGTAGCTGCTTTTTTTCTGCCCTACCTCTTATTAGGATGTTCATCAGTGAAGGTGCTGAAGAGTGGTTTCCTTTTTCAGTTTTACTATTTAAATATCTATATATAAAAAAAAGTCCAAAAGATTCTGATGGATCAACTAGATTCGCGCCTTCAAATAGCTAGGAACTCTAAGAAGAACAGTGTTTGGGGTGGGGTGAGTAGTGGTAATCTCTTGCCTAACTCAAAATTTTAGTTGAGTGATCACAGAAAACAAAACACAACCCTTTTCATGATGGTCTCCACTAGAGTGCACATTAGAAAAGGAGTTTGACATTAGATCATGATGGAAATGTTTGCTTTGCCAAATAGCGTGGATGACCATGAACACATTACTTGTCTATAGACAAGTATAGAGCCCTGCTCTCGCATCTCTCAATGGGGGCAACAGTGCTACTTTATGTCCAAGGGTTAGCTCAAGTTTTAAATGAGATGGTATCTGTGAAGAGCTCCACAGAGGGTTTCCTTGCTTCATGAAAGAGTAGGCCTATCTGACTTCCTCCAGCCTTGAGAGTTTAGAGCAATATGACAGTTAACTCATGCCAATAAAAAGAAGTTCAGTTGTTTAAAGTCAAGTCACTAGGAAATAAATATGAGGAGTGTATTTGGTCAGAAAGGCAAATTCAAAAAGGTCCCCAAATCTCTCTCTCTCATTGATACCACCATCAAAAAATGGTTCAAACCAGCTGATCTGCATCCTTCCACATTTTAAGGGATGTGCCCCTGGCACATTTTTCTAATATAATTAGAGAAACTGGAGGTAGTTTTCTCCTGTGATTTTTTTCCCTCCAAAAGATGAGCTTGTAATGAAAACCTCAGTTCCATTATTCCATCTCATCAATCTTCCACAGACGAGAACTGGCCGCTCATTCTGCACTAAGTCAGGCGAATCTCAAGTAGCCGGTTTTACTTTTCCGGGTTACATGGCTTGTGGTGTGACAGCAATGGTCATTTTCCCCAATTTGTATGGCTAATCAGTTCAATGTACATTAAAACATGTGAGAAATTATGGTTAAGACTTAATGTTTTCTCCAAGCATGATGTATGTACTGTCTGTCTTAAGATTAATAAAAAGTTATCAGCAGTTAAATTTCTGTCCCATCAGAAAGTGAAAAGGCTTGCAGATAATTCAGTAAAATGACACTAGAAAAGTGATTGTGGCTTTCTGAGGTTCTCCATGTGATTTACAATAACAGTGACTCAGGATTTAGCATTAAAAATAGATGCATTAATGTTTGGTTCATCTCTCAGAAAGCATCGTTAGAATTACCTATTCTTTCTCCAGAAGGCTGTGGTGGTAATGAGATTAAATTGTGAATAAGAAAATGTTCATTAACTATCTAATTACTTATAAACAGTGGCAACAATAGTGATAGATTGTTTTAGCTTTAACCTTGGTTTACTTGATCTTTAGAAAATTAAAGTTATTTTCTCTCGGCTGTATGGCATCAGACCATACCTCTACTTATACTTAAAGAATTTATATTCTGTCATAGAAAACCATGTTCAAGTGAGAGTAAGGAGGGGCTTTCAGGAGGCTGTGGTTTAGCCAGTGGTCCTAGCTAGTGTGTACGAGGTGCCGTGTTTAGTCTGTAGTGCTAAACAAAAACACTCTCAGTCTATGTGCCAGTTTGGTGGTATCTAGAAAGGTACTCTGATAGCAGCATTTCTGATGGTTCTAGAATGTTTCCTTTAGAGCAGTTAAACTCTGTCCTCCTTTAACTCTCTGTAGGCTGTACTACTCATTTCTCCCCCACCAACCTAAGAACTCTTCTTTCTTGTCTAGTTTTGCCTTACCAAGAACTAGTTGGTTCTTCACTAGAGTAGCAGAATGGCTGGCTTTGGTCCAGTTAGATTTGTCCCCTCCAGGTCTGCCTGCTTGCACGGTGCTTGTCCTCTTCAGGCATCATCCATCTGAGCCTCTCTCTCCCCTCCAAGTGCATCCATCACCTTCTCTTCAAGGACCATCCACGGAGGCTTTGCTTCTGTTCAGTTTGTGAATTCCCCAACCAGGGAGTCTCAAATGACCATTATGTGATCCTGAAGCTTCTTGTGACTCCCTGCATCTGTCTGCTTGTACTCAGAGAGCACACACTCATTTTCCTTCTGCTTTCAAAATCCCTTTATCAGCCCATTGTAACCCATAGCTAAAAAGGAGGTGCTGGAGGATGTGGTTCCAGTCCTATCAGGAAGTGTCGCTACAGCCCAGTTAGTTTAGCCAATCCTCAACAGGGACAGAGATTTAAAGAGTTCACACACATAAACAATTTAGCATAGTATGTGACACACTGAGCACACCACACGAAGGACATGGCCCTTATGCAGCAGAAGCAGAAATACTGAAAGGAGAGAATCCAGGGAGACTAGTAGACAGCAGAAGTGCATGGAGGTGTGGACAAGGGCGGAGCTGGACATAGTGAGACAGGGGCAAACCAGAGGCAGACTGTTGGCGGAATCCACCTCTTTATTGGAGGTGATAAAGGACAGATGTGACTGCAGAAAATCCTGGATGGATGTCTCTAGGGTTAGTGACATGAATCCATCTATGTACCTTAAGTAAAAATGGGAAGTTTATTGATGCATAGACAACCTTGCATTGGTATCCACGGCTCAGGATTTTTGTACATACAAAAAATTTATGGATGTTCAGGTATTTTATTTAGAACAGAGTATTATTTGCATATGAGTATATCTGCTCCCATATTTTAAGTAACTTCTAGATAATTCACCATACTGAATATAATGTTTAAATGCTAGGTTAATGGTGGTTGTATTGCCCAGGGAATATTGACACAATTTTCTTTTGCAAATATTTTTAATCTACAGCTGAATCCAAGGTGCAGGATGCATAGTTATAATTGAAGCTGGAGGCCCCAGCCATAAACAGAAATCTTAAGCTTCCTTCAGGCAGATTGGACACAGACTCAGTCACGTCCTCACAAGAAGCCCTCTCCTGCCCCATAGCTTGGTTCTGTCCACTTCTATCCAGTGTCAGTTCTGACCGACCGTGTCTGTGAGGACTTGAAGAGCCAGCTGCAATCTCCAACTTGTCATGTCTGTAGCAGCTGACCCCAGAGGAAGAAGGCTGGCATCTTATCCCACTTCTTCAGGCCCTGTGGGTGACTCTAGTCCTGGTTAGGCCCTAGTCATGGTTTCTAAATGGGTGTGCTACTTGGTCAGACAGCCTGGGTATTCCAAGCCTCCACTGTATTTGTGAATACCACCTAACCACATTGAAAGTCTGGAAAGCACTTTCCAAGAAAGAAATGCTAAGGGGCAGGAGCCATGAAGCAGTCTGTAAAGCACTCACCTCCCAGTGATGAGGACCAGATTATGGACACTCAGAACCCAGAGACAAAGCCAGAATGTAATTACACACATGTAATCCTAATGATGAATTGCAAAATGAGAGGTGGAAACAGACAGATCCCAGGTACTCATAAGCTAGTTATTCTGTGTGGTGAAGTTTCATGCCGATAAGAGACGCTGTTTAGAATAAAATGTGGAAGATACCTGCGGACTTAATACCTGAGGTCTCTGACCTCCACCTTCACCTGTACACACACACACACACACACACACACACACACACACACACACACGCACACACACATGACAGAAGGTCATACTGCCACCCTCCACATTGTCAGCCATCCTCACAGACGGTGTGTCTGGCAGTCGGCTTCCGGAGTGTCCTGGATGGCAGCCTCCCTTTCCTTGGCACTTCCCTATCAGCAGTGCCATGGAAGATGGTGAACGGGCTGCTGTGCTTCCTCCTGCACGGCTCCATGGTGTCCTCTTGTTTGAATGTGCAGCTCATGTCAATCTTAATATTTGTTTTGAGTCGCATATGCTGGCCTCTAATTTGCAATTTACATGGATGATAGGGCCCTATTCAAAATCCTGCTCCTGCCGCCTTTGTACCGTTCACCTCTCTTCACAGTCATTAGCGGAACAGCATATAATTAGGTAACCCATGTAAAGCTGAGGTTTCTGAAAGGTTGTAGTTCTTTTCAAAAAGTATGGGTTTCCATCTTTCCCCCCATTCTTCTCTAGACAAAAAGCCATGTCCCCCCTGGGGGCTTCCCAATGAACGCAGAAACGTAGAAGCAGTTAGTCGTGGAGGTGGATAATAATTCCGGTTTGTTTTCACCTGAGAACAGGTTTCTGTTTACATAGCTTGTGTTTAACTCAGTATAGGCTGGAACCGAGCTGTTGTCATTTGCAGATGAGTATTTTGTAGTCAATGAAATTGCCCTGTCTAAAGAGTTCTGAACATTTAAAACTCACCCCACAATAATTCAGTGTTCAGTGAATTTTTATATATCTCTTACTACTTGTATGCATAAAACCTACCTAAAATTACTGGTTAAGACAAAGCTTATGAGAATTTAAGTGACAAAGAAAAGAGATGTTCTTGATGAAATTACACTAATTGTGTCTAAGCTGTGTTCACCTGTCAGGCAGGTTCATGATTGTAAATGTAGTTTTAAAAAATAGTCTTGGCGTTAAGACAAATGCAAGCTCATGAAAAATAAAGCAGACGCTTCGCATTTCTCTGAAAGGAAGTCACATAGTGCACTGGAAACCCACTGAAGTATTAATGTCCGATTATTTTCACCCCCGGTGATTGCCTTTGATAAAAATGGGAAGTACTGTGGGAACTTGTAAACTGTGAAAGGTGAAAGGAAAATGACAAGCAGGTCAACATTACCAATTCTGGATCATAGTGATCAGTTAGGAATTTATTGAAGTCAGATACTAAGGCCCCACTTGCCAACATTCTGCTACAGAGGATTGTAAGTGGATCCCAGAGATGTAAATTTTTAATGAAGAGTCCATATGGTGCCATTACAGAAAGTTTGCTGTCAGCATAAGGAGTATGTTGTGCCACTTGTATAGGTGACCCAGTGATTCATACGTCTGTATTACACACTTTTATGTTCTGAAAAAGTAATGGAGTTTAAAAATGACCATATACTTTGCACTATAACTTTAGCAAAGTCAGCCTGCCTCTGGCCACACTGCCAGACAGAAGTGCATCTGACTGCTGGGACTGTAGACTGCGACACATTTCATGATGCAGAGAAGCAAGAGATGTTGGGAATCTTTCCACCCAGTCAAGGTGATGGGAAGAAGCCACATGACCCAAAGTACTTCACATCTTGTTAACTCTTGTCTGTTTCTCTCTTCAAATCTCTACTCTTCACCCCTTGACTGGGTTGTGCCTAATACACACTCCCAGCGACAAGATTCCTTTATATGATTATCCTCCTTTGGTAGAATTAGATCATAGTAATGACGTACTCTATTAGAAGATAAGTGTCTCCCAGGCATGAATATCTGAGGAGCTCAGTTGGGAAAGAAGAAAAGGGTATAGTTGCTAGGGTAGAGACTGCTTCACCACCTGCCCTCCCCGGAGGAGTGATAATGTGTATTTGTCAGGGATTGTCTACATTCCCTGGATGGATGGGACCAAAGATGTTGTGTGTGTGCGAGGCTATTAGCACACACACTTAGGTTCAAACCATTTTCATAGAGCACTGTATAGAAAAATACTTTCAGATTGGTTTGCGCCCTATTTTTGCTTTCCTATTTTATAGTATGTATCTACTTATGAGAGATGGGATAAAGAGTTACTATATTAGTGAAATGAATGATCTGCACAAAAATCATGAAAAAATAACATAAAGTCAGTGTGCTCTTAAAGCTACTGTGGCAAGGAGAAATAATTCTATACAAGTGGAGGTAGCTAAATAAAATGACTAATTTATTCTCTTTTCCAATCAAAACTGTCTCTTTCATCAGATTTCTTATAGAAAAGATGTACAGGACACCCACACGTATACAGCGGAACTTGAGAGACCGGATATCAAGAAGGCTACTCAGATCTCCAAGATCATAAGCAATGTAATTTATCTCTCTGAATCTTGTGCTGATGTGACTTCTTTTTAATTTTGAAGGGAGACAGAGCACACCATTGGTGGTTCGGTGGTTAACTCAATTAACATAATCAATTCATTTGAATTAATGACAGCTCGATTTTGTCCCGAATTATCCATTAGGTTATGTAAATTTTGGGGGATGTGCATGAATTGCCCACGTTCGGCTCGACTCTGTCTAGCATTAGCATATTTTTAGAGGTATATGCACTGCTGGGTATATGACCACATTCAGAAGGCTCAGCTTGGAAGCCAGACTTGTCAGGCTTCTGATCCCACTTCATCTCTCACCTTACTCCCATCCAGGGAGCTCAGTTTGGCCTCTTCCCATCTGTTGCTGGTGATTTGCCGATTCTCTTCTACCAGCATTTACTTCTGCACATTCCCGGCATGCCATGGCTGTGTCTCATCTCCTGGGGTACTCTTCCAAGCTCATGCCCTTTTGCTTGAGTGTACCAAACATCCTGGTTAAAGCTAACCCTTGGACTAGCATGGCCCAAGCCCCTTAAAAATAGATAAAGAAACTAACTCAATTCAACTGCTAGTACCTGTTTCTGTGGACAAGACAGTAAATGCTGTGTGAAGAATGCAGGGTCTCAACTCTCAAGAAAAGACCCTAGTAGTTTTTAGAAATAAGTATAAAGATGATGATGGCTGGCTACTTAGACTAAAATAAGTAATTGTTTTACTGCTAAAAGTTGAATTTACTCAAGTAGCTATAGAAAAATTTCTCCTTTAGCAGTCACTATTTTAGTATTCGGTTTGCTACATGAAATATTTTTAATGGGCTGTGGGACTATTATATTTTATTTTGATTAATGTTAATGTAATGTGAAGTAGAAATATTAAAATCTTCTCATTATTCTCTTAAGGCGGAATACAAGAAAGGGCAAGGCATAGTGAATAAAGAGCCTCCTGTAATCGGAAGACCAGACTTTGAACACGCGGTGGAAGCCTCTAAGCTTTCTAGTCAGGTAAGCCATCAGCATGCGCATCCTTCAGTGGTTTTATTCAGAGGTTTTATTTCAAGGAGCATGGAAAATATTTCCAATAGATACTATCTTTAATTGTAAGAATAAACAGAGGTAATGTTTCTGAAGCTACTTCAGCTAGGATTGTAATAATCACAAATTTCAGCAGAGGAAAAAAATGTTTAATTTTCAGAACAAAGTCAAGTTTTCTTTCCTCTGGGTTCACACCCGAGCCTGTTTCAATGACTTTGGCCACTGTGTGTTTCCAGAGATACTGAGAGCTGATACTGAAAGTCATATTTTTATGCACATATACATAAAATAGACACACATACAATTTTAACTTAGCAATAAAATATTTTCTCAATTTAAAAACATTTTTCCTTAATTAGGAAATAAAACAGGTAAGAGATAATACGGAAAACCTTGAAATCTGGTTTCAGAATATAAAACCTGAAGAGTCCACAAACCTGGAATGCAAATACATTGAGAGTTTAGCAGGTTAAAATTTCAATTTTCTCAGAATTATCATATAAATGCCATTCAATTTCAATTATATCCAAAAGGATTATTAAGAATATGGCTGAAATGAATTTCAAGTTTCTGTGGACACGAGTTGCCTGAAAGAGCCTTTAACAGTGTGAGAATGGAGATCAGTGAAGGAGAAAGAATAGGAAGCCATTTGAATACCTCAGTGTGGGGTTAGTGTATATTGAGAGGTAAAATAATCAATGGGCTAGAATGACGTTCCTGAAATAGATTCCAGTATGTCTAAGAATTTAATGTATGGCAAAAGTATTGACCCAAGTCAGTGGGGAAAGTTAGACCAGTTAATAAGTTGTCCTAATGTCACTGGCCACACATTGTGGTGAAAGAAAATTGGGTCCACATCTTTAACCCTATACAAAAATGAATCCCAGGTAGATTAACATATGAATGCAAGCCAAGTGTGATGCTACATTCCTACAAGCCCAGGACCCAGGACCCAGGACTTGAGGCAGAAGGTTTGTATGAGTCAGCTTGCACTACACAATGAGACCCCACCTCAAAGCAATGCAAAGCCAAAACCAAACAAACCAATGCCAATGGACAACCCAAAAGTGGGAACATAATAACTAAAATATTATAATAGAATTCAGGGAGTTCATTATATAGCACATAAGATTTTTATATTATTCAGACCAGACATCCAGAGGTTCTAATGGAAAAGCCAGACACAATGATTGAATGAAGATTAAAATCTCTGCTGCATGTGGCAACCCACACTTGTCATTTCAACTCTCAAGGGGCCAAGGCAGGAGAAGTGTGATTCAAGGGCCAGCCTGGTCTACATTCTGAGACCCTGTCTCAAAACCCTCAAGCAAATAAGTAAATCAACGAGGGAATTTATTCAGGGGGAAGTGACAGAGTCAGCAATAATGCTAACAAACTTTGTTTAAAATGTATTTATAATTTTCAGTTTGGGGAAGAATTCTCTTCTTATATTTCAAAATGGGGCAATATAAATAGATAAAAGACTAAAATATGACAGAAAAACATAAAGTAGATCTTAAGTCTAGAAATATATTCTGGGCTCTTGGTTTGAGATTCTTGACACTCGATATCAATATAATGTTATTTCTTCCAACATTAATTTTAAAGGCCTTATGTAATTTCAATTTAAATCCAAACAGTCTTTTCAAACCTTAGAAGTTAAATAACCAAATAAATTAAAATAATCATAGAATTTGTACAGGCAGGGAAAAACTGGAAATAGTTTTTCAAATAATAAAATGAAGAACAGTTATCTCAAAATATTTGCAAAAGATCTATAATACACATGATACTATTCTTTAATACCTATTTTTGTCCTAAGCTCTTTTTCATTGTATATGTATGTGTGTGTACAGACAGTACATCTGTATATAAAGAAGCTCCCGAAGGTCAGAAGGTGATATGAGATGAGCTGGGCTTGGAGTAATAGGTGGTTGTGGTTGACTGTGTAACTGTGAGGAATCAAGCCTGGTCCCCTACGAGAGCAGTGAGTGCTCTCAGCTGCTGAGCTCTCTCTCCAGTACCCTCATAAGTTCTCTAAGGTGGAAACAAACTGTCTAAGAGCTCAGTAGAAACTGAGAAATGAGGTGAACAGGATTCTACAAAGAGAAAACATAAATGGCTAATAAGTATGTGGAAAGATGCTCAGGTTTATTAGGAGAAAAATAAATGCCAACAGTATTAAAATGAAATGTCATTTGTACCCATAAGCCTTCTGTCTCTTGCTAGTGTGGGGGAGAAGGATGTGCTGTTGGAAAGGTTTTGTGGAGGTGGTAGTTTTGAACTAGGCTGGGTTTAAAGGGAGAGAAATCTGTTCAAGTGGAAAGGATGGCTTCTGTGAGAGATGAACCCCCCATGGGCCAGCTGGGAGTCGTTGCAAGAACCACATAAGAAATGATGTACCGTTTAGAAGTCTCCATGGCTGTAGTGGAGGAGGGAGGCGGAGAGAAGGGATGTGTGGGAGATGCAGGGATGTAATTGTGACGTGTGTTAATTGTTTTACAGTTGGCCATGCCTTTTGCTTATAAAACAACTTTGTGGCCTGGAAGGTCTCTAAGGCATAGGAGGCTGAAGATATGCTCAGCAATCTTATGAAAGTCCTAAGATAACTAAGATGAGCATCCCTAATAATGCTTGTTCTGAAGGCACGAAAGCTTGGACTTGTGTGTGTGTGTGTGTGTGTGTGTGTGTGTGTGTGTGTGTGTGTGTGTGTGGCCTTGGGTGCCATAGACCTCGTGTAGAGGCTAGGGGACAACTTCTATGATGTGGGTTTCACACATCAAATTCAGGCCTTTATAATTTCATAGCCAGTACCCTCCTGACCGTTTATCCAGGCCCCGCCCTGACTTTATGTACCTCCCTTCCTTTGCTGTGGATGGAAATTTCCCATCAGCCATACAGTCGATTGTACAGAGATAGTGTGGTCCCTTTCAGTGAGTAGGACACTTGTCAGTGGAGCAAGACCTGGACGACACGATGGTTCTGTTGCTTGCTGAGTGACCTGGGATATGCTGCTTTGTTGTCTGTTTCTGTAAGATTCATCTGACAGCAGGAGTACCTGCTTATTAGAACTGTGATTGCCTTGTTAAAATGAAACCCAACCCACAGATTCCACAATTCCATAAGAATCATTTTTTAAATAGATACTGGGAGCTTTTTCTCATCCTCCTTTCTTTTAGATAGGGGTAGAGCGACAGCAGTAGCACTCACTCCGACTCCAACCTTAATTTCACTCCATCCAGCCCTCCCTGTAAGTCCTTAAAGAAAACTCCAGCCTGAGTGTTTTCACATTTCAAATTCAGCCCACAAGAGTGCTGCCATTTGATGCTCCACCACTTTGGGGTTTTAGAAATATGTTTTTTTTTCAGTCTCAGATTATGTAGCCACCAACTGATCAGATGCTTAAACCGGTTGCAGACTGCAAGTTTTCTGTGCCCATCAGCTTTCTTCTCCTTTGGCCTTCTGGTCTGTAGGTTTGTGAAAGGGAAAAGATGGGAAGCGGAGAATAGGAGCCCTGGAATGGCTTGCTTTTTGTGTCTGCTCAGCGGCATCAGCCTGGAACCAAGGTCCAAAATGCAGTTTCTTATTTTCACCAGGAACGTCGAAGGTCACACACCTACTGACCTCTAAGCCATTGGCAAAGGCCCACACATACATTGCTGGAAGGGGCTTGGGAACTCAGTGAGCAGGGAAGAGAGGTGAAGTGGGCATGTGAGAGAAGGCACAGACGCGACAGTGGGCTGCGGTGTAATGGCAAGGCAGGCATGGCGAGGAAATGGCAACAGACCGTGAGTGGGAGAGATGCTCACATTTGCCTGTCTGCTGAGCTCCGTGGGATCTCACTCAGGCCAAGCAACAAAAACATGGACCAAACTATTATACAAACTTCAACAGTTGCTTGAATCTCATAGATATAAGCTTTTCCTCTTAATTTTTTAAATATTTATTTTAGGCACTTTGTATGCACGTGCATGCCTGAGCATGTGTGTTTGCATGTGTGTGTGTGTGTGAGAGTGCATGTCCAGAGGAGCCCAGAAGTGTCTAATGGCTAGACATAAGAATGCCAATGGCTAGAGTTCTAGGCGGTTGCAAGTCACCTGACATGGTCGCTGGGAACGAAACTCTGGTCCTCAGCAAGAGCAGTACCCACTCTTAGAAATGAAACCGTCTCTCCAGGTGCAGCTTTCTCTGAAAACTGGGAAGATACATAGTATTATTATGTGTAGTTGTTTAAAATTTCTAGGAAAATAAACTTCAGGTGCCAAGACAAAGATGCTAGTTCATGTGTACCCCAAGTGTAAATGGATTGTCAAAGTCATCAACACCAAAGTGTTCTAAGTGAGCGTAGTTTGATGCTATGTCTCTGTATCATCTCAACTTCACATTTGGGATTTACATGCAGGATGATTTTGTATGCAAGATTAAATTCTTGGGTTAGTTTTATAGCATTAGAGAAATAGTATGCATATGATTAATATTTGTTACAAAATTGCATTTTTGTATTGATAAGGATGGATTTAAAACTTAAAAGAACCAACATGGAAAATTTAGTAATAAATAGTATCCTTAAACTGTTAAGGGTATTAATTGGCTTGGAGATGCTCCCATTCTTCCTTCCTGGCAAACACACACTCTGCCAATCTCCTCACACTGCCAAGCATTAGCTTAAATGTCATTTCCCAACTTGCCAATGTGTAGTTCTTGATGTGATTTGTATTAGTCCCGGATGTATATTTATGTCTGTGTTTTGAAAATTGACTTGGGTGGTTGACCCTATGGCAAGTTCTGTAGTCTAGGGCTTTTAAGTTATTCAATAAAATAGATTATGGTATCAATAAACATGTGGATGTCTGTTTAAGGATTTTGATTCTTAACATTTGATACAAAAGTGATATTATATTATTTTGTAAAAAAATAAAGGCACATAAATCTTTGAGTTTAGTACTCAGACCCAAATAAAACAGAAGAGAAAATGTAAGAAGGAAGCAAGCAAGGAAGGAAAGAATGGAAGAAAGAAGGAAAGAAAGACAGAGAGAAAGAAAGAAAGAAAAAGAAGGGCACATATAACACTCTGCTTAAAATTCAGACTTAACATCTAATTGTTTCTGTGATGAGTTCTATTTTAAATTCTTCACTGTTTTCCTTATTCACTTGCAGTTCAATTTTAGCAAAGGTTGGAAAGAATGATACCTTGTTTTCTGTAATAGTTACCAAAGTCCACTCCTCAAATTTTCCATTTTTTCCTAACATCTGTTTTCATGGCTATGCTGAAGGTATGTTTTTCTCTGCTTGATGACTCTAGGGGAACCTGAGCATAGGTGATATTATGAGGGAGCCAAGCACCTAAGACCTGAAAACTGATGTGTTTAGAAGTCTCTCTTCCTAGTGGCATTGCTCTGTCTGGAGGCACTTAGATAATTAGTTGAAATTCTGCCATCACCAGTCACAGTGGGAACTTTTTAAAGTCTTGTTATAGTCAAAATTCCTTAGAAAACATCCAGAAGTTTGATTTTATATAATCAAGCATTCTATATATTTATTAGAAGGTGATGGATATCTGAGCCACTATGTGTGGCACTTGTAATGTAACCTCATTTATTTGTAAAACAGTGGCAGTGGGTAGAAGGAGTAACATTTTATCTTAAAATCAGCGCGTGTCTCTCCCTTTCTCCAGTGGTTGCATAACTGGCAGGTATGTGCTTTGTTCCACGCTTGAGTGAGCAGTGACAGTCACGGCACTGCAGGGACCTCTCGGGAGATGTGAGTGTGAACAGGGAACTCGACGTCAGCTTGTGAACTGGGGACTGAAAATGGAACAGAATGTTGAGCATGTCCGTTCAGTTAGTGAGGCACACAGTTGGAAGGTGAAAGATTTGACCCACATAAGCCATTTGAGTCTTTTCATTCATGGATGTGCAAATCATGGAGAAGGTGTGAGGCAAGATCCAGCTGTGTGTCAGTGTTTGCTCAATGTATTTTTATACAATGCAGTTATTTTGTGTTAGTTGTGTGGTTAATGGTGGAAATGCTTTTGTTTTATGCACATCTTTTGAAATCAGATCACATAGACAACCAAGGTTTAGAATGGAAACAACTTTACAACACTGTGTTTATTGTTATATTTAATATACTTATCAGAATGATGTGGGCAAGAGATTGAAAATTATTTCTAAGAAATATGTATTTACTTGGAAGAGGAAATGCCAGGTTCAGGAACAGATAAACTACCATTTTTGCTTCTCACGCCAACCTACACAATCTTGCATTTGGTGTAACTGTACAGCAACTCCCTGACATACAAAGACAGTAGGACATGTACTGTGGGGGTTATTAGTCGTCAGCTTGACAGAGTCTGGAAACACCTGGGAGGTGGGTCTCTGGGAATGCCTGTGGGGATTTTCTTCATTACGTTAACTGATACTGGGGCAACCCATCAAAATTGTGGGTGGGACCAATCTATGAGCTGAGGGTCTTGCACTGTAGAAAATGGAGAAAGCGGGCTAAGGAGCGAGCATGCATTTATCTCTTGCTCTCTGCTGCTGTCCTGTGGATGATACATGAGCAGCTGTCTCTAGCGGCTGCCTCTGTGGCCTTCTTGCAGTGATGGACTGTAACTTGGAACTGTGAACGGGAAGAAATCCTTTCTTTCCCCAAGTTGCCTTGGTTCTTGGTGTATTTCATCACAGTAATGAAAGAAGCTCAGACAGGCTCTCTGGGACAAAAGGCGGAGGACCTGCTTTCTCACTTACATAGCAAGTTGGTTGAGGAACTGATTGGAAACGTGGTGCCCATCAGTGTGGCACAGCCCATCATCTGTTTAGAGTTGCACAGCCACTGCCCAAGAGCAGTCCCTGTAAAGTGGCTGAGCAGAAGAAAGCGGGGCTCGGAAAGGGAAGCGCAGACGTGAACTTGGCCGAGTAAGAAGGATCCTCGAGTAAATGCCAGTTCAAGTCGTCTAGGAAATTTAAACTTTTTTCTGTTTGTGCTTCTGTCTCTGATTTCAAGATGCAAAAACAAGCTAATTTAAAATCATTTTTTTTCCTTTTGGAAATGCTTACCAATTATTTAAAATAAATGTATCAGGCAGCACAAATATCAGAAATAGAACACACAGAGGGTACTTTTTCGGTGCTGTATTCCCACAAAGCCTTACCAGCTCGCCCTCATAGACACCTGGCAGGTAGCCCTGAAGAAGACCACCACCCCAAACAGGGCCACAAAAAGAGTAATTTTCCAATTCTGTTTAATAAGGACTACTGAAAGACAGAGCCTTAAGGCACGAGGATAAATATGCTTTATGAGCATATTACAAGAAAACAAAAAGTACAGTGTTTTAGAAACATCATAAAATTATGGAAATACAGTTTGTTTTTTCTTTTGAAATATGTGCATGATCTTTCTGGCAGCATTCGTCAAGAGCATGTGAGATATGAGTAGCTAAGGCGTTCTTTATCTATTCAGAGAGAGAACTGGTCCCCACATTCTTGTCTACAATATACATCCATATCATTATTTATCCATGAAAGAGTAACAACTCTAAGTTGATAACCCTTCTCTTGTTGCCTAATGACTAAAGAAAGGAAAATTTAGACTGAATATTGAACATACTTTTTCTGCTGGATAAGTTGAGGAGTTGAAGCAGAAGAAAACTTAGACTGCAGATATAGAACATGATAGAAAATCTGCTTCCTAAAACTTAGTCTTTGAACAAATGAGATATGGATGTTGCAGAAAGTATAATTTTAAAATGAATCTTTGAACAAATGAAATATGGACACTAACTGTATTCTTTATTTGGAGTAATTCTCTCTGGAAAATCCGTTCAATTTCTGGTTCCAATGACCCATTTTCTAAGCGTGGCAGACCTTAAGAAATGTGTGCTCTCACTTCTAACTGGTCCTGGGTTCCAGGGGTACAGAAATGGGAGTCAACATGGGAAACATTCATATTTTAAATGCACAGTTCTCATGAGCAGAGTATTTGATGCTAGCTCATGCCTAATGACATTCATGACCAATATTCAAGTAGCACATTAAATTTTTCTAAATGCCTCATTAAGCTTTATGGAGGAGGAATGAATATCAGGAATTTAAATTTTGTAACTATCCATTTGAAAGGTAGTTTTTTATTTGATCTCTTAAACAAAAACCCAACGTGTTACTCTCCCCCCCGAAACATGTGACTTAATTCAGTCTGTCCTTTTCCTGTATTGCAGGTTAAATATAAAGAGAAATTTGATCACGCATTGAGGGAGCAAAGCCACTGCTACAACCCGCTGGACAGTGCTGCTTTTAGGCAGCAGCAGCTCGCCACTGCCCTGGCAAGTGAAGTAAGTTGTAACCTACAGAAATTGCTCTCAATATCTTTTGAGTCTTGTTTTCCTAGAACTAACTGTGTTGTAATTACTGATATTTAATCAAGATCATGTAATTTCCAAGTAATTTGTAGTTGAGAACACTGAAGCATATTTTCCCCCCAGAAAAGTATATTATTATAATTTGCTATTAATGGTTACTGATTACTAATTAGTTAATAAGTAGGAACAGTGGTATGAATAAAATTATTATGTCTGATCAAGAGTAGAAATAGATTATAGAGTTTTGCCGGAAAGAGATGTGTGTTATCACAAATTACTAGGTAGGACAACAATTAACTCATAATTATAGCCACAAAATGGGGTTTATTATAAAGCACTACCTGTTACATGGGGGTTTGTCAGAAAGAATTTGTCATTAATTGTGCTGCTGAAGGTTTACAATTTAACTCAGTTTTGTTATGTTAAGTGCTGTCTTTGTAGATTCATTTTCCTGTTTTTAAAAGTAGGAAGAATTCATTTGATAAGAAATGATATTTCAAATTCTTGCTAGAAGGAGGCATTGTATAAAAGCAAAACTATTGACAGACAGATCACCTTGCTACCCTTTAAATGTGCACAGACCCTTTCCACTCAGGAAAATTTAGAGGTCACTCCCTGAGTCATCAGCTCGGCTCGCCACTTCTCCTTGGGTCTGGCTCGTTTTCATCTTCCTTAATGTTTAGGAAGTATTTATTGTCAATAACCAGTCTTGGTTTGTCTCTGCACGCTCAAGTGGGTGTTTTTGTCTTTCTGAACCTCTAGGGATGTCAGAATCATTCTTTTCCTGACTGCTAAGATCTGAATGTACGCAGAGACATTAAGCGAGTAGACAAGTTCATCTCAAAGGAAACTAGAACAGAGCCTCAAATGCTCAAGGCTGAGGGTTAGGTTGCCTGAATGTGATCCTGTACAGCCACTTAGAATCCTGTTATGCCTTCAATCTGTGCCTCAGTTTCCCCATCTGTCAAATAGGAATAAAACATTCAACAATTAGGGTGTGTGTTTTTAAAAGTCTTGTGCATACAGCTCATGTTTAATATGCTTGATACTGGTGTTTGATTCCTATTACCATATTAAATTTAAACAAAATAGATTTACATAGCTACAGAATGCAAAGATGCAGGATCTTAAAATTACAGTAAAGTAAAATTGAAGTAATTCTGTAGCTGCGTGGAAAGAATGCAGCAATGATTCTCCTTATTTTCTAAAAGTAGAGTTTCTACTATAATTACATAAGTGTGTTAACACCACCGTTTTGGAATATATAAACAGTACAAGAAATTTAAATGTTTTCGAGACCATAAATAGCCCTTTTACTCATTCTGTAGTGAATCAGCACCATCTAGTGGCTACTGGTAAATCCTTCTGCACTAACAGAACCCTGAGTGTAAGGAGGGGGAAAAAGGCCATTGGGCCAACACAAACCTGTTTCCTTCTGCTGGATGGCGTTTTCTTCCATGTTATTTTTGTAGGTGAAGTACAAGAAAGACGTTAAAACTATGCACGAGCCCGTTTCAGATCTCCCAAATTTGTTGTTTTTAGACCATGCTCTGAAAGCCAGCAAAATGCTCAGTGGAGTAAGTGAGTGGTCTGGTGGCCTTGTAGGGTAGATGTGTGTAGCTCTGAGATGCCAGTGTTCCTCTTGCTCCCGGGCTTACCTGCTTCAATAGGTGTGTTCTGTGTCTCTCCTCTCCAACTGCTAACTCACTGAAAAGTAGCCACCTGCTTGCACAAATCCCACAGTCATGGCCCCTTTTAAAGAGTCCTTTTCTCAGCTCACTCTTCACCCGTTGACAGTTCCTACATGTAGGAAACATATTTAGTCTTTTCAGTCTGTGTTACCCTATCTCGTTCCCCATCCATCTCCCGCTCAACCCCTTCTCTCTCTTTTTTTTTTAAAGATTTATTTATTATATACACAGTATTCTGCCTGCGTGTATGCCTGATCTCATTATAGATGGTTGTGAGCCACCATGTGGTTTCTGGGAATTGAACTCAGGACCTCTGGAAGAGCTCAATGCTCTTAACCACTGAGTCATCTCTCCAGCCCCTCAACCCCTTCTTCTTGCCAACATGCACCCCTCCTTTCATGTCTCTCTGTGTGTTTGGCCCACTGAATTTAACAAGGGCTGCCTGGAAGAGCAGGGGTGGAGGTTATTTGCTGGAGCACAGACAGTGGACAGGGCTAGTCCACTGAAGAAAGGGATGCCCCAAGTGGGCTCTTGCTAGCCCCTCACATCCCATGAGTACAAGCCTACTTGTTGATAGGCGAGCATCCATTCTGTCTTCCTTCTTCCTATTTCTTTATCTCTATCAGAATAAAGCCACTTGATGTTCATGCCTTGCAATCAGGGTTCCTCTTTTATAAAAGTCATACCAGTGTACCATAAATGCGATGTCTTTAGTAGCAATCATTTGTCATGGCTTAAACTGTATTTTCTTTGGCAAGAAATCATGAAGGTGCTTATATTGCATGGCAACTAGGAGTTTAGTCTTGCGATGGATTCCACATTATCTGCAAGTCAGCAATGAGGGCTTTATGAACGGATGAAAACATTGTGTTAACTATTCATGTGGTCAGTTCCTCAGAAGTCTAGCGTCTGGGATACTGTGTCCACCCTTGGGGCATCTGGATGCTGACTTCGCTAGTTCTTGTAAATGGTGACCCTTGGTCCCTGGTGGCTCCACTCTGTACATATCCAGATCCCACATGCTAACAACCCCATTATTTCTACACCTCTTTGAATAATAATCACCCATTCACTTAAAAGCATCCTAACTTAAAGACTAATGCAGATCAGATGAAGAAATACATGTTGGGTAAGGTGTGAAGACAAGTGAAGGTAGTCTTTTTAATAGCTGAGCCCACGGTCTTCAGTGTAAAGCCCCAAGACCGGATCTCTAAGCCTTAGTCATAAAGGAACTCCAGTTGTTAGCACTGGCAGGCACCATTTGCTATTCGTATGTCTACTCTCTTGCACGTTGTCTCCACCAGCTTTCTCAAGGTGTCCACAGCATGTGAGTGCTTCACATGAGCAGAGATTAGGTTTTAATTTACTTAAAAAGTATTGGCCTTTGGGTCAAAAGCAGTATATTACTGCTTCCAGTGTTGGAGCCATGTTGATAGGCTCAGAGTTAACCCTTGGTGTCCGGATGTTTTAATTACATTGTCCTGCCTTGTCCATGTCCACCCCTCCACCAACACACACACCTTAACCACACAGATATTTCTGTGCTGGTTTTGTGCTCATCTCCATGATTCACGTTTTCATTTTCCTGTCCTCTGTACCTTTGCTTTCTTCAGTCTCCAGTGTTCAGCTTTTTCTTCGTGGCAGTGTTGGTCCCGTACTGTCCCCAACCCGAAGTCAGGCTAACTCTTCCAGGGGTATGGGGATTTATTTGTAAATGAGGAAGGATGGGATCCTCTCACAGGCAAGATTTCTTTTCAAAATGCCAATGTTTGTTTTACAATGGAGAAAAAGAATCAGACTTTAATATACAGTTTCTGTCATTCCCAGCCCCCAACCAAATCACAATTCTCATTTTATTCACAGTTCCCAGAACTTAGCTCCCTGGTCTGTCTTAGTCTATATCACAGAAATGATTGCATGGACCAGAGAGTTTGACTTTCTGAAAATGATTTACATATTAAAATTGTATGAGACTATATTGCCTTAAATTGGTTGTAAATTAGAATAGTCTTCTTTTAAATATTTGTATAAAGAGAATAGAAAATTTCTGGATGTAAAAGGTGACTGGATTTTATTAAAATATTGAAGAAGAAAATTTGCGTTAGATATTTTGCAAATGTTCAGTGCTAGCTTGTTATAAATGGCTATTTTCTTAAACATCACTAAACGTCTTGGTCTATATCAGAATTTTTAAATTTTAATGTATCGTCTGTAGAGCAGAATGAGTAATTTTAAAACCTGTTTAGATCACAAATTAAGTGTTTAATGAAACACTTTGCTGTGGAAAATGGAGCTTTCAATTTCCTCAAAACTTTATATAAATTTAAAAATATATACTGTGCTATTCTACATCACTTCCGCTAGGAGGCAACAGAGACTATTCAATACAGGAAACAAGCCTTCGTATTAGAAATTTCACTTGCAGATTAGAGTTCCAAGGATTCGGGTTTAGCCTGTTTTTAGTATATATCCATTATTCCAATTATAAACCCCTAGATTTCATTAGTTTTGGAATTTGATTTCATAACAGAACATATTCTGCCTTAATTCATTGAAGTTACATTTATTTTATAAGTAGATATCACAAAAAAATCTAAACAAAGTGCAAAGTTTCTTATTATATCATTTCAGGTTAGATTTTTGCCGTTTGCTTGAATTAGCTTTTATTTAGTCTTAACTTAAAATTCATAGAGAAATCCAAATTTAGTTGTTCTCTTCAGTCAAGATGTAATGTGTGGACATTGTCGAGACTTTCCTTTGATGCTTTCCAAAGTTATTTCATTCTGGTTAGGGTTCAGCGACGCCTATCCTGGCTCCCTTGGTGCTGGAAGCCAGGCTCCCTCTGGAACTTTGTCCCTGTGGAGCAAGTGGCAGCTCTGTGGTCACCAGCGTCTCCCTTCTCTCTGTTCCTGATGCTGAGTGTTCCTTCCTTTCTCACCCCTGTCCTCAGAGCATCTCCTAAGGTCTTTCTGGCCACTTCTCTTAGGCTGCCTTTCAAAAGCTGCCTCTACTTCCCTTCGTTCCACACAGAATAACGTTTTTCCTGGAACCCGTGGCAATTGATTTTTTTCTTTGTAGGTTTCTGTAGCCTTGCATCTCAGAGACTTGTTGGCTTGTAGAAGGCTTTTCCAAGTAGGACTAATTACTAAGTGTCTGTCTCTAGTGCTAGAGTATCAAGAAGCAATCTTGTCTCTCTGTTGCAGGTTTAGAGTAAAATGCCATTCCTACTCATTCTAGTCTCTTCCAAATTGACCTTCTCATGTATGTCTGAATAGTAGAGGGCCTACTCTAACTTCCTCAACTCAAAAAATAATCAATGAAGTGTACTCACATCCTTCAGGTCCTCTTCTCGATGGTCCCATTCTTTCCTTGGGATTCTGAAATTAGTTCAATTATTTCTTAGCTTCTCTTTCTCCTCATCACTTCTAGTCTTACTCATGACTAAGTCTTTTTCTGCAGCCATGGTCCTAGTTTCTAGCTTTCTTTCTCTCTTTTTGTTTCCATCTCCTTATGGACACAACTAAACACTATATATGTGCTAGGATAGAAGCAGTGTCTTATTTCACCCCACCTTGCCCACTCATGAACCATGGGACCCCATCATTAGCTTTTCATTGCCACCCCGTGACTCTCCTTATCATGTTTACAATTACTCCCTGCTATTTCTTGTGCTCTTCTCCTGGGCTCCTACAGTGAGACCCTCTGGTATTGCCCGTTTATCTTAGCTCTAGAACTCCCTCCATTCCGGCTCCTGTAGACACAGGCTCTGTAACAGCACTGCCCCTCCTTCCCGCTGGCTTCTACATTCTTTGCTTTACTAAGAATTGCTGTGAGACACCCTCACTCTGTAGCCCAGCGTTGCCTGGAACTCCCAGTAGTCCTTCCTCCTGTCTCAGCCTCCCAAGAGCTACCACAACCCTGTTATATTCCTAAGTCTTAATTTTATTCTCCAGTCTCTTTTATTCTGAACTAACGTTCATGTTTGTTTTGCAGTGGGAGTATAAAAAGGATTTTGAAGAGAACAAAGGGATGTATCACTTTGATGCCGAGGCCACTGAGCACCTGCATCATAAAGGCAATGCCACCCTCCAGAGTCAGGTGAGCTCCCTGAGACTTACACCATGGGATTGCCTGCTGCTCAGTGTCATGCTCTTAGAAGAGTGGAGTCCGAGAACATTAATTTTGCTTCAGGAAAAAAAGTATTCTTAGACTTTTATCTTTTGGGTTAGGGAGCTGGAACCATGTTTCAACTTGAAGTGGCTTCATAAAAATATGTTCTTTATATAATTAAAAAGTTTAAATCTAGGAACTAATTAAACTGTGATCAAATCTCATGATGATTTGAAATTTTACAGTGTGCTGATTTGACATTTTTGAGCCACAAAAATTAATTTTCTGGGTATAAGGTTTATTATAATTTCTCCACTTAGTTATAAAGTGTTATTGAAAAGGAAAAACATCCTTACTAATGTATTTTAAATTAATGTTTCTCCTAACTATGAAACCTATGTATTCTGTTAAAAAAAAAACTTAAAACTTTATTTTTTCCTAGCACACTATAAGTTCAGGATCTGTTTTTAAATTATTATTACAAGTTTAAATAGTTGCTAAAGATGCCATTTCTAGCATCTGTTAAGATAAACATTTCCATGACTTTTAGGTGTATTCTGTGGAACATAAATTCCACAACGATTAGAAAGTAAATTGCTCTCCTTATCGGCTTCCCTTTCTCTCGCTGTGATGAAGCAGTTCACCGGAGAAAGGGTTCACTGGGTTCACAGGTTGCAGCCCATCACTGCAGGGTGCCGAGGTGGTGGGGATTTGAAGCAGCTGGTTGCACAGCTGCTCCCACAGCAGAGAGCACTGCAGTAAAGCACGGATTCTTGTGCTCAGCTCACTTGCTCCTTTTTCACACAGTCTGGTACAAAAATCGCCTACTTTCAGGCTGTCTCTTCCCACATCAATGAACATAAATGAAACAATCCCTTGCAGGCAGGTCCACAGGCCAACCTGACCTAGGGATTCTCTCATCGATACTCTAGAGCGCATGCAGTTGATACTTCAACAGCCCCTCCCCAAAGTTTGGAAGCATAAATTTGTCTTTAAATCTGTTTTCATTCTCTCCCCCTCCCTCTTTCTCTCTTCCTCCCTCCCTCCTCTCCTCCTCCCTCTGTCTTCTTCAAGATAGGGCCGACTTAAAGTTTATATGTAACTTGACTTGCAGCCCACCTCCTACCTCTGCCTTCCCAGGGGTGGGTTTACAGGTGTGCACCACCATGCTCACCATAAATTCTTATTTTATTTTAATTTTCTTCCACCAAACTTTATTCTAATATAGTATAATATCATTTATGTGGCACTCTTGTTTACCATTTAAAATTTTCTATAACAAAACTATATCACAAATAGGTATTTCAAAATTTGTTTTTCTGTCATTACAAAGTTCTAAGTACTGGAAATTTCCTTTGGGTTGAGCTCACTACCATTATAATTACACAACTTAAATAATTTCACAATTACAAAGCTCAAGAATGAATGAAAATACATTCCTGAGTGAAATGGGTCATAATCAAAGCTCTATGAACTCAGTTAAAAATATTGCTAAAATTTATTCATGATAATGGCTTATATACAATTTTAGCTTTTTTTTAAAAAAAAATAGAAGATGCCAGGTTGGGGATATAGCTCAGCAAGTAAGAGAGCTTGCTATACAAATATTAAGGATCTGAACTCATTCCTAGACCACTAGAACCCAGGTCAAACGCTGGAAATAGTTACAACTACCTGCCCCTGTAGTTGTAACATTGTGGTATGGGGCAAAGAAGACAGAAGGATTTCTGGGGATTTCTAGTTCCACATCCAGGTCTGTCTGTCTCAAGGAAGCAAGAGAGAGGGTGATAGGGCAGGACAACCTACATCCTCTTCTGGCCTCTGTGGCACAGTCATAGGTACACACACTTGTACACACAAACATGTGTGCACACCACACACATACACCACAGACACAAACACATATGCATGCATACACAGAGAAAATAGAAAAACAAAATCTGAAGCGACAGAAAGTTCCTTTTATAAATAGAATGGAGATAAAACTAATTTTAATTAAAACAAATAATTCACAATATGATAATATTAAATCATGGATAGTGAAATACAAGAAAATCACATGTGTGATTTATATCTATGGGAAAACTCAGGAGTTCCAAGGATCATTTTCCATCTTTCGACAGAAAGATTATCATATCCATTGTTTAAACTTATTTTGATGGCCATGGAGACTGTCACTGAGATCTCTGTCCCCACTACCCCTTCCTCAATTCTTCTCTGCCCCACATACGTATGGTGTGAGTACAGACATAAATAACTTCATGTATTTATTAAATATTTTTGTATTCTACCTATCTAACAAAATATTTTATTTGTCCTCTACATAACACATTATTTAGAGTACCATGACACTAAATACCTTCTAGTTGGGCTAAAATAAATTTTTTTCCTTAAGAGATTTTATATATAACCTCTTCCCTTCTCTTGTACGTCACTAGCTGGAACCCATTCAGCACACTAAACTGCCGGAAAAACTTGATATCACAGAAGAAGAAGATTAGTTTTGGGTATATTTATTGTGTTTTGCTCTATACTTGGGCTTTTGGTTGTTGTTATTGTTGTTTTTATTGTTGTGATTTGGAACCAAGATCTTGCCCGTGCTAAGAATGTGCTCTGCCACTGAACTATGTATAGCCATTATTTTATATGCCTTTAATGTTTTTTTTTTCATGCAGGTAAAATACAGAGAAGAATATGAGAAAAATAAAGGGAAGTCCATGCTTGAGTTTGTTGAGACACCATCATATCAGGCTTCAAAGGAGGCTCAGAAGATGCAGAGTGAGGTAGGGCACTGGGCTTGTTGCCAAAAACTCAAGGATACTTGAAGTTTTCTCATTTGAAGAGAATCAGCCGGTGAGGAGTGGAGTCTACAGACAAGAGTGCTGCTCTGTGGGGTAGGCTAGGAAACCTGTGTTCTAGACCCTGCATTGCTCTTCAGGACTCCTGTTCTAGACCCAGCCCAGCTCCGCATGACAGGCTCAAGGATTCCTGTTTAGACCCAGCTCAGCTCTGTAGAGGTGGTTCAAGGACCTCTGTTCTAGACTCAACCCAGCTCTGTAGAGGAGGTTCAAGGAGGTTCTAGACTCAGTCAGCTCAGCACGGCAGGCTCAAGGATTCCTGTTCTAGACCCAGCTCAGCTCTGTAGAGGAAGTTCAAGGACCCCTGATCTAGACTCAACACAGCTCTTCAGGGAGGCCCAAGGACCCCATACTAGACTCTGTAAAGCCACACAGGACAGGGCCTGTGTTCTCGATCTAGCCTCTCACCGCCAGGGGTCACTGAATTTGTCTGCTCCTTAGTTCACTGATCCACAACCATGCTAAAGCAAACTCCTCTCTGCCCTCACATCCCATGGAAAAGCACTTACACTTTTTCAGATTGGCCATGACTATAAATCAACACTTTTAAACTGTTTGATGTAAAACTGAGTATCTAAAACTAATTGAAAAATTAGTTTTTGCTTTTCTTTCCCTCCCCCTACAATGGTAAAAGAACCAATAATTAAATATTTAAATTCTTATTTTGTGCCTGCTGCTTTGCTAAGAACCTCACCTACATCATTTGTAGGATTAAATCCTTAAGCAAATGGCTTGAGGAGAATGTAATCTATGCGTTTGTAATGTGCTGAAGTAAACTATCTTTTTAAAAATACATTCTTTTCTTTTTTTATTGATTTTTATTGAGCTCTACATTTTTCTCTGCTCCCCTCCCTCATTCTCCCCTCCCCACTTCAACCCTCCCCCAAGGTCCCCAATGCTCCCCGTTTACTCAGGAGATCTTGCCTTTATCTACTTCCCATGACGATTAGATCTATGTATGTCTCTCTTAGTGTCCTCATTGTTGTCTAAGTTCTCTGGGATTGTGGTTTGTAGGCTGGTTTTCTGTGCTTTATGTTTAAAAACCACCTATGAGTAAGTACATGTGATAATTATGTTTCTGGGTCTGGGTTGCCTCACTCAAAATAATGTTTTCTAGTTCCATCCATTTTCCTGCAAAATTCAAGATGTCATTTTTTTCTGCTGTGTAGTTCTCCATTGTGTAAATGTACCACATTTTCTTTATCCATTCTTTGGTCGAGGGGAATTTAGGTTGTTTCCAGGTTCTGGCTATGACAAACAATGCTGCTATGAACATAGTTGAGTACATGTCTTTGTGGCATGATTGAGCATCCTTTGGATATATATCCAAAAGGGGTATTACTGGGTCTTCAGGAA
>JAQHUG010000023.1:4658475-4760657 GCA_028555095.1 Dicrostonyx torquatus | reverse complement strand
TCTCTGTTTAGGTCTGTACTCCATTTTTTTTATTGGATTATGTGTTCTTTTGATGAACAATTTCTTGAGTTCTTTGTATATTTTGGAGATCAGCCCTCTGTCTGATGTGGGGTTAGTGAAGATCTTTTCCCATTCTATAGGCTGTCATTTTGTCTTATGGACCATGTCCTTTGCTTTATAGAAGCTTTCCAGTTTCAGGAGGTCCCACAAAAACAATTAATGAATGGAAGTAAGTTAACTATTTTAAATAAAGTCACATATGTGGTAAATGTCACCAGAGTTTTAGTACCTGGTCACAATATTGGTACTTCCTTCCTCTGTCAATTTATTTAACTGACCCCCCCCACACAGTCAATACATGAAAGTGTTGTGTTTACTTTGCTTCTAAGAGAGGATAATGCTGCTATAGGCAGATACTCTTCAGTGTTGAGTGAATTCATTCAGCCAATAGCTTTTGAAGTACCAGCTCAGGGCGTGGGTACTTCAGAAGCCAAAACAGTAAAACATCACACAATACCCCAGTTGATCCCTTCATTTTCTTTCCACTTAGGACACCAGACACAGTTTTGTCAATAGTCAGTATCTACCCTCTGTGGTTACCAATGGGCTATTACTTTTGAGGGACAGAGGCAATGACAAGTAGTGTCAGAAAGTTGCAACTTAGTGTCATGTTTTTGCTTGCCATCTGCTTTGAGATGCTATAATCCATCCTTTTGAGAAAAAAGCCCTTCAGACAATAAGACTGGACACACTCGGTTTAATTTCTTCTTAAGTCAAAGTGGAGAGGGACATTATTTACCCTTCCCTGTCATATCTTCTTAAGTCTTTTATTGAACTTCACAAAGAACTGTCAGTACCTGTGGTGACTAAGTGAGCTGCTCCTTTAGGTGACTTGGCAGAGCTGGTAACCTTGGTCCAAGCTTAGAAGCCCACAAAAGCGCACCTTAAAGAGGACAAACTATACTGGAACCTCATTTCTCCATTTAGACAACTCTAGAGAAAGCATTTCTGGACAGCCTTTCTGCTGCATGATTATCTGCCATTGCAGTGCTCCCTTCTATGTGAGCTAGCAATGGTATTTAATGGCTCTCCCATTTTGTAGGAAGTGCATGGCCACTGTTGCAGGTCTATAGCCCAGGGAGAGATTTTGACTTTCACGGTTCTCTGGAAGTTTAACAGTGTGTAAAACTGTTAAACCCATGTTCACAGAAGGATACAGAGAACAAACATCTCTTGTTATTCACTTATATATTATGGAAGCAACATCTGGAGGGTAGCTTCTGTCTCCTCATTACCATGATCTTACAGCTTCACCACAGCCTCTCCATAACTTCCTTGCAGCATCTCCATGGCTTCCCCATAACCTTCTTCTTGGTGTCTATCCCCTTAACCTTCCCATGACCTCCTCACAATCATCCCCATTGCTCCTCCATGGACCCTCACAGATACCCCCACAGCTCCCTGACAGCCTCTTCATGCCTTCTAGGCTGGCCAGCTCCTGCCACACTCTCCTGGCGTCCTCAACCAGAGACAGGGACTGATGCTGAAAACCCTTTATCCTGCTGTTTCTTGGGATTATCTTAATTTTCTTGTACCCTGACTGCTTAACTTTCCTCTCACTGAAAGACCTACACTTACCTCATCATTTGTGTATAATATATTTCAAGGCCTCGTTTCTAAATTAGAAACAGTAGTAATTTTGGAGAGTTGGGGTTTTAGCACCTCATCTCTCATGATAGTCTCTCTCCCTTTCTTCACCTTCTTTGCTCTTTCCCTCCTACTAGTGAGACAGGTTGTCCCTTTAATTATAGCCACCGATGATTAGATACCTTTCGATGATTAGATACCTTTTTTTTTTTTTTTTAAATTTCCCTTCAGATTTTTTTCAGTCTTGCCTGTTCTCAGCAAGGCTTGATGAGAGTCAAGGTTTCCATTAAGGGAAGTTCTTTGGGTCAGATTGATATTCTCAAGGCTAGAGAAATAAATGTCTGAAAATTTTAGATCAAGATGATGTACTAACGTACCTTTGGATGTAGAAAGAATAAAACAGGTCTGAAGAGAACACCTGTATAAGCGGAGACTGCACATTCGTTTCCCGGCCACCCAGACTAAAATAATTACCCAAAACTGTATTCATTACAACACTGTTTGGCCGATAACTCAGACATATTTCTAGCTAGCTCTTACATCTTAAATTAATCCATTTCTATTAATCTATGTATCACCACGAGGTATCTTTCTCCTTTGGCAAGTAAATGGCATCTGCCTGATTCCACCTTCTTTCTCCCTGTATTCATTTAGTTTTCCTGCCTAGCTCTAATCTGCCTTGCCATAGGCCAAAGATGATTCTTTATTAACTAATGGTAATAAAACGTATCCATAGCATACAGAGAGGAATTCCACATCCCGCCGTCTTAGAGTTGGCCTTTAAAACCTATTCCTTGAGGTACATGACTGGAAGAGCCTGATTTCAAGAAAGTCATTCATGTGTTCACCCACAGCTTTATTCATGTTTGTCTTGTTTCATCTAGTGCCTAGATATAGGATTAATCTGTGCTTTCTAGAGGAAATCTCTAAATATGTTCTTGGGAAGTTCTTTGGTTATGTTTTCACAAATGTGTCTTCTTATAAAGCCTAACAGAGGTTTTTGATTTTTTGGGCTGAGCACTGGGGCCCTCCAATCTCAGCCATCCTTTCTCAATGATGTACTATACTGATTATCCTCTTTTTGAAGGGAAATAGCTAATATAAATCAATACAGACACTTTGTTTTACTCTATAAAGAATGCTTTATTAAGTATATTGGCCTAGAAATGTCAATTGTCAGTTTTTGGGTGTATAGTCATTCTATCCCAATTAGTTCTGCATGAAAAAAGAACAATTTCTCATAATTGTTTTTTGTGTATTTATGATTCTTTAAGTCAGAATGATTTTAGTGAAGCTTTTTGATTGACTTACTGAACATCTATGTACTCCAATTTTTCTCATAGTATTGCTCATTATTGGTTGAGTGACTACATGTAAGACAACTGCTAAATGAGGAGGCAATGTGTTTCTCTTCATCTCCCTTATGCTTTGGAGAATACACTTATTTGCACAATCACTTTTCTTTGTAACAAATGCATAATGAACCTAGAAATAGCTTCTCATTTTGCATGAATAACAATCTTAGGCACAATTCATCTATTTTATCTTCTTTATGATGTATTTTGAATAAAATATTTGGCAAAATCTGGCTCCTGTTTACTGAATATTTTAGATGAACAGAAAATTTGCCATTTGAAGAGATTATCTTTATAATCTTAAAGCATGGGTTATTATTGTTGGTGAGGTTGGTTAGTGGTTAAGAGTGCTTACTGCTCTTGTACAAAACACTCAGGTTCAGAATCCAACACTCATATGGCATCTTACAAGCATCTAACTCCAGTTCCAGTGCTCTCTTCTGGCCTCCAAGTTTATATATATCAACTGAAACATTCATACACATAAAATAAAAAATATATAAATTTTTAAAAATAAAACATGGTTGTCACTGATTTTCAAGTATGAAACTCAAATGCTAGAATTTGTAGTCATAACCAAAGATGTCAAAACAGGCCCGAAAGGCAAGGATTGTTATAGATTTAGCTCTTCTCCAACAGGAACACCATAGGCATCTTCCGTTCATTTCTCATGTGAACTCCAGACCTCACACTTGATGAGTCAGTTCTCAATCATGGACTCCCAGGATCAAGCCATGAAGCAACAATACCACCCCTTCCTCATTCATTTGATTCCATTTTAAAATTGGTTTGCCTAGGCTCACAAAAGACTGCCTTTGAGAAGGATAATGGGGTCTTGTGCATTTGTACTTCTGGAGAGTTTCAACTGGCTTCTACACCACCAGGTTTTCTTCTAGCGGATAAGCCAAACTTCCTTTGAGTGAAGCTATCATATGATCCAGTCAGATAGCCTGTCTTATTCTTCCTATAAATGGAGCAATATTAATCTCAGATGTTCAGCGCTTTCACTATGCAGGAGAGGCTGCTTGGTGACTGTCCTTCACTGGTAGAATTGTCTTGCAGTAAGCCACATGGCAGCAACTAAAGAAATAAAAAATGGGTTAATTTAAGCTGTAAGAGCTATTTAGTAATAAGCCAAAGCCATTGGCCAGGCATTTATAATTAATAATAAGTCTCTGGGTGGTTCCTTGGGAGCTGGCTGGTGGGACAGAATTGACCAGTGGTCCTGACAGAAAAACTCTGCCTACATTGTATAATTGACAAAACTGGAATTTTTGTTCTGTTGTTAAGAAGACTGCTTAATTTTGGTGTATGGGGCTGTTCTTATTTGTTTGCAACCTTTTGTAACAAAGTTTATTAAAAAATAATAAAGAAGACAAGATGGTAGAATTACATGAGAGAACACTAGTTTGGTTCTGAGACTGGATGCTTGTTCTCATGGTTTCCCTACACTCACTAGAGTTCCCTATATTGACTATAATGTGGTCTTATTTGACAGAAAGTTTACAAAGAAGACTTTGAGAAGGAGATTAAAGGGAGGTCCTCACTGGATTTAGACAAGACTCCTGCATTTCTACACACGAAGTACATCTCCAACCTGATGAGGGAGGTATGGCCTTGTGCGTTTATATTAGATGTTACAAAGGAGGAAAAGAGACTCCAGAAGCATCTCCTCAGCAGCTCTCTGTCAGCTGCATATCTGAGGTGTGAACGCCTTACCCTGGCCTTCACTAACAGAGCTTTGCATTCTCTTAACGCAGGGAAGTGCAAGTTAATATGTCTGTTTGCTGTTGAAGGAAGAAATTTTCCATATGTTCTGTTAAAAACTTGAAAATTTTCTGCTTTTGTGTTGTGAAGCTAGCTCCGAAGCTTGTGGGTAGGGAGTTTTATAACTACATAGCAGCTGGCTCTTACAAGAAATACTAAATGAAGGCTTGATTCTCTCTCCCATACAACCATAGAGAGTTATTTATAATTTTATACTGTATAAGCCATAATATGTATAATTTTTTTTTATTTAGGGAGAGGTGAATATATGCAGTACCCCACTACCACAGATTATACAGTTGAGTTTTCCACATTTGGGGTAATCATGGAGATTAGCTCATCTGGGATGCAAACGCTAAGCCTTGTTCTGGAACTAACTTTTAAGACCAGGCTGGCCTTGAACTGGCAGAGATCCACCTGCCTCTGCCTCCTGAGTGCTGGGTTTAAAAGAATGTGCTACCACGTCTGGCTGAGATAATCAATTTTTTTGACAATTTGATTCTCTTACATTTAGTATTCCAAAAGATATTCTACAGCCAGCTTTAATTAAAACATTTGAATCCTAGTTTGTAATTATCTGTTTTCGTGTGAAGAAGGTCAGAAGAAGTCTTCAGGTTGCCTGGAACTGGAGGTGTGAGCCACCCAAACTGGGACCCTAGGTCAGATTCTCCGAACAGCAGTGCACGCTCTGAACTGCTGAGCCATCCCTTCAGCTTTTTGGGTAGTTTCGGGTAGCAACACGACACTTGATCGCAGAAATGAGGTACTCGGGAAAGCCTGAGTATATGATTTATTCAAAAATTCTTTCTCTTCTACATAGGGAAAAATTACAGAGTTGGCACGTGAAGCAGAAGCACTTATTGTTGTGCTTTGCTTTTATCTTCACAGAACTTTTCTTGAAATCTTAATTAAAATTTAGCTGAAAATTGAGATATTAAATTTGTTGAATATTAAAATCCTTAACTTTAATAAATCGAGACATATGTGTATATCAACATTTTAAAAATTAATCTATTTCCTCCAAGTGGCTCAAGCTAACTTAGAGCTCTTCTAATTCTACTGTGATATTCTCATTTAAATGATTTTAGATTAATGTAATCTAGACTATAATGCATAAGTAGAATATAGAAAGAAAGGTGAAGTGCCCATCTTATTCTAAATTTTTGAATCAAAAAAAACAATCCCTCTGAAAGAAATGTCTTAAAGCAGTGGAATGAATTGAAGCATGATTTCCATCTGGAGGCCTGTCATCATCAACTTTTAATAAGTGACAGTTGACCTTTGCCATTTAAGTGACATCAGAAATTACTGAGATTCCCTAAAGTAGCCATACAACTTCTATAGGGATTCTCTTGTCCTGTGTGTTTGCCTGTTTGTTTTGTCACTTCTTATTCTTGAAATTTTCTTTGAAACAGGACAAATACATCGCAGAGTCCTGCTACTGCTCTGCATTTTAAAACTGCCTTCTTGGTGTACACGTCAGAGCCGGATCTCCCGATCGTTTGCATGCGGATGACCAAGGAAGCTTAGTCTTTTCCTTTTATTCCTTTTTTCTTTCTTAATGGGGAAAATATGACCCTCATCCTTTCAAAGGAAGTATACAGAACAATAATGCTATGAGTTGCTTATAATTAAAACGTAGCAAGATTCACTTAATAGTGTTTGGACTTAATTCTGAATGTGTGAACTGGACAGGTAAAGAGGCCAGCAAAACTATTCATTGGATAGGGCAGCTTGGGGCTATTAGAACAAAATGTCATAGACTGAGTGGTTTCAAATCAGACAGTTCTCCTGGTTCTGAAAACCAAACCCCAAATCAAGGAGCTGGTGAATTTGGCTCCAGGTGAGAGCCCTGTTCTTGCTTGCCACTGGCTGCTTCCTGACTGTCGCCACAGCAGAGGTAACAAGGGGTCTCTGGTCTCGTTTTCTATGGAGCCTTTAGTCTCATCACAGGCCCTACCTTAACATCATCAAACCCAATTACCTCCCAAAGGAGCTAGGGCCGCAACACATGGGTTTTAGAAGACACACAAATACTTCTTTCACAATGGCCAATTTTTACTTAGTTACCCAGAGATATCTAATGAAAAAAGCCATTTGGTTACTTAATACAATTATACATTTCTACCTGTAAGCCCTTAATTGTAAATGGATTCTATGCTCTATACTTTATGGTTTTATATTGCCATTTAGAGTCTCCAAAGTATGACTTTATATTTTAAAATGTATGTTTTATGTAAGGCCTTTGGCTGCTCCAATATTTTGCCTGATTTTTCTCCATTGCCCTTTGGTGTTAATAGAACATTTATTTTATTTCCTTTTATCAAGATGGAAATGGAGACCGAGTTACTCAAAGGCCTCCTAAAGGTCACACGATCAAATTAGTAGCAAGGCTGTGACTTTCATCAAGGTCATTTGACTGAGAGCTATTTCCAGGATCACACACAGGGTTGACAAAGTCCCCTAAAGCCATTGTTTGATCAGAAATCAGGCTAATTTAATGATTTATGAAAGGGGGGGATATGACAGAAACTGCAGAATTAACTGGAATCTGACCTCTTATTATCAAAGGGAGTTATAATTTTTATTAAGCAAAATAGTCATAAAACAAAACCTTGTTTGATGGAATAAGATCTTGTTTTATAATGGGAGTAAAGAAGGAAATAAGCAGTTTTTCAGTAGGGAATAATTTATAAAGAAGGCTCTGCAAAGCACCCATGTCTACTTAATATAGTGTCACAGGCTGGGATGTAGCTCAGCTGGCACCACCAAACCAGCTGTGACAGTACAGACCTAGAACTCCAGCACTCTGAAGGGAGGGGAGAAAGAGTAGAACTTCAAGGTCGTGTTTCTCTCTGTAGAGATTTCTAGGCCAGCCTGGGCTTTATGAGACTCTAAAAAATTAAAAAAAAATGTGATATTAAGACAGATCTTTTTAAAACAGAGTTTTGAATAAAATACAAACTTAAAAATACCTCTGGCTACAGCAACCTTTGGCTTTGTAATTCTTTTCCAGTCAGTTGTTTTAAAAGTTCACCTTAGATAGATATTTTCAAAATCACTTCAAACAAAAGAAGCATATTTATTCTTAAGACTTTCTCCAACACTTGAAGGGAAGATATCTTTTTAAAGAAGTTCAGTATGATGCCAAAAGATATTGGGAGAAAGGATGCAACACTGGTAAAAGTGGATGCCACTTTGAGTTTGATAGAGGAGAAAATTAAATGTCAGTGGGAAAAGGCAGGAATGTTCAGCATCTAATTTTCTTCCTTCCTAGCAATATTTTCTCCTGTCTGTGGTCTCTAGAAGACACGCAAACAGGCATATGAATTAAAGTAGTTGCCGAGATATCTTCAAATAAAATATTCTATTCTTGTCTTACAGAAAGAATATAAGAAAGATTTGGAAAATGAAATAAAAGGGAAAGGGATGGAACTTAGTTCAGAAGTTCTTGATATTCAGAGAGCAAAGAGAGCGTCTGAAATGGTCAGCGAGGTGAGTGGCTTCTGTTAGCTGGTCAGAATGAGAGCGTTTTTCAGCTTCTTTCCTTACCTTTGCAGCTTTTTAAAGGTTCTATGCAACACAACTCGCATGTGTAGATGACAGGGAACAGCCATGTCATAGTAAGGCTTTTCCCAGGAAGCAAATCAGAGGTAATTTCTTCCTCACAGTCTTTCTATGTGCTGCGGGGGCAGAAAGTGGTCAGTTTAAAGAAATGTGCGTCATAGGCAATGTCCTGGGAGATTTGGCTTGCTTTTGAAAGGTCCACAAGGCAGCGGGTGTGGCCTCCTGTCCCGGAGGCGGCTGCAAATGAGCAGCTTGTGCTGTTTTGCTCTTTAAGCAGCTCACCTTTCTAGTCTGCAGCTGGTCGCTAAATAGTTAAAGCTCTGTCTGGAGTGAAAGTAGTTGTTTCTCATTACACACGAACTTTATAAGAAGAAACAAAGTGTTCGAGACGTAGCTTCAGTCTCCTCGTCCTTGTATGGTCATGACTTTGCTTTATCGTGGCTTTGATGAGACTCGTTGTGGTTAAAAAGCTTCACATGCACTCAGGAACCTTTCTTCAGGCACCCAGGACACACATGGCCTCTGGCACCTGGTTAGAGACCTGGCTGCCTCTACTTTGGTCCCACCCTGACCCACTCTGACTTAAGAACCCTGCTATAGGTGCCTGACTGTATTGGCTGCCAACACCTGGTAAGAAACCCAGTCTCTTTTGCTCCAGGACTGTCCACTCTGGTTCAATTTTCCAATGAAAAGACACAGACCAGCCCATAGAATTAGAAGATAGTGTCTACCTTTTTGTTGTCTACAAGAAATAAACCTCACTTTCCTGACTAGAGAGTGAAAGATGGGAAAAACAAAATCATCCAAGCAAATGGGACCAGGAAACAAGCAGACCTAGCTGTTCTGAACTAACACAGATGACTTCAAACCCAAGCTAATCCAAAGAGACAAAGGTCGCTTCATCCCACTCCACCGAGAGGACATTATAATTCTACACACAAGTCCACCAAAGTTGGCTGCACCCAATTTTATAAAGCAAACACTGCTAGGCATTAAGTCACAGATTAACCCTGACACAGTTACAGTAGTGTCCTCAATATGTATTTTCCCCAATGGACAGAATATAATCAGAGAAATTCTAGAGCTAAATGGCATCGTAGGTCAAATGACCCTGATAGATATTCACAGAACATTCTTCCCACACATTGCGGAAGACACAGTTTTTGACAGCATGCTGCAGAAGTTTCTCTGAAACAGATGATATAGTATTACACAAAAAACTCAACAAATTTGGGAATACTGAAGTAGCTTCATTTATTCAATCTGACTGCAGTCAAGTAAAGTTTGGTTAGCAAATAACAAAAATAACAAAAAAATAAAATAACAAGAGAAACACCAGAGGATATGCAAACTCATGGAGATCAAGCTACTCAGTTGTCAAGTATTTGACCTTTTGAGGAAATTAAGGAAGAAAAGGAAAAAGCCTGGGAATTAAATAAAAATGAAAACATAGCTTACTAAAATCTCTGGGATAAAATGAAAAAGTCTTAAAAGGAAATGCATTGCTCTGAGTGCTTACATTAAAAATGAGATGAACTTCAAACAGATAATTTAATAATACACTCAAAAGGTTTGGAGAAACAAGAACAAACCAAACTGAAGCAGTAGATAGGAAAAATAATTGAAACCAGGGCAGAAATGAAAGAACTAGAGACAAACATGCAAACAGTTCAATGTGAAGAAGCAATAAGATGAAGGTTGTTTCTTGGAAAAGATAAATGAGATTGACAAACTTAGTCAAATTAGCTAAAAGAAAGAGAATATCCAAATTAATAAAATTAGAGCTGACAGGGAGACATAACAACAAAAATGAACTCATGAATAATATTCACCATGATCAAATTTGCTTTATCTCAAAGATGCAGGGATAGCTTAACACATGCAAATTGATAAATGTAATAAAACTTGTAAATGGACTTAAAGACAAACTATACGATCATCTTAGTAGATAGAGAAAATTCTTTTGACAAAGTATGCCATCCTTTCATAATAAAAGTCCTAGACACAACAGGATTGGAGAGAACAAATCTCAACAGAATAAAGGCTGCTACACATGTCAAGCCCATTGCACTTCTGCTAAATGGAGAAAACCTCAAAGTAACTCCATTAAAATCAGGAACAAGACAAAGCTGGACATTATCTCCTCTCCAGTTCAATACAGTGCTTGAAGTGTGGCTAGGACAATAAAATAACAGTGGGAAATACAAGTGATACATATAGGTAAAGAAGTCCAAGCATTCCTGTTTGTATTCTTCACAGAAATTGATAAAAAAGAGTTGAAATTCATATGGAAACAGGGAAGACTGCTAGTAGCCTGAGCAGTCTTCTTTAGCTGTGATAATATGTTCAGTCTACACTGAGGGGTCAGTCTTGTTATTTCTTGCCAATTATATCTGGAGAGTTTACCTTATACATAAAATTGTAGGGTCCAGTTGAAAATTGAGTGCTAATATGGTAGTATGAAGAGCAACAAACCATGATGCTTTGAGACAAAAAAAATACAAAAATCCCCCCCAAAACAAAAAACTTAACTGGCCTTATAGAAACAGAGACTAGAGAAATTCATCCTTCTACTCCTAAGTCCCACTAATGATGGGCTCTGTGTTTGCTGCCTCATTTTCCTCACTGTGGGTCTCTCATGGAGCGACACTTATCCTGTTTTACAGACAAGAAGGACCGGTAGGAATCATCTGTAGTGTCACATGGCTTGGCTGCTGAGCGCTCTGGTCTCATTATCAATCTTCTTCCTACAGTGTGAACCCCTCTGGATCTTTTTGTCTGTCTCTCAGGCTCCAAGATAGCGCTTCATGAAAATTCTCACTCAACAATTGCCCCTGTAGCGGTATAAGACATCTCCAGTGAGAATAGTGGTTTTAATTATGTGTACTCCCCAAATTACTTAGTTCTGGGGGATCACGCATAGTAATAAACATTCCATTCTCTAGGAATTTGGTTATTTACCTTTTTTCTTTATTCTTAAAGTGTGTGAGTGGTACATTCATGTATGTGTGTTTGCACATATATGTGGTATGTGTTCAGAGGCTGAGTTTCTTTTGTGGTTTCTCTCTACTGAGGGTCTCTGCTGAACCTAGAGCTTACTGATGTGTCTAGTCTAATCTATGTGGCTTCTGGGGGATCTCAACTTTACTCCTAATGCGTGTATACCAAGTGCTTTATCCACTGAGTCATCTCACAGCCTCTCTCTTGGTCATTGAAAAAAATGTTTAGTAGTTTTTTTAATCATTGACTACAAGTGTATGTTGTCCACAGTGTGGCTAAATTGTGCTCAATGTTGCTTTTATAGAAAGAATACAAGAAGGACCTGGAGTCAGAAATTAAAGGGAAGGGAATGCAAATTGACACTGATACCATTGAAATACAACGTGCCAAAAAAGCTGCCAAGATAGCCAGTGAGGTGAGTGGAGAGAATCACGAAGACCTTGAAACTCCTATTTTTGTACTCAGCAAGTCGTAACAGCAACTGGATTTGTGCATGGAGTCTCTCAAAGTTTTGTGGACTGGTTTGACAGTTTGTAATGGACACCATTTCAAATCATGATGTTTATTTGAAAATTTAGTTTCCACTTCGCTCATAGACTTTAAGTACATCAAAGAAAGCCTGGAAAGAGACATTTTAATAGAGTACACACAGATACGTGCATGCATGGACACACACCCTGACACATTTCATTCCTGTGTTGCAATTCATTTCGTGTTAGTCTAGGGTATGATAAATACTGTTGTAGTCCATTTTTCTGTAGTTTAGCTCATATTCTGCTTGGCATATTTGTGTTTCCAATGTTTTGAGAAAATCATAGAAACCACATGTTGAGATTTTAATGTGAGTATGGTCTTTGTTTTCGTGTATTTAGAAGACATTTCTAAAGCCCTAGCTTTTGGGTTACAAGATGATATATTTTGAATGACCATGCACATTCATTCAGTGCTACTTTCTCTGCATGCAACATATGAAGATGTGGGCATAGCAAACCTGTAGGGGTCAGACCATATGTACATTTTCTAGGGAGTTAATGGGATTGTGTTCCATGCTTCCTGAATCTCCCCAGTAATTCTGAAAGTACGAACAAGTCACTGGAATTTGATGGCATTTAGGATAAGGCAGTTTTATAAGAGTAATATGGAAAGCTGGGGTCCAGATTAAGGAGGGTGACTTAAAGTCTCGGAGTTTGGTAGTGGGGCTTCACTAGGGCTTCTCTGGAAGCTACTGTGACTCTTATACTGTGACTTTTATAGCATAATTGTCCCTTTTTGGAAGCTTGAGACTTCCAGATCTATATGTATGACATACAGGCAAACATGATCTTGTATATCCAGTGATGTAACTAAGCCTTAAATGCAGTTATGCTGGATCATTTCCTTTGTTTTGTTCCCATTTACTATTGCAGATTCTTTTTCATTACTTGGTATAGTTTGCCTAACTCTTTCAGAAAAAAAAATATATTTTATAATGTAGTTGTGAATATGAAGCCATTGAAAGTTCTGTTGTCCCCGTGTATAAGATCTCAACATTGACACGCCCAAATCAAAACTCATAATTTCTCCCTTGTTTTTGTCTCTTCTGCCTCTTCAAATGGCACCAGACAAGTATTAGATGTCACCTTGATTCTGCTTATCAATTACTGCTTGTGACACTATTCTAAATCCATTTACATTTCCCTGCCCCAAACTAAGGTATCATGTTCATTATCAGAACCGATGCTGTCATGAGTGAGCTATGTCAGAAACACAGGCAGACATTCTTGTGTCTTTCCACAGTGTCAGCATATATGAATAACGCCAAATTCATAAGGTTTAGTAGTTTCAGTGATAATAATTTGTAATAAAACTCATCTACCTTGGTAGCTTGGACAAAGTAAATGAAAGGTTTTTATTCTAATGGCTATTCTACCTCGGTTACTCTTAACTCATGCATCACACACACATGCAATATACGTGTGTATGCAGATATACATTCACACACATATATGAATAGAAGTAAAAGAGGCTGCGGCAGAATTCAAAGTCCAAGAGCTCTTAGAAGTGGGCTAAGGAAGAGTCTGTGTAGATAAAAATGTAGCTAAAAAGTGGAGAACGAGCTGATGTTGCAACTGCTGCTGGGGCTGAAACCTGGTTTGAGAGTGAAGCTGCAGAAACCAGAGGTGTAAAGGCAAAACTGGGTCCCCAGTGGAAATGGGTCAGGAGCAGGGAACATATAGGGTTCAGGGAACAGACCTGGCCAGGTCCAGGTCCAGATGGGTGAACAGGGAGATGAGTAAGCAACTGGGAACCTTTGTCAGACAGCAGGGGAACTGAGCCAGGTCAGGGAGTTCTTGATCCTTGATCATTGACACACACCAGGTATGAGATTATAGGCTTGTTGGGGCCATTCCAGCACAGTGTTAGGTATCCATTGCTTATGAGGGCCAGGTGTGAGCATTGCACTTTTTCTCGACCTGGTGTGCCCCATAAATTCTTGAGTTTCCCTGGTATAATTTTATCACACACATGCGCCTCTAATTTAAATTATTCCTAATAAACGTGTAGGCTCCTTTTCTAGTCCCAGGAATGAGTCGTTAACCAGTGTGTGCCAGATGAGTGATGTCTAATAGATGGTGTGTTTTGGGGTCCACAAAGGAGCCCCAGTCAAAAATGTAGTCAGAGGCTTCTTCTGTAATGGAAGGTGAGGCCAAAACAGAGTCCAAAAAGCCAAAATTTTACAATACGGAGTGGCTTGCAGTAGGGCATAGTGTGATTTCAACAGTTGTGGTGAATTCTTAGACAAGATTCTGCCTCAGTTCTTCCTTTCTTCATGTATGCCTTTAAAAATCACAACAGCCATACTTTTATGAGTTTTCCTTATTCTGATTTAGAGGCTGCATCCAGCATTAGCTCAATTTAGCATATTAGAGTGTATTGCAACAGGGTAGGGATTCAAGGCAAGAAAAAGGAGCTTTCATAATAATAATTCCCATTATCATTGGAATGGCTGCTCAAGCCAGCTGAAAGCATTCTTCCGGAACAAGGACTGGAATAAGGATAAGCTATGAGTTTCACCATCCTCCTAGTAGCAGGCTTTTGGGACATAGAAGCCCATTTATTTTAGTAGGTCTGGATTTTTAATCACTCATTTTTGTACACTAGTTGAGATTTTTCTGTGTTTTTTGTTTGTTTTTTGTATGTGCTAGGATAATAGAATGAATTTAGTTTGTGACAACTGAGAAGAAAATACTTAGGGGAGCCAGCTGTGTTCCACATGGGCCATGGAGATTTTGGAGATGCTGAGATGCTGCTATCATTGTACTCTAAGTGGCTCATTTGCATACAGTCTTAGTTACTTATGTTTCATGTTGTCAAATTGACAGGCTCTCAAAGCCTTTGCAGCTGAAGTTTGGGATTTTGTGACTGACTTTTAATATCCAAAGTGGGGTTTAAAAGTAGTGTCCATGTGTTACATTGTTGGGACAGTGTTCCCCAGTAGTCAAACTTGTACCATGTCTGTAGGCTTTCTATAGCCCATGAGACATTAGCAAACTAGGGCTCTTGCTACACTTAGGTGTTTGGGTTTGTTCTCTTGGAACGAAGGTGTTATCATTTGCTGTTTTAAACCTTCCAAATTTAGAGGTGTTTTGTTCAGACAATGATGAAGTTGCCTAGTGACACCTCTTTCAGAATGTGCTTGGTCATTCTGAAAAGTTTTAGATTGCTTAAGGGTAATATGGTTCAGACTTCATGCCCAGGATGAATCTGTTGTCATTCATATCCAAGAAGAAAAAGCAAAGCTCTTCCGATATACCTCATGGTAAAGGAAGTGCACATGTCCCCGAACTAGCTAGGTAGAACCAAGGATGGGGTAGAATGATTTATGTAAGTCCCTAGGGTCCTGAGACTTGGGCCAGTGTTACATAAACCCAGCAGTTTAGAATGGAAGTATAGTAAATTGCAGTAATCTAGAATAGCAACAATTTTATATTGACTTTGATAGTCCTCAATAGAATTCTGTAGTTACCAATAAATTTTCAAATTTATCATTGGAATATAAAAGTTTCCCCAATCTAGTTCTGTACTTTTTCTTATTGCAGCTCAGTAGACAAAGCCTCCTGATTTTGTATGAATATGTTATTGCACACCATACTTCTATTACACTTGTTATATAGAAATGAAGGAATAAGGTCTAACCTAATTCCAAAACATATAGTCCCCATGTCAATATTACATTATGTTTTTTCCAACACCATTTTGAAATGATTGTAGAGTACTGTGTGTTTTATTCTCTACAGAAAGACTATAAACGAGATCTGGAGACAGAAATTAAAGGGAAAGGAATGCAGGTCACCGCAGACACTCTGGATGTTCGGAGAGCTAAGAGGGCATCTGAGATGGCCAGCCAGGTAAGGAAGGTGTGAGTCTCACGTGAAGGTCCTGGAGGAGCAGAAATGTCACTTTTCTGTTAAAACACACAAATAGTACTATTGGCCCTGGAAAGTTAAGCAAATAACTGAGATTATTTTCTGTTCTTGTAGAAGCAATATAGGAAAGACTTAGAGAATGAAATCAAGGGGAAAGGGATGCAGGTGAATATGGACATCCCAGATATGCTTCGAGCCAAGAGGGCATCTGACATCTACAGCCAGGTTGGTAGAGGATGAAGATGCTTGCAGTAATGTATGCTAATCCTGTCGCTGTGTCCTTCTTGAGTCTTTTTGATTGGCATCTTTCTGGAGATCTTGCCTTCAGAGTTAGAGTGCTTTTTTTTAAAAGACCCTCCCTACAAAACTTGACTAACGTTGCTATAGAGGCACAGTGACTACAGATCCAATTTAGTTGCCATTATGAAGTGCCAAAGTCCCAGTGAATCCCCTTTTCTAAGGCCTAGAACATTTTGACATTATTTTTATTTTTAACTCCATTACATACTTGCCTTGAATATTCTTTGTTCATACAACAGAAACATCATTCTAAAAATCTTTTATTTCCATTTCACAATGAATAATATTTTAAATAGCCTTCAGTTAAATGAAGTAGTGAAAATTATATATTGCCGACTGATAATTTTAGCTAAAATTTAGGAGAAGACTAAGTTTTCTTAGTAAAACTTATTTGCCAAATATACCTGTCACGAAGTCTCAAAAAACTAAAAAAGATAGGTGTGAATAAGGTCAGTAATATTCTCAGAAGAATGAATATTATGTGTTTTCTTTCATATGAAGAACCTGAATTTAATTACACACACACACACACACACACACACACACACACACACACACGGGTGTGTGTGGAGGAAGGAACTGATGGAAAGGGTGAAGAGGAGCCCAGCGGGCGACAACAGGAAAGAAAAGACAAAAACTGCTTCTTTTAAAAATCTGAAAGTGAGAAAGAAAATATCTCAAAAGAAAATATTTATAGAAGGACAAAGAACAAGGTGCTTATAAAATCTGACTTAGATGAAAATGCACGTTATTTAATCATGTCTTTGCTACAAAATTTACCTTGAAAATACATTCCAATGGAAAAAGTAATGGAGGAGAATGAAAATCATGAAATTTTGTTCTGGAAGCAAGGAGTTAAATTTGACTCATGAAATGTATGCTGAAAATAGTTTTGACCCAAATTAGACACATTTGTTCAAATTCTGGTTAAAGCAAAGCAAAAAGTGTCAATATTGGTTGAGTCAAGGTGGGAGTGCCAAGATGGTAGAGTAGAAATGTGGGAGGTACCTGTCTGCTTCTCAGTCACCTATCTCGGACTGTGCAGCAGTTGTAATAGTACTAAAGTCGCAGTTTTCTGTCCCTCGTTCCTCATGTTGCATGAAGGCAATGAACTTGGAGATGCTGGCTGTATCTACATGAATTGAGTGTAAATCTCAGGCAAGTACATGAAGCAGGCAAATGGACACATGAATCAGTGAGGAAGGGTGTCATGACAGCTGCTTTCCAACACTTGCTTTCTTTAGCAAGTGGTTCTGTGCCCTGTGGTTGCCTTCACTAACTGGAGTGCGTGAATTGAGTCTCACTTCTCATGCTTCCTAGCTGGTGCCTATACTTCCGCATCTGATAGTCACACCAGTTTGTGAGATTGATTAAGTGAGTGTGTGTTGGGTATTGAAACAATGTCAATTACATCATACCATTATATGTCCTAGTATGAAGGACGGACCCAGGTTTTATTAAAGGAGCTCATTGTAGCTGAGGAACTTGAGATGTTTAAAACCGTAACTATGAAATTCGTAGCATGTTTTCTTTAGCCACAGAGCTTTACCAAAAAAACCAAAGCACCAATCCAGAAGCTTGTAATAAGGTAGACAGAGAAAGTTGGATCACTGCAGAAGAAGGTCCCAAGTTTAGAGAAGTCATAGAAGTTCATCTCTCTGGGGTTTCTGCATGGTCTGGGGTGAGTATGGCAGCCTGCCCAGAAGTGGGGCTGCTGACAGACCGTGTGCTCACACGTGGATTTTAGTGATTGTGTCAACATCCACTTTGACTCTCGAGTCGTAAGTCACAGCCATGTGGTGTGCTAGAGTTGGAGGTGGCACCTCCTCCTCCCTCCACATAGAGATTTCAATTTATAATAATTTTATATTTTTAGAAAAAGTATAAAGACAAAGCTGAGAAAATGCTTTCCAAGTATTCCACTGTGGTAGATACTCCTGAAATCCAGAGAATCAAGACCACGCAACAAAACATTAGCAACGTGAGTAGCTGCTGTACGAAGATCTTAGGGCTAGACAAATTCCAGCTTTGGTTTGGATTTCAGAATGTTTGCATGTGTATAAAAAGTTAAAGTGGGGATGGGATATAGGTCTAAACATAAAAGTCATCTGTGCTTCATGAAGCCTTTTTATTCACAGCCTGAGACAATTCCATGTGTTATTTTTAGTGCACCTGGGCTATGACCAAAACATCACAGGGGTCAGGTGTGGAGCTTGCCACTTGCTGGCTGTCAGAAAGTTTAAATTTCACAAATTTTGGTTAGAGATGCCCACTCTGTATTTTTTTCTTTACAGTAAAAATTGCCTGCCTGCCTATCTATCTATCTATCTATCTATCTATCTATCTATCTATCTATCTATCTATCTATCTATCTATCTACCTACCTATCTATCTATCTATCTATCTACCTATCTATCTTTGTAGCTCTGGGGATTTTATCTAGGTCCTTGTTCATGTTAGGTAAAAGTTCTGCTATTGAACTATAGCCCAATAACAGCCCCTCCACTTCTAAACTGTTATTTTTTTAGGATGTCTTTTCTGTCATTATCTGATTTTTTCTGAATTGCTTACGTTTTTCACTACACGGATGTATTTCTTCAAAATAAAAATAAATTATTTTCATAAATTCCAATTTTTAGAGTTGCTTGGAATTTCAAATCCAAATTTTGTATTAGACACAAATGGCAGCTGAATTTTAGCTGAGGAAAAGTCTCACCTTCCACACTAATTTTACTGTGAGGATGAACGTAAACACATGAAGGGACCTTCCTCCAGGTTGTCACTGAATTTGCACGGACAGCTTACCTAGGGACTTACTAGTTTGAAACCGACCCATGAACTTCCCTGCTTTTATTGTGAGTAACCGGAGTTGCCTGTGTACTGTTAAGAAAGTAGGCCTCTGCTAATTGATAAATGTATAAACCTGGATTTTGTGATGGAATTTTCAAACGGACCCTACAGTCAGATATAATTGGCCCAGTCATTTAGTAAGCACAACCAAGGGCAAGTGTCATTAAGCTTGAGGACTTCTGGAAGACTCTCCACTTTCTCAGTAATTGGCCGACTCTCACTGTCCAGATAGGTAGACTGTCTGGGGAGCCTGGGATCTCCCTAAGAAGGGCCAGGCTGTGTGAAGAGATGGGCAGTTCCCATGGGAAGATCAGAAAAAGGGCTGCTCCCGATCCCTGTTATCTGTGACGTTCCTGATTCTCATCTCTTTCAGTTCAGGTCTTATATTACTCTTCCAGCCCCTCTGGTATCTGTCCTTTGATTAGCCAGTGTCGCTGGTGGGATCACTATGACCTCATGGGACTTTCTAGGGCCACTGTTTTTCCTTGGAGAACTTTGGTTTTGTTTTGCTTTGTGCTTAGAAGGGGTAGATGTCAGGGATCTCCGGAGTGATTTGAATAACTCAACAAAGGGGAGGATGAGGAAAACACAAGAGTCAAGGCTGACACTGTGAGAGAGTGAGGGACTTTTGCATTTGGCAGATTAGCAGTGGTGTGACACATCCCTTGTTTGCTAACAGCTGAGTGAATTTTGCTAACATGTACTTTGATTTTTCTCAAATACACAAATGCCATGTATTTATATTATCTATATCTATATATATTTTAGTTTTACTAGACAGGGTTTCTCTGTGTAACCTTGACTGTCCTGCTATATATTTATATTTAAAGCAGGGAACTGTGGATTGCCAATTTATACTCTTAGGGCAAATAATCTACCCCTAGCTAAGGTACTCATCATGCCTTAGAACAAGTATTAACTGAGTTAAGAGGTTGTGAGATGGGAAATCAAAGTCAGCATTTATTATAATAATGGGCTATTTCCTTGATTCATGTAATATTGCTCCTCATAAATAAAGCCAGTATTCACACTACTGTAAAACCTGAGAAATAGTCTTGCTCTGTAACAGGCAGATCTAGGACTTGAATTCTAATACCCTTACAGTTCTTATTTTCTTTTTCCCGCTATGAAGATATCTTACAAGGAAGGAGTGGGAGCTGGCACAGCCCTAAGGAACACTCCAGAGATTGAGCGGGTGAAGAAAACCCAGCACAATATCAGTTCAGTAAGTTCTCCACGGCACTAATTACTCTTTCCCACAAACAGCGGCTACATGCCTGTTCTCAGTTCTTTTCTCAGCAGGTTGCTTTTCATCTTTTATTCCCCACGGTCCCGAGAGATGATGTCATCAACCATCAAAGGTCTAACTTCCAAAATGAAGGGACAGCTTTGTTTCCCTTCATCCTGAAGCTCCATTTCATTTCACTTAGAGCAGCAGAAAGAGGACATGGGCCATTTTAATAAAATCTAGGATTACGTTTCATCTTTTGGAACAGAATTTTAGCTGTGTTAAATTTCACAGAGAAAGCACACCTTGAATATTTTCCCACTTCTTGGAGCAAAGGAATTGTACCCCAATAAAATGATCAAAGGGCTCAGTATATTTATATGATAGCTGAAGTGGTATAGATTTATTTATTTTTTTAATGTAGCACCAACTCGTTTTTGTCTGGTGTCAATCACACTTCTGAGCCTTTCCCAGACACAGCTCTGTGCCCATATTTCCATTTTCTGGCCTTAATTCCCCTCTACTTTCTCAGCAAAGAAACTTATATTGGTTGAGTATAAATTGTAAGATCTTACCCTATGCTGTTTTTGACTCTGGGGAATGGTAGACGAGGTGTTTAGTGCTGTAGGGACAATTTCTCCCATTTACTGCTGGGCATGAGCAACAGATAATTCTTGTCCTTCCAGGAGGGGGTTGCATTTGAGTTTTTCATATGTTTAGTTTCTTGCCATGGGTGTGAAAAATTATTCTTTCTTAGCATTTACTCCCTGCTCTACCTCTTCACCTCTAGTCTTGGAGATAAAACCTTCTAGAACTTTCCTTTAAACCGTCCAAATAGAACTGCTATCATGACATGCATTGGGGCTAACTCAGAATTAGGTGGTGTTCTGAGCATGTGACTAGGTGGTGATCTGTTGGAAAAGGAATTCCAGGAGGGGCAAGGAAAATTATAGAAATTGTGCAGAGCATGAGTGCTGTCAATCTTTGTGCCATAAAGGAAGTCCTGTCCTGAGGACAGTATCTAGCGAGAGGACTTGGAGGCTGAGGTCTGAGTTAGAGTGAGTGACATTTTGTTTTGCTTAATGGTAGTCTGAATCAGGCGCCGCTTGATTCTGGCAGAGAAGTTAGTTTGGGAAAGATGTGTAAAGTGTTACATTCCTTCAGTCTGCAGTGACGGTGTTTGAAATGCACCCATCACTGTCATAGTTACAAATGTTTAATGTACAATATCTACTCAGTCCTCTACAGGAAATGACTGTGTATTTGTATGAAGAGTCTTGAAAAACAAAAATGTTCACTTTTAGTTATGTTGGACTTTTCCTCCTAAGAAAAATCACAGAAAACAGTGCAGTATGTCATCTTTTCTCCCCCAGTCTTTCCTAGCAAACAATAAATGTATAGGTCTGTGTCTCTGAGGTTGGGCCATAAACATAACCCTCTACTTAATATTCAAATGGAAACTTGGCCTTTCCAGACTAGCCCGATCTGTCAAACCAGGAGGTGATTCTCTAACATTTAAACATCCCGACATTTTCCACCTCTGAAGACAAGCCTTTTTGCTATTAGCTCTCTGTGCTAAGATCTGATTTTGAATTTCATTTAGAGGAAACCTGTCTGAATGAACTTTCCATTTAACTATTTTGGGTCTGGGTTGAGACTGGCCTCTTGACTCATGTTAAATCCACAGATTCTAAGATGGGTGGTATCTGAGACTTCAAGGGACCTGGATTTCAGCTTTAAGCATTACCGAGTGATTTCTAAAATGTATTTGGTGGAGATTTAAATCTCAACTAATTTCCAATGTGCACTCTTTGCTCTTATGTAGGTAGATTCTCTCTGCCCAGGTCCTGTCTTCTGTGAGTTTTAGTTATAAAGATGTCACCTGAAAGGGAAGCTCTTGCCTGTTTGTTTTCTTGCCCTATGCATTATCATTTCCCAGTTGATTTTCCTCTAAATAGATCTAGCTGAAAGGGTGATTTGTGGATGGAATGAGCGTCAGGATACAGGGTGTGTTAGCGACTTCTTTCTGTGGCATGACCAAATACCTGACAAGAAGCCACTTAAAAGAGCAAAGATTCTTTTTGGCTCATGGTTTGAGGGACTACAGTCCATCATGGCAGGGAACACTTGACTGTGGGCTGCTGCATGGCCAGGGAGTGTGGAGCTTGCTTATTCCTCAGTGCCGAAACAGGTAACTGGAACCAGGGTGCCTATAATTCTAGTCTGCAATCCCCAGCTGGACCAGTTACTCCCCATGTGGAAAGGTTTCCCAGATTCCCAGGACAATGCCACGAGCTGCCAGAAGGTGTGAAGACACATGAACCTCTTCCCTTTCTCTTTTGTTGTAGCCACATTTCCTTTTGTTCTTGTTCAATTTGATTACATTTGTGCTTTCAGTCAGATGTCAATATTTGCAAGACTCTGAGGCTAAGTCAATTTGATTTTTGCCTTTAAGTACATGTTAAATTCTAATTAACACATTAATAAATAAAACTGCTTCTCAGGTAGAAAATAATAAATCATTATATTACAATAATTTTGAAAGCATTTTGTATATATCTTAATTAAAAAGCTTTTGGTTATAAGCAATGTTTGTTTATATTAACCGAAGGATACCTATAGTGATGAATAAATGTGAATTTACTTGTACTTCAGGATAAAGAACTCAGAAAGCATGAGAAAATATAGGAAATTGTTTCCTACTAAAGGGAATATAATATTGGAAGAAAAATTCAATCACAATCTTCTATTGTGGCAACAATAGAAGAATTCTAAACTATTTTAAGCTTTGGATAGAATAAATTAACTTCATTTTAAAATAAATTATTCAGGTGAAATACAAAGAAGGAATTAAGCATGCAGCAGTAATTTCAGATCCTCCTGAGCTAAAGAAAACCAGAAGAACATCAGCAACGTGGTCGTATTTCCTCCAGTGTTCTTCTGTGGTATTAAAATGCCACACACGATGGGAGCACAGCATCGGCACAGGAGAAATCTCATTACGATGATGCCACTGTGTGTGGCCCTTCCTTGGAAGTGGAGATAGCATTCCATATTCTCCACGATGTGCCTCCTAGACAATTCTTAAAAGTGAAATTCCACTCTGTCGGTGCTCTCAGGGACAGTGAGTAAGACAGACTACAAGGTGTAGCATGATCAATAAACACTCAGAGACAGATATTGGGGTTCAACCTGAAGATCAGAAAACCAAAACAGACAGCTACCAGCTCTTACCTCAACCTTAGTCAGAAATGGCTATCCTGCCTCCAGGAATTTCAGAGTGAGACTATGTGTGTGAGCTGCCTCTTCTCGTTTTATAATCCTCTCCAGTGCTGGGATTAAAGACATGAACCACTACTGCTCGGTTTCTATGGCAAACTACTGTGGCTACTGGGATTAAAAGTTTGTGTCACCACTGCCTGGTCTATTTTACTCTCTGATCTTCAGGCAAGCTTTATTTATTAAAATACAAATGAACTATCACTAAAACAAGGGGCTGTGGGTGGGCTCAAGGTCTTTAGGAGAAATAGGGCATAAATTACTGCTATGCATTGTCTTACATACTGGCACAATGATTTATATTTTTCGCTAATTACTAATTTTTTTAATATCTGACAAGTATTATCTTTTTAAACCATAAGCAGTAATACTTCTTGCAAAGTGTTCTGGAAATGCAGAGGAGGGATAGTATGTCACAGCGGGAGAGGAACAGTCTTGGAGAAGGAACAACACTGGAGTCTTGTAGAGACTTAAAAGAATGATTTCAGGTGGCTTCTGTGAGTAAGGATCTTCCTGGAAGGGAAAACTAGTATTTTTAGAACTCAAACCTATTAAAAGAAGAGAGGACTGATGTGATGAGCATTGGGATGGAGGATGGCAATAGGTGATGGTGCATTGGGATGGAGGGTGGCAGGAGGTGATGGTGCATTGGGATGGAGGGTGGCAGGAGGTGATGGTGCATTGGGATGGAGGATGGCAAGAGGTGATGGTGGGACAAGAGTTGCAAAACCAAGAATAAGACTTTAGTGTGGAGAATCCCTATAGTGTGACTCATAGAACTTTCAAGACTATGTTAACAGCCCCAGTATTGCTCAGTTTTTGATTTGGTGATTAAGTTGTTTTACTCAAATACATCTTCTCCCTCTTCTTCTTTCAAAAAAGTATAGAAACAATACTGTGTATTTGGTTCTTTTTACTCTTTTGACACATTGGGAGCCCAACATCCAGCTCCCAAATAAAGACAAGGAGTCTTATTTTTTCTTATCAATGCCTGGCCTTAGCTTGGCTTGTTTCTAGCCAGCTTTTCTTAAATTGTCTCATTTACCTTTTGCTTCTGGGATTTTATCTTTCTCATTCTATATAAGCCCTTTTTTCTTCCACTTTTTACTTTGTGGTTTGCTATGTAATTGGGTAACTGACCCATGATGTCCTTGTCCTTCTCGTCTTCTCAATTCTTGATCTTTTCTCTTCCTCTCCTTTTTATTCTCTCTGCCTGCCATCCCCACCTATCCTTTCTCCTGCCTCACTATTGGCTGTTCAACTCTATGTTAGACCAACCAGTTCTTTTAGACAGGCGAAGTAACACAGCTTCACAGAGTTAAACAAATGCAACATAATAGAATGCAACACATCTTTGCATCATTAAATAAATGTTCTACAGCATAAACAAATGTAGCACATCTTCAACTAATATTCCACAACAATACTCTCTTAACTTCATTTGAAAAGTAAGTGCATAGATGTTATAGAGTTTGTGTGGTGTGTCATACATGCCACCAGCAGAATTCAGGATGTTTTGTTAATGCTGAAGTCATGGAAAGGAACATGTACCCTAGAGTACTGATAGGCTTGATTCCAGCTCTCTAGACTATTTATTATACACTTTTCATATACCATCACCTACAAAATTTCCTTTTCTATAAAGCAGAGATTAGAGTACTAAAGAGATATTGCCTTTAAATCATGTGTCAAATTAATGAATAGGAGAATCAGGACAAAAGTCTTCCATCGAATTGCCGTCTGGGTTTCATTCACTAGCAATTGTAGTTCCTCCCTCTCAGCAATGTGGCTCCACAAATCTTCAGCTTTAACATAAAAGATATTTCTACCACTAAAGGTTGCATGAAATATTTCTCATTGTATCTCTACCATTTCCATACTGAGAACTTGCTTAAACTCTTACATGCAGCTGTGCACAGAATGCTGCTCCTTAGGGAGAGGGTACATTGGAAGAAATCCAACCCTTTCCATCTATTCTCCAGGCTTCCCAGTTTTTCTTCATTTTTATGTTCATTCATAAGAGCATGCATTTCTTGAGCAAGGTCTGTATAAAGCCCTAAGGCTGGATTTAAATTCAGAAAAATGCATTGACTGTCACTGTCCAGCTCCTTGCAAATCTTCCAGTTTGAGCTCGGCCAACAGAAACTTCCAGCAGATACGCCATCCCTTTGCTCTGTGTTTGGTACTCTTTTATTTCTTGAGATGTGGAATTGTTGGGGCAGTTGACTGTGATAGTGAAGTCATCTCTGTCTTCTGCCCTCTGTTAAGAAAGATGATCTGTATGCAGTAGGTCATGTTTTGTCGTGTTAGGTCAAATGTCAGGTCTTCCGACATTAAAACTCGGTAAGGAGAGAAATTGAGGATCCTGTGAGGAAAGTTAGTAGAGACAGCATGCCACTGCAGTACGGGTGTGGAGTCTTTGTGACCTTTGTTCTCAATGCATTGAGTGATGACAAGAGTCTATTTTACATTTAACGTGACTTATTTCTAAATGATGATGATAATAAATCATTGTAACTATAAGATGGCAATTTAGGAAACATTAATGTCAAGAATTGGTGAACTCACAGAAGGTATAATTCCTTATTATTGATAAAATCAAAATCAGGAAGTAATCAATAAATTATATAATGTAAATATTAGCAATGAAAGGAATAGTTTAGAATATTTGACAAGGAAAAGCTTGGGGACGAGGGTCTCAAGATGACATCTGGAAAAAGTAGACACAAAGCCTTATCCCTACCCAAGAAACTATTTCCAATTGATACTTGCTGAGAATATGAAAGTCTTTGTCTAATGGAGTATCAAGCACATTCTAGGTCAGACTCCATGACCACAAGTAACTGGCCAACATGACAGATTCCATGTTTGTTGTTGGGATTTTTTTTGTTTGTTTTTGTGTGCATTTGTTTTATTTTGTTTTGGTACTTTTGATTTTATTGCTTTTTGATTTTTGCCTAGTTTTTTTTTGAGGGGAAAAAAATGACAAAACATTTGTAGATATGAAGGCAGGAATATTTGAGAGGCATTAGAGGAGGGGAAGAATATGATCAAAATACACTGTATGAAATTTTTAAGTAATTTAAAAATGACTATTAGTTCATGGGAAAAAGAATATTAATGATCTGTAACACGTGACATTTCCTTTAATAAATTTATTTCCCATGATTCCAAACTATCTTATGCTTTGTTCCTCAGCTCCAGTATAAAGATCAAAACTATAAGGCCACTCCAGTAACCATGACCCCAGAAATAGAGAGAGTGAGGAGGAACCAGGAGCAGCTGAGTGTGGCAAGTCATTCTGTTTTCTTTTATATTTTATCTAACAGGATGTATTTTTCTTTTTCAAAAAGACACACTGTGAATCAGTGGACCCCTATGCATTTGGGCATGCTTTCTCATAGTCACACATTGGAGGGCATAGAGTATGACTCTTGTGTGAGTCAGGAAGTCTGCATCATGCTTTCTTACTCAAGAGGACTTTATCCTGGTTGCTGGGACACAAGGAGCCATAAAAACCACATCTTTTCCTCTTTAACCCTTTAGTTTACTCCTAAATCTCTAAAATTGCATCTAGGTAGGAAGCCAGGAAATAGAGAGGTGTATGTCTTGGAAGGGGAAGCAATACTAAACATAGGACAAGAGAAGACGGCTTGATGGGCCCTCTACCATGCAGTGCCAAGGCAAGGCACCTCATAAATGAAATGGGAGACATCAGTCAGTCATTTAATAATCCACTGCAATAAAGTTGTCCTAGTTAACCGAGGGGGACCTCTGCTCTATGCTAGCCCCTCTTTTAATATTTTATGTGAACATCTGAGCTCAGCATTATTAATTTCTTTGATGGGTGGATGTGGAAAAATGATTTTGAGGAGTCAGAGACTATGCCAAGGATCCATGGCAAGTAAGGGCAGAGCTGGGACTTGAACTTAGGCCTCCTGGAATTTAGAAATCTCTGTAGGGTAACTCCAAGTAGTTGACTTTTACCTTTTGTCAACCTTTTTTTGGGGAGGGGGAACTTTCCTCAATAGTGAGAATAGCCTCTTTTTTTTTTTTTCAAAACTTGAGTTTTGAAAGACTTATAAATGTAAGAGTAAGTTCTCTAAGGTGGAGGAGGAAAATAAAAGGGAACATTTTGTATCTTTAAACCTCTAAAGGTAGAGGAAGAAGTCAGGGATGTTTTAATGGTGGGAACTAGGAGGCCAGAAGTAGACCAAAGCACTTTCCCAGTCTGCCATGGGGCCTTCATGCTGGTTTATTGCCTTAGCACCATTCTGATGTTTCTTTTTAAGGGTGTTACCTTATCTCCATTGCTTTTCTTTGTAAAGTGTATAGCTAGCTTTGGCATGAAACAGGTTGCTTATTAAAGATTCCCCTTTGAAGCAGCATTATCAGCTCTTCTTGATCAGTTGAGTTCAGCCTAAAGGAGGTCACTATGTTAAAAGCAAGATTTGAATCCCAACCCTTATGGTAGTCACTTGGAGCTCTTTATACTAGTTATTAAAATTCTTATATATCCTCTATAGGTCAAGTACAAAGGAGAGCAAAAACAGCCAACTTCCATTTCGGATCTACCAGAGCTGAAGAGAGTGAAAGAAAACCAGAAGAATATCAGCAATGTGGGAACATCTCAGTATTTATCATTTGTATTTAATGATATCAAATGTGTCAATATGCAGATGAGGGAATTGTATTAGAGCACAGGTTCTCAACCTGTGGGTCATGACCCCCACATATCACACATCCTGCATATCAGCTATTTACATTATGGTTCATAACAATAGCAAAACTATAGTTATGAAGTAGCATGGAAATAATATTATGTTTTGGGGGTTCCCTAGCATGAGAAGCTATATTAGAGGGTTGCTGCTTTAGAAAGGTTGAGAATCACGGTATTAGAGAGTGTCTGTACCGGAGCTGATGGTCTCAGCTGACCGGCAGCTTCTTCAGAGGACAGGGTCAGGTGGCAGGGGCTGTTGTGTGCAGTGTTGTATTGTGATGACTGTCCTGCAGTTTGTGGCATATCACCCTCGTCTTACTTTCATGCTGGTGATTGCTGTGGTTGCCTGCCAAAGACTGGGTCATTTCTGGCATCTTGGTCCTGCTTTCTAGTGTGCTCTGACTGCAGAGTTCCTACATGCCTGAGTTCTTGTTTGTCAGGTCCCTCCTGGCCCTTTCTCTCACTCATGATGATTATTGCTATGTTTCGGGGTGAAAATGGTGAAGTATGTGTGGTTGACTGGATATAGCATGTGAAATGGACCAGTTAATAGGTACTTGGCCCAAGGCAGCATTTTTACTTAGACTCATGGACTACTCTAGATCCCTCTGTTTATATAACCCACCCACAGTTCACTGAGAGCACCCTTTAAGGAACTCATTAACATACAGAGTGGGCTCCTTGGAAGAGGAAATTTAGAAATCTATTAATCTTCAAAGAAGTCTTTTATGCCTCAAACTCATAAAGCCATTTGACCAGTTTATGAGTCAAAGGCAGGTTATCATTTGATTCTTTTGCTGAGAGCTATCTTTTGGAGAAGTAGATGTTCATTTCTTCCTAGTCATACTTGATATGACTCTGTTATTATGAAGAAGGGATGTGGTTAGTGAGGAGGAGGAATGAAAAAGAGGCAAGCATGGTGTCTTTACATGACTCGCCACGGATCCTTTCAAGGCTCCGCTGCAGTTAATTTCTGAGAAAACACAGCCATGTGATTCCCTCTATTCAAACAAGACTCGTCACATCCACAAAGCATTTCTTCTCATACCCATCTGGGATTAAAGGCTCACTCCAGGCTCGCTAGTGATATATGTGAGCCTAGCCACACTGATTGAGAAGTGGTACGCTGCTATGCCCAAATGAAATAGATGCTTGAAGATGAAAGCATTTTAAGTCCCCTCCCCCTCCCTCTCCTCCCTTTCTCCTTTGTTTTAATGAGTTCCAGTCCTTGGCTAGTCCTTTAAAATTAAATATGATGTGATTCCATTTTTGTTGAACTGATTCACAATCTCCTATTTTCCTTCTCTGAAATGGTAGGTTTATTATAGAGGTCAACTGGGAAGGGCCACGGCTTTAAGCATAACTCCTGAAATGGAAAGAGTAAAGAAGAATCAAGAAAATATTAGCTCGGCAAGTGGTTTTAATTCATTTTGGACCATTGCAAAGGATATATCCTTTACAATTTACTTGTGTTGCTTATTGTCTTATGAATAAAGTCTATTTCCAATAAACACATTTACTATCACAGATGAATCCCAAAAGTTCTCACGATATCCATTTACATTATTGTGCAATCCCTCGTTAATATTCCTAGACTGATAGCTACGTCTATAGTTTATTTAAGCTAAGAATCATGTTATTTTATTCAATATCTTTGAAACTGACCAGGTCTTTATTGTATAAATTAAAAAAATTGTCATTTTACTAATGTGCTTCACTGAGCATGAGTTATTAAATGCTTTCTACAAATACATGTAAAAATGAGTAATTCAAAATAAGAATTCAGAAGATAAAAGGTTTAGTGCAGTTAATATCACTAAAACTAAATCAGGAAAACTGTTCACGGTAAGTATGCATAGGCTTAGTGAATTGCAGGGCTCCAGGGCTCCATGGCAGAAATCCCGGAAATGCCCACAGTTCTAGCCCTGAGCCCAGCACACCGGCAGATTTTCATGCCTGAGGGTCAGCACATGGGATTCATAGTTGACAGCTCTCTCATAGCATTCCCGTCCAGAGAGACTGGGCTTATTCAACATCAGTTGTCTTTAAGCTCTAACTGCTCAGAAGAAAACACAGAACTGCTCCTCGTGTTCCTCACTCTCTAGAGAGGGAGAAAAGGAAGGAAATCGGAAGACATCTCATGTACTTCCCTCAGCACTCTTAGAGTAGAACATTGCTTAGCAACAGAAAATATGTCAGTGCTCTGTTTCATGTTTTATTTGCCCCATTTAAATGTGCTGAGCAGGTCCGCTGGTGGTTATTTCCTGACTGTTGGGTACACGTGTTTGTTTGTTGTTGACAGACTTAAGTCCTTTATACAAGATTTTAAGGGGAATCATCAAGAGTGTAATTTTTGGTGACTATTCTGGAACAAAATGTAATCCACTGAAAGAAAAGCTACCTGGGAAATAATTCTGCACATGACTCACCCATTTGAAAATGCTATGCAGCTTTTAGATTCTAGTTATCCAGTTATAGGAATGTCTGCTGTTTCCTTTGCAGGTGAAATACACACAGGACCACAAGCAAATGAAAGGCAGACCATGTCTGATCTTAGATACACCTGCCTTGAGACATGTTAAAGAAGCACAAAACCATGCTTCCATGGTAGGATGCGAAAAATCATTGTCTCCATGACTAAAACATACTAAGGAATGGCAAGACCTGTGTTTGGATGGCATAGTTCACTATTAATCTGGACAACTAACAACACATGGGCATGGGAATGAGCCCTTGGGGCAGGGTGTTATAACTACACTGAAATGTATTGAAAATATTTACTCTAATAAAATAATTTCCCCTCCATGATTTTTGGTGTGTTTTTATTTCTAACTTGATAATTATAAATACATTTGTAAATGACATTCACCTAGACTTTGTTTTTTTTTTTTACTTAATTTTAAGACTTATTTTGGTATATTTACTTATTATAAAGAATATTTTTGAGTGTGTTTCAAAAGCAGTTTTGTATCAATTTTTTTACCATAAAGTTTACCCATTTAAAGTGTTTAACTTAAGCTAGTATAATTTCAGAGTGTTAACAATTATTGCCCTCTTTAAATTTCAGTACATGAAAAGAATGTATGTTTTATAATATACAAATTTTTTTATAATTATATATGAAATTTTACACAATATATATAACTCTTAATCTAATTTTAAATAGCACTGTCATCTTGAAGAATTATGCTCCAATGACTAATCACTATTGTATATTACAGGTGAAAGACAGGAAAGCAATTCATAGTCAAACTGTGTGTTTTATACAATAACTGATGTTTTTAAGTAATTGTCTTTTATATCTTACTAATATATAGGTTTGCATATCATTTAAAGGAGATGCTATTTATAGTGTTTAAAAATATAAAATTATCGGTGCTTGGTTTCTGACATTGTTTTTGGGGTATTTGTGCAAAACATATTATACCCTATTATATTTATTGTATGTAATAACCCAGATGCACTTTATGTGGTCTATCATTTTATAAAAATTTTGTGAGACAATCAGGAATTTCAGTTTGAATTAATAATACTTTTTTTTCTTTTTCAGGTCAAATATCATGAAGATTTTGAGAAGACAAAGGGGAGAGGCTTCACTCCCATTGTGGATGACCCTGTGATGGAGCGGGCGAGGAAGAACACCCAGGTTGTGAGCGATGCTGCCTATAAAGGGGTCCAGCCTCATGTCGTGGAGATGGATCGGAGACCTGGGATCATTGTTGGTAAGCGTGTGGTCTTCTCGCGGATATGCATGGGCAAAAGACTGTGCCCACTCTAGAACTAGGTTCCACATTCATCTCACCTCACAGGTTTGGGTAAATTCCAACTAGATCACAGGTAGAATGCCCTGGCATCATGCTGAAAGGGACCCAGGGATTTCAGTATTGCCAATACTTTCTATTTTCAAGAGTTCTGTGTAATATCGCCTTGTCAAGTAGCATCGTCCCTGAGAGTAGTGATTATAATGGTTGGACATTCTGCTTCCTGGAGCTTGTGTGCTTGCTGGGTGAAAGTGTTGTCCTGTAGACATCGTGTCCATGGGAGACAGAAGAGTTACTTCCCGTTTAGGCTCTTTTGTCATTAAACAGAATCTGATGGTATTCTATCACACAAATTACTTGTATTCTTGAACTGTGTTTCTGAGCTAGGATATTTGGGCACCACCTGAAAGCCTGGTTGTTTAGAAAGGAGCCCCTTTTTCATTGTGTCTTTTTCTTACAGTCAGTCCAGGGACATCCTAGAGAATGTGGCTAGAGCTATCAGCAGGAATAAAGCTGACATAGAAGCAGGCCCGAAAGAAAAGCCATCAAGTCTCGGCATAGATCACAAAGTTGTGGCAGGAGCATCTGGAGGCAGTTGGTCACATTGCATCCGTGCCTAGGAAGCAGTGAGGGCTGAACACTTGTGCTCAGCTCACCCTCTCCCTTCCATCCACTCCAGGGCCGCAATGCATAGAATGGCACCATCTGCGTTTAGCCTGGCTCTCCCCACCTTAGTTACCTCAACAAGATAATTCTTCCCAGGTGCGTCTAGGGATGTGTCTCCACGGAGGCTTTAGATTCTGTCAAGTTGACCTTACAAGTTGCCATCCCAGTCAGAGAGGTTTTGGCGACCACGGTATACACCTTTCAGTAACCTCTCTGTTAGATTACCTTCCTCTTCAAGAGAAGGGCTTCTGCTGGAGTGTCAGAGCGGTGAAAGGGTGTAGAGAGGTGGGTTGGCTGGGGAAGCACACATTTCACAGAGTAACATCTAGTCTAAAGTGAGAGTGCTAACATCAGAGCCCCGAGTGACTTGGATCCTTACCAATGGGAAGCAGAGTATTTTCCAAAGAAACACTCCAGGCCTATTTGTAGGCTATTGATAGCTTCACTCATTTCCCCAGGTTGATTACTTACTGGGTCATAGTAAGATGGATGGATGAATTGTGATGTTTTCAGTAAAAGTGATGCAGAAGTAGAGTTTCATTGATTTGTGCTAATAACTCATAAGACAGAGTGGTGTGATTCATCTCACCCTGGGGTCCTACAAAGACGAGGGACTAGGAATGATGGTGAAATCATTGCTAAAAGTGATGAAGTTGTCTAGACAGGGCTCTCAGTTATTATTTATATGATTTTCAATAGCACTTATCACTATTTTTTAAAATATAGATTTATAACTAAAATTATTTATTCAATGGGCAATCTAGGAGTCAGTTTCTTATGGGGAAAAATCAGTGTCCATGAAGGCTTGCTTATAAGATCATAAAACAAAATACATTTAACCAACACTAAACGTCCCAGTGAGCCAGGGTCTACATCATGCATGGAAATACAAGTCCATAGATTTGCTGATCAGTGCAGACCAAGGCTGTTGATGCTGCTCATTTTTGTTGTGGAGTTCTGCTGCTGCTGTTTACTAGTTAGATGAACTTGGCAGGGCTACTGAATCCTTCTTAGTCTCAGGCTCCTTATCTATGCAATGATGACAACAGCAGTGCCTACCTACAGTAGTAGATACAAGTTAGGCCATAACAGAGAATAGTGCTTGGCATGTATCCCACAGTATAGCATTGAGAAGAAAGTCTTAGTTTTAGTTCTCTAATTATGCTATCTTAAGCTCCCCTCATTCTTCCATAATTGGGTATTTATTTCCCAGTTTTGTATCACTGCACAGCCCTCTTCGGTCCAAGCATTATGACAACAAATGCATTCAGAAATTATTAAACTTGAGTTTTGCCTGAAGCTACAATAAAAGAAGGGAGGGCACACTGGCTGCTGTGTTTGTTAGCCAGATGTCTGTCATTGTGACAAAATATTTGAGAAATCAACTTAAACCAAAGAGGAATTGTGTTCATTTGTCTGACAGCATGAGGTTAGAGCCCATTGTCTTTTGACTCTCTTGTTTTGGGTCTTGTGGCAGGGCAGTGCAGGGTAGTCAGAGTGTGCAACAGAGAAAGATAGCCGCTGGAAAACAATGAAGAGCTGGGTGGGCTTGTCCCAAGGTGGTCTTAAAAGGAACGCCCCTGTTACCTAACTTCCTGTCACCAGGGATCACCTCTTAAAATTTCTACAACTTTGAAAAATGTCACAGGCTAGTGAAGGTGTCTTCAATACATGGGCCTTTGTGGGAACACTTCAGATATAAACTATGGTGACAATGTGGTAACTACTCTATGATTCATTGAGGGCAGAAAGCACATTTGCACATGCCTACATGCCCCATCCCTCATGGTTCCTTGTTGGAATCCTTTCTACACAATTGGGATAAATGTGTCCTGTATGGCTTTATTTGTTCCCAAGGACCCCACCAGTCTTAGAATGAAAACTGAACCTGCCACTTGTCTACATTTCTAGCATTCTTTCCTGTTACAGGGAAAGGATAGTTTTAAACAAAAGCATTTCTGTCATTTCTCATGACTACTCAGGTGTCCTCAGGCAGGGACGTGAGCAGATGTTGCCTGTCCTTGGGTGAAGCACAGGGGTGCTGGGGTTTGGGGATGCTATAGAACTGAACATGGCAGCCATGTGTGAATGGCTGAGCCATAGGTGCTTCATGGAGACTCTCATGCTGGGCAGTGAAGAAACCTGGCTGTTCACATTTGATGAAAGTGAGGACCGCTCCCCATTTCTCTGGCTCTGAAGTGCACTGGCCACTTTTAACATGTTGCGTTTGCTTGACCGCTTCTCTTGCTGACTTTTCAAAACTCCCTCTTCATCTCTTGGTTTCTTCCTTTTGGTGAAAGACCTCAAAGTATGGCGTACAGATCCTGGCTCCATCTTCGACATTGACCCCCTGGAGGACAATATTCAGTCTAGAAGTCTCCATATGCTCTCTGGTATTGTTTGAGTTCCTCTCTGTTTGCCTAGGTTTTGTTTGAAAGTGAACGATGATGCATTATAGACTTCCACTGTGGCAAACACGCCATGGAAATTGAAAGCTGAGAATTCAGAAAATGCAAGAAATGTACTATGTCACTTTAGAATAACATTAGTTATTTATGAAAACAAAACTTATAAAAGGAACTTGGGAATAAATCCTACATTAGTTTGTCCTAGATTCATTTAAAACGGTGTCTACAGCATACTTACATTTGCCTTTCATTGGTAAATATGATTCTATAGGCTTTCTGGGACTGCGGGTCTGGTTATTTGGCTTGCAAAGAGCTTCTGAGACAGAAGGGAGGTTTGTTTCTTGAAATACAGTATTTTAGAGTCAAGATTCAAAACGTATACACATAACAACAGGAAGGTTTCTCTACAGCGTCATGCAAGCTTTCCAATTAAACTTTCAAGAGTTTTGCTTTTTGCTTTTCTCTCTGAATTTTTATACGTGCATTTTTCCCCATGGAGGCTTATTTGATTGTGAGCTTGGATGACATGTCTATCATTAAAAGGGGAAAAATGAATGATTTGGTATAGTTACAGCATGACCAGACATTTAGACTTTTAAGCCATGTTAAATAATATGGTTTGAAAATTACTATCTAATTTTACAGTCTCAGAAAAACACCAAAATACAAATATCATGTACTCAAGACTACTTGAAAGCAAGTATTTAAAGCAAATGTTCACTTTCAAAGTATATATATATATATATATATATATATATATATATATACTTTTCTAGTGTTTGCTTAGTGATTACCTGTCTCCTATCCCTTATGTCTCTTAAAAAACAAACAAACCCTACAGACTAAATGAGAAGAAATGTCCTTTAGGTCCCATAAGTATGTGATGCAGTCCATGCTGAGTTTGGGGTGATTCACCAGAACCTTAGCATAGCAGAGCTCTGGGATTGTTATTTAACCAGGAACTGTTTTGCTTCCCCGTGAAGCTTTGTTTGTTGTCATGTTCTTATGTTGAATATTCTTCCTCTGATGTAGAAAAGGCGAGTCAGTACCAGAGACACCTGTCTCGTTCCCAGTCCAGCAGCACTTTTGGTACAGGTCTGGGAGATGACAAGTCGGAGATCTCCGAACTCTACCCTAGCTTTTCATGCTGCAGTGAGGTAACCAGGCCGTCTGACGAAGGAGGTATCAAACCACAGCCTTTTAAAACTAACTCACCTCTCAGGTGTGCACCAGAGTGTCTTGTACAGACTTTCACCTGTGCACAAACAGCTTGGGTGTACTTGGAATTTTAATTCAAAGTTTAAAAAGATAAGAATCTTTTGCTTAAAACTACTAATTTGTAGTTCTGCATGCTTCACTGTTGTCCATATAATGAACCGTAACAACAAAGGGTCCTGGAAGACTCACTACAGGGGTGCATAACTGGTGTGTGTGTCATGGATATGCACAGTCTTAGTAGACACCAGAGCTCTGTGTAGTTCCTGTATGGCTTCCATTAGGGGGAGAAAATCAATCTCACAGCAACACTTGAGTGGTTAAGAGATTGCTATAAAATGGTGTGTGTTTTAATACTGATATATATTTATTGAGTTACAGCTTGCCAAAAAGAAATGGCATGTAATACTTGGAATGTAAGATTTCTTTTTTTTTTAAGTAGGAAAATATTGTTGGTGGTAATAATCATCACTTTGTTGTGAATTCCACTTCTTTTCATGTGGTTTTTCTTTTCTGTATCAAAGCTAATGGATTGCTTGTAGAACTTTCAGTGAATTCCATTAGGATGTTACATGGTAGCTGTGGCTGATAAAGCTGTTATTAATAACAAGACTCAGTGCACTGGGAAGGCACGGAGACAGCTCAAATACTGTGAGTTTTCTTGTCAAAGATCAGACTGCTGACGTTGCTAGGTAGGAGTCTGAAGTTAAGTAGTTGAATACCTAGGGGAAGGAAGCAGCATTTCTGAGGACAGCTCTTGTTGTCAAGTCATTGTCTTTATTCACCACAATGACCCATTATGAACATAAAATCAGTCATACTCCTTAAACTTGAATTGTAAACACAGTCTGGCTTGAGATTGCTAGAGGATTTGTTGGAGATGGAGGACTTACTTTTATTCATCCTTTTTCCAAGACAGAATCTTGCTATATATAAACTCAGACAGGCCTCAGTCTTGTAGTCCTCCTATCTCAAGCTCGAGGGCTTAGATTGTAGTGTCTGTAAGATTATCTTCAGCCCTTTTTTATGCAGTTCCAAAGAAACAATTACGAACTAATTTTGCTTCATTGTAGACAAAAAGCTGGTTGTTCGCTTTCTTTAGGGTCTGGCTTATTCATGAAGGCTTCTGTAACTATTTCAATTATTTTTCTTCTTTTTGTGTGGGAATTACAGACTCTTCCTTCAGTGCTTTTCAAAGTTCTGGATGCACACACTACCACTGATGCTTGGTGAGATAAACACAAGAAGCCAATATAAGAAGTAGTGTGGTCAGTGACACTTAGCATCACCCAGAGTGTTTGCTTCAGTGGTGACTCTTATATTTCATGTGTGCACAGCAACACAGCTATCACTCATCAGACATACATTTGCACCAGCCAAGAGCTTGGATCTGTAATGCATTCCACAGTGAGCAAAAGAGAGAGGGATCTACTGCAGGGCGGGGGGCGGCATAGCCTCTGGTGGGGGACCCTGATATTAAACAGACACAAAAATGCTACTACATAGATATAAGCAGAGTCAGCGATATGTGCAGATGGAACAGGGCCTAAAGGGTAGTTGACAAGCAATTCCGTTTAGCCTTGATGTTAGAGAAGACTTCCTCAAGTAAGGAAAGCGGTTCTGACTGAGCAGAGTACTGTGAAGTCGTGACATTGGCTCGTTCAAATAGAAGTGTCCGCTAGACCATTAAAATTCAGAGAGTGCACTGGTGCAGTATTCCGAAGCCCTCTTCCAAGTCTGCGTATGGCCTTGGGTGACTCCACGTAGACACAGAAAATTCCGAACTGAGGAGATCTTGTCTCTTTCTACTTCCCATGTAGATTAGATCTATGTAAGTCACTCTTAGTGTCCTTATTGTTGTCTAAGTTCTCTGGGATTGTGGTTTGTAGACTGGTTTGCATGGGGACCTTGGGTGAGGGTTGAAAGGGGGAAGAAAGAGGCAGGGAGATGAGCAGAAAAAAATGTAGAGCTTAATAAAAATAAATTTTAAAAAAAGGGAAAAAGAAGAAAAAAGAAAATTCGGAACTGCTTACTCCAGGAGCCTCAGCTCCCATCTGCAGTAGAGATGCCCGGGCTAGCCTGGGTCACTACTTTTTCTCTCCCAAGGCTGTAAAACCCACTGCTGTTAGCCATGTATAATCTCCTCTTGCCTTTCAAATCACTGTTGTGTTTTTCCTCAGACTATTTAAAAAAGAGAATCAATTTCTATTTGAGGTTGAACTGAATGAGATGATGTCTCTGTTGAGAAAAAGTACCAACAAATATTCTTTTGCTTCTATTAGATTTTGAAGAATAGAGCTGAAAATAGCTTGTACTCTTTCTGTCTCCTCCTGTTCATTGAGATTATAGGCAGGTGCCATCTTGCTCATTTAGGAAGAAGTTTAAAAATATTTTTTGATGGTCTGGAGAGAGTTCTGTGGACAAACCACTTGCCATGCAAAGTACAGTTTGGTTTCCCAGAAACCACACTAATGCCCAGTGAGTATGGTGGCCCTTCATGATTTCAGAAGGAGAGACAGAGAATCTTTGGATCAGGCTGGCTAGCTAGACTATATTGGTAAGTTCTGAGTTCAGGTGAAGAGTAAGTGAGGAAGACTACAGTTGTTAACTTTGTCCTTCCATGCGCACATTCATCCAAACACATGAGGACATGCATACACACACACATATTACATACATACATACATATACATGTATACACTGTCCATTTACTTATGTGATTCTCTTGTTAGTGAGTGATTAGTGTCAGGATGGAATCTTGGGCTTCCTGCCTGCTAGGTAAACACTCTACCACACTCCCAGACCAGAAACGTTATTTAAATTGAAGGGATTTTCTACTCTGAGCAAGGTGGAAGGAGGTGTATTTTTGACATCACAGGCAGTGATGGTTATTGGGTTGAAGAAGGCCTTCTGATGTCAAATGGACTCTTTTGAGGTATTTGTAAGTTTTTGCTGTTTATAGGCACCTTTTACAAGGATAATATACTCTTGATTTCGGGACACTATACCTAGTTTTCCAGGAAGGCATTGAGGTATGAAGTAGAAGTTAAAATGTAGTAAAAGTTTGATGATATCAACTCAGGGGATTCAACACTAGAAGGGATCTATGACCCTTAGAGAAGTCTTTATGACACATAAGAATATGTCCTTGATTTCCTTCATTTTAGGTGAAGCAAAGCATAGCCAATGAGATCCACCTTGTCTGTGTTCAAGTGAATAGTGACATACACATTTCTGTATTCAAAACTACCCCCAACGACCAAATTATGGTTATGGGTCTGAGGTCGTTTAGAGTTTTGCTAGTCTGACCATGAGTAAATTTTAATAAATAAGAGATTTTATTAAATACCAGCCAGGAACATGGGTACTGGCCAGGTCCATACTGGAGACTTGTACTTAGATTATGGCCCTGAATTACATTAGTCAGGGGTTTACAACGGCAAAACTCACAAGACTATGTGCTTCGTGCCTTCATGCAATCAGAGGAAAGCGTATATCCTGACGTATTTCCTGTTTATGTACTTCCTACTTACATGTCATCAAGTGTCCATCCTGTGCAACTGGGGCAACCAAATTGTTTACAAAGATGAAAACACACGGCTTGTTATCGTACATGAACAACAGCCCTAACGTTCCAGGAAATGATCTGTGCTTGTACATTTTAACTCTGGCTTCAGACTTCAGTGCCTACCTGGAAAACTAGGAAGTGTTCCTTAATAAAGAGTATATTATATATAAGTGGAGTTTATAAATTAGAGACATATTTGTTTAATAGATGTCTTAAGCACAGTAATTTAAACTTAAGGCATAATGTTAGCCATCACACTACCCTATCTCCTTTCAAATCTTTACTTTCTTGGGCTTACAATTTGCTAAAAGACAGCTGCAACTTCTCAAGTCATAGAGCCAACCTCTTTGGAATCATTCTGCCCTTCTGTCCTTTATTCATTCTCCACGATTAGAAAGTCTTATCATGTCTGCCATGCAGAGCCTTTCCTAGTGCTGCTTGTGTTACCTCTCCCACTGCTCTGAGAACATACCTGAGCCAATGGCTGGCAGAAGTGACATAAGGGAGGTAGGTTTCATTGTGGCTCAGGGTGGAAGAGGTTATACAGCCAACCATGGCAGGAAAAGTGTGATTGTATTCATGGTGGCAGAAGCTTGTGGCGAGGACTTTTCACATCTTGGTTAACCAGGAAGCAGAGAGCTTGAACCACAGGCAGGGTTCATCTATAACCCTCAAAAGCTGTTTTCCTCCAGTGACCCACTTTCTCCAGGGAGGCCTGCATCTTAAAGGTTTCATAACCTAAAACAACCCAGAAAATAAGGGCCACAGGACTGGGGAGACTTCTCAGTGGGTAAAATTTCTGCTGCATAAGCATGAAGCATGAGGATCCGAACTCAGATCCCCAGCACACATGTCAAAATCTAGGTATGATGATGCACGCCTGTAAGCTCAGTGGTAGGAAGCAGAGCCTGGAGGATCCTGTGTGCTCTCTTGGCAACCAATCTAGCCAATCAATATATAAATAAAGTAGAAAGTGATCAAAGAAAACACCTTGCATTGATCTCTAACCTCCATGAATTCTCAAGCACATGGAATATCTTTGTGAAATAAACTCTCTTGTAGAAGGCCTGGAAGTGAACTTTCACACTTTGTTTCAACGTCTTGATGTTTCAATGACATTGAAATAAAGCTGAAAACCACTTGAAGTAGGAACATTCCCAGAGGGATCCCTCCCCCCCACTTTCCTGCTTAGGAAGGGAAGAGATAGAATTCATGACCTCTTGGAGGCTTTGAAAAGTAGGATTGCCTTTGAAATGCATGCTGTGCTGGGCTCTGGTGAGGAGGAGCTGATTGATTGAAAGACAGGATTTGATGGTGATGACAACTGTTTGGTGGAAATAATTAGTGTCATTAGCAGCAACGGTCAATCATGTGCCTGTGTTTAAACTCTGTCCCCAGAAATTGAAATGCATTTTCTAACACTTGCTAGAGGATGAAGAAAGTGGAAAATGTTCTTATGTATTTCAAATGCTCTTTTTTTTTGTCTAGATTTTCTTGATTCCTTTAAATTTGAGCGTGTAGGATCTTTACATGATTACAATGTGTTATATCTAGAAAATGGTCCTTTTATATATTCAGTCATCCCCTGCTGTAGAGGGGACATATGTGGCAAAGCCATGCTGTATATCAGGACTCTGAGCCTTGGGTCCTGACCCTGGCTCTGATTTCCTGTGCACAGCAGACAAGAGTGTAGGCACAAGAGTGTTCTGAGATATTTCATGCTTCTTTAGCTAAGTGCCGTAAATTTCAGTGAACTCTTTTCCTTGTCTCTATGACAATGTGTTTATGTTCCAAAGCCATCTGTTCAGCTTTACAAGCTAGGTGGCTAGGCAGCTGTGAGGGGCAGTTCCTGGGGTCCCTCTTAGGAGAGAGGGGGAGATGCTGATCGTTAGGACAAAGGCTTAGATAGTCGTCTTGTTTCCTTAAAGAGCAGTGCAGCATTTGGATTTCATTGTTAACCCAAAAGAATTCTCTGAATTTTCTATTTTCTTGTTGCTTCGGTTGTTTCTCATGCCAGTTGCCCATCTTGCTTTGATTGCTGAACATTTTCATTCTCTGTGATTATCTGGAACTCGCTTTGCTTGCCAGGCTGTTCTTTGATGGATTAAGTTACTAAAGGGGCTTCCTTGGATATCTCTATTGTGCTATTTTGATTCAATAACAGAGGATTTTATTTAAACTTCATCCAATTTTATTTTGATTCTTTAATAGCTGAAATCATCTCCACTGCCTTCCAGTGTTGTCCTTTGCTTGCTTTTTGTCTGACACACATGCCGTCTGGTGGACACGTTCCTTATGGTCTCCTTTGATCTTGTGTTTGTCTTTATTTTACTTGTCTACATGGTGTATCTGCCTCCCGGTACTGCTTTGTGTTTCACTGGCTTTCCTTCCCTTGCTGTCCTCTGTTGCTGTGAGAAGTTTTAAAGTGTTTGTAATCGCAGCTATTCTTCGCTGTTCTCGGTATGAGCGTGTGCTCAGTTTGGCTTCAGGTATTTTCCGTGTTTCTGTTCCTTCTGCAGTGCATCAAAGAGCATAGGGGTGTGCTGGTGAATGAAAAACAGGTGCCCTTTCCAAAACAGACTTTTCAGCTTTCCAACCTGTGAACTTTCTCCCAGTCCTTTCCGCCTTTCCTGACTCAAAGAAAATGTCTGAGGTTCATGGAGCTTAACCCAGCCTGGCCAAGCTGTATGTACAGTACCACTTATGTGTTTAAAAAAGAGTAGATTTTTAAGAGAGGGTTCAGTATTTTCTAAAATTCTGACCCACTTTTCCACAGGTGAAAACAAAGAACTGCACTAATTAAGAAGAGAATCGCCCTCAAGATTTGGTGGTGCAGTAACTTTGCCTATTGCCATTTATCTAGTATCTTCCATATGTGTGAGATACTGGAACACACAAAGAAAAGATACAGTTATTGTCTTCACTGAACTCACCATATTCTGCATGGTGAACCAGATACATGGTGTTCTGGAAGGCATTGCCTCTGATTAGAACTGACCAAGTAGAAAATAGATAAGGGGATTTGGAGACAGAAATACTGACATGGATAACAGAGGAGCACAATGGGGGCCTGGTTTGGCACCTCTTGTGCCCAGGGCCTTTGTGGGTCTAGTAGATGCCCAACTAGAGTATGGGCAGCATGGAGCCCCTTCAGCAGAGATGGGATCTCGCAGCATGTAACCCTGGTCCTTGGGCTTGCCTGTAGATGATAGGTTATTTGGAGGAGCACCTACCCAGACTTGCTGGGCTCTCCTTTGAGGTTTAGTGTTTTACTAAGAATGTGGTTCACATTTGTTGCATCTAAGTCCCACTAAAGGCTTCTTAGATAGAGGAGCAAATGGTATAGAAACAGCATTGTGAATTTTTGTTGCAAACTGTATTGTTTTTATGTCATTATTGTTTATATGAAGAACAGGTATGGTGAAAACCAAACACCTTCTTTTCGAACAACTCCCAGACTCCAGCAGGAGAAGAATGACTAGATGTTTAGTAGGCATCTTAAATCTCACATCTGAAAACAAAATCTTATTTCTGATTTCTCTCCTCACCCTACATGTTTTCTCTTTGTACTTACCTGCTCAGCTGTGATTATTTAATACTTTGGGAAAAACCTTGGAGGCAATGTTACCACCTTTCTTCCTCCCACAATTCACATTTAGTTCACCCAATGGATGGCTTTGTCTTCAAAATAATGTATGTCCATGTGTAACACCAGTGAGTCACTTCTCATTTCTCCTGCTATATTTTGAGAATCACTGTCTGGATGCATTGAGCTTATAGAGCTAGGCTCCTGCTCTCTCTAGTTCCATCCTTAGCCATATTGCTCTGCTCTGGGCTCGCTCCACTATCAGAGACTTTCTTTCAAAAGCTGTATTTGATCTCAATAGATTCTTACTTCAAATACTCCAAAGACTCCTGGTCTCACAGAGGAAAACTGAAAGACCATAGTCCACAAGGCACTGCATGATCTGGGCCTTGGTTCTGACTTCATCTTCATTTTCCTCTTTTACTGTGACCATGCAGCCCTCCTGGCCATGTCATCTTGCCTATTATCCTCCTCCTCTAGCCTTCCCAATCACTGGTCTCCTTGCCTAGAACACTATTTCCTCCAGTGATTTTATTTCTTGCTTACTTCAGTCATCTAATTAAATGTCAATCAATCAGAAAGACTTTCTTTGGTCATACATCCCATATACACTCCATGTGTATATGGATGTTTTCATCTGTGTCTCTGTCTGTGTACCACTTGCATGCCTGGTTGCCCATGGAGGCCAGATAAGGCGAGGTGAGAAGAGGATACGTGATACCCTTTGGCTGGAGTTACAGGTAGTTGGAAACTACCGTGTGGGTCCTGGGAATCAGTTCTGGGTGCTCTGGGAGAACAGCCAGGGCTCTCAACCACTGAGCCATCTTTCCAGCCCTACTTCCTGACATTTAATTAATAAATTTGCATACTTTCTCTCCCAGAATCCAAACTCAATTAGGATATAATCTTTTTGTCTTCTTACTATTTATTTGATCTCCATTGTAGAACTGTCACCTGGTATATTTATAATGAATAAATATCACTGGGTATATAAATATGTTCAACTGAAAGTTTAACCTGGAAGATAAAAAAGCAGTTTTGCTGCATGTGTTAAATCGATAAAACTTGACATTATTATTACTCTCTAATTAAAATTTGTTTGAATTTGAAGACAATACTACTATTTATAATTTTAAAAATATTAAGATGGATTACTGGGATATAACATTGGAGATTATGCTTATTACAAATCTTGAGACAACTAACCTTCCATAACCAAGATAGCAGAAAATAATTTCTGCACTAATACTCTGCTTTCATGTAACTACTTCTGAACTCATTGTTTTATTTTGCTCATGGCGTCCTCCCTGCCCCAAAAGTAGAAGTGCCGATCAGTATTTCCTCCTTATGCTCTGGTTTGTTAGGGGGTCATGAACTCTGTGGGTACAGTGGAGGTTTGACAATGTCATTTAGCTATGTTAAAAAAATGGGGAGTATGGTGAGAAGGGATGATGTACAGGAGGCTAAGTGTGAGGAAAACAAGATTCTTCAGTTTTCCATGACAATGTCATTAATTCACTTCCTATTAAACTTGGAGCAGGAAAATCAAATACAAGGAATATTAATAATAATAAGCTACTAATATATGCAAGTAATAAACACATGTCCACTTAGCTGTATTTCCAAATGTCTTTTAATGTGAATGTTACCCAGAGGCTAATATTCATTGAGGAGTTTTTAAATGTATAGATGAGTTTTTGGCGCCTAGTCCAAGGTTATTATCTTTTAACCATGAGCACAGTTTTCAAATAAGACAGTCTACTGTACTAGAAAATAATTCTCTGGTAGAGGAAACATTGATGTACTCTGGGGGGGGGCAGGTAAGACTATTACAGAAAATAATTTGAAGGTTTCCAAGAAAGTATAAATAATTACTGTATAATACAGTAATCTTTTTCCTAGGTATATACCCCTAAAGAGATGAAATCAGATTCTTATAAAGCATTCCCATGTTCAGTGCAGCATTTTTTTAAACTCAGCTAGCAATCTTAATGTTCATCGAGGGATGCATAAAGAAAATGAAGAATAAAATACAGTCTTAAAAAGGGGATGTTGCCATTTTCTAGAACATGGCGGAGTCAGAGGACACTGAAAAACATCACATGATCTCATTTGTGTTTGAATTATAAGTAAAAAAGATTAAATACACACAAATAGGGAAGAAAGCCGTGGTCACGATGGTAATCTGGGAAGGAAGAGGAAGAGAAAGACGGTGATGACGAGAGGGTGTAGCGTAGCGGATATGCGAGGCTAGTGCAGCTAGAGACCTAATGTGCACCATGAGCTGGACCTCGGCGTCTGTCACACACGTGAGCGTCAGCAGGTTGTGATGCTCATCACACAAGGGTGTGAGATGAAAGGTTTGTTAGTATCCTTCTTCATGTTAGTCATTTTACTTCTGTATTTGTAGGCTTCCGGTATAAAAAGATTTAGCTCTTAAAAGAAAGCTTCTGGTCTAGAAATATTTACCTTCATTTAAAAATAGATTTAGTTCTATTTTCAGCCACATTTCAACTTTATGACCCCAGTTTCATCCTCTTCAATCTAATTTCTTTCTGACTAGGATTTTATAAAGAAAGTTATTTCAACTAGAGACTTTCAATGGCTATTTCCCAGCTGAATTTTGGTGTTATTTCTAAACTGAATTTGTAATGTTTGTTTGTATCTGTCATGATGTTTTATGTCTTTTGAATTTTGAGAGCGTTTCTGACTATGTAGCTTTTGCTGACCTGTGACTCAGGATCTTCTGTTGTTAGTTTCCTAAGTGCTGGTGTTCTAGGTGTGCGTTGTCACACCTGGTGAAGTGAGTGCTGACATTCTAGGTATGCATTGTCACACCTGGTGAAGTGAGTGTCGGTGGTCTAGGTGTGTATTGTCGTATCTGGTGAAGTGGGAATTGGCATTCTAGGTGTGTATTGTCATATCTGGTAAAGTGGGTATTGGTATTCTAGGTGTGTATTGTCATATCTGGTAAAGTGGGTATTGGCATTCTAGGTGTGTATTGTCACATCTGGTAAAGTGGGTATTGGCATTCTAGGTGTGTATTGTCATATCTGGTAAAGTGGGTATTGGCATTCTAGGTGTGTATTGTCATATCTGGTAAAGTGGGTATTGGTATTCTAGGTGTGTATTGTCACACCTGGTGAAGTGGGTATTGGCAGTCTAAGTATGCATTGTCACATCTGGTGAAGTCGTTTCTTTGCTATTTTTATTTATGTCTAGATAACTTTGAAGAATTGATGGCTGATAGACCAAATTTCTATTGTGAAATTAATTGATAAGAAAATGAATTTTTGTTTCTTTATAACATAAAACCCAATCAGTAGATTAACACATCATTATGCAATCAGTATATATAGCTTATCAAATGTACAAGTACATATTAGGCAGATAGTTTTTCTGGATAAAATAGAATTATATTGCAATCTGAATGAGAAACAAAGAATGCTTTCTATTTTTTTACCTCCCTTCCTCCCCCTTCCTCCCCTTCTCCATCTTCATCTCCCTCTCTCTTTTCCTCTCTTCTTCTCCATTCTTTATCTCTTCTCATCAGAGTCCTAAATGGCTCAAAAGAAATTTTAAGAAGCCATTGCCTCAGAAGGAATATCACTTTCTGAGATCCGATTTTGCTTTCCCCAACGTGAATGGATTACTGATACCACAATTTCTACAGACGTCTTTGGGAACATCTCACTAATAACACATGTATTGCTTATGGGGCTCATCCCCCAACATTATTCCAAAACCCGGCATAAATTGAGTATAGACAGAGTAAAGCCTTAGAGCATGATTAGCCTGCCTTCCTCATCATCATAAGCACTTAGGTGCGTTCTCCCTCCTTTTTCTCCCTGTCATCCCAATCTTCCACCAGCAGGAATCACAGACTGATCTTCTTCAAACTTCAGTGCGTCACTTCTGGAAGTGTCTCTGCTCCTCAGACCTCAGTGCCCTTGAACTTCCTGAACTCTCAGTGACTAGTCAGAAATTGACCTTAAAGTCTTGGTTTATCTGCTGTGATTATTTTTTGTTTTATGATAATCAGATTTGAGTCTGGACTTATATGACAGGCAGCAAAGCATGTGGCCATTGTTTAGTGTGTGGGATTTTTAGCCCCAGTAGGCATGATGAGGGAAAGGCAGGTGCAGCAGATGAAGGTCAGGTGTCCACTGTGGCTTCATCCCAGGCTTCAGATTTGCACATGAACTCCAAGTTTCAGCAGTTATTCTACCACAGTGATGGTTGGGTATGCCTTCAAAACTTGACAGTTTTAACTAAATTCTAGATTGTGTCCTTTTGTGTTAAAGTCTATTAGTTGCTGGGTTACTGGGTGAAATAACTGTTTCTTGAGTAGTTGTCTCCAGAACTTGGCATTAAAAACAAGCAAACTAAAACCTGGAGGTCATCTGCCTTGTTTCTGCCTTCTTCAGAAGAAGCAAAGAATTTCTTAGCATTAAAAGGCATACAAAATTTGTATTACTGTTGGTTTGAACGTAAACTTTGTGGATTTAGGTTCCACTTGTGTTTTATGGGGACTCAGGTGCTACACAATAAAAATATATCTTTAAAAGCTATTTAAGAGGTCCTGAGATGGATCCGCGGGTAAATGTTCTTGCTACCAGGTCTGATGATCTGAATTAAATACCTGGGTCCCACAGAGTGGAGAGAGAAAACTGATTTCCATACGTCATCCTCTGACCTCTAAACATCCCATGGCATGTACCCACTAAATAAATGAATTTATTAAATGTAATAAATCAAAAGTTATTTAAGCAGAACTACTTTTATTTTGGAGGGGGGCAATTTTTTAAAAAAGGTTTGTCCCAATGTCTCAGCCATCTTGCTCCTGAACAAAAGGGATCTTAGAACTTAGCTCGTTAATAGATGTTCAAATATGCAGCATTTCATTCTTTTTCTTCGCATAAATGCTTTCTTATTGTCAAAATAGAGACACATTGTTCTGAAACCCAAACCAAAACACAATCTCATTAAATTCTTCACCATGCAGCAGTTGATAAATTTGAAGTGTTGGGGAAAGAAATAATGACAATAATTTCATTCTGTTGTGTCCTGAACTCATTACTGGAAAATTTCTGAAGGACAGTTTCCTGATTGTGCTGGATTTATAAAACAGTGAGCCTCTGAGGTAAAACAAAACCTGAATTACGTTCTCAGTTCACATCATGTGTACAGCCAATAAAGCCTTTTTCATTTTAGTAATTGGACTTTGGCCATTTATTAATTAACCTTTGCTCAGGAGAGGTCTTCAAAATCTCTACTTTTGTCTTTAGTGTCTTGAGGTCTGTCCTGTGTTCTCCTCAAGAGAAGGTGATCCTCCCCTAGCCTTCCTGTTTAACCTCCAAGCCTTCAGTTTTATTGAACATGGGAATAACACTTATTTATTGCTCTTGAAGAGGGCCCAGTTGAATTCCAGCACCCACATGGTGGCTCACAACCACCTGTAACTCCAGTTCCAGGGGAATCCAACACCCATTTCTGACCTTCTTGGGAACCAGACACACAAATGGTGAATATATAAATGTTTAGCCAAAGTATTCATATACATGAATAAATCTAAAAATTAAAAATATAACATTTAGTTAAAAATTATTGAGACAAGTGGTGTGTGGAAGAACTGCATGGCACAGAGGAAGAAACATTTTGGTTTTACAAATACTGTATTATGTTCCAAATTGAATGTGAACTGGTCCTTTGGTCAACTTCCACATCTCTGGTCGATAAATCTTACCAACGTAAAATAAAGTTGTCCACTCTCCTGTGTTTTGTTGTTGCCTTGGGAAAGTGAACACGTTTGTTTTGAAGCATTAATATTATGAAAATCCCTGAAGCTAAGTCTTCTTGAGTTTGGAAAGTGCTGCACCATGTGACCACTCACCTGTCCTCATATTAATGAACTCTAACCACTAGCTTGAGAGAAGGCCACCATGTTTTTTCTATTTTTATACATTGCCTGTGCTTGTTGTGGTTAACCTTGGCATCTGGCTTCTGTAATAGCAAGTATGGACCTCATGCATAGAATGCAAGAAATCTCATACAAAGAATAATAATATTTCATCGAGTTCTTTTCTTTTTAACATTTAGTTTTTGAAAATTTTATACATGAGCATTTTATTTACATTGTTTCTATCCCACACTTTCTTCTCTCCAATTCTTCCCATAGATTTCCCCCACCTCTCAACATCATGATCTCTTCTTTTTTAGTTATAATGGTTACATATGTACACACACACACACACACACACACACACACCCACACCCTGACATCCTCACACCATCTGAGTCCATTTAATATACATATATATGTATATATACACATGCACACACACATGTATACACACACCACACACACTTCTGAATCCGTTTAGTGTTGCTCATAAGTATTGTTCAGAGCTGATCCCTTGGGTTTGGCTAACCTATCCCTGAAGAAGACTGATTCTCTTGGGAGTCATTAATAGCCTTAGCTCTTCATTTAGGGGGTGAGGTCTTGTGAGATTTCCCTTATCCACATTGAGATGTTAGCCCATGTTGTCAGTATGTAGGTCTTGCATTGAATTATTAACCTGAGAAGTTAAAGCCACTCCTTTGATTTTTTGTTTGTTTTCCTAGGCTTCAAGAAAGGCATTCATGCACTGTAGGAGTAACGCAGAACGAATACTCATGCCTCTTTTTAAGAACTGCTGTTTACTTTTACTTCATTGTTTTCCTTGGGCTTTCAGTGATGACTTTAGAGTTCTAGTAGGATTTGTAAGCTCCTTTAGTACAGTAGTTATAAGGCAGACAGCAAAGCTTTACAATCCCATGGACACTACTACTAAGGAATCCAGAGAGATGAGGATAATAGTGAAGGCATGCTGAAAACCGCAGGGCTGGGAGAACACTCACCCTGCAGTGGCTCTTCCTGAGCTCTTGCCCCTGCCTGCCAACCCACACACACCCAGGACTAAACTGGATGCCTCGATTTCCGTACTGTGTTAACAGAAGCTGCTGGTTCCCTTTGAAGGGCAGCTCTGAGCAACTGAATACATGAGGAGGCATAGTTTTTGTTTTCGTTTTTTTTTTTCCCCAAAAAGTAGAGAGTACTGTGAAGCAGTGGTACTAGTAACAAAAGCAGTACAAAACTGGAATTGTGGCGTACAGACTTTGAACTGTAGACTCAGGATAGCACGCTTTTCCCTAATGTCCTTTCCTGAAACATTTCCCCAAAATATTTTATGATGGGTATACTTAATTCCTTGCATAAAACTTAAAGTTTATAATTAAGTTGTAATTGTACAGTGATGGATTTGCATATAGCTTTTTTCTTTCAGGTAAATGAACAGACATGTCTAAATGATCTTTAAAATTTATGAATAGATTCAAATAATATTTAATAAAGAAATTACTTGTCTAAATGGTGAAAACAAGTTTTGAGGTTTTTTTTTTTAGTCTACATCATTAATTTATGTATTTAATTGGACATGCCCTACATACATATCCAGAACCATCTCCCTAATTGACCAAAGGGCTGGCTTCCCAGGGCCACTATGCTTTCCAGAGGGCAATTGTTTTGTCATTTCTCTGTGTGGCCTGCCTGGAACTGGCAGTCACAATTATTGTGAATTGCTTTAGAGGCTTACTGTGTGGTGTACCCAGCAGTGAGCCGCACGGTGACTGAGGAGTATTTGCCAGGGGTTGAGAAGAGAAATGACTGTCATTGCTCCCAGCTTCCTCTGCTCCCTAGCAAGAGTAGGAGCCTGGATATTTACGGTGATTTCATTATTTTTTCCTCATGGGCAGAGTTGGATAATATTCCTAACAACCCTTTACATTATGTATGAAAATTGAGTTGATCATCTTAACCAAGGCTGTTTTCTGGAAGTATTTGGGGTTTAATCATAGTTTAGTAAATTTATAGCAATTGCAATCCAAGTAGGTATCTTGACAATCTCTCTTTGATGACCTATCTGGATACTAGGTACAATTTATAACAATATCATAATAAAATTCACGCAGAAACTATTAAAAAGAATCTCCATTCAACTTAATATCATTATCACCTGGAGAATGTATTTCAGGTTTTAATTTGCTAATCATTAAATTTCTTTAAAGAGTTGATTTCATGCACCATTAGAATGCGTTTGCCATTTGTAAAATATTAAACTCACAACACCTAAGAATTATATCTATTCATTCCTTTTATTATAAAAATTGACCTGAATAAATAAACCCACTATAAGTATATGCTCAACCTGATTAAACTAAAATGGCAAACTATTATGGTTTTAATAGCACATGTATTGTACATCTTTTTCTAATGAAGTACATAATTATACAAACCAGAATGAAGGTCATGGTACTGAAACGCCTTCACTGATAGCTTGTTTGCTTACAAATACTTTAGAAATACAGATGCATTGCTTTGGATGCTATTCATAAAGAAAGCTCCACTCATCTTCTGCCTAAATTTCTGCCAAGAAAGATGGATACATGTGGAATCCCTCTCAGTAAGAGAGCCGCTGGTTATGTTTTGGAAACTAGTTTCTTTTGTTGCTGTTTTATAAATTATTGTTGATAATATATTGCTATGAATATATACAAATTTACTAAAATTGATGTGATTTATGAAAAATACAGATGTATAGAGAAATTCACATATAAATACATGCTTTCTTAGGGGCTTGTGGGCTTTTTGTTATAGCTTCTATACTCTGTTTTAGGTGGTTTGTCTAGAAATCAGAGCTCATCAAGAAACAAATGATGTCTTGTTTGCTTGTTTGTTTTCGAGTCAGAATCTTGCTTTGTAACTCAAGCGTCCTAGATACAATCTGTGCAGCTTGGGTTGGCCTAAACTCATTGTGCTTCTGCTTCAGCCTTCTCAGTGATGGAGTCACAGGCATGCAGTGCAGTCAGATTTTATTTGGGCAGCAAGATCACAAATAATGACACAATACTTCTTATTAATTATCAAAGCTCAGCCTATAGTTTAGGCTTGTTCCTAACTAGCTCTTATTGCATAAATCAACCCATTTCTATGACTCTGTGTTCTATCGTGTGTCATTACCTCTCTTTCATCTTGCACCTCCCGTTTCTTCTCCTGTCTCCTGATGTCTTCTGCATGCACATCTTGATTCCTCCTATACCTCCTGCTTAGCTATAAGCTATTGAGCATTTTATTACACCAATCATAGCAAATATATCTTCACACAGTGTGCAAATATCCCACAACAATGCACCACCATGCTTGGCTCAGAAACTATGTCCTAATTCGTGGTGAAGATGGTAAAAATTCAATGAACACCATTTTGATATATTTTAACATAGAAGGATGGTACTTATGAAACTCCTAATTGTTTTTTATTTTTGTTTTATTCTTTGATAGTTTCATATGCGTATATAATGAATTTTAGTTACTTTCAATTCCCATGCCCTCTCTCATCCCTCTCCCTTCTCACATCGAAACTTTCCCAACAAGTCTCTTTTGTATTTTTGTGTGTGTGTGCATGTGTGCATGTGTGCACATGTATGTGTATGTGCATGTGCATGTGTGTGCGTGGGCATAGAGTTTAATTATGGTTGACACATGAGCATGGGTTGGGGTTATTTATTGATGCACGGTCAACTTATCAGTGTTATACCATTAGAGAAAAATGATACTACTTCCCTAAGCAAACATTAACTGCCAGTAACCACTAGTGGAGGGATGGGACCTCATGATCTCCTTTCATCTACGGTAAAATGAGGACTGGCCAAGTCTTGTTCAGGTAGCCATAGTGGCAGTGAGTTGCTGAGTGCAATGTCTATGTCATATCTTTTACCATTTAAATTTTTATTTGTTGCAGAATCACATATGTAACTACCATATTTATATCATTTCAAACCCTCCCTTAATTCCTCTCTAATGCCTCCTGTGACCCTGCTCCACTCTGACCCAAACACGCAGGAATAAGGGTCCCGAACTGTGAGGTATTTATTGAAGTGGAGGATCAGGGATGAGAATTAAGAAGATGGAAAGCGGGAATCAAGAGGTCTGCATGAGCAGAGGACTCCTACTTGAAAGCTTAGGGAGATGTACAGCGTCTTCCACACTGTCTGCAGGGGGAAAGGGACAGAGTTAGCAGAAAGCTACCGCACCATGGGGTGGAGTCAGCAGGAAACTAATCGAGCAATATTGCACAAAGGGATCACAGGATTTCTCATGTGTCATTGATCAAGCACACAGTGACCTGGGGACTGATAGCAATAGCCTTTTAGTTGGGGGAAGAGTCAGGTTTCTAGGTACCAAAACCTTAACTATTTCAAGGCCTGGCCACAGCTCCATATTACAGCTTGTCAGGTATACTTCTGGGCAGGAGCACAGAACTAGTGCTCTTTTGGCCCTTTCATCTGGGCCTCTGAGAAAGCTTTGGATTGGCCTAGTCCTCAGCAACTCTCTCTTTCTCAAGCTTATGATTCTTTTGTAATTGTTATTGGTTTACACACACACACACACACACACACACACACACAGAGAGAGAGAGAGAGAGAGAGAGAGAGAGAGAGAGAGAGAGAGAGAGAGAGAGAGAATTCATTCAGTGTTGCTCACTTGTACATGTTTTTATGGTTGACCATAGAATTATATTACTTATTATAGGGACTTGTCCTTGAAGAAGACTGGTCTCCCATTTTCAACAGCCGTTGATGGCCTGTAGCTCTTCATCTAAGGGTGGGACCTTGTGAAATTTCCCCATATGCATTGGTGTGAAGACTGGAATTATAATTATGCAGTCTTGTTTAGATAACTATATTGTCGTATATGCCAGCTTTCCTGGCATGTCTACATAAACTATACTATACAGCAGCATATGTCCTCGTCTTCTGGCTTTTACAATGGTTCTGCCCCTCTTCAGGGGATTCCTGAGCCTTAGGGGTTGTGTTATAGACATACCAAATGAGACAAAGAACTCCATGGCGTGTTTATACATCTTCCATCCTCCTGCTCTTAAACTCTTTCTGCGCACTCTTCCATGATGTCCCTTGAGTGTTGGAGGGGGTAATATAAAATTAGGTCAACAATTTTACCCTCACTTATTGGATTCTTTTTACTTTTTCACAGTTTTTTTTGTAAGTATGTTTTTTTGTTAAGGATATAGTAATATTTTGTTTCAATATTCAATATAGTATATTTTGTTTCAATTTTTTTACCATAGCATCTACAGTAGAGTAATAGAAATCTTAAAAACAAAGTTGACTGACATTTTGAGAGCTCCTGGGAGAGGGGGAGTCCATTTCCTTTAATGGTGTGATTGCTGGTAGGTATACCACACTCAAGAGTAGTGGGGCAGCACAAATTGACATTGGTGGATTAAAACAAACAAACAATAAAAACAGAAGAAAACTCAAAGTTGGTTTGGAGGTAGGAGTTATGAAGGGTATGTGTGATTATGATCAAAGCAAACTGCATGGAATTTTTAAAGAATTAGTAAAAATGATCTTTAAAGGAACATAGTTAACTGCATGATAAACAGATTTTTAAATTAATCTCCTTAATTACTAAGATTTGGACTAATCTAGAGGTTGCCTGTACTGTTGCTTCTCAGATTTCACAGGGCACTGAAGACATTTTGTTTTACTGTTAGTGCTCGAAGTCACTTGGGTTTAGGCGGAGCATTTGGACATTAACCTTAGGAATTTGTGTGTGTCCTTGTGTAGCACCTGTTCTTCCTGGAGCTTACCAGCAGAGTCACTCCCAAGGCTACGGGTACATGCACCAGACCAGCGTGTCATCCATGAGGTCCATGCAGCATTCACCCAATCTAGTAAGTGCTGATTTCCAATGTTCCTGCTTGGTGACAGAGTGAGGTGAGCTTGGTGACAGAGTGAGGTGAGCTTGGTGATAGAGTGAGGAGAGCTTGGTGACAGAGTGAGGAGAGCTTGGTGACAGAGTGCTTGTCTAGAATGTAAGCTTCTGAGCTCAACTCCCAGCATTGGAAAAAAAATAATAACACATTACTATCTGTGTAGTTCTTTCAATGGAAACAGAACCATTGCTGAGGTCAAGTGTTGAGAAACAATCACATTGATAAACACTGAATCAAGCAATAAAACAAACAAGACATCTAGCAGCAGGGATCCTTTTTATGTTGTTTTATGTTGTGGTGATGAAACACCGTGACCAAAAGCAACCTAGAGAGGGGTGAGTTTATCTGGGCTTGGGCTCCAGAGGGATGAGAGCCCATACCCAGAACGAGGAGGCATGGTGGCCAGAGCACAAAGTTAAGAGGTCACATGTCAACTGTAAGAACAAAGCAGAAAAGTAATTTGGAACTAGGGCAAGTCTATATTCTCTCAATGTCAACCCTTGGTGACATATTTTCTCTGACAAGGACATATGTCTTAAATTTTGCCATGACTGGAGATCAAATATTTAAATACCTTAGTCTATGGTGAAATTTCTTATTCAAACCACCACAGTGTCCCAGTTTTTACTTCATGATTGGAAAGACCTGGGTATACTCTTCATCCAGGCCGAGGAAGGTACAGGTAGTCAGGTTAAAGAGTTAATCTTTATGTCCATCACAATGGCCTCAGAAGTCGAATGGACATAGGCAAAATAGATGACGGAAATTTAAATGTTTTGAACACAAAGAAATAGTAAATGGATATCCCAGTTACTCTGATCTGGCAGGCATAGTATCCAGGTATTGAGATGATAGGCTATACCCCCAAATCTGTGTAATTACCACATGCCATTACTGTATTTCAATTGAAACTCTATGAATGACAGTATCCTTCAAACACCCCTACTAGCATTCAGCTGAGGTTCCGAATGATGCTTGCTTTGTGGTCATACTTGTGCTTCATTCTGAAGTTGCATCTCTCAATACTTAGAAGTAGGTGATGTTCTACAAGGCAGCCAAGTGCGTTCAGGTCCATTGTGTGCCAGCCACTTTCCTCAGTCTCTTTAATCTATGAACATTTTTGCCTTCGAGATTTACTGACTAAAACAAAAAGAAAAACACACTTTAATTTTTTTCACTTTAACAACATGCTCTTTATATGCACATCAAAAATCAGGACATTTCTATAGGAAATTTTTAACACTGTGATCTGAAATATGTGAAGCTTCAGTATTTTTTTTATATATTCTTAAGAGGGAACAAAAATTTTTAGTACTTAGTTTAGAAAAGTTAATTTTCTATACAAGGGGGAGACATTGACAGAAAACCAGTGGACTATGGGCCTGCTGTTCATTGGGGGAAGGGGGTAATCTTCTGAAGAATGAGGGACCAGGAGAAAATCTACATTTCTAAGGCTTCTGGGATTTTCTGTGTGTGGGACCCAGTGTCACTCTTTCAAACACTACTTTTAGACAAGCACACTATTTTAATTATTGTATTTCATTGTTGTCTTATAAGGTTAAATTATTGTGTCTTCTTTTGGGATCATTGCTTTGATCTTAGATCTGTTTTCTCTAGATGAACAAACTTGAAATTTCTAGAATTACGTGGTACATCTGACTTACAACTGCCCAGAGATAGCAATGCCTATAAACCTTCATACTCATCATGTGTGTGGTGGTTTGCTGGGACCCAGATTTGCAACACTCAATCACTTCTTCTTTTCTCAGAGGACCTACCGAGCCATGTACGACTACAGTGCCCAGGATGAAGATGAGGTTTCCTTCCGAGATGGTGACTACATTGTCAATGTGCAGCCAATTGATGACGGCTGGATGTATGGCACCGTGCAGAGAACCGGGAGAACGGGCATGCTCCCGGCAAATTATATTGAGTTTGTGAATTAATTCTTCCTCCTCGCCCTTTGAGCTTTATTCTGATGTTCTGAACCCAATCTTTTTAAGAGATAGAAGATACTTTTCAGATAACTTGGCAATTATTTTACAATAATGTATCCTTACTTTGACAATTAGACACACAGGTACTAGGAGAAAGGAATGACTTTTGGGCTGGAAGCAGCAGCATCCATAGTAATTCCTGTAAACAAAACCATTAGTTCTGGAGACCTGGTGCTGCTAATTGTGTTCGTGGTTTCATTTAGTTGGCTATTCAACCCTTCTGGGAAATGTATTTTTGTAGACTTTAATAGAGATGTTGATTGTCCCTTACATGTAACAAGTGTATGAAACTTCTTAGCTGTCACCTGGAATCATCTGAAGCTAATTCTCATAGTCCAGCAACACAGCCAATAATTTAAAAATTGTTCAGCTTTTGAATCATTGGGTAATTTTCAATTCAAGTGAGAATTGCCTAATACAATAAATGGGAACAGTGGCAGAATAAGTCTGGTTAAAATTGACTGTAGCCTTTGGGAGTAGGTAGGAAACTTGCCCTTTCCCTAGGCTCACCAGGATCTGGTTATTTCTCATTTGTTTCATGGTATAGCCTTTATTTCTCAGTGTTTCATGGTATTTCACGTGCGTTTCATGGCACAGCCAATCTCCATTTACATTCTGTGGGGCAGAGCACATGCTCAGGTCCTCAGACCATCAGGAACAGGTAACTTCACAGCTACTCTGCAAAGGGCAAAGTTCAATGTCATCTGTATTATTTCCCTAGTAGCCTCTATCCTGTTGCATGTCTAGTGGGCTTAAGCTTCCAGAACATGGCAGCTGCTTGCCCATCCTTGTTATAAAAGTCAACAGTGTGGCTGATCTCACCCTGCCCTTTCTTCTAGTTGCCAGCTCTTAAAAGAACATTTTGAAAAGTTGCTTGAGACTTTCTTGCTCTATTAAACTCTAGTTTTGAAAGATTCACACATGAGGAAACACACATATACTCTAGTAAATAGAAAACTTATGTATTTACTGGATAGCTTTTGCTCACTTAATGCTACCATTGATTTAAAAGCGCAGTGAACTGAGCAGCATTCTGTGTAAGGGGAAATGGACTATACAGTACATTGGAGGGAAAACAAAACACGAAACAGTAAGTAGAAGTTTGCTTCACAATTTGACGATTTGGCCTTATATTTTGATAATTGGTCTTCAGACTTGGGGATGGAAATATAGCCACTAAGTATGTCTATAAAAAGGATTCCTTTCCCAACCTTGGTTTTTATTTTCTAAATCACATTCAGGATTAGAAAAGAAAATCATCAGTGATTTTTTTTTTTGGTGAAACCAACAGATGATTTACTAAGAAAGAAATAGATGTCTTGTTTTGAGTGAGTGTGCAGGGTTTTATAAGTCACAGACGCAAGGAGAACCATTACTATTGTATCTTAAATTTGCTCTGCAGTCTGCAGTCAAAGTTAGTGGATGTCGATGTTTATCAAACTCTGTTTTTCTCATGGTGCCTCCTACTGTGACTTGAAGCAGGGTGGCATTCATTTGAGATGTGAAACAGGAGAGAGCAGTCACAAAATTGTGAGAAGATACTGAGATTGTGGGACTATCTACTCAATGTGTTCAAGGAAATTAACAAAGCACCCGCCAGTGAAAAACATTTGAATGACATGTTCATGAGGCCAAACTCAAAGTTGATTTATTGAAAACTTTGAAAAAGTTAGTCCATACTTTTGAAAATCAGTAGTTTCATTAGATTTTCCTTAAGGAAAAGTTTTATTAACTGAGCTGTGTTTCTGTGACACTGATAGGAGATTGAGAAGAAAACTAACTGAGATTTTCCTGGAAAGGATTTTTATAGCTTTGTAAATAAACAGCTGAGCTAATTTTCTGTCATTTGGATAGCCAGCCATGATTAACCTTCCTAACTGTTTTCATGTCTTGAACACACACCTACAAAACCAAATTGCACCTGCAATAATTTTACAAAAATCTTTAAACTAATAGCAAGAGTGATGAGCTGGCTTGTTTATGTTCGGTGTCTTTGTGCTCCCCCAGGCAGACCATTTGTTTGTGTTTGTGATTATAAAAAAGTAGTTGTTGATTAAAACTTCAGGCTAAATGAAGGGAAGGTATGTTTTTTGATAACTGTGTGCAGGAAGCTCAACAGAAGCCGACTTTGAAATGATGCTGAACGTCAGCTAGTCCCCACAAAGTAGCAGCTCAATGGCCCATGCTTTTCGCACTCATTAATTTCAAAGTCAGATAAGATGAATGTGAAAGTCAGTACATATTTTGGAAATAAGTGTCCTAAATATTAAGCTCTACATAATGTTTGCATAGCAAGATATTTCTATTTTAAGTCTTTCTGAATTAAGATCTGACCTGGACTCAATAAGGGGCAGTTATTCTCAATACAGACTGAGGCAGAACCAGACATTGTATCTTGAGGTCATGCATTGATAGTTGTGACACTGTTACCAGCACATGTAAGGATGTTACCCTCCTCATCAGAAAAGAGGAGCCTAGATGTGTCATATCCAGATGCCATCTGTTTCAGCATCATTAGAAAATGCAATAGTTTTTACACACTTTCCACGTGCCTCCCTCCCCCTTGCAGTTTGGCAGTCAGTATCTCACATGTAACACTGACAGCTCAAGATGACTTTAAAAACAAGCCCTTCAGAAGTCAAGTTAAGGGAAACTAAATGCTAAGCCCAGAGAACATGCACCTGCTCCTAAATGTGGTGGTTTCTCAAGCCTGACAGACGCACAAGAGAAGATGCTTGAGACACTTCTCAAAGGCTCTGAAGACAAATGTATTTGGTTCATGTGCCTCTTGAGAAACGTTTAACAACAGAATATAATGCTTTTGTTGTAAGCTTTTGTAGTAGATTTGAAAAAACCATTTCTTTTTCTCTAGAGAGCTTACTACTTCTAACCTGTGACAAAATGAATACTTCATGTCCTCATTGTGTTCACACATGTGCAGCAAACCCAGTTTGAAATTTCGGTCTGGTTGTCATTCTTCACGGAGCCCTGCATCTTCCCATGTATCTCAGCCTCCACAGAGCACCCAGGAATGTCTAAGCACAATTTGCCCAAGCACCCTGTATGGGGATGGGTGAGATTAGGACAGTCCCTCTCTCACCAAGGCCTTTTGTTTCAAGATGATGATGTCATTTGGCCAGTTTTACTAAAGTCTTTCATTCCAGATCTTCTCTGTTCCGAGGTTCATAACACTTCAGGAATGCTGGGAAAATCTCTTCCACAAGTGACACACCCAGTGTTCAGGTTCCTCCACCTCTAGGGGAATGCTTTCAGTGGAATGAAAATAAGTGTGATCTTTAATAATGCAGCCCTATATACAGTGGATATAGTTTATACTAATGTTCTAATATAGATATATACAAAATAGGTGCCTTTTTGATTATACTTGTTTATCATTATGGTCTTGGAAAGGAAACCAAGCAAGTAAGCTTCTGCATATTCTATTACAATATTTTATGATACATGATTGCTATTTTCGTGGTGAGAAGTGGGATGCCCCTAACTGAAAGATGTTACAGGTTGTATTTTCCTTCTTAAGGTTTAGAATTTTAGAAAATACTTACTTTCATTTTCTGAAAAGTTGGTTTTTTTTCTTGTGGATTTATATATAGTTGAGAAATATAAGCATTAAGTTTTAAGTTTGGGGTTTAAAATATTTATGGTGAGATAGATTAGTTATATTATGAGGCTGAATTCACTGCATATGATGAGTGAGCTTTATGACTTGATCTTGTTTTAATTGTTTGTCTCTGATAATCTGAATGTGGCTGCATTGCACTTGTATGGGGTAATACAACGTGATGAGAAAGCTTTAGTTGAGTAGGAAGCTATGTAAACTAATTTAAGATGCTAAAATGAAAAACTCTCTGAAGGATTCCATGTCCCTTAGGGCCCTTTTCCAGGCAAGTAACTGTTAATAACTGATGACCAAAAGAGTCAAGACATTGTGGGAATATTCTGTGGTCATCATTCCAGGGCACATAAGATGCTAGAATCCTCAGGCTTCCCTGGGCAAATGTCCTCCCCAAGTGTCTGTGACTTCATTCTTTCCACAGGACTCCACATGCTTACTGCGTCTGATGTATGGTATCCTGTTTGCATAGCGCACACATCACTGCTGTCAATTATTGTTAACGATGGTTTCCTTTAAAGGAGAGGAGAAAACTACAATGCAGCCTCCTTCCTTTGTGTCCACACAATGGATTGCTAAGCATTTTGGAAGTAGCAACAAGTGTATAACAGGCATGATATCTGTGAACTGTTGGCTTTTGACCTGTGATAAAAACACAAATTGGAATGGTGTACTTTGGCTTCTGTTTGCTTTGAAAATATGTACAATTGTGGTTGGTGATTAATTTGTAAAACTGTACTAACTTTGAGAACATAATGATTTTGAAAGAAGCAGTAAATGGTTTTTCATTGGAAGGGGATCACAGAATGATATAAGGTTATTAGTATAATTTGGCTTTTGTTATGCAAATTGTTAACACCAGCTATTAAAATATATTTTAGTAGAAATGCTTTAATTCATGTTTTTTTTCCTCTACACTGTGAATCTTTAATCCTTGGTGGAGCAGAGGCACATTGTGATGTCCAAAGGAGTAACCTATGCAAATGAGTTCACATCTTATTGCTGTCACAGTAAACATATGCTAAGAAATGATTTCTCCTCATTATGTACAGCAGTATTGAAATAGCACAGAAAGCCTGGCCTCCCATGCATTACACTGTAGTCCCTCACAATCCCTTCAAGGCCACCAAAACCATTAGCATTTGCAGAAATCAGATTGCTATCTATCGAAACTACTTGAATGACACCAGGAGGAAAATGACAGACAGGCATCTTGGCTGTGGCTTTCATAGAACTATGTTCTCTTATATTCTCTCTTCAGGGTCTTGGTATTCTGTGTCTACTACATGTATTTGTAAAGGATTTATGATGCATTAATTTCCTATCAACACATTTGGTTTGCTTAAATAAATACAGGATATAACTAAAGTGTTCGACTTCTTGGTTGTCACCATGGTTTCTTTGGAGCACAGGTCATTGGGTGCAGGTAGTGCACTATGAGTTCCTCATGACGACTCACATCCAGTCACATGAGAGATGTGTGATGGCAAATAGTGCATTTATTTTGAAAAGCTGTGCAGAATGTGTTTCCCCAAACTAACACAGTTTTAAGTAATAATAATATGCTTTTTAAACCCACAATCTTTCTGATTTTATACCAAAGTATTGCTGCAATGCATCCTGTTAGTTAACTTTTTTCAAAACTAAAATCTTCACTGGTCTAGTGTTGGTTTCCGTGCATCTGTAAGATGCAGGAAATGGCTTGGAGGAGGGAAAGATCACAGATGATAATCTGAGTTTTCATCTAAAAATGACTCTTTATCATAGATCATAATTACTTCCATTCTCATAATGGAAAAGTTAGCTAAGCTCCTGTTTTTACTCTCATCTACATTTCGGTAAATTGGATCTTGGCTTTATTGTTTGCTTTGTAAGTGTCTCCAGCATAATTCTTCCAAACTGTGGACTGACAAACCTTGTAGATGAACGAATTTAAAACAGGTCAATCGAGAAGCTTTGCAAATGGCATTTACTCATAAACACTTCTACTATATCTTGAATGTTCTGTTTTTCACATTCTATAAGTATGAATCGAATATCTGTGGTATTATGAATCAAATATACTCATGTTATTTGAAATTAAAAAGTAAATAACCCAGGTATCTGTTTACTTGAAGAATTTACTGTCCTTCCTTACTCCAAGACTTTTTTATTTCATGATTATAATTGCACTTTTTGAAATCTGGGCCACAGAGGAAATGAGTAACTGTCCTAGAATAATTTAGGTTTCAAATGAATTATGCTTATAATTTTATTATTCTAATTTTAAAAATTGTGAAGTTAATTGAAATTAATTGAATAATTGGGATGTAGCTGAGCCCTGAATACTTACCAAAACAAAGTTTTACAAAAATATTCAGATATAATGTATGGGAAAATAGATGAAAGGAAAATTTTATTATTTTCTTTTTGTAATCTGCTTCTGCTCTACACAAGGAGTTTTTTGGTGGCAGAACACTGGATCAAGTCCAAGGGTGAGCTTCAACTTTTATCTGTAGTTCTAAACAGAATTCTTTGGCCTTTGTCTATTGTATTTTTATCCGTGAGCAGTAAAGTTCTGATGGAAAGGGGAGAAGGAGAGAATGGGCTCGAAGACTGAAAGTCAATATCAGAACGAGGGCCCAACTGCTGATTTGGGTTTATATCATGGAGTTTTGATCTTTGCAGCCTTTTAATAGTCTCAAATAGAGAAATGGGTGAAATTTGAACATCTGTTATTTCATTTCAGAAAGGGGGATATTTCCCCATCCTTACATTTGCTTTGAGATTGCTCTTTCAGTGAGGTGAGCTAGTTTCTGATTCCTAATAGCCACACTTTTGGCCTTTTCACAGGGTAGTTGCTGACCAAAGGCACATATTCCAGGTTGGTGCTCATTCCATTTGGGTTACCACATTCTGCCCCACGTAAACTCATATCTCTGTCCACAGATGATTAGATCAAGGTGGCCGAAAGGGCTGCCTAAGAACCTTGTCCATCCATCAGGGTTAAGAGTGGCAATCAGTTTAGATATCCCAAATATGCCTGATTTTAAACTCTGGTAGACAGAGAAAGTGGCCCCAGGTTATACTATTGAAATCTGTAAGATACAGAAGTCAGGAGGAAGTATAAGCTGTGGATAAGTGGAAAGTATGGGTGAGGAAAACCACGAAGAGAGGTCAGAAAGAATTGAAGAGGTGATTGCTGGTGGCAGGAGCTGAAGCGTAATGGCAGAAGTGGATTCTTCATGGTAGCCACTGTTTAGAGAACTGGTGTCTGCTACTGATCCTTTGTCCATGCTCCGTTTGATCTATATGAAGCTAGGCTACTCTGAGCAACCTCCCCCCCCCCATATATCTGTAGCACTCCAGTGAGGCAAACCCTGTGTTTCTTTTTGAATTGCACAGAAGCTTCATATTCTCTGGGATGAGTTTCAGGTGTGCCTCTCAGCCTCATCACTGATGTCTGATGAACAAAGCCTTTACATAGGTCCTTTGTCATAGGCTATAACATGAGAGCCTGCTTGTTGGGTTTCTGTCCTACCCAGTTCCCACAGCTGGTATGTCCCAAAGAAAATCACACAGAGAGGTCTACATAAGTTATAAACTGATTGGCCCATTATCTCGGCCTTCTTATTAACTCTTATAACTTATATTAACCCATTATTCTTACCTATGTTAGCCACATGGTTCAATACCTTTTGCGGCAGGGCAGGTCATATCTTCCTTCTACGGTGTCTGTAGAGGACTATGAAGGAATGGGCTTCCTCTTTTTCTGAATTCTCTGTTCTTATTGACCTGCCTCTACTTCCTGTCTGGTTATCCTGCCTATACTTCCTACTTGGCTACTGGCCAATCAGCATTTATTTGAAACATAATTGACAGAACACAAAATTGTCCAACACCACTTCCCCCTCTTTTTTTTTTTAAACAAAAGAAAGTAGCCATAGTCCATAATTTTGGGAATGTGGGCATAGTATTCCAGGTACTTCCTGCTCATTGCGGGTGTTGATAATCTTATGGGGACCTAAAGAAAATTTAGAATTTTGATCAAGTCCTGACTGGAGTATTCTGTGAGGCTTGATCATCTCAGGCAGCATCGTGAATCTGTTCTGGATGTAGAACTCAGACATCTGGGCCATCTGTTCCTACCAGAGATTTCTCAGGTGGTCTTTCTTGATAAAACCTAATTTTTCTTATTTCAGAATGAATCCACATCCTCTCATTTCCTGTGGAAACAAAAGCAAAATCTGTTCTCCAAAGTAACATATGTTTTGACTTCAATTTTGAAGTCAAGGTATTTTCAAAATACCTATGATGGATTAATTCAGCAGCATTTATAAGCAAATTTCTTTTAGCAGCTATTGCTCCTTCCTCAGCATTAAAACAATTCAAAGAGAGCATAATAACATACAGTATCAAGATTCTTTGTGTATTTTTCATCTTTACGTGATTTTATTTTAACCTCTATATCTTTTATTTATACTTTTTGGCTTTTTGAGACAGGTTCTCTGTGTATCTTTGTCCTGAACTCACTCTGTAGACCAGGCTGTCCTTGAACTCATAGAGATCCATCTATCTCTACCTCCCAAGTGCTGGGATTAAAGGTGTGTACCACCAAATCCAACTACTTTCTTTTTTATTTTAAGGACTTTAACCTTTCTTTATTCTCCCAAACTTGTATATATTTTTAACACACTGTAAGCCATTTAGAGGTTTTCTTCATCTTTGAATCTCTCTTTACTATCTCTCTCTTTCTCTTTTTCTGACATGAGTCTTTAACTTGCTAAACAGTATGGGTAAGATTAAAGCCATGGCTTGATGGCTGGATCTAGCCCATTCCTTAGCTTTGTGAGATTCCAGGCTCATAGCAGAGGTACCAGCCAGAGCCATATTTATTGCCACAACTCTATGGCGTTTCAAGGTCCCTGCCAGCAAGCAAGCTGCAGCAGTGTGCTCACAAACCACACTCAAATGCTTTGTAGTTGGACCACCTGCCTGAAAGAGTTAGAGTTTGCCCTGGCATGAAGGCCCAGAAAGCCAGCATTTTAAACTGGTGCCACTTTTTTCCTGCTTTGGCTGAAAACTCAAAAGCAAGCAGTCAGCTTTTTATTAACACCATTTAAGTGTTTCTTGGCAGGACCTCTTGAAAGAGCTGCAGGGTTTTACAGCTAAAGCTGAGTCAGGAAGCCTCTCTTATATGAGAGCGCTTGCAGACCAGAGAAATTGCTGCTACCAAGAAACCATGTGTAATGCTGTTATTTTGTTCTAGAATAACTTCCCAAGCTGTCTCAGGCTTTACTTGGATGCAGTTGTCCACACGTTGGTGCCATTTGGGCACCAAATATTACAAAGAGAAGGAGGCCCTTTGTTTGTCCTGGCTACCTTAGTTCAGGCTTACACCTGAAATAACCACACAGAAACCATATTAACTAAATTACTGCTTGGCTCATTAGCTCTAGCCTCTTATTGACTAACCCTCATCTTGATTTAACCCATTTCTATTAATCTGTATATCACCATGAGGTCATGACTTACCAGGAAAGATTCAACAGGTACAGGCCTGACCTGGTGGCTCTCTGACTCTTGCTTTCTTCCTCCCAGAATTCAGTTCTGTCTCCTCCGCCTACATAAGTTCCACCCTATCAACTAGGCCAAGGCAGTTTCTTTATTCATTATCCAATGAAAGCAACACACAAACAGAAGGACCTCCTACACCATTTCCTCTTTTCTGTTTAAACAAAAAGGAAGGCTTTAACTTTAACATAGTAAAGTTACATATAACAAAACAGGTATCAAATAAAAATTCCAGTTAAAATACTTATATTTACTTTATCTTTTATCATAACTAAGAAGAACTATAACTATCTATTCTTCAACTCTATCAAAGACTCCAGAATGATATAATATTACCTAAGTAAACAAGAAGTGCATTGTAAGCAGCTTCCAGAACTCTAAAATTGACAGAGACATCTCACTGCCTGGATAGTCACCCAAAGTTTTGTTTTTTTTTTAACAGTTGGGGCATCCATCTTTAGCCTATAGGCCCATAGTATCCAGCAGACTTTTCCATGAAGCAGGAAAATTCAAAGACAGTTCAGTCACTTTTTTTATGTATCCTTCAGAATGTCTCGTAGACTCTTTTATGAAGCAGGACCCCTGAAGGATCATCTCACCTTTAGGCAAGTTCAGCTGTCATTTTTCAGTAGGTACTGCATGTCCAATGAAGCAGTCCAGGCAAGAGCAGTTTCTTGTCCAAATGGCTAGCAAACTCCATAAGGAGCCTCTTTGATGCCCATCTTCCTCTTGAAGTAGCTGGTGCTGCCAGGAACATATGCATTTCATTGTCATGAAAAGCCCTAAGTTATTAAAACATTTTAAATACCATATTCTGTAGTCTTTGAAAGATATGAAGAATGCCTATCTGATATATATCTATGCACATCTAGAAAATCTAACTAACATGACAACAAACTTGACTATATAGATGATTATCTATTTACCTATATTTCTTAATTATACATTACATTTTTAAATGAGCTACACAATCACAATACCTTAATCAAGATCAGAAATACATATACATATAACAAAATTGACCTTAAATTTGTATCCATAAATCAAGATTTATACCAAAGTAGATTATTCATATCTATATCATATCCCCCTTCAAATATAAAAGAACGTTTATAAACAATCTTTGGGAATATGGGTGCAGTTTTTTTCTCTCCAAACTGCTTCGTGCTGTATGGGAGCGCTGTTAATCAGGTCCTTCATGGTATATCCTGTGTGCTAGGTTCATCTCAGTCAGCAGTTGGGTGAAGCATTTTCTTTGTGGGGGTGTTCAGAGCAACCTTTCAGGGGGTCTTGTTCCATGAAACCATATTGGTATAGAAGCAATCCACAGGTTCTTATCTTCTGTGAAAACAAAAGAACCTCTTTCCCAAAGCATCATATCCTTAGACCCAAATTCTAAAGTCAAGATACCTCTATAATATACATGCTGGATTAGCTTAGCAGCACATACAATGAGAAGTCTCTCTGTACTTAGATCCTTCAGAGTCAAAACTTTTAAAGAAAACACAATAATATATAGAATCCAGACTCTCTGTGAATTTTTCATTTTTACATGGCTTAATTTTTTTACTTCCTTTAATTTATGATTATCTATACTCTGTCTCTTTAAAGACTTTACCCTTTTTTTTAAAGCATTAACTTTATTTTACAACGCTGTATTTTTTTCTTCTCTCTCCCAAGCCTAAGTACATTTATCCAACACTGTGACCCAATTAGAGCTCTTTTATGTCAGAGTCTGTAATTCTTTACTGTCCGGGAGCACTTCTTAAAATGCTAAGCGCTTCTTAAAAACTTCAGGTACACCCTTGTTAGGGGTAATATGGTAAGGCCTGTTTGCCTGCCCAGTCTAAAACTTAAGCTGTGGTGTTATTATGCTAAATAAGGGAGTTCCTGTCCTCATTCTGCAGAGTTCAGCATGGTGGAGACCCTTGTGCCTCTGAACTGCTTGTGCCTCTGAGTCGCATGCATTGCCTCTCTTTTAGGTACACAGCCAGTCCAAGTTTGCATCAAGCAAGCCATAGCACTTTACTCACAAACCCCATCCAAATGCTCTGTCTCCTTCAAGAGACAGAGGTAGCACTAGCAGCATAGTCCAGAATGCCGGCATTTTAAAATGTGTGACTTTTTCCCCCAGCTACAGCTGACTCAGGAAAATCTCTTTTAAAGCAACTGTGGCAAGCTGCCAGCAAACAGCAAGAAGCTGTGTTAAACTTTGTATTCTTTTTGAAGCTCTCTCAGATTTTTATGTGGATTTAGTTGACTATGTGGGCGCCACTCTATAACAGGAGGAGCAGGTTGCTTGTTGTCCCAGCTGCCCGGCTAGCTTACACTTGAAATAATCATACAGAAATTGTATTCATTTAAACAATACCTTTCCCATTAGCTCTGGCTTCTTATTGGCTAACTCTTACATATTAAATTAACCCATTTTGGTTAATCTGTGTATCATCATGTGACTGTGGCTTACTGGCAAGATTCTAACCAGAGTCCGAATCAGGCAGGAGATCCATAGCATCTGCCACTCTGCCCTTCTTCCCAGCATTCAGTTCTGTCTACTCCACCTACCTAAGTTCTGTCCTATCAACTAGGCCAAGGCAGTTTCTTTAGTCAACCAATGAAAGCAACATATAAACAGAAGGACCTCCTACACCAACAGACTAGAGGCTCATATCTGGTAAATGGAGTGATCAGCCAACACATACTAAATGATGGTAAGGTGTACATGGTGTCCTCCAAAGTGAAACAGTAGCAAATGGGACATTATTATCACCAGCTGAATGTCACATAAATTGGTATTAAATTTTATTGTCTTTAAATTTTACTGTATCTCAACTTTAATTTGGGTTATATTTTAAATATTCAACTAAAAATCAGTAGAATTTTTATTTTTCTTTGTGTTTGTTTGAATCAAAGTCTCTCTATACAGCTCAGGTTACCTGGAACTCACTTTGTAGCCCAGAAAGTATACGAGCTGTAGCTCATCTCCAAATTTATGATCTTCCTGTCTCCATTTCCCAAGTGTGGGGATTATAGATATGTACCACCACACCAGGTTAAAAAAATCTTGATAGTAGTTAAATTGTGTTTTCCTGTGCCTTGTGAAAGGGTCAATAATTAATATCAAATGAATTTAACTTTATTAGAAGATATAGACGAAGACAGGATTTGCAGGATTTAGAGAATAATTGTGATTTTATCTTTATTTGTTATGTTTGTTGTTTTTTCTTTTTGTTGATTACTTTTGTTTTGACAGTTTCATACATGTGTATGGTGTATTCACTTTCCTCTCAGCCTCATCCCTCTTATCAGCCTTTTACTCTGGCCACCCCCTCCTTTTTTCAGGTCTTTTCCCTAGTGACATGCCCTTTTTGTTTTGTTTTGTGGCCCATTGATTTTAACCAAGATAGTTTGTGTGGCCATGACTTCTGGTGGACTCACTGCTTGGCATACAACTGAATTTAGTAATTCCCTGCCAGTAGTCCAGCAGGAGAGATTAGGACCCCAAGAAATCCCCCCTATCCATGATTGGCTGTCAACAAGCCCAGTCTTTTACAGGCTTAGTGCAGGCAACTGTGGTGGCTGTGAAATCATGTTTCCAGTGGCTGTGCCATGCCCTGCTGTGAAATTGTGTTCCCAGTGGCCATGCCATGCCTTGCTGTAAAATCTTGTTTCCAGTGGCTATGCCATGTCCTGGAGACAGCATTTCTCCCCATCATCCTGTGCATTCTTTTTCCATTCTCTCTTCCACAAGATGAAGATGGTCTCTGAGAACTGATGGGTTTGTGTGAGGTCCTCTGTAGACCTTATCCTCTAAGCATCTTTAGCATCCATGAGTCTCTTCATTCAGTTCCCTTCACTGCACAGAGGGGCTTCTCTGAGAAAGGGTTACAGTAGCATTTGTCTATTGGTATGAACAATTTAAGCTACATTTTGTGCCTAAATGTGAATTTATCTAAACCTAAGTGGCAAGGTCCCTCTTCCAGTCTGTGACTCTCCAGCCATGAGGTTCTGACTGGGTTTACAGTACCATGCATGTATTCCCTTCTATGTAGTGGCCTTAGATTTACTCCATGAGGTTCTGACTGGGTTTACAGTACCATGCATGTATTCCCTTCTATGTAGTGGCCTTAGATTTACTCCAAGAGCCAAAGTAGTTGGCTACCTCCATAACAGCTGTGCCACTCTCACTGATTCTAAATGTTCTACAAAGTGTGGACAAGCTACTGTCAGCTATAGGATTGAAACTGAAGTGTTAGAAGACATTTATTAAAAAATCACTCTTTCATAACTACTAAATGACCAAACCGATCTTGATTAGAAGGAAATTAGAAGTGGTGGTGACACTTGCCTCTAATCCCAGCTCTTGTAGACCAGGCTGGTCTCAAACTCACAGAGATCCACCCATCTCTGCATTCCGAGTGCTGGGATTAAAGGCGTGCGCCACTGCCTTCTGGCCTTCTCTCAAATTTTAAGTAACAGTGGAACATCATTTTCAAATTTAATAAAATTGAATCTTTGGTGGTAAGAAGATGCTGTGTGAACTTGTTGTGTTCACATACCCTTATCACTCTAATTATGACTTCTTCCATTCCTAAAAGACTCAGTGTTAGATTAGTTATATAAATAAAGCTTCACAGATGTGGTCTACCTTCTTTTTGGTGTAATCAGTTATTACATGGGTTTTCCTGCACTACCACTACCTCCCCATATCATTTTGGAAAGCATGTGTTGATCGGACCTTATCTAGTACTGTCTGCAGTACAAGCATGGATTGACACGTGCTTTTGCCTTGAGTTAGAGTTCCCTCATTTTGAAACTGACATTTCCATCTAATACATGGTATGAGTGGGGTATGGCATGTTAAATGGGCAATGCAGGGGATAGTCATTCACAATGCAAGAAAGTTGTTGATGTTTATTTAGACTACCACCTTCCTCTAAGGTAGGTCATAGTCCTTTTTTAAATTCTAGCAAGAGTGTAGAATATAGATCTCCTTTGAAAGCCTGACAAGGTACTTACATATTATAGGTTGTTACATCTGAAATCATTGACTGGCTATATTTGATTTCTTTAATCGATGCCTAATGATAACACCTATTGGTGTTTACACACATTTCCTGGTATGTACAGTTTTTCTTTTAGAAAGAACTTTTGACTTCCAATACTGTGGCACATAAAGTGATTTATGGGCCTCTACACCTTTGGTATTTATGGAAAAGTAGCTCTAATTTTGAAGTGTCCTGTTTGTATTGGGACAGCCAGTTCCATTTAAGTTTTTTAAAATATGCTTTTAATATTGTGACCATGATTTCCCCTCCCCCACCTCCTCTCAGATCCTTCCCACCTCTGCACCTTGTTGCACTGAAGTCCATTTGGAGCAGGGAGGACAATAATTGATCATCTACAGATGCCTTTCTTGTGCAGGGGCTGCGGTGGCACAGCTGCCATCACCAAAGGGAAAGATCCCAGGAAGTCCACTGCCTTTGATGAGCTGTCCTCAGTGAGGACAGTTAGAGCACTTCTGCTGATGCCCAGATATTCAGAGCATAGTTTCAAAGTCTCATTTCCTGACTTTCTAACTTTCCAGATTTCCTAGAATAACACAGAATCATCAGGATACTATAGCTAGTTGGATCATGTTTTCCTGTTCAGGGATCTCATGGCATGGAAATGGGACCCAGTCAAGTATCATGGGATACAGATGTCTTAGTCTGGGTTTTTACTGCCGTGAAGAAACACCATGAAGAGGACAACTCTTATAAAGAAAACATTTAATTGGGGCTAGCTTACAGTTTCAGAGGTTCAGAGTATTATCATTATTGCAGGGAGCATGGAAGCAGAGGAAGACAGAGGAAAATCTGAAAGTTCTACATCTTGCAGAAGACAGGAAGTCAACTGACACATTCAGTGGTATCCTGAGCTTATGAAGCCTCAAAACTGACCTCCATGATGACATACTTCCTTCAACAAGGCCATGCCTACTCTAACAGAGCCACACCTCCTAATAGTGCCATTCTCTACGATGTTATGGGGACCAATTACATTCCAACTACCACAACAGGCAAAGCCATTTTGTCAGGAGGAGTTAGTAAGATTCAGTACTGATGGAGGAAGGGGCTGGGGAGCTCCTCCTTTTAATTTTTACTGACGTTGGCTGAAGTTTGGTAGTTTTCCACTGGCCATGAGCATGCTCTGGGAGATGTTTACTTCTCGTATGCTATTATTTTTGCCTTGACTTTGTAGGTCAGTGGACGGTCATCTTAGCCTAAGAATGGCTGAGTTTCTCCTGCTGCTGACATCATCATTTTGAACAAACATCCTGGTCTTTTGTGAGTCTCAGACTAAGGCTCAGGGATGTTAGCTATTGAACTATTGAAAAGGCACAAGGATGAGAAAATCAGTTTCAATGGACAGCAGGTCAATTTCTTCATATATTGTGGTCTTGAACAAAACATTTAAAAATTATTTGGTAATTACATATAGAGTTCAGCAGAATCTGACCCAAAGGTGAAAGCAGCAATGAAGACAAACACAGTATGAAGACAGAGATACCCAGCCTCTTTATCCCATTTTAAGCACCAGTCAGATGTTAGCACGTCCAAGTGTAGATTCCGTGATTTTAAGCAAAGGCGATCTTCAAGTTTATGTGAAGTAACCTAGGCAGTTGCTTTCATAACTTGCATATACAGGAGGTTGTTTACTACAAACAAAGAAATAAAGCCTTCATTTACATCAATGCTGGTGAGAAACTATCTTCATTGTCTAAGGTTCAATGAGATAGCTTTAATAAGATATTATTTCCACATTGAATGATTGGTTTACTGTGAACTGATGGATGATGGCCTTTTATGGCGTAGGGTAAGGAGGATGATTAGCATGTCGAGCAGCAATGAGGGGGGAAAAACTACCCTGAATGTGGGCAAAACTGTCCAAAAGACTGAGTCCTGGGATGGAGCAAAATGGAAGAAGGAAGAAACCAGTGGGCTAAAGCAAACTCCATTCTTTCATGATCAAGTGTGTCTAGTGCTGTGGTCATTGTCTGTGACCACCAGACTGGAGCCCATACTAGCAATTCTTCATGGGGGTTCTAGGCATTCATCCTTGGTCTGGGATTGTATCATTTTTCTCTCTTGTTTTAAGGCTATCTAGCTTCATGTACTGAGTAGCTATAGGGTTTGCTGGCTCTTTAGAATATGAATCCAGCATATTCCGGGTAGCCATTGTGGGTCTATTTAGCCTCCAATTGCATAAACCAATTTATTTATAAAATAAATTCCTGTTTGTAATTACACATGTTCTATTTCAGAGACTCCAGACTAATATAGAGACCACAAGTGGTCTCCATGGAGGTTGCTCATGTTATGAAAGAGAACTTGCTTCCATTTTATTCTTTATCATTAATTGACCAGTAGGGAATGGTTATTAAAGACCCACACATTCATTAAGAACAGATTGGATGTTGATTGTTAGCGAAGTATGAGATGCTAAGAAAGCAAGTCAAGGCTCTGGATGTCTGGGTGAGGGGAGGATTCATACAGAGTGGATCGGGTATTAATATGTTCAGTTTAAAGTGATAGGGAGATTTTGTAGATTTTTACATATTATACTTTGTAAATTAACTTCCGAAGGGGAACATCCGTAGTTCATGTCAACCTTTAAAAATGCATCACTAATCAGGTCACTGATAGTAGAACATAAATGGATTCAATTATCTGAAAGTGACACAAGAGGGCAGCTGTGCTCTATTTCTGAGCTCTGTTTGCTACAGCATATTAGGAGCAAATTGAATATGTGCATAATTAGAATGACAAATTCTGATTATAAATAAATTTCTTATTATATGGATGTAATAAAAGTATTTAATTAGAACCAAGCTAATTCTATTATTCTATTTTATACTCCTGAAATCCTTACTGACAATGGCTGACAGGCAATAATGAAATTAATATCCTACTGATTAGCCTTGCAGTAGTGCTTGCATTTACCCAGAGCTTTCCATCAATGGCTTGGAAGTCATTTGACTGACCTGGATGTGGATTTACTTCCACTGGAGGTACTCATAACGTGCTGGATAGTCTGGTCTGGCAGATCCTGGGGACTAAAGTAATGTAGCCTGAACAAGGGATGCTCAACATGTTCCAGGTCTGAATATCGTGCCTAGTTTAAGTGGCTATACAGTAGGGTGGAGATCTGGGGAAGAATCTGCTTCAATACAGACTCGAGTGGAGCTGTGACGTATTCCCATGCTTCAACAAGGATGCTATTGGCTTTGGCAAGATGCATAAGTTTTGTAGAAGTGGGCAGCATTGACCTTACAGAGCTTCCCCAACTGTCTAACTGTGGTTAGACAGTTATTATTTGCTTCATTGACATAGGCATTTATTACCTCAATGTGATAAGTTTGCGTTTATGATGGATACAGACAATCATACATGATCTCTTGTCAGTTTCTAATTCACCAGGGAAAAATGGCATGAGATAGGCTGTGGTCTAAATACTGACCTGGGTCAAAGGATCTAATATGTCCCTAGGAAGCAGCTCCTTTGACCACGGGGGCATTTGTTCAAGCAGCAGTTTGGTGTGCTGATTTGAAGAATTCATACTGACACCAGCAGAGCCAGGAATAGACTCTGCAGGCAGTCAGGATTGTGGTAGGCAGTGTGGGAGACTGCACAGTGAGAAAGGGCAGTGGAACCAGTGCTGGAAGCCAGGTTAGTTCAGACTGGAAGGGGGGAGGAATTCAAGACTGTGGGACCATTCACCCAGAAGTAGTACGACCAAGAGCCTTAGCTCAGAGGGTTAATTCCAATACATGTGCCAAGAAGAAACCATCAGAAGTTCAAGGTTAAAGTTCAAGTTCAGAAGCTCTAGCAGAGGACTCAGAATGATGAGCCATTCCAAACAGCATGGCACATGGGGGTCATCTGATGAGACAGGACAGACAGGTGCCAAAGTGTAACATAGGGGAACGAGGAAAAGCACCCCAACCATAGAAGTAGCCATCATGAATCTGGATGTCATTATTGACCACATGCCAAGAGGTAGTTGGCTTTTTGAGTTGGATTACAGGAGTCTTCCTGATAATGACAAAGACTTTTACAGCTTCTGCTTCCCTCAAGTCCCAGAGTTCTAACATGATAGTGTGAACTATGTGACAGAATTGTTGCCAAAAATTAATGGAGAAAGGAGAGCCAGCTTTAACTCATGTCATGAAGTCATGTCTTCAGGTAGAGCCAAGTTTCATCCCAGGGTGTTGAAGGAAGGTAGATATGTAGTCAGGGAGTTGCCGCTGGTAATCTTTGAAAAATCATGTACTACAAGAGGACACAGGCACTGATGACAAGTGAGAGTCACAAGCTTTCCGGAAGAGCAGACTCCAGTAACTACGGACATACACATTTGGTCAAAGTTTGGTCCAGTTGTGGAATGAATCCTGAGCAGATGTCTCATGAGCACATTGAAAGGAATGTGTTGACTGCTGGAAGCTGTGGTGTCACTAAGGGCAGAGTGTTCCAAAGGAGCCTCATCTTCTGTGAGAGGATGTCACTGAGCCAGCGGAGCACACGTGGGATGCACAGCCTGTGTGCTGTGAAAATGTGCGGCAAACCATGACACATTGCAATATCACTATGGAAAGAGAGCTACATAAACATGGCCATGAAAGAACTCTTATGTGCCTGGGAACCATTTGGAAAACCTGTACTTAGACTGGAAGAAAGACCCTCCTTCCAGTTGACAGTGGCATTTGGGAAGGGCCTGTATGGCCTCTTCTGGGTGCTATAGTCTCAGTAGACAAGGGAAAGCATAAAAATGAAAGCAGGGCTGACCAGAGCTGTGAGTGTCATGCAGTGATCAAGTTCAAAGATGAAGAAAATGATGATCATTTTATTTATGTGTGTGTGTGTGTGTGTGTGTGTGTACACGAGCTTGCATGCATGGTGTGGTGTGTGTGTGTGCATGTGTGTTTGGACAGAGGATAACTCACCTGAATAGATTATTTCTTTTCATTATAAGGAACCATGGGATCAAACTTGAGCCATTGGGCTTGGTGACAAGTACCTTTACCCACTGGGCTATCTTTTCAGCTTGATCCCTCCCCTCTCCCACTTTTGGCTATGAATTTTAAGTTCTTAGTTTAGAAACATGGAATCTATAAAACTAAGAAAGTGGATACCCAACCTGCACTGGGGCAGATAACGTTAGTTTTAAGAACAGCCAACTCTAAGCATAAGTCTGGCAAGTAAATTAAAAGATTTTTCTAAACAAATAAAAGACTGCGGGTAAGTGGCAAACCTTGTCCTGATGGGAAGATTGGGCATTGCAAATATCTTAATTTCTCCATACTTCATTACAGATCTAATAGACCCTAAATAAATCATGAAGAATTGTTCTCTGTCTCTAACAGAATAGCTTCTGAGTGGATCTAGAAACATAAACAATAAGAATGAAAAATTGTTTCCTGTATATTTAAAAGTTGATGGTTATAAAGATACTGTAAACCATCAGAGAGTGCATAGATCAATGGATAATAAAAAATTAATTTTAAAACATATATACTTTTAAAGAATCAAGTTAGGGTTTTAAAACACTTATTCACCAAAATAAACATCAGAATAGGGCATAAATATTCAAATGTTTGAAATAAAGAGAATAAGACAAGTATTTAAAATTTTTGGAATGAAGAATTGCCAAGTTTATTGGAATGGAATCAACCCAAAGACCAGAAAAGTGTCATTGATTTGAATTTAAACTTTATTTTTAAAATATTTTAAAATTAGCCTTTAGTTTGGAGTAATTATAGATTTGAATTAATTTAATTTCGTTTCCCATATTCTTGCAGAACCCTAATGAAATGTACCAACCATGGTATGGACACTGACTTGGTCAACATGCCAAATATGCCACCACCACAAAGGTGGTTCATGTTGCCTCTTCCATTGCTCCTCCCTTCTGCCTCTTTAACCCTTGATAAGAGTTTATCTTTCCTCCATTAATTTTGTGATCACAATAATGCTAAGTAAACTAAAGTGTTCATTTAGCAGCCATTGCGATGGTCTATTTGCATTCAGTGTGTTTCACTGGAGATTTATCAAGTAAAGATATGTCAACTCCTTTTTATGGCTGAGTAGTATTCCATGATATGGATTTGCCATATCATGTACAAATTCACCCACTGAAAGGCATTTGAGATGTTTCGGGTTTTATCTATTGCAAATAAAGCTTCTTTGTAGAAATAAATGCCTAAAAATATGAGTTGTAAATTTAATTTTTAGAATGCTGACAAGTAGTTTTGTGCATTTATACCATTTTGTATTCCCATTAGCACTGTGTGAGTAATATAGTTTCTTTGCAGCTTCATTAAATATTTTGTATTCCCACTACTTTTAAATCAGCTGTTTTAATAGATGGATAGCGTTTTCTCAGCTATAATTTAAATTTACACTTTCTTATGGACAAACTTGGTTTCATGTGGTACCTACCTGTCACAGTTTTGTCAACTTAACACACACTTAGACATACTGTGGAAGAGGTAACCGTGACTGAGAATTGCCTCCATCAGATTTGTCTGTGGAACATTTTCTGTATTGCTGATTGACACAGGAGGGTCCAGCCCACTCTGGACACTGTCATCCCTAGGCAGTTGGGCCTGGGTTGTGTATGAAAGATAACTGAGCAAGCCAGGGGTTACCATCCAGTAAGTACTGTTTGTCAATGAATCTGCTCAGTTCCTGCTTCCAGGTCCCTGCTTAAGCTATTGCCTTCTTGATGATGGACTGTGACCTTTAAGTCAAACAAACCCTTTCTTTTTCCAAGCTGTTTGGCATGGTGTTCATCACAGACAATAGAGAACAAATTAGAACACTGCCATTGTTCATCTTAGTTTGTAAAATTTCTAGGCATGGCTTTGAATAATTGTCTAATTGGACTGTTGTTATATGTTTATGCTTATAACACATATTCATATATTCTATATAATATATAGTATGCATAGTACAGAATGTATAGCATATATTCTACACAATATACATATAAAACATATATTCTATGTAATACATAGCATATATTATCTTATATATTCTGTATAATATATATGCATAACTATAATACATACATAAATATACCATATACATATTCCTTATTAAATAAATAATGTGCACATATTTTCTTGTGGTCTATAGCTTGTCCATTATTCTTTTAACAGGCCTTTTATAGAATAAAAATTTTAATCTCAATGACATACAATTAATCATTTTTAAGTGTTCTAGATTATAATTTTGGGACAACTGTAAAAATTCTGTCCACCCGTAGATCTCAAAGATTTCTCCCATTGCTTCTTTGTAGATGTTTTGTGGTTTTAATTTTATATTTTACTTTAAGTTGCTGGTTCATTTCTGAGTTGATTTTTGTGTAAGGTGTGAGGTTTAGGTCAAAACTCCCTGTTTTCTCTTTGGGTGGCATGTTCTATTTGTTGAAAACGCTACTTTTTCTGTGTTGTACTGCTTTTGTAATTACATCAAATTAGTTGGGATACTTGCCTGGAATGATTTTGGAATGTTTCAATCTCTTTGATTCATTTATATGTCTGCCTTTTGATGAACACCACACAATTTTGATTTTTATAACCGTCTAAGTAGTTTAGGTTTTGGGTAGACTGATTCTGCCTAGTTTACTATTATTCTCATTTTTTAAAGTTATTCTAGTTCCTCTATTTTTCTCTGTGTATATACTTGTATACTGTGTAAATACAGTCTCAGCTATCTTGCTGGTATCTTTCTAGGAATTGTATAAAATATGTCAGTTTGAAGAAGAATTTATATCTTTATTTTAGGGAGGCCACCAATCTATGAATATGGTATGCTCAGTGCAAAACACAGAAATTTAATTGATTTCTGTAAAATTAGTATTACAAATGGAGAAGTTGCTGAACTTTTTAGTAAACTCCATGAGCTTTTGTAGGTTCCCTGGGTTTTCTGTGCACATAGCTATTTGTGAACAGAATGCAGTCCACAAATATCTGTTTTAATCTGTTGACATTTTATTTCATTTTCTTGTCTTCTCTTATTGGCTAAATTTATTTCTATATAAGAAATAAGAATGAACTCCTAAGCCTTTATCTTACAATGAAGACATTCAGCTTTTCCTCAATAAGTATAATATTGACTTGATTTTTGCTATTCTGTAGATGGCCATTATCAAATTACACACATATACATACATTTGATTTTTCATGTTTTAAATTATAAACAAGAGTTGATTATGCCAGGTGCTTCTTTTTGCAATTATTTATATGATTTTCTTTCTTTTTGTTTTGTCAATATTGGGAATTTCATTGCTTCCTACCTGTTGATATAGACTTAAATCCTATATAAATAAATTATGCTTGGTTGTGGTATACAATCTTTATAAATGTTGTTGAATTTTGATTGCAAAATGTTTTCCATTTTTCAAACCCAGGCCTTTACGGATGCCAGCCCAACACTGTACCCCTGAGTTACATTTCTAGCATTATTTGATAATGCTAAAAAATTGCATTTCCATTCATGAGAGATAGTAGTCTTTAACTTTGCTCTTTTTTATTCTTGTTTTTACATTGGGGTAACATTAACTGTAAAAGAAATGATTTGGTATTCCATATCAGTGGATTGAGGTGTCATGTCTCAATACTGAGTTCTTGTAGTTTCAGCTACAGTGGTCTTCTGTTCGCCACTCAGGCCATTTTGCCTTTAGCATCCTTCAGTTCTGTTCAAATATTACCTCTTTAGAGACCCCTTCTGTGCCAATTCTCTCTAACTATACACTGTCCACCCCATCACTAATCTGACCTCTTTTATTGTACAAGAGTTCTTATACAGAACATGAGAATAAAAAGAACATGTTCTTTCATGGCACTTAACAAAGTCTTTTTTTTCTTACCCACTCCTCTTTCTTCTGTTTGACCCATTCGACCATTCCTACCACCCATCTATCTCTCCTTTCTTCTCTTCACCCTTTCTTCCAGGATTTTACAAAGGCATACATATTACCTAGTTTATTACTCTATTTCTAGGTTTAAAACATAATAATAATAAGTATTTTGAATGAATAGCCATCTTTATGAAATGCTCATTTGGTTATAATTAATTAAGAGTTATAAATTGAACTTTTTTCTTATTATTAGAGATACTAAAGCAAAGAAAATGGTCTTTTCTTCAGGCAGCTTATGAACTAGCAGAGACATGTAAATTTATTTTATTTCTATCTATCTGTCTGCCTGTCTGTGTCTGTCTATCTATCTATCTATCTTCATCATCATCATCTATGGTAGTTTGAATGTAAGTGGCCCCCTTAATCTCATGGGGGAGACTCTATTCGGAGGTGCGGCTTTGTTGGAGTAGGTATCACCTTGTTGGAGGAAGTGTGTCACCGTGGAGGCAGGCTTTGAGGTTTCCTATACTCGAAATACTACCCAATGTCTCATTTGACTTCTTGTTGCCTGCAGGATGTAGGATTCTCAGTGCTTCTCCAACACCATGTCTGCCTGCATGCTACCATGCTCCCTGCCATGATGATAATGGGCTTAACCTGTGAAACTGTAAGCAAACCTTCTTAGTTAAATGTTTTTCTTGTAAGAGTTCCCTCTCTGTGATTTCAAGGATAGTCTGGTCTATAGTGTGAGTCCCAGAACAGTTAGAGCTACACAGAGAACACTTGTTTCAAACTGCCCCCCCCAAAAAGAGTTACCATGGTTATAGTGTCTCTTCACAGCAATAGAAACCCTAACTAAGATATCATCTGTATCTGCCTGTCTGTCTCAGCTAGGGTTTTTATTGCTGCAAAATGACACCATGACCATGACAGCTCTAATAGGGGAAAACACTCAATGATGGATGGCTTACAGTTTAGAGGGTTAGTGCATTGTCATCAAGTCAGGAATCATGATAGCATGCAGACAGACATGGTGCTGGAAAGGGAGCTGAGAGTTCTATACCTGGATTGGCAAGCAGAAGAGAGAGAAAGAGCCTGGTCCTGGCATGAGCTTTAGAACCCTCAAAGCTCTACCCTAGTGACACACTTCCTCCAACAAGGCCACACTTATTCTAATAAGGCCATATCTCCTAATAGTGCCCCTCTTTAATGACCAAGCATTCAAATATTTGAGCCTATGGGGGTCATTCTTCTTCAAACCACCACACTGTCTATTTCTTAATCACCATCATGACTGTCTATCTATAAATTGTTCAATCAACCATTATTGTTTGATATGTCTACTTGCAAGCTATGCTCAAAGTTGAGAGAGACAAATACAATGTGCCATGAGAACATATAAAATTTACCTAGCCTGGATAGTTTTCTGAGTTGAGTTCTGAAATATGAAGAAACAAGCATGGGATTGGTTCTGAGAGGGAGACACAGAGTATCTACAGATTCCAATGTTGTGCAGAGTATGAGGAATAGAATTATAATAGGAGGCTGAGAAAATGGAAACCACATTGGGGGTGTTGGTCTTCAACTGAAGAAGATGAGACATTGTCAATCTATTTTTGGTGGTATGATAACAGGATTTATTTGAGTTTTTAGATTATTTATTTTTTAAGATAATAACTTTATCTCTTTTCTATTATTTCTCCCACATACTCCCACTCCCTTTCAAATTCATGGCACCCTTTTCATTAATTTATTTTTACAAACATATAAGATGTCAACACAAATATTCCTAAATACATAAAAATAACCTGCTCAGTCTGTATGTTACTTGTATGTGTGGTTTCAGGGTTGAGCACTTGGTACTGAATAACCAGCTAGTGTGCTCTTCTCTGGGGAAGACCCTGCCTCCACTCTCAGCATTCCTTTGTCAGCACTGAGGAGAAAGAGCTTCAATGCCCTCCTCAGCATGTCTACATTGTTGTCCTTGTTCAGATCATGTTGAGACAGTCATTTTGGTGACACTTCATGGGTATAGCTTCTGCAATTTGTAGGAGACAGTCTCATAACAAACTCTCAAATCCACAATGACCCTTGAGTCTTAGGTATGGGAGTTACATTATAGATGTGTATATTCGGACTGGGCTGCACAACTCTGCATCTTGATTGGTTGTGGTTTCTGTATTGCTCTCTGTGTTGCAAAGAGAACTTTCCCTGGTGAGAAGTGAGGACTACCCTTACTTTTTCTGCTATATAGAGAATAAACAAATGGGATGAGGAAAAGAGTGGGAATCAAAGTAGTAGGCAAGGGCAGTAATCAAGTGGGACACATTGCATGAAGTAGTGGCAGAAGAAAAAAGGTGGCATTGGCAGATGAAATGAAGGTTACATACTTCATCTGCTATAAGTACATATAAAATAAATAGCATAAAACAATTCAAAGAAAACCCAAGGATACAGGGCTAGCGGGATGGATCCGCAGTTAAGAGTTCTTCCAGAGGACCTTAGTTTTTCTCCCAGCACTCAAGTTGGGCAGCTCACAACCACATGTAACTTCAGCTCCAGGGTATATGATCCTCTTTTCTGGCTCTGAAGCCACCTGTACTCATGTGCATACACAATGAGACACATACATATACATATACTATAATAGAAAATCTTTGAAAATACACACTTGGATGACCTCAGGTAAGTTGTGTAAACTTTTGAAAATGACTTTCCTATCCTTTCAATGAGTTCAAAACTACCAGCTCTGTGGAGTTATGGTATGGCAGATACCACCAATAGCTTCCAAATGTGTCCTCTCCTTTCAGAGCAAAATAATTTCTTCTTGAGCCAATGGCAAGCAACAGAACAGGACCTTTACAGTTAGGTGTAGCTGTGGGACCAGTGCCTTTGCCCCTATCTTTCCTCTTGTCTTTACTGTTACTACCTAGAAGGAAATGCTCTAAACACTTCCTCAGATTATTAGTGTAATGCCACTTGCCAGGCATGTCAGCATAGTGAGCTGCGAAGAACTGTTCCCAGAGAATCCATCAGGCAGCCCAGGCTTCAATACCAGTTTTTTTTTCAAGAGAATGATTTTGCCTGTTATGAGCCGTCTTGTCTCATTTTAGCCACCACATGGAGATTAGAAGCTGTTACGCATGTGAACTGCCCAGCACATCACTGAATGCTTGTCTCCCATGCTTCTTCCATTAAAAGGAAAAGGCTCTTCTAATTCTGCCCTCCAGTAATAGGGAAACAAATCGGATTCTTACATTTTTGTTTTCCTTAGAACAGGATGTAGCAAAACAGAATCTATCCAGGCAGATATGAGACCGCCTAGAAGCCACGTTATACAAAGAGCAGTTATAGGAGTTGCGTTGTATTGTCTGTTTGTGAAATAAGCATGCCCTTGACTCAGGGGGAATGTCAGGAAATAAGATCCCATGATTATACTTAGTCTGATGGATTTGGAACTGGATTGTCAGCTGCAGGGCTGCGCCTCCCTGATGATTTGCCCAAATGAACTTGAAGAGTTGGGGTGGGGAGTCGTGGTAGCTGGGCATTTGCCTTGCACGCCTACATTCTTGGCAAATGAGAGCTGCCAAAAGTGCCATGAAAAAGGCCTTTCTCTAGTCTGTGGAACAGTAATGGTGCTCCAAGTAGTGTGGGTGTTAGTGGCTTTTACTGTGCTTTCCCATGGTGGTGGTAGATCACTATGTTGTCTCCGTTCTCCTGGGAAAGGTCAGAGGAGGATAGCTGCAGACGAACAGACACCACCTGCTCCTGCAAGCTCGAAAAACACAGCTATGGCTGGAATGTTTTAGAAAGACAGAAAGTACAAGGCCATCTTGGGAACTCTAAACCTAGAAAAAGAGGCCCGGAATGAATGAGGCAATACTGATTCTAATTCAACCTGTCTTGTTTCCTGCATTCAAATGAGTCAGAGCTGTTGGACTTCCCTTCAGACTCCAGCTGGCCTCCTTCAGAAATGTATCAGTGCCCCAAACAAAGGTCGAGGTGCTTAAAACGCGATAGAAGAGTCTACGTGGAGGAAGCAAATAAGCTCCAGTCCCTAGTGCATATGTGCATATGTATGTTCACATAAAGGAAAACGACTGGGTTGGCCATGGTGATGCTTGACAGCATTAATTTGACAGAATCTGGAATCACCCATGAGACATTCTGACAAAGGATTTTTTTGTTGTTGTTGTTAAGTTCACTGAAGGTAAAAGACCCAACCTAACTGTGGGTGGTACATTCTAGTAGGGCCCAAGATATAGGGAAGTTGGGGAGAAAGCTTCCACTTTTTGCTTGATTGCTTGCTTTTGCCATTTGATAATGAGTTATTGTTGCTACTGGTCCTTTTATTTGCTCCCATAAGGACCCAGCTTCTTCTAGTCTTTCAACATGCACTGAATGAAGACCATTGGCTCTTCAAGAACCCTCTAGGGCTTTAGTGCTATATTGAGACTCCTGAGGCGACCAGCCTCATGGATTGAGAAGCTACTCAACACTCAGTATGTCTGGGTGAAGACAACTATAGTACTACCCAGAGGACATCATGAAAGTCAATCCTAAATCCTCGTTTTAATATATATTCATTTAACCAGTTCTGTTCCTCTAGAAAGCCTTCAGCAATACAAGCACCAATCCAAACAACAAGTCTATTGATTATGGTAGTAATTATTTAGCACCTCTTCTGTTGGAGTAGTTGAATTGTCTTCAAAGGAAAATAATTTTCAAAAAGAGTAAGTATAATCTTATTCAGGGGACAGATGCCCTCAGGGGCATATATATTGACCTGATCACGCCGAGATACATTTAATGCTTGCCTAATGTAGGTACAACGTCAGCCAGTACTGTGACCCTGGGAAAGGTCATTCCCTTCTATGCCATCCACCACTGTCACTGGCACCCTGCAAAATAGCCTGCAATTATTAGATGTACTCTATTTATTTATTTATTTATTTATTTATTTATTATACAATGTTCTGCCTACATATATGCCTGCAGGCCAGAAGAGGGCACCAGACCTCATTGCAGATGGTTGTGAGCCACCATGTGGTTACTGGAAACTGAACTCAGGACCTTTGGAAGAGCAGGCAATGCTCTTAACCACTGAGCCATCTCTCCAGCTCCTTAGATGTACTCTTGACATTTGGGTCCCTTCTTCTTGGAAAGCCACCCATCTCTGTCATAGCACCCTGTTCAGACATGTACCACACATGCTTCTCTGTGTTTTTTTTTGATGTTTTCAGTGAGGCCATCATTCTGTTTATGTTCCTCCCATTTATCAATAGGATGGGAAGAAAGGAATCCTGCATACTGATGTCCTGAAACCCCAACAAAAGGAGGAGGCAGCATGGCTGTGAAATGAACTTCATAGGGTGCATGGTGTATTGTGTTCCAGGTCACTCCAGGTTGGAAATACTGAGGCTCCATGTCCAGTCTGAAGTCTATGGCTTATGCACTATCTTGAACAAATCCTGTTGCTTTTTTGGCCAACAGATTCTTCAACTTTAAAATACAGGCATTCCGAAGGCTTACCTTTCATCCTTTTCTGATCTAAAATACTATGAATCCATCATTCTAACTCACCCAAAGAGGCTCCAGATAAACAAGGAACCTCTTGATTCTTAGTAACTCACAAAGGCTCTGGGTCAACTATTCAATATTCATTCACTTCTTCTAATGAAAGAAACTCAGGTTTTACTACTTAGGACCAAAAGATATATTTTTGCCTTCTTTTGAATCTAGAGAAACTTCTTTCTGCTCCCTATATAAGATGTGGACATGATGGTTGAAATTCCAGTAACCACAACAAACTATAAACTTTATTAACAATACTTGGGAAGGTTGGCAGGCAAACAGATGGAGCCTGGGTTGACATGGGGGAGCTATCATCCAAGTCCTACGTAGACCACTTCTAGAGTTCCTTTATGTGAAAAAGAAATAAGTCACTGTTATTTCTCATCTTTATTACCAACAGCTCAAGGAAGTTTCTAAATGAAACAGCTAATTGAGGTTTCTCTGTAAATGATAAAGAGAATCTAAATCAGTAAAATGACTTTGTACAAACAGAAGAAAAAGGACAACCTCATCAGTAGATTACATGTCCTGTGAAGTGAGCCAAAATGAAATTCTCATAACATTTTGGGCACTACTGTACTTGTAGAGATTGGAGATTTTTAGTATCTATTGACCTCAGACATCAGTCAAATATTCCAACCTGCACAATTCGATCCCCCCAATATCTGTAATAGTTAACAACTGTAGATCTGAACAAAACCTGTTAGCCAAAATTTCTTTCAGCCTATCAAAATGTACTAATCTTTGCCAAATAAGAAATAGCACTTAGTCACTTTGAATGAGAACTGCAAAGAAGTGCCTGCTGTCCTTCCGGTGTTTTGTGCTATTATGACAGTAGACTAGATATTCAGCTAAATCAAACAAATGGCACCCCCCTTAAACATCTCAAAGCACGTTTGCAAAGCACTGAGATGTGATGAACGTGACATTTGCCCTCTAGAGCTCTATAAACCTTTCTTCCACATTATCTTGGTGATAACTGTAGCTAGCACTGTGCAGCCATCTCTGGACATCCAAGTGGGACCTCTGGAATTGAACTTCAGGCTCTCTAAGTATTTCCATGATCTGGCTAAGTCACTTAGCTTCCCTGGCCCTCTTCAGCTGTAGAACTGGGATTTTTAACATTGATTTCTCCAAGTCATTGTAAAGATGAGATCATCTTGATCATACTGTGTTAGGCACAGCTCACACTGAGTGCTGGTACTTAAGCATTCTAGTGACGCTAAGTTTTGAACCACTAGAAAGGTCGCCTGGTATCTTAGTCACTGTTTTATTGCTGTGAAGAGGCACCATGACCAAGAGAAATTTAATTAGGGGCTTGCGTACAGTTTCCTAGGTTTAGTCTGCTATCACAGTAGCAGGGAGCATGGTGGCACACATGGTGCTGAAGCAGTAGCTGAGAGCTACATGCTGATTCACAAACCAAGAGAGACATTGGGCTTGACATGGGCTTTTCAAACCTCAAAGCTAGCCTCCAGTAACACACTTCCTCTTATAAAGCCTCATCTCCTAATCCCTCTAATCCTTTCAAATTGTGGCACTTCCTGGCAACTAAGCATTCAAATATATGAGCCAACGAGGGTCATTCTTATTAAGCCACCACATCCCACTCCTATCCCACATAAACCTGTAACCATATCATAATGCAAATATGCATTCAGTTCATTTTCTCAGCACTGACTAAATGTCTAAAGTTCACATTCTTCTGAGACTCATGGTAATACCTCTTTGTAAAATTAATACAAAAATGCATATCATATACTTTCAATATACCATGGCAGAGAATATACATTACCATTCCAAAAAGGATAGAAGAAGCAGAATGAGGAAATACTGGACCTACACAAGACTAAAACCCAGCAGGGCAAACTCTTAATTATGCATCTCCATGTCTGATGTCAAACCACTCTTCATATCTCCCCCTCCTTTCAGTTTTGTTGACCATAACATACTTTCCTCCCTTAGGCTGCTTCCCCAACCAGTCAGCAGGGTTTTGTTTTGTTTTGTTTTGTTTTGCAGGTGTTCCACAACTCTGGCATCTCCAACATTTTCGGGTCTCCAACACAATCCAGGCTTCACCTTCCCAGCTTCATGAAGTGGCCTCTCTGGCCTTTCAGACAGGGGCATCTGTGACACAAGCCTGGCCTCAGTGGCTTTTCTTAGCCATGGAGGGAGATTCCACAACCCTTTCTTGTATCATTGATTCTAAAGCCAGAGCCAGGAGACCTCAGCTGTCAAGTTCTGCAGCTTGCTGGGGCAGGAACTTGGTCTCCTCCTTCAATTACATTAGTGTCAGCTTCCTGCTGTTGAGAGTTTCCTTCACTGCTTGAAATATTCTTTAAAACCTTGTTACAAGTTGAAAACTTAGCTGGGTTGGGTCCTGTCCTGAGGTCAATAGTCCCTTTATTTCAATTGGTCTCAGTCTTTTCTTTAAACTTCTTAAAGGTGGCACATGCCTTTAATCCCAGCACTCGGGAGGCAGAGGCAGGCGGATCTCTGTGAGTTCGAGGCCAGCCTGGTCTACAAGAGCTAGTTCCAGTGCAGGCTCCAAAGCCACAGAGAAACCCTGTCTCGAAAAACAAAAAAACAAAACAAAACAAAACAAAACAAAAAAAAGAAGTGTGCTTACTAACAATCACGTATAGTATCAATACGAGGCTGTTTTGAAATCCCCTCTGCACATGCTATCCATCTGAAGCTCTTCAATTTAGCCTCAGGCAGATTTTTAAGACAAGGGGAAAAAAGCAGCCACACCATTTGCCAACACATCACACAATGGTTCCTAGGCCACTTATTTTCCCCTCTTGAGCTGGGCCATTCTAATTTACATTGTTCTCAGTACTACTGTCTTCCGTGCTCTTATTAGAATGTCCCATTAAACCCAGGTTAAACATTCAATCACTTTTCTTGTCCAAAGTTCCAAAGTCTTCCATATTCCTCCATCAAAAGTATGGTCATGTTTCTCATAGCGATATGCTGCGTCCTGTCACCAATCTCTGTCTTAGTCACTGTTCCGTTGCTATGAAGAGGTATCATGACTCTTAGAAAAGAAAACGTTTAATTGGGGCTTGCTTACAGTTTTAGAGATTTAGTCCATTATTTTCATAGTAGGGAGCATGGTGACACCCATAGAGCTAGAGCATCTATGAACTACATTCTGGTCCACAGGCCAAGAGAGAGAGGAACATTAGGCTAGGCGTGGGCTTTTAAGACATCAAAGCCCACTGCTAGTGACACACTTTCTCCAACAAGGCCATACCTTCTAATCCTTCTTATCCTTTCAAATAGTGCCACTCCCTGGTGACAAAACCTTAGAATGTATGAGCCTGCGGGGGCCATTATTATTTAAACAACCACATCTGGTGTCTAGAAGTTTATCCTGGAAGTATTAATTAAGTATGTTAAAGCGCACTTCGACTTCATAGAGCAGCCAACATTCAACTAAACTAAACTCTCATGTTGTTGATGGCTGAAGAGGTACCCGAGTATATGGGGGTGATATGACCTCTCTGACTCTGGCAAGATCTTGCCAAAAGGTCTATTATGGGGGCATGTGGCCAACACTGTGAAGAATGAATGGCTTTGGACTTAGTAGAAACTTTGACAAGTTTAAAAATGAGCAAGAATGTAATTCATTTAGGCAGTAGAAACTACAGCCTACGAGCCCATGCACATATAAACAGCAGATAATGAAATGGATTGATAGTCTTGGCTCAGTACATTCTGCAGTAGCCCAAGCTACAACAGGAAGTTGTCGGAAGACACACCTTGCTTTTCAGGATAAGTCACAGCCCTGCTTCCAGTTCCTGCACATAGTCTTCTGTGAAGGCGTGAAGATGGTAAGCTGATCCTGAATCCCCCTGCTCAGGTGCTGCTCCCACATGGGCGCTGCCATTAAATACTCAGATAAAACTCTCGGCAAAACTCTTACAGGTAGTTTTGCCATTTTTTACAGGTATGTGAATTAAGGTATAGGCAGTTTGATGGTAAGATACACGGAAAGGAGACTAAAACCCAGTGGGAATTTGAATCTGGTATAGACTTAGGATGCAGAATTGAAAGTATGATGCTCTGTATGAGCTAACACTCAATAAAGGGCTATTTATTGGTATCACTGGCAACAAATCTTGGCCTTGGAGCTGTAGAGCTCAAAGTGAGTGTGTTCATCTGACCTAGTCATGCCCTTTGAGTGCACGCGGGAGAAGCCAGCCAGCTGCGTTCCATCTTCTCTGAGGACAAAACAAGAGGAAATAGGTTTCAGGCAGGCACATGTGGAACCTGTACGTTCATTTTGAAGTGAGCTTTCTATTCCTAAAATAATATGCCCTTAGGATGCAAACTCTGCAAGATCAGTCAATAAAGTAATTGAATTAATGACAGCAATAGCACATTTAAATCAAAGCTAACATGATAATGTACTGTGGAAACAGCATGTTTTCATCATGCTCAACCTGGGAGAGGAAATGGTTTAAAGCAGGGCTTTCTCATCTATCCTCAATTCACTCCAGCCCTCCTGTCCATAGTTTAATGAACACCACAGGTGCTCATCATCTCTGTGTAAAGTGCCTGTCTATTGGGTAGAAGGGGCTGTGTCTCTTGGGAAGTTATCGATAGGATCCAGGTATCCTTCTTAAGGTGATGGTTCAATGACGAGGCCTTTGAATATCTTGCTATGACAAGTCACACTTGTGGTCCAGATGTGCTGACATTTGGCTGGAAACATCAGGGGCTGAGTTCAAGGTTCTGAGCTCACAATTCAATGATGTTTGTTTGTCCAGCTTTTGCTTCTTCCTGCAGGCATTTTGCAGCCATCTATGAAGCTACAAAATCCAGTCTCTTCTACCTTGCTAGTTTGCTGAAACTTCTTCCCTTGGTCTTTAGACCCCTGTGTCCTTGGTGACTGTGCTTCACAAACTCATGTCCTTCAGAGCTGGTTCAGATTCGGATGCAGCTGGTGAGCTCTGGGTGGGCCGTAAGCCTGCATTGTATCGGGTTCAGATAATGCTCGAGCTGTGGGTCGGGATAAGCCTCATAATTGCTATTACTGAAGATCGACTTGGAAGATCCTACCCCTTGCCCTTTGCCCTTTGATCTTCTGGGAAGTGTCGAAGACATGAATCCCTCAACCTCCTTTAGAACAATCATAGATCAGTGACCACCAATGCCTTAAGTTAGAAGTTTTGTTTTGCATTGAAGAAAAAGGAGCTACCTACCCCATTTTGGCACCTTCTTCTCCATCTCTCTCCCCTAGGATGAGTGTTGGGGAAGGGAGTTACACTTGAAATCTCTTTGATTGTTTCCATGTGAAACAAAGGAAAGGAATGATGAGACTTAAGAATCACCTGCACAGTGGTTCTCAACCTGTGGGTCATGATGCCTAGATGGGTCGCCTATCAGATAACCTGTCTATCAACTACTTATATCAGTGATTTCTAACAGCAGCAAAGTTACGGTTATATAGTAGCAACAAAATGATTTTATGGTTGCGGCAACCACAAAAGTAGGAACTGTATTTAAGCATTCGCAGCATCAGGAAGGTTGAGAACCACTGCCTTGGCAGATAAATTGTTTGGCCTACCTCACTTTTTTGATGAAATCCCACAGAGTCTGATGCACAATAACTTTCCAGCAATTTTCATTTTCAAAGCACAGCAAACACAGGCAGCTTCCTTTTCTACACGGGCTTCATCGTTACAACAATTTCCCCGTTCTACATGCCGTGAACCGAGAGAGGATCTTCGAAAGGCCTTTTTCCAAAAATGCATTTTCTCCTTGAAATATTCATTTAAGCCACTCAGCTACCTATCCAGGGTTCATGATAAATTATTCAGATAATTGCTTTAATTCTCTGCTTCATTTTGCAAATGTAGATCTGTCCTTGGCTTGTAGATTTACTGTGGACTCCATTTTTTAATGGACGAGGATTTCTAAAGAGCTGATTGTTTTGTCGAGGTTAGCTTCTGAGGCATTAGAAGTAGCTGCGTATCCTCATGTCCCATGGTTTGAGCCTTCTGTGCGAGTCTGATTACCAGATGCAATAGAGATAGCGTATCTGGGCATGAGAGGTGAGGAGAAGAAACTACTGCTGATCACTGATAAAAAGTTATTGTATGAATTTTAACATATGCAATCAAATATTACCTTTAATTAGGTTGTAACCTAATTTAATTCTTTCAAACAACAATAAAACTTGAACTCCCCTCTTCCCTAACTCATTAAATGTAAAACATAATGCTTCCTTCAGTGTGACTCTATGCTTTATAAACGTCAACGAAGGTTTGGGGAGGTGGCTCTGTTGGTAAAGTTGGTGAAAGATCCGACTTCAATTCCTAACACCCATCTAAAAGCTGCATAATGACAAAATATGTCCAGAATCCCAGCACAGGGATAGGATGGGTAGTGGTGGTGGGTGGGATGTGCTGATCCTTGGAGATTGCTAGCCAGGCATTCTAGCCTAATTGACAAACTCAAGGTCCCAATGACAGACCCTGTGTAAAAAAACAAGATGGGAGACTCCTGAAGAATGACTTCTTGTCTACGCACGCACGCACACACACACACACACACACACACAGACAGACACACACTCACACAAATTTGCACATGAACCTGTATATACATGTGCATTACCTACATACACACGAACATACATAGAAATATGTATTTATATATGAACATGCAGAAATGCACACTACTGCATCCAAACATTTTTGCAGAATCTGTGCTGACTGAAGAATGACTTGCCTTTTTAACTTGTGCAATCTGATGGGACTGTAGCTTGGGGCAACATGAGTGACAGCTGAAGTGAGGGAAGTTCACGGAACCATGAAAAGAAGTAAGCCTGTGTGTGTGTCTTCATGACATGGTCCTGTGACAACAGGTGCCCATGCCTAAGAATCCTGATGGCGCCACACAGTCCTGAGTGTGATAAATAAGAAATATAACAGAACTTCAAGAGCACCAGAATGCAAAACCCACAGTAGAATCGTGGGCAGCTCACTAGAGAGGAAACCATGCCCTTCAGAACTAGTGCAGGGACTGTGCCTGGGGCTAGACTTCAAGTTTTCCAGTTTCCCTTGAATTCACAGCAAAAACATCATTCAACACAGTAAAGGATGGGAAGTCTGTTCACCTTGCAATCTTCCTAAAGTTTCAAACACATAATCAGAGAAGCAGTGTGATCTGAGGGTGCTTGGGGACTTCTAATCTTTTAATCTTAAAATTGGTAAAACAAAAAGTCACAGGAGAGAAAAAAATTCCACAGGCTTTAAAAAAATGCTCTTTCCTTCAAGGTCACACCCCATGGAAACTAGTCTCTCTAGACTGTGCCACGGCTGTTTGGGAGGGTTGAGAGTCGTTTTTGCGTGACGGATGAGCCTAACACGCCCTGAAGGTTTTCTCTTACCTCCAATGACTTCCGTCCTCTGGGTATTGCAACACTCTGGTGAAACTAAAGTTTTCCAGGCCTAAAGACTGTCTGCTGTGTAAAAGGGCAGAGCAGACATTTGGCTCAGAAAATAGTCCTTAGTGCTGTAATATTCTCTAGATGCCTGGACTAGAGTCTTTTTCAGACACAACTTAATTTTTGTGGCACTCCCTACAGGTTTTCCTCTTTAAGGATTTTGATGAGCTGCTGAGGACCGTTTATTTCTCTGTGATTCTTTCTGCCTCTCGTGACACTGCAGCTGTGCTTGGGAATCTGGGAGTGATGTTGAGCTTTGTTTATGATGATCATGAATTATGATGTTGGGTGCTTCGCTTACATTTCAGCATTTGCTTTCATTCCTTTGCCTGCCTCATCCACAAGAATGGAGCCCATTCTTGGCTCCTCCCTGTCCCTGCTCTCCTGCCCAACAGTCCTCACAGCAAAGCTTGTTTCCTTGATCCCAACCTAGTGGTTCCATTTCCTTCTGCTGAGAAGCTCTTGCCTTTTGCACTGACCAAGAAAAATCTGAGATAAAATAAATTTAACAAAGTTCATTGAACCAAACAATTAGTTCCAGAAAAACACAGCCAAGTCCATTCAGAATCGCTCATGCATCTCCTCATGTGCAGGTTATATGGATAGCCAGGGAGAGGGAAACAGCATAAACAATCAGACAGGGTACTGTCAACCTTTGCTCATTAATATGGTCACCTTTTGGCAATTTTTGGCTTCTTGTTGACTGGAGATCCAGCAGCTGATGTCTGACTCTCAGTAACTGAGGTTTAAAGGCTCTGCTATTAGTAAGGTTACAATCTGGGTCTATAACTAATAGCATCCAGCCCGCTTTGCCCTGTATGGAGGTGGCTTTGGGCCAAACTTTAGCACAACAGGTATGGAGACAAACTTGAAAGTTTCATATGGGATGAAGCCCGTCTTCTTAGATCTAGTTCCGTTTCCAGCCTCCTTTGCTCTTACTGTATCACCTTAGTCCTGCATTCCTGCCAGAGGAAGAGGTTGCCAGGATCCCTAGCATGCTGTGCACCTATCTAGGTCTCCAATGACATTGTTCCTTCTATCTAGAAATTCCTTTTTCTTTTCTTGGTTAACCTCTACAAATCTTTTAGGTCTTGGTTTAGATGTTGCCTTGGCCGAGAGGTCTTTACACTTTTCCAGCATAGATAGAAGCCTTTTCTACAGCCATAGTAAGTAGCTGAGGTCAGCTTTAGCCTAGGTTTTTTTTTAAATTTTTATTTTATTTTACTTATTTATTTATTTTTCCTAGACAGAGTTTCTATGTGTTGCTTTGGAGTCTGTCCTGGAGCTAGCTCTTGTATACCAGGCTGGCCTCGAACTCACAGAGATCCGCTTGCCTCTGCCTCCCTAGTGCTGAGATTAAAGGTGTGCTCCACCACCGCCTGGCTTAGCCTAGGTTTATATTGACTTCATGTTTGTTTTATCTGCCATGGTTTTCTGCCTTCCTAAAAGGGTAAATACATTTGATTTTTGTCACATATAGAACTTGATGTAAGAAGATAACTTAGTTTCTGTTTCTCTAAATCTTTTCGTTTTAATGTTTTATGTCACTGGCTATACTAGCTTTCATTCATTTCATATTTAACAACCATATGCTTTCTTCTGCTTGTTCTGAAGGTTGTAACTTCAATTCTAAAAATATCTAGAATGTTCGTATTCACAAAATTCCCTCTTTGATTTGCAAATTACAAAGACAATAACCAATCCCTAGAAACTGTAGCTACCTGAGCCCTTTGTGATCCAATTCTTGTTCATACATATTCATTTGCTTTATGAATATTAATATTATAACATGCTCCATAGTTGATAACTCAGGCATTTTGTTTGACTGTGGCACCTGGATAGGTTGGTGTTTCCTAAGCCAGTCTGCTAAGGAATAGTTATATAAAACAAAAGAGGATGAAAAATCATGTCTGATCTAATACTCCTGGCTAGTATCGGACTATGATTATATACATCACTACTACATTGAGAGTATCTGAATATAGCTTCCTCCATAGATCTCAAAGATCTATTTATGCTATGAGAATTGGTCAACCAAGATTTTAATTATTTGTCTCAAGATGAAACATCTGGTGAGTTGAGTGACAAAGTTTGTGGAACTCATTTTGTGACCATCACTGCCGCTGTTCATACAGATCAGGCCACCCTAATCCCAGGTCAATTTTATGCTTGGTGTGGTAAAAACAATATATGAAAATGTCTCCTACTTTCTATGAGACTAGATGGATCTCCCAGCCAGAATTAGCAGTATGCCATGAGGTCACTTAAGATTTAAGATTGCCATCCTGTTGTGTACTCAGCCTGTTTGATTAAGCTGCCTTTAGGAGAACAATGTAACAACCAATATTACCTTACTTTTCTTGGATTTCTCATGTCATCAACTCTCACAACCTAAGCTAAAGCATGGTTGTAATCTTAAATTATGTACGCATCCTGACCCAGAGTATTGCACGTGTGGCTGTGTGTTATGGTAATAAATGACGTAATGAATAAAGAAGTGGAAAACCATCATAGAAAACAAATATACACCGTAAAGTTTGATATAACATGGATGTAGTCTGAGAAGTCTGTTTGTAATGATGTTTACTGTACTGTTTGTTGTCTGGGTCAACTGGAGTCAGTGACTTAATCCCTTCTAAAATGCTGTTAGAGATTTCTGTGAGGTACCCTCTTTCCTTCTCCATGTGACGCTTCATAAATACAGTGAAAATTTTCCTTGTTGGACACACACACATGTGCATATACAGATGGACACAGACACAGACGTGGACACAGGGGGCAGATTTACTAGAGAGCATTCAGGCAGACACAGATTCAGACTCATTAAACTGACAGGGGATGGCAGAAGACGGGACGAAGGGAGGAGAAGTGGAAAATTCAGAGCTTGTCTCTCTGTTTGTTAAAGAACTCCAGGAAGCAGTCTGTAATTCCTTTTTGTTAATGTGATACCTATGCATTATTAGTGATTTTGAGTTTATCACTCATGGATGAGTTCAAATCAACACATTATTTGGAAGATGTAGTTACCTTTCCAGACTTTGACCATCTTGAGTGTTGTCTTGCTAGGATTTCTATTGCTGTGAGAGACACCATGACCATGGCATCTCTTATAAATGAAAACATTTAACTGAGGTGGGAGCTTAGAGTTTCAGAGGTTCAGTCCATTATCATCACGCGGGCGCATGGCAGTGTGCAGGCAGACATGGTGCTGGATAGGTAGCTGAGAGTTTTCAACTTGAAGGCAACAGGAAGCAACCTGTCTCACTTGGCATGGCTTGAGCATATATGAGACCTCAAAGCTCTCCTTCACAATGACATACTTCCTCCAACAAGACCACACCTACCCCAACAAAGGCCACAGTTCCTAATAGTGACACTCCCTTTCGGAGCCATTTTCCTTCCAACCCACACAGGTGGACAGAATAGAAACCAAGCAAGTTTATGGAGAATGACCCCCAATACCAAATCAAGTATCCTAGCTGAGACTCCATCTCAGAAAAGAATCATTTCAAGTTTTCTTCAAGTAAACACTTTAAAAGAAGACACAGTAATCTCAACATCTTCCCACCTTGAATGATAGTATGCTGAGATTTGAACATCCACTTTGGTTCCCTGTAACCCATTCTGAGCACCTTCTGCTTAGCAGACAGATGTCATGCATTAAGCAGCACTTCCTGCAGCCTGGTTTGTTTTACAATTGTCTTGCTCCCTTCCTGACTTTCAGGTTTTGACAGGACTTTGAAACACCATTAACTCCAAACACTTTGATCGTCTAGTACATTAAGGTTTAAAAAAAAAATCAAAGGTTAGCTGCCTGTGTCTATAATAAAATATGGATCTATCGATGTATAGGCACCAGAAATAAACATTGAGTTATGTTCAAATTTATGAAAAACTTAGTTCAGTAAGTGTATTGTTGCCACATAACTAGAAAAGTAGTTAAATGTCTTTGGTGTAGGCTCAGTCAAATGGATATTTAGAACCTTCTTTGAAGGAAAGGGATTTATAGAGCTCTGGAAGAGTATTTATATCTTTGCTGTTGAGATTAGGATGCTTTGTATTGAGAATAAAGGCTTGTGGTGAATTGAAAATTCTGACTTGATAGAACTTAAGGGTAGAAAATCATGATTAGATATAGAACAGATATGTTCACTGTACATAAGGAGATAAAAAGTTTACTCTAACTTACCATTTATTATATATCACTATATCCTAGGTCTGAGATAGTATGGCTAAATTAGGCAGAGAGCTTTCCATCAAATAATTTATTTCTCGAAGAAAGGAGGAAGCACTCAAAGATAGGTAGTGGAGAGTGTTATAGGGAAGCATGTGGCTGTGGAAGTTTAAAGATGGGATCAGGTACATCCTATTACCTCTTCTTGGGTAGATGGGTAGTCCTTGTGAAGAAGGAGTTATAGTCTGGACTCTAGAGAATTGGTAAAGTAAACTTTGCTTTATGGAGATGAGAAGGAGTTCCAGGTGGGGAAAAATGTGTGACACAGAAATTAATATGTGAAAAAATTAACAAAACCTTAGTAGTCATTTCAGTGGCCTAAAACCTTTAAATTTTAGGAATAAATTTAACAAAAGCAGCAAAATTTTGTTATTGCAAGCAATAAAATACTTTTTTTCAAGGATTGGTACTTCTCAATTCTGTAAAAATGAATCTTAGATGAATTATGATCTAAGTGTAATCAACATATAATATTCTAGAGACAGAAACCAACAAGTTGATCGTAAAAATTGAGCAAAAACATGGAGACTCTAAACCAGTCAAAGTAACCTTGTCAAATAATAAATGTGCAGGCCATGATAGTAACATTACAATGACTTACCATAAACAACAGACTAGAAGAGAGTCTAGAGTTCTGTACTTTAGGGTTGACTGATAGTGATCAAAGTGTCAGCACACTCCAGTGAGGAAAGGTATGGGCCACTGGATAGACCATGTAAAATGAGAGAATGTTTGAGAAGTGAGAAACAGGGCCAGGGAAAGGAAGATGGTGTCACACAGGCTACAGTGGACTGAGAATGGAAACTCAGGGGTGTGGCGTGGTTTCAACTACCCTTGTTGCTTCCCTTGGCAGGACTCTGCTGAAATATATAACACAATCTCTGAAATGATGCTGCTAGATGATTTTCTTTTATGTTAGTTCCTAGTTCATGACAGAGAAGTCCTGAGATTAATAACGGGCATTAGGCATTCTCCACTAACAGTATATAACCACGTAAGCTAGCTTGACTTAATAAAAAAAAATCCGTAATGGGAATTTTATCTTCATAGTGTTTTCTGTACCTGAGATTTTAATTTCTGTTATGAATTTAAGTTAGCAACCAAAAAATCCTTCAATATCCAAATTTGATTTTGATAAATAATGAGCTATATTTGGATACAAGTAGAATTGGCTATGGAATCAAGAGAGCAAGAACTGACTGACATTTTGGGGTCAGAGAACGCTGGTGATTGGACATTGCCAAGTTTTATATTTTCTGGGATGCTAAGTGCATGGGAAAGTTTCAGGTTCTGAACCCACTTTTGATTATGTTTTGAAAATTTTTATTTTGGAAAAAGTACCAGAGAGAAATCCATGTAAATATGGCAGAATATGGGTAAAAAAAAATACCAATGACAAAATTGTTTGGGATGTGCTAGGAAGACTGTCTGACTACTTTCCATCTGCCCGATCGGATTCATTCCATATTTTTCCTAAGCTAGGAAGCTGGATTGTTCAAAAGAATCAACATGTTCTTTTGACCTCTGGCTTCTGGTTGGATGTGGCCAACAGAAAGTAGTGAAGGCTATCGGAAGGAGGCAGGAGAGCGTACTGCTGAGTCTAGGCTTCCCTTCAAGTGCAGTCACATCTGAGGCCTGTTTGTAGCTTTCTCTACCGGTGTGACCTATGACCTCTCTTCCCCTTTTCCCTTTAGGTCTGGGAATGGTAACACACTGTTGGGCACATTAGTGCCTTTAGTGGTTCCTGCATCTGCCTATCTGTCACACATTGTCCCTGTCTCCAAGACACAATTTGAGAGAGTACATTTGCTTTTTAAAACTGGAACCTTGGCCGGGCGGTGGTGGCACACGCCTTTAATCCCAGCACTCAGGAGGCAGAGGCAGAGGCAGGCGGATCTCTGTGACTTCGAGACCAGCCTGGTCTACAAGACCTAGTTCCAGGACAGGCTCCAAAGCCACAGAGAAACCCTGTGCAAAAAAACAAAAAGAAAAAAAAACTGGAACCTTGAAGCATCCATTTTATTTCTTCAAGTTCTTTTCCTCTTTGTAAGACATCTGGCCACATCTAGCCAGTTCCATCTCTTTTCTCCCGTGACCACTGTGGTAGGTTAGTGGGAACCTCCTCTAACCTTCTCCTATGCCTCTTTTCTTCAGTTAGAGTGGTTTCTTTGTGAACAGTTGTAGAGAGATAGTTTGTTTCTGTCAGGAAATCCTAGGCCATGTGCTCTACAGCTCAGGAACATCCTGGCATCCTTACTACTCAGACTGCTTCCCAACATTTTACATGCACATTTATTGAAATGTGCACCTGAAAAGATAAGGCATGCGTAGAGATGAAATGAAAATAGTCATAATCAGCTGCTTTTTGTGTTCCTCTTTAGCAATTAGTATTTCATTGAAATTGTTCTTTTGAGAGTGCTAGAGTTTAACCCAGGGCTTCTCACATCTACTCTGCTGCTGAGTTCTGTCTACTCCTAGTAACGATCATTTTAATGAGAATCTGTATATCACACCAACCAAATGAAATGAATAGTCAGTCATGTCAATAATGTAGAATATAGGGCCACGCAAATAAGCCTTCTGAGGTATCTTAATTGTGGACACCACACTAGGTTAATGCTTCTTTCAATATTCTGTCACTGTCATTTTGTATCTGAGAGTAGAAAAATGAACTCTGTGGCCTTGGCAGAGGTCCGGGTTCACTTCCTGTTCTATCACTTGCATGGCCCCATGAGAGTCATCTTCATCTCACAGAAATACTTTGAAAATTTGAAACAAGTTGGTTTTTTTCAGAATAAGATTAGCTGCTTGACAGATGTTATCAATTTGATAAATACTATTTTATACATTTATCTCTCAAATCAAATCATGAAAACTGAGAAACACAAACCTGGTGAAGAGCCACAGCAATTATAAGTGATAGTAGCCATTTGTTACAGTAATGAACAGAGCAAAAGTGAGTCCTGGAAGCTTCCATAACCACAGAACGGGCTATGCAGTCCTCTATGAAAGAGGGGAATCAATGGTTTTATGTGGTTGTAAACCCTATGAACTCTAAGATAATCCTGCCAGGCAAGAGGTGCCCATTTATGCAATAGAGGAACCACTGGTGTGGGGGTACCCAGCCACTCTCTGATTGGATTTGAGGCCCATCTACTTCGCAGGAGGGAATCCATTCCTGGTACTAGAAACCTGGAAAAAACAAACAAACAAAACCAAAACCAAAAAACAAAACCCAAAAACTTCATGGAGGTATGGTCATAGGTTTTACAGGAGCTGAATGGTGTTGTTTAACTAAATTGACATATCACCAAACCACCTTCTAAATATTTATGTGTACATCCATAGACAAAAGCTCTTTTCAGCCTTCATCAGAGAAGTCTCTTTTCCAATGAACGGTAGTTCATGGAGAAAATCATGGTTGTACTGGTGCTGAAAACAAGTGAGATGAGATGTGAGCCCACAATGAGATACTTTTGTCATCTTCTATATCCCAGTTTGCTTTTTGTTACTATAATAAAAACACTAACCAAAAGCAGCTTGGAGAGGAAAGGGTTTATGTGGCTTAAACATCCCTATCACAGTCCATCCTTGAGGGAGGTCAGGGTAGGTACTCAAGAGCAGAGGCAGGAATCATGGAGAGACACTGCTTACTGACTTGCTCATAGGCTCACATTCAGCTGTCTTTCTTATACAGCCCAGGCCCACCTGCTGCTGACCATAGTTGACAAAGCCCTCTGCATCAATGAGTAATCAAGAAAATGTCCCACAGACATATACACAGGCCATTATGAAAAAGGCACTTTTTCAAGTGAGGTTCTTTCTTCCCAGGTGTGTCAGGTTAACAACAAAACTAACCAGGACACTCTCTAAGGCTCAGAGAACATGGAAGAGGGAGTGGAAATAATCTGAGAAGTGGAAGATAAGAAGAAATGCTGCAAAATGCCATCTGTTTGGCAAGGCACTGCCATTTTAATCCTGAACATACAGCAGTAGTGGATGCCTGCACTAGTCTGCCAACAGGCATGGATGGAAGAGGAACTCAGGGGTTCCTAAGCCTCACTGCGTAACCATTTTCTCCTGATACATGTAGGAAGGGGTCTCCTTATTTTCAGTAATGAACCCACTGGTGATCCTACTGGAATCCAGTGGTGAGGTACAATCCAAAAGATGGCCCTGGTTAAACTTAATTGGTCACAGAACTAACTCCAAAGTTATGAGTCTGGGAAAGGGACCAGTGTTGGTAGGGGTGGGAGAGAAAAAAGGAGGATATGGGGAGAGAGTAATGAGACTGAATTTTACATATATATAAATTTGTCAAAGAATAAACTTATGAAAATGAAAACCAATTCCTCCATTTCCCTCTGAAATGTAGCTTCTGACTTGCAGGATGCAGTAAATGTAATTTTATAAATATAAACAATGTCCCTGAGTGCTGAAAAGTCCAATGTTTGATTAGCCTACAATTTTTTTTGTTTTGATCAGAAGTTAAAATCTTATCATTTAGGATTAGAGAGAAAGCTCAGTCTGTACAGTGCTTGCATTTAAGGTGTAAAGACCTGAGTTTGATGCCTAACGCCCACGTAAAAAAATGGCATAATGGCATTTGCTTGTAATCTTTGGAATCAGGAGGCCAAAACAGTATGATACCTGGAGCTTGCTGGCCAGC
>JAQHUG010000023.1:4632834-4649579 GCA_028555095.1 Dicrostonyx torquatus | reverse complement strand
ACTTAGCCTGTCTTAGGAGAATTCTCAACTACAAAGACAGACTTTTACACATTTAGCCGAGACCTTGGCAGAGTCAAAGCAGTCTGGTTGCTCCTAGAGACACATACACAAGGTCATTTCCCCAGGTGTTGCATACTGTTTCAAAGCCAGAGTTCTAAGTAACTTTAGTTGGCACATGCTACTTACCACTCAAGATCCATCAAAATAATTGTTATTGTTAAGTCTTGATTTCCAGAGTAATTTTCTGTCTGGATACCCTCACCAGCTTAGAGCTATGTGCGTGGGTCATTGTGACATTCCTAGCCTGAGAGAAACTGCACGACTTATGTCTTGAGTTTGGGAAGGGCCCTGATAAACAAACTCTAATTATTCAGAGCTTGGCTGTGAGAGTAAGGCCAATGCAGAGAAGAGACAGCAGAGTGTGGCAGAAAGAGCAGAGAAGAAGAACTAGGCAGAGAGCAGCAGGAGGAGAATTGGACAGAGAGGAAATGAACTGAACAGAGCTTTAAGTAGAGACTATGTAAGGCTAATTAGGAAGCTGTGAAAAATTATGTAGCAATGTGGACACAGAATGATTCTCAGAGGGGATTTAAGATGAAGGAAAAGAGAAGTTACCATCAGAAAGTATCTGTGCTTCTTTATTTTTTTTCCTTTATATAAAATTTATTAGATAAATAAGAACATTTTCTAAACTACTGCTCATTTGTGGATTTTCTCACATCCCCTGCTGCTGACTTCAGGGGCTGTACCCTCAAAGAGTCAGCAGTGTGACTATGCCTTAGGAGTGGCCCAGTGGCTATACCACTGCATTTGTATCATGGGACTTTCTTTTCACTTCTCATTTCTGTAAAAAGAAGTGACTGTGTGGAAACAATGAAGAGCCTAGGAAATGGAGCCAGCTTGCTGCCCTATTCCTAGTAGGTGTTCAATAAAGTTATCTTCAATAGAATTGGAGAATTATGACTTCATGTACTGAATAAGTCACAGGAAAACCCAAGCAACATCTCTGCATTTCCCACTAAACTGATTCTGTAAGGGAGATGTTGTGTTATTATTTTGAAGTTGGAATAAAATATAAAAGAGAAAATATTTTAGAGCAATAAAATTATTTTTCTGTAAAGTGATATATCTCACAGAAATCTAGGGTGTTGGTTCCTTTTATTACTTGCTCTATTTTCAATTTCGTGGTAGTCATTCAAATATCAGTAGTAATAAAAATGTTCTTATGATCTAGCACACATTAGATCCACTAAAGAATTCATTTCAGAAATTGCTAAAGTAACATAAGTTTGACTTCTTACTGATTTTACTTATCTGTATTGTGCGTGTGTGCCTCTGTGTGTGTGTGTGTGTGTGTGTGTGTGTGTGTGTGTGTGTGCCATAAGCCATGTGTGGAGGTCAGAGGACCGTTTGCCAGTGTAGGTTCCCCTCTTTTTCCATGTAAGTCCTTGGGTAGAACTCAGGTTGTCCGGTTTGGTAGCAAGTGCCTTTGTCCACTTAGCAATCTTGCCAGCTCTTAAGTTTTAATTGACATCCAGTTTGGTTTCTATGCATATTTTAACTATGTTGTCAAGATATTGAACTCAATATTTTCTCATTGATGGAATCTGTGAACAGTCTCTTTAGAAATGTGCTATAAAGCATATTGCTTGGAGGTGTCTCCCCACTCAGAATCCCTTAACAGTAACTTGGCAAATAATAGCAGAATCTTACTAATGGAAATCAATGTAGAAAATGATTGTCATGCCTTATGTCCCTGATACTACTAGCATATAAAAATTTATTGAAAACCTAGAGACAGATATTTTATATGTTCTATAGGTTTAGAATTTGGAAGGGGTCCTCGGGGACATTTTTCTGTTCCTTGATTTCTGTAATTTTCCTTGGAGGGATCTGAGCCTGAGGAACTGGAATTACAGAACAGTTCATTTGCTTTGAGGACTGGCACTTGGCACAGGTGGAGTTCCTTCTGGCACTGGTGGCCAGAAGATGGAGATGGAGTCTGTATGTGGCTGTTTGTGAGACAGCTCAGCTCAGGTTCCAAGTCAGAGCACCAGGAGCTCTGAAAAAAATGGTCAATTTTTTCAAAGCTAAATGATAAAAGCAGATTAATTTACAGATATATCTCCTTAATGTAATGTAGCTGATGACTGATGAAAAGGCTGGAAGAGATTCCATTTCTGTGCTGGGCTCTTTTGGGACCTTGAACTACACCCCAGCTCCCAGGATAAGCTGAAGGCCGCAGGACCCCTCTTTAAGGGAAGTATTAGCTAATGGAGAAACCGAAGTTACACAAAGTTGCTAACTACAGCCCATTCCCCACCTGTAGTCATACAGAGAATGTAAACCACCCAACTTCCCTATCAGCTTGGTAATATTTCAACCAGCCTTTGTGGTTAGCAAAGGGTCAGCAGATGTCTGGAAGATGTAACCAGGGGGACTGTTGCTACCCCCCTTAGATAATAATAGCCTATCAGGAACTAACAGCTGAGCTTTACCTAATCTTTAGCCAATTTTGATATAGAATAAATAATTTTGTATTTTGAGACTGTAATCTTATGACTCTTTTGTGGTTTTTGTCTTTATAAATCCCTTACAATAGTAGAAAGGGTCCTTCAACTATTGCAGAAACACAGACAAGAAGACATTAGGACACACGGGAAGAATATCAATCTTAACATTGGATTCATAATGGATTGGTCAGGGCATTTGGCTGAAAAGGAAAACAGCTTTATTTGAGGGGCTGATGCCCCTCCTAGCTGGAAGAGGGCTGGAACAGAGACGAAGGCCCTTTCCAAAGAACAATACTCAAGAATCAGTCATCCAAGGAAAACGCCGATGATGTGGCTTTGCGTCTACAGCAGCCACTACTGCTGCCGGCAACATGCACTTCTCTACTGGGACCTTTGCCTCTCAGTTCCTCCAGCTGCTTAAACTGGATACCTCTTCTGTCATCTACAATTTGTAGCAAAAGCAGAAGCGCCACGCAGTTTGTGTGTGCACGCTTTTGCCACCATGCTCATGCAAATGATATACTACAAGGCCGCTCCACTTCAACTTATTTTGGGGGCAGGGTTCTTAACCTTGAACTTACATTCCAATTGTTTATGTGTACTTTAAAAAGAGCTTTGTTTGGTTTAATTACATTGTCACTAATTATCTTGGGGTACAAATTCGACACATAAAAACCTCTCAAATGATTTTAATTTACAGTCTAGACTCCGAATCAAAGTGTGGTTAATTATGTGTCAACTTGTTTAGTCAAAGAGCTTGCGGATATTGAATCAAATATTTTTCTATCTATTCTGGACACTTTACGTCAAACTAACAGGAATCTGTGGGGGAAAAATCTATGCGCAATGTCACATCTATCGATATTGCCAATGTTCCAGTCTTGTTTATGCAGCCATTTGTAGGAGAGGCTGTTTAATGAAGGCTTCCTGGTATTCTGGTTCATTTACAGTCTTTCTGGGTTCTTCAGGATACCCGGAGTCATAGGTGCAGGAGCTGTGATGTAGATACATCCATTGTGGCTGAGTTTTTTCACAATCTCCGTGTTGCATCCAGTTTGGGTTTTTGTGATTGTTTGGATTGGCTGTAAAAACAGGCTTTTTGTTGAAGGGTGATAGTTACAGTCTTCTGTGGGTATAAGAATGAGATTTAGAATGTAGTAAGAAATTATGGTAGTGTAGCAAAGTGGCATGTTTTTCTAATGTCTATGACACCACTAACCTAGGAAACTGGTTAGGTTTCCAGTCCCAGGCATGGTTTTCCTTCTGTTGAATAAGCCTTAAGGCCAGTTAGCTATTGTTTGCTATCAACATGTACTATTTAGTATCCATCCAAAAGTATAATATTGAGAGTAAGACTATCTCTTTTTGCCTGACTGTTTGAGCTGGGATAGGGATCTAGTCTTCCATTAAAACTGAAACATTATTTCTGGTTTCAGACTGCCCCTTATACTATCAACTACAGTTTGTTTGCTGACTATAGATTTCGGAAATTTTGACTTCGGTAATTGTGTAAGGCAATCCTTTAAAATAAATCCCTCTTCTTTCTCTCTTGCTGTTGCTACCTTCTTTGGAGATCCTTGATTAATACAAATGGATTTGAGAGCTAGCTCTTTTCCAGCTTCTACTATGAGGCAACGTTAAATGTAAATTTTCAGCTTCCAAAATAATGGGTTGCCCAGGTCTTTGCCTTTGTCCTGAATACGGAGGATGCTCTGAAAGGATGTGGGGTGATGAAGATGGGGAACAGTAAAGAGTAGCAGCTCAAGCCCCATCACCACTGTGATGGGTGCCAGAGGGTACCCTGGTATCAAGTTATTGGGACCTGAGCAATCCTGGTAATAAACATATACCTCTCGTCTTCCTGCACATGGCATTAGGGTGCAAGATGAAGGCTTGGCATATGTTGAAAGGTCGAGGATCAGTCCTTCAAAAGCATCCCCTTCTGTAGAAGGCTTGTACTATCTGCAGAGATAGCTGGACATACACTGAAATATCTTATAGGATCTTCAGTATTAAAAAATGAAGGCATCTGAGGGAGGAATCAACAGGAAAATCAGGCTGAGCATAAATAATATGAAATCAAATCTGTACTGGTAACACAAGGCTTTGCAATTTGCAAGGGCAGCTAGGCAGCAACCTCACAGAACCAGTTCATGGCGGTTACTCAGTGACAGTCGGGAGAGATCCACACTGTGCTGTGGAAATTAGCTTCGCTCATTCTTCACTGATGGCAGAAAGGCAATTGACCCATGTGCAGCATGTATTTTTATATTCAAACAGGGAGTAATTGTGTAGTGTTTATCGGAGACAATGTTCATAAACCATTTGTCATCTCGGGATAAGAGGGCTTGCATTATTTAAACCGAGATGTAAATGACTTCTTTTGTGTTTTTCTTTTCCTCAGATGATTGAGCAGTTGCAGCATTAGAAAGCCTTGGCACCCTTTGCCTCTGTACTGAGCACACCCCCACACGCATGCCCTTGGGACCTCTTTCCATGCTAACTGGCTGCTTATTTGTGCATGTGGGAGAGGTGTGTAGAGGGGACATCATTGAAGACGGTATATTTCATGTTTGGATGCCAAACCTCCTGAAAACCAAAATGTTGTCCCATTTAGCTCTTAGTGCAATCTGAGGAAGAATCCCCAACAGTCATTGAGACTATTTCATAAAAGAACTTTTCTTTCTTTCCTTTTTTTTTAACTACAGGTTATATATATATATTAGAGAAAGTATGCACTACTTGTTCTTCTGATTCAGGCTTGTTTTGATTGATTTTCTTTCTTTCTTTCTTTTTTTGAGACAGGTTCTTGATGTGTCAACCTGACCTCAAACTCATGATCCTCCTGCCTCTGCCTACTGACTGCTGGGATCACAGGTGTACTCTACCCCAGGTGAGTGATAGTTGAATCGTTTCTATAGTGATTTTTATAATCGCAAACTCTTGATTTTGGTTTTGCTGCTAAAATATTCTAATGGAATTACAAAAAATAATTACAAAATATTCACCAAGCTTTGGTGTTCATTTTTGGTTCACTGTGGTTCACAGAGTGAGAGCTATTTAGCTGACTAGAAAGTTCATTAATGGAGGCACATAACAGGACCCCTTTGCTTCTCAGCAGGAGAGATGTCTTAGGAACCCAAGATCTAAAATACTTGTGGTAATGGACTCAGGGTAGAGGTTATTTAAGGGAAAATCTTTGCACACATTTTTAGAGGAAATTTCTCATTCTTGTTTCCAGGAAGTTTGGATCATTGGGCCACATCCTGTAGTATCTGCATGCTACCCCATGCCAGACTTATCTGGGGGATGTGAAGCTTGTATGGCTGGCTGTCATCATAAAAACTGAGTCTGGGTAGTAGTACTTATTTCTATAGCTTAAGGAAGTCAGATCAAGCATACATATTGTTTTATTTCTCCACAGAAATTCTAGTACAGGAACAGGAAGACAATAAGAGAAAGAGAAGCAGAGTTTCTGGGACTACGGGATATTCCAGATAACGAACCTCTGGCTCTGCTCTGGCCTTGAGTTCCACCTGTGATGAAGAAGTTACAAGTGCTGGGGACAGAATGGAGTTGGCATACCCTCATCTCCAGACTGCGCCTGGTGTTTTGGGATAGGGGATGCGGGATGCCAGTGGGACAAACGGAAACCTTTAGTCTCTCTCTCTCCATTGCACTCCCGCTCCGAGATTCAGCAGCCTTAGCTTTGATCTACCAACTGCTCCCTCTCTCAGCCTTCCATCTCTTTCACAGCTTTGGAAAGCACAGACATTCCCTGGCTTCATTTGACCCTGTGGGCTCATCGTCTCCCAGCAACCAGCAAACCCTATATTCAGGCATGAGCCTGCTAATTAGTCCTTTATATAAAAAGGAAAGAATGATAAAATGACCATCAGAACAACCTGGAACCAACTTTATCAAACAGCCATATTACCTAAAGAAAAAAAAAATCTACCTTAGGAAGACAACTTAAGCCCAAGCTTACCTTCTTTTTCATTCTTTTCACATGCTGGAGGCCATTCCACAGTCAGCCCTCTACTCCAGTTTAGTGTTAATTTGTACCTTGAATCTGTAAAAGAGATTTTATGTCTCTCTGTGTGTGTTGTGTATATGTTGCAAGGGCATTCATGTGTGTTATATGTGTATGTTCTGAGGGCATTTGTGTGTGTGTATGTGTGTGTGTGTGTGTGTGTGTGTTGTGAGAACATTCCTCCGTGTGTGTGTGTGTGTGTGTGTGTGTGTGTGTGTGTTGGTTGTACGCAGGTGTGTGCTGTGTTAGTGCATTCATGTATGTAAATGAGGCGTGATGCAGCACAGTGTGCTTGCAGAGTTCCGAGGACAGAGGTTACTAAGGCCTCTCCTTTCCTTCCACCTTGCCAGAGACAAGGCCTCTTTTGTTTTCCTGCTGCATAAAGCAAGCTATTTAGCCCTTGACCTTCTGGAGATTTTCCTCTCTCTTTCCATGCCTTTCCCTGTCTTGACATAGAAGTGCTTGGGATTGCAGACACTCAGACTATGTTGCTGGCTTTTATGGGGTCTTAGGATTTGAATGGAGGTCTTCACTCCTGGGTGGTAAGAGCTTTTAGCCACTGAGCCACTTTTTAGACTCACTTTTTATCTCTTAATGCCGTTAATAGATGTGAATACATTGATAAAAAACAAATGTTATTTTCATCATCTCACATTTTTGCCAACTGCCCCAAATCTGTTAGTTGCTTTGCTCCATTCAGCACGTTTATAAAATTTATTGGGACACAGTTAATATAATTGGTTACTTTTGAATATATAAAATATGTATTTTGATACTGCCTTTTTCTTTTTGAATATTTTTACCAACGGTACAATGAATATTCTTATCTAGACACTTTTGTAAAAATATAGAGTCATTGTTTAGGACTCCATGTAGATGGGAAATTGCTGATTCTAAGGGAGCACATTAGTAATTCTGCTGAGGATGCTCCACCTGAACAGGCTCTTCTTTCTATTTGACAATTAGGTAGACATGAGACAATGTTTCCCTGTTGATTTATTTTATATTTTCCTTATTGTTAGTGAGACTGAAAACTTACGTTTTTATATAAATATCTTCTGTTAGATGGGAGTAAGGAGTCAGTAGTTGAGAGTGCTTGCTGCTCTTCCAGAGGACCTAAGTTTGGTTTCCAGCACCCACACCAGGCTTACAACTCTCTGCAACTTCAGCTCAGGGCTTTGAGCCTCTTCTGGTCTCTGAGGATATTTTGCTCCTATGCATATACTCTTATACAGACACACATATATACACATAAATAAAAGATAAAAATAAATCAAGATTCTGGGTTCCATTCCCACTATCCAAAATTTAAAAAACCCTCTTCCTCAAATTTGAACACAATAAACTATTAGATAAATTTATCAAAAAATGGTTCATTTTCCTTTTATTATAGGTGGAAGTAATTTGAAAAATATTTTAATAAATATGAAATAAAAATCTAGACATATTGTAAAATACAGCACAGGTGTAAAATCAATGTATCTAGAAATTATAACAATATTGCTGTTGGTGAGGGGACCATCTATAGTCCCATACTGTCACTCCCAGCAAGCTGAGACATTCCCTTGCATTTTTAGGACCCCAATTTAGGCCAAATCAGGATTTGTGGCATTGAGGCTTAGAAGAATTTTAAAACTAACTGCTATAGCGTAACAGAGTTGGAAATTTTATTGAAGATACTTCAAAATGGGCTAATAGTATGAAGGTCAGGAGAAAAAGAGGTGCTTAGGAGAATGTATGATGCAACCATGTTTGTACTTCCCAAGGGACCATGGATGAAAGAAAGGGATGCCTAAGGCTCTTCAAACGGAAGTAAGCCATTGAGTATCTTCGCACTTTTCAGGTACACCCTCTTGATCACTCCATAGTTATATCTCAAGAGGTTGCTAAGAAAACTTCCATGCCACCTGTTCCCTGTCTCTTTTGAAAAGAGAGATGCTTTAGCTGGGTCTGGGAATGCCCTGGATGGAATTATAACCTGTGTATATAAAACCAGAAGCCACTGGGGTTCTACAAGGAGTTTTGCACACCTCTTTTCTGTATAAATGGAGTTTCTGATGTGACTCTTGGAAAACTGCAAGTCACAGCTGTGAGGGGAGAAAGGCCTGGAAGAGCTGGTAACAGCTGGAATTCTTGCTCTGCTGTTGCTGGAGTCGATCAGATTCCTGACTAGGGAACTTCTTTCCCACTCCGTCTCCAGGATTTTCCCTGCCTTTCTCAGCATCTTTTGTCACTGGTGTTTTGTTGGCTAACTGCATAGCATGAATTGATTTTTATTGGATGCTTTCTGAATCTATTTAATGATAATCTACTTTCCCTCTTTTTGTAAATGTGATTTGTTAGCATTGAGTTATATTGCATTCTTGATACAAATGCAAATTTGTTTTTGTACCCTCTGAAAAGATTACTGCATCCATGTGTTGACACTTTATTTGTGATTTTTGTAACTAAAAGAATTTGATTTTGATGCCCCTGGCCCCTTTGCCTAGTCTCTGCCTGTTCAGATATATCAGCCTCATCAAATACGTGGGCAGCTGGGAGGAGTTAAAGCAGTTAGCCGTCATTTTTTCTCCCAAGCTAAGACAGATGACCCCATTCTTGTAAGTCTCGGTAAATGTGCTAATTCTATATCCTAGTAAACATATTAGTGGTAGGTAGGGAGCCTTTGCTTTCTGAGTGCTGCCAGGGTTCACAGATGTGAGGCCATTCCACCTTGACTAAAGGTCACAGAGCTTAAGCTTGTTCTTGCTCTCTCAAAAGGTGTGGCTACCAACAAGAGATATTGAACTAGAGTGTGGTAAACTCGTATTTTGAATACAGAGGTGGATCTGCTCCATCTTGATCAAAGGTCAGAGAATTCAAATCTATTCCTGCTCCTGCAAGGAATTGGCAGGAGGTTCCAGGGAGTGATTGCTTGCAGGACACTTGGTGAATTCCTTATATCATGTTAATGAAGTCTGTTGCCTCCCCTATCCCCCTTTGGAGTGAGGTAAATAAGCATGTGGAAAATAAATGCTGGCGAATTCAATATTCACTGAAATCCCCTCCTGGCTGTGTTTTGTGTTTTTGTCTTTTATTTCTCTCATATCTCTGTTCCGTTTGCTTAATAATTGAATCCTTCTGCTTCCACCTTGAAACATGTGAATTTCATCGAGCGGGACCCTGACAAAGTTCTCTTAACATTGTCCTTATTTAAGATTGTTTGTGATAAGCCTAAGAATCTATGACTCTTTTAGGTACTGGGCATATATCTAGCCTATAGAAATATCTGGAAATGTTCCCCTTTGTATTAGATAATATATGTGCCCTCAGTAGAGGGATTTTAAAATTATTTTTTATTTTGAGAATATAAAAATGTATATGAATATGAGTACATTTCATTTTGATCACATCCACTCTCCCTCCCTCCATTCTAACTCTTCCTGTGTCGTTCTCCACATCCCTACTCAAATTCATGTTATCTTACTAAGTCCAATTATGGTTTTCCATGTAAACAAGGGTGTCAGATAGTCAGAGGACCCAGAGGGCTGCTGTGAAGTAGAATCTTCTTGACATGACAGGGTTATTTCCTCCAGGAATTCTCAGCTATTATGATTGCTGCACAAGACCTGTGAAAGACCACAGCAGTCAACATTCCAACAATCCAGTTTGGACTAGGGAGGTCCAGGCACTTGACTGATGCTGAAGGAGGGAGTGTCAGTTCGCATCAGTGAGGGCCAGAGTTTGAGTCTGGACAAAAAGAATAGTGTTGGAAGCCTAAGACTTTACCTCTTTCTTGAAATTGTCTGGATGGCTCATGTCTCCAGTGTTAAGACAATACCAACTAAGATCTTTATTTATTTTATTAAATAAGTTCAACATGTTCCTTGGAAACACAATCTGCTTCCAATCTTGGAGTTTTAGCCTAGAGCCAAGAAGAAACAACAGATGCCTCTTAGTCCACAGTAGTTTGATATTAGCTAGGATGAACACAGGTAACTTAAAAAGCGTCTTTGGGATTGGAAAGATGGCTCATCTGTTAAGAGCACTGACTGCTCTTCCAAAGGACCAAAGTTAATTTCCATTATCTACATGGTGACTTAGAACCACCCATAACTCCAGTTCTAGGGAATCCCATCCCTTCTTCTGACCTCTGCAGGCAGACACCTGACATATATGTGCCCTACAGACAGACATACAGGCAAAACACCCACACACATAAAATAAAATAATAACAAGTCTGATTGTGGATTTGGTGAATTTCATTGCAGCTGTGTCTCTTTTTAAAAATGCATTTAAGCACTATACAGTACTAGGTAAACAGGAGTTCATGATCCATGAAGCCTTTTTTATAGATAGTTTTTATATTACAGTTCTTTTTAAATTCTTAAAACTATTAGCTTTAAAGTCTAATGTGTTCATTATTAATGCTACTAACCATAAGCTGAAAGTACATTGTTGATCTTAAAATTTATATATGGAGGGACTAGAGAGATAACACAGTGGTTTGGAGCATTGGCTGCTCTTCCATAAGACCCCGGTTCAATTTCCAGCATCCACATGGCAGCTCATAACTGTCTACAGACAGTTCAAGTTCCAACTCCCTCACACAGACATTCAGGCCAAATATCAATGTACAGAAAAATAAAAAGTTTAAAGTGATATCTTGAACTTAAAAAAGTATCCTGAATAGTAACTGTTATTGCTTGCCTCATGACCCAGAAAAATCTATTCAGTCTAACACTGAATGTAATTATTCAGTAAATAATTACATTTCATGAGGAAAATCTAGAGGGTCTACCTCATTTTGTTGCAGGATGTTTGTCTAAAAGATATTGTTTTTCTTAGGTTTCCAAAGAATGTGTGTTTAATGGCCACATGGAACAGCCATTCTCTCTGTGAACACCATAATATTCATTTCCTAGTCTTCTTGTACATGCTTTCCTGAGAGCTGCAGTATTTTCTCAGTTAGGAGTTATCAGAAGGTGGACTAGCTCACTCTTCCTCCACTAATCTGTTCACTACTACTACTCATGAGCATGAACGTGATGGTATGGTAATTCACTGGGGCCACCAGGTCTTTAACGGGTACTGGGTACACAGGTACTTAGTGCTCACTAAGCATAAAATGAGAGAGAGAAAAGAAGAGAGATCAAGGAGTGAAAAAAGAAGGGGCCAGCCACCCAGTCGCGTAGCCAGCCATGGAGTAAGAAAAAGAGTAAGATATACAGAAATAAGGAAATGTAAATGCCCAGAGGCGAAAGGTAGATGGGGTAATTTAAGTTAAGAAAAGCTGACTAGAAACAAGCCAAGCTAAGGCTGGGCATTTATAAATAATAGTAAGCCTCCATGTGTGTGATTTATTTGGGAGCAGGGTGACAGGCCCCCAAAGAGTAAAGTCTAAAAAGAGTAAAAAACAACAGGCCACAACTCAACCCAATGCTTCAATCACAGCCTCTTCATGGATGGCCCGGGTAAGCCATATTTAGCTCCTGGCCCATAAAACTGTAAGAAAAATAAGCCTGTGTTGTTCTGAAAACTTGATGGCACTTATTTTGCATAACACTGGACAGCTAATAACCACCACAAATTTCTTTAGACGCTCCTGGTATTTCTGGCTTAAAATTTCCTGATATATTTTTACTAGCACATTTTCCTTACTTTTGTGCAGTGTGGACTTACTACTTCTTCCTGTCAGAATCACCTAATCTTTGGCAAACCCTGGACAGTGTCCCTTTCAAGTTAAATTTAGCCCAGAGAAACGTCCTTGTGGTCTGTGTTCGTTTTCTCAGATAAAAGTACAGACATCGAAAGGCTCCTAGCTTTCTCTCTGTTTCTATCAGGAAGACACTAGCAAGTTACTCATCTGTTGACTTCATACAGTGAGCGTCAGTCACCAGTGTCCACGGCATTAAGTTCAAAGGGACCCATCCATACTGTGACTGTGAGTGACTTGATCTCGTGCAGATAACAACCACAGTCGCTCTGGGTTTATGCATGCAAATGCAGAAGCTGGCATTTCACAGCCCTTTCCCATCCACCAGCTCACTCAATCTTTCTGCCCCCCTCTTTGCTGTTGCTTTTCAAAATCTTTAATTTATTTACTTTATGTATTTAGGTGTTCTGCTGCATGGATGTCTGTACACCACATGTGTATCTGGTGTTCATGGAAGCCAGAAGGTATCAGATCCCCTGGGACTGGACTTACAGTGAACTGTCATGTGAGTGCTGGGAATGAAGTAGCTAGAGCTCTTGACAGTTGAGTCATTTCTCCAGTGCCTTTGTTGTTGATTTTTAAGAAAAGATTGCAAATAAATTTGACATTGATTCTAAGGAAAGAATCTACTCCTTGACTTTTTCAAAAATGCTATTAACTTTGCTTTCCTGTGGAGTCTTCAGAAATCATCACATTACTGGATTAGAAAATTACAGACGCCTCCATGCACCCTGAGGTCAGAAGAGACCAGAAGAATCCCTAAGAGTTCAGAAGTAAGAGGAGACAGGGAGAGCAGTCCCTTCCTGACCCCTGGTCTACTCGGCTGAGTGAACTGTATGCCACACTCTATGTTCTTCAGCTTTGTTCTAGCATCTCATTGGCTCCTTTCAAATAGGCTCTCCTGTCCCATTAGTCACCACTTGCTAGGGTGGAAAGTGGACAGTATCTGCTGTTTAAATAGCATTCTGCCCACTCAGATAGGCACATAAGTGAACAGTTGGAAATCACAACAATTATCTCTAGACCAAGCACAGAACACAGCCTGGTGACAGGAACAAGTGACACTCAGTTACTAACCATCCTTGAATTCTGGTGACTCAACTGCTGTTGATCCAATGACTTCATTCTTGGGGCAGGAGAGGGAGCAGTTAAGTGCACTTCCGGCTTTTGCAGAAGAGTCTTAGTTTGCTTCCTGCACCCATGTTGGGGATGGGATGCTTACTACTGCCTGTAGTTCTAGTGTTAGTGGGGTCTGATGCTTTTACCCTCCATGGGCATCTTTATCCTTATGTACATGCCTACACACAGACACACGCACATAGATAAAAATTATAGAAATGAAAATGTAATGTTTGATTCCTGGTCTATAATTGAAATTCGGGGGTCATGACAAAGCTATTGTAAATTCATAATACTGACCAATAGACTTGTTTAGATTTTCTACACATCTATATACTGGGGTTTGCTGAACTCTTTGTCTGGTAGCCATTAGAAGTCATTGTGGATGATACCCTGGGGGACATGCTTAAATCCCTTAATCAGAAACAGAACAAAGTATTTTTAGACTTTTTCTTCATTTACTTGTATGTTACTTTGGAGAAATGCGTACACAGAAATATCTAAGCGACTAGTCCATATTTCACCCATCTCAAGCCTAAAGAAGTGTGGGGCATTACTTATTATTGCTCACACATGCCAGAATCATTGAGAAAGTTCTGTCTTACAGCTTGAATGTCGTCACAGGGCTTTCTCACTAAAGTTACAAGAAAAAAGGCTCCATTCTGTTGAAATGATACCTTTCCTATTATTGTCATTGTTATTATTATGGAAAACAGAAGTTTACAAAAAATAAAGCATTTTTTCCCCTTGGCATAAACTGTTCTGCTGAGGTTGCTCTGGGCTTCTTCTTGTGTTTTGTGGTTCTTTCTGAGCTTTTTGTTGTATGCAGTTGATTAATGCAGTTGGCTGCTAATCAATATTAACAGCCAGGGTAGTAGGGATATTACTGAATTATAAATGATCTTTAAAGATGGGTTCCAAGAAGCAATTGCTTTTAGGCCTGTATTTGTTATCACAATGTTGACAACCATGATATCAGGATTTTAATATCCGGTGGGATAATGAAATTTCAACTCAGTGCAGATTTTCTCTGTCTTTGTTCTGTAATAGCTGGATATATTGCTCCAGGTTTGTGAATGGTACTGGTGTTTTTCATTCTCGTTCATATGAAGATTTTAAGAGGGTTTCTTTTTCAAGCCATAGAGTTTCTTAGAATCAAAGACAAGTTAACAAAGGAGAAGGTGCTTATCTGAGAAGAAGGAGTTGTGTTTTCTTCACTTTCCAGTTTCTTCTGGTCCAAACAGATATGCTGAGGTCTGAACTATTGGTCTCTTGCCATCAATTAATAGAAGAGGTGACAAGAATCTAAAGTGAAGAAGTGTATTTGTAGAGGTGAATGGTGGAGAAGGCGTAGAAGGAATCTTTCAGATAAGATTGCTTCCTGGCAAGCAATGGAGTATCACAAGGTCTGCATTGTGTATGAGTTACTCCCATTGTTGGGGTTTGGGAGGGGAAATTGCTCCTCACTCCATGTGTCTTGCTCCAGCTCTTTCTTGAAGCAGCTTACTGATTGGTGGAAAAGATGACCCACTTTTATATTTAGAAAAGTTTTGTCTTATGGTGCCAGTCATACAATTTCTAGTTAGTTAATTATTGAGCACTGGTAGTGTTCGGTGCCTGAAACTACAGTTCTGATATTTTCCAGCCTGCATTCTGAAGGTTCTTAGTTATATTTCATCCTACACATTGATCGTGTGTGTGAGTGTGTGTGTGTGTGTGTGTGTGTGTGTGTGTGTGTATACGTGTCTGGTTTTCTGTATTACCTTGAACCTCATAGAATAAGAAGGCAGCATCTCTTTCCCACTGGTTGGTTTCAATTATATTTATGTCTTTTAAGTGGTTTACTTCATAGTGAGTATCAGAAATATAAATGTTGCTACTGGAAAACTCAGGGAAGTTATTCTTATCTCAAATGTGCCTAAAACATCAAAATCCTCTCATAAATATATGGGATGCAATAAAAAACTTACTGATATCCTACTGAAGGGAGTAAGAGTAGTTAACTGTGACAGGACTTTGTGTCCATGGCACCTTTTCATTCTAACAGAAAGTGGGAATTTGAAAAGCTAATCATTTGCTTCTGTTCCTCCAAGCATCTGACTCAGAACTGCCCTCTAATCTTGTGAGCACTGCCAGGACACACTACCAGAAATGTCCTGGAATCAGAGTCACTCCTCAGACAGGGACTTCTGCATATGTCTGTCTATCCCGGTGGTAGAGCAGAGGGTCTAACCACCTTTTCTGTTCCTCTCGTTTTGACATGGTGTATTATGGTCAGGAATTAAACACATGGGATTAATTATGCCAATCATCGAATGGTGGCAATTGTTCAGATTAAGACTAACAGGTAGTCGAGATAGAAAAATCAGAAAATCTTGATTATGCCTAAGAAAGACAGAATAAAACAAAACCCAAGAGCCCATGAGCTGCTCCATAAACATGCTTTGGTGGACAGCAGGAAAGTTGTTACCCTTAGTAGAAGTTCTCTTGGAAATGAGTTTTAGAAAGAAGAGTTAAAATTCATGAGTGGAGTAGGAACTTGGGAGTGCCCTAAGAGACATCATAATTAAACACAGCAGACTCGCTTCCTCTGAACAAAAAGCAAAGACGAGTGGGTGGGCCTGCATTACTTCAGCCTGAGCCTCAGAAAATCCTACTGAGGCCTAAGAGATTAGAGAGGCAAGGGCCTGGCAAGATTCATTAGTCAGGGAGCAGCCAGAGTCAAATGTACTCATGACCCGAAGAGCTGACTGTGGGATTTAAGGAAATGAAAAGGACTTTTTCTGAAAAGATACCAGAAAGTTTAAGGGCCATCAAAAAAGAATATAAAGTGGAAAATGCTGTGAAAGGGATCTTGATGACAAGGAGGCACCAGAGGTGTCCCTCAATTAGTGGAGGCTTAAATGAGCTAGAGACACGTGAAACACAAGGACATAAGGTTCCACTAAACTAACAGTGATTTTCTTGCAAGGAAAGAAAGCCAAGTGCATAGATAAGAAAATATAAAAATTATGGAAATACCGGATGACTGAGAAATGACTTAACAGTGGCTGCTTCACAAAAGAAAATGGCAGCCTTTCTACCAGCAACCATTGCCTGTCAATACCTTCTTACTGTGAGTCTACTGAGTCTTTCTCCTTCCGTTGCAGAACTTTGGAGGCCCCAGTCTTGTTCAGGTAACCACAGCTGCTGTTAGTTCATGAGTCCAGTGGCTGTCTCCTCACGCCCATATAATTTAATAGGTTAGACAAAAAGACACGGAAGTGAAGGCAAACTACTTGGGCAGAGGAAAGGGATCAGTGGGAGAGGGATAAGAGAAGCTAACTGCGGACAGGAAGTGAATAGGACCAACACACACACACACACACACACACACACACACACA
>JAQHUG010000023.1:4590307-4606787 GCA_028555095.1 Dicrostonyx torquatus | reverse complement strand
TGTGTGTGGGGGGGTGTACTGGCATCTGTATGCATACAGATGTGTCAAGGCCAGAAGTCAACCTCCTCTGTTGTCTTTAGGACTGGGTATCTCAGTAGCCTAAAATGTCATCAAGAGGGTGATGCTTGCTGGTCAGCCTGTAAGCTCCAGGGATCTACCTATCCCTGACTCCTCAGCACTGGGATTACAAGTGTGCACTATTATGCATGGCTTTTATGTGGGTTTAGGGGATTGAACTCAGAACGTCATGCTTGCATGGCAAATTGTTTACAGACTAAGCCATCTCCCCAGTCATAGAGGTATTGTGCAAAGAGAATGATCTACATTTACAATAGTTATATTTTCAGTTTTGAATGAGTGAGTTTTAGTAGACAACAAGCAAAAATAAATGAATAACGAACAGGCAGTAAAGAGATTAAAAAGCAGATAGGAAGCCAAACGTCCAGCCAGACACTTACAAAACAAGCAAAAGTTGACTCAAATAGCCCCATAAAGGCAGCCAGCTAGAGTCTGCAACTGAAAGCCCTGACTGAGGAGCAGAGTGTCCCCTTAGGAGCCGCTTCCAAGTAAAAAAGCAAGAAGCTGATAGCAGACCATTATCAAATTGGGTGCTTATAACATCTAACAGAAACAGCTGGGGAAGCCTGGCTAAAAGCATCCATCTAGGCTCAGAGCTTTCTCTTTGTGGATGAGCTCCCAGCGTCTGGATCCCACCATAGGCGTTTTTACGCCGGGAGATAAACAGCAGTAACCTCTGCTGGAAATGGGTTACCTTCTAGCTGTCCTCAAGGGTGCAGTGCTTTTTTAATACCCTTGGCCCTGCTTTTAATTCCTCCTTTGCCCTGATATCGAGGCATGGGGGAAGGAAGAGAGCCTGACTCAGGAGAAAGAGTTTTAGAGGACACTTGAAATAAACCTGCCTGAGTGTGGGATAGCACAGTCCTCCCCACTGCTCTCAACGAGTGCAAACGGCACCTGAAAATTGATCAGTACCGTGCATGTTACAAAAGTTCTCCCCCTGGGCTATAGTGAGCAAAGGTGGCTCTATGTTTTCTACACTCTGTTAGGGTGAGAGGAGCCGATCTTTGTTGTGAAACTTTATTACAGCTTCATAGGTCATCGTTTAGGAGTTACAAAACTTTCTTAGGTAGTTTTGGACCCCACATTTTCATTTTTTAAATGTTGGAAGTCGAAGTGTAAAATCACGTTATCTTAGAATTTTCTACACTGCAGTGTCTGCTACCAGGTTGTTGAAGACCCAGCAAGACCCCCCTGCTGATAAATTCCGAGAACTAACTGGAAGGACCGATTTGTCCTTATTTTCCCAGACAAAGCTAACAGCAAACTTCCTAATTTAACTCTCCGGTCCCTTTATGACAGGATTCTTTTTAGGTCCATTATAAGTTGTGTCTCAAATTCTCAAATGGCTGGATTTCTCCCTGAAACTAAAAGACTGAGAGCAGAAGGTGGGGTTTCTCATATTCATGCCGACAGCCCAGAAAGGAACCTATAATCGATACAGTAATCCACCAAAACCTTAATAAATTCCTGAATTTCATAAAGCTGAGGTATGCATTTGAATCATTGGGACATCATTTTGACCCCTACTCTGCTTTGGTGGATTTTTAAAGCCTAATAGTTTTCTAGCCATACCCTTGCACAGCAAGGAGCCAGTTAAGGCTCTGAGATGGTAACGCCATCCCTGCATCTGTTGAGTATATTAGTTCTATTGGTCTAGATCACTTGCTGCCATGCTCATTTCTAGTCTCTGGCTGTTTCCAGAAATGTGACTTCTCTAGCATAGTTTTCAAAAATCCCCAGGATCCAGTTTTGTATATCACATAACCTTATTTTAACATTTCCAAGTTTTAGTTCAGCTTCCTTCAAAGCCATACATGTGTCTTGGTCCCATACTCCGAGGACCATAGCTAGCAAATACTGTCTAGGTAGCATTGCGGATCTAATCCTGCTTAATTGTCTTGGATGCATATCATTTCACTATAGACACACAGCAATTCATATGTGTAACATGAGGACCTGCTTGTTGGGGTTTCTGTCCTGCCCAGTTCCCTCAGTTGTTTAGGTCCCAAAGAAATCACACAGAGAGTCTGCATTAGTTAAACTGAATGGCCCATTAGCGCAGGCTTCATATTAGTTCATATAGCTTATATTAACCCATTATTCCAGGATATGTTAGCCACATGGCTCAGTACCTTTTCAGTGGGACAGGTCACATCCTGCTTCTTTGGTGTTTGGACAGGACTTTGGGAAGAGCTTCCTCCTTCCCAGAACACGCCTGTTCTCATTGCCCCGCCTCTACTTCCTGTCTTGTCCCACCTATACTTCCTGCCTAGCTACTGGCCAATCAGCATTTATTTAAAACATAATTGACAGAATACAAAATTGTCCTGCACCACGTATGGTTTGCATCTGCTATAGCTGCCAGGCTCAAGTTGGCAGAACCTGCAGCAATATAGGGTCCTGGTATAACCGCTCTTGCTCCATGAACCTGGTGTCTTGATGTTTGTGTCCATCTTCAGAGTTTTCAGGAAAGATTTCAAAACAGTGCTGCTTTTCATGTATGCATGTTTTGTGATTTCTTATAAACCACCTAGCACATAAGAGAGGAAATGCACTCAGCCTCTGGTAGGTGATAGAATTTTTACTGCTGCTCTATTTAGAAGCACAAAGCTACTTGGTGCATCACTGGAGACCAAAGCTGACACTTCATTTCTGCAAGATATTGAAATTTCAAAGTCCCCATAGGATATTTTTCATTCTTTCACTTCCAGATTCATACAGGCAGTTGTGGTACTCTGTACTGATTGATGCCCAAGCTACTCACAATCTACTTATCTACTTGGACCAGACTTTAGGTGGAGGAAAATTCCCACTTACAATTAAAGAATTTAATTCAGTTGTAAATTCTGGAAAGGCTGGTGAGCAGGCACCTCCAGCTTAGGTTTCTGCTTCCTCTTAGGTCGAGGAGGAGGCCGTATTCCTTTCTTTCAGGGCTAACTGGAAGAGAGTCGGACGGCGGCTAGAGTCAATGGACAAAACTTGCAACGTTTTCTGTAGCCGCATGACAATGTTTAGTGATGTGAATTCCACACACATGTTCAAATATAAATATCCAAATTTACCTCCAAGCTAAATTTGGAAACACTGTGACTTTGCTGTCATTAGTAACGCCATGACTGTTCATTTGTAATGCAGTGGAATTTGAGAATTGAATGGCTATCTCTGCTCATCCATTTTCTATCCCAAAAAGGGTCACCAGAGTCAGTAAACAAAGATACATGCTATCAGTTCAATTTGAATTGCAGATGTACAATGAATAATTTTTTGAGTCTAAATAGGTGCCATATAGCACTTAGACAAACATTGCATGGGAATACTTGATGCTAAAATGCCTCACATCTGAAATTCAAATGTAACTACATTTTTCTTGCTTATCTTAATGTAACTAAACAATTGGATTCAAATCAGTGTCCACTTTCTTTTCTTTACAACCTCCTCTGGCTGTTGAACAAAGAACTGAGTCCTCAGTGTGTTACACCCAGAATCCCAGAAATATAATGTTATTGGTGTTTTCAAATAGATTAGAAGCCTGTAACTGAAAGAGTCCTAAAACGGAAATGTGACATATTAGATAATCCTCTCCTACTTCCTCCAACACAAGTCATTAGTGCATTATATTTTGCAGCTGGCTGAGCCAGCTGCTGTTACCAGGATCCAGGTGGGGATGAAAGGACATTTACAAGTTTTCAAAGTTCTTTTCCAAACCCAGGTAAATAAATATTCACCAGCAGGTGATGCAGGGAAGGAACAATGTTGAAAACAGAATTCTGTCATTTAGGCAAATGCAAATGCAAACTTGACTCTGTGGTTTAAGGTTAAGAACGAAGTGCCTGCCATTTTCCGGTCCCCAGATGGGACATTAGGTATCTGCAATGTACAGATGTGTGAGGTTTATATTACCTCTCAGCACCACCAAAAATGGGCCATTAGGGCCAGTCAGAGGTATAAATTTGTCTACCAAAATGATCAGATTACTAAATTATCCTCTTGCTTCTGGTGTTCACACCAGTTTTCTGAGTCCTAAGTCAGAGGGGCAAAGCTATTGCTTTTCACGTTTCCACCATTAAGTGCTGAGACCGGAGACGCTCGGTGCTGTGTGGACAGCCGAAGCTCAACCTACCGTTCCCGCAGAAGCATCCTTAGAGCCCTGCTCTTCTGTCAGGCAGAAGCCTGCAATATTGTTGGACTTTTCACTTGAAGGTTCAGGACTGCGTTCCCTGGCACAGCGTGAGGGACTGACAGCAAAGGCAAAAATCACTGCGTCCCCGTGTGACACCCCTGAAACTGGGTTCTGCTTCTAACACCTGTTTTATGATACATTCTTTTTGAACTCTGGCTTTTCTGAAGTCTTTTCCAAAAACAATGAAACGTCTTTAATCTCAAGTAGGAACCAAGCTGGTTTTTACTTTTTTTTTTTCTTTCAAAGGTCAAGTTCCATCTTCCGGAAAAGCTTAAGGGGGTGGGGGCTGACTTCTGTGGGGCTTCCTTCCATGTGTTCACACAGCAGCTCTGGAGCTGAGGGAATATCATGCTACGAGTTTCCAGAGAAGTTGTTGGCTAGCGTTCTTTGTTCTCCACTCCTGCAGAAGTGAGAATTCTGTTTCTGTGGCTGCTCCAGATAGGATTGCCCGGGCATCACAGCACTGTGAAGAGGAGTGAGAAGCAAGGACCACATTTCCCATTCTCGGCAGAATAATGCTCCAAATCCTTAGCCTGACTTTGAATACTGAAGAGCTCTGTCGATCCATCATAGCATCTCAGCAAGGCAAAGTTTCCCAGTGAAGGATTGCCCTGCAGTGGTCAGGTGCTTAGGGGTCGTTAGCTCCGTGTCGTAATTACGTTTCCAAATGCTGCTTAAGGGATGGAAATGTTCCTCATCAGAACCCCCTGTCCAGAGCATGGTATCTAATTTATTTTTCCCACGCACACTTGCCTGGTTCCACCAGATAAATGCTGCCCCTTAGGAGTGCTATTTGCTCTATGCTGTTGTGAGTGTTCATGAGATCTTAGCAAGGCAACTTGTGCAACCCATAGCGTCTAGTGAAGGTTTACAAAAGCAGGGTCTGTTTCCTACTTGCATCTACCTTGCTTGAAAGCTCTTCCTCTCAATCCATCCATCTGGAAGTAGGAGAAAGGATACTTTTCTGACATCCAAATAAACAAACCCTACCATGCTCTAGGCATTTCTTTGGATAGAGTCTTTATATATTGAAATAGCTATCCTAACCCTTATACTTCAGAGTAGATAGAATTTTAGATAGATACCCTGCCCCATGGTTCCTCCCTCCCTTTCTTTCTCTTCCTACTGTTTCTTTCCTCCTTCTATCCCAATCTTCCTTCCTTCCTTCTTTCCTTCCTTTTCTTCCTTCCACTAGGAATTGAACCTAGAGCCAGACGTGTTAGGCAGGTGTTCCACCACTGAATAGCATCCCCAGCCCATCATTACAACTTCAATGCTGTAGGACATCTCACTTTGTTTCCTTATTTTCTGAATTCATTCACTGTTCATAGTCTATGTTAGGCACTCAAGACTTAGCTGGAGGGACAAGTGAGGCAGCACTGCACGACGTAGTGGTGGCTTGAGTAAGAATGGCCCACATAGGCTGATATAGTTTAAGAGTGACACTATTTGAAAGGATTGGGAGGTGTGGCTTTGTTGGAGGAAGTGTGTCACTAAAGGTGACCTTTGAGGTTTCCAAATTGCATTTCAAGTCCAGAATCTCTCTCCTGACCAACGGATCAGAATGTAGCCCTCAGCTATATCTCCAGCGTCAGTGTCATTTCTGCCTGTGTGTCACCATGGTTCCCACCGATAATGGACTAAACCTCTAAAATTGTAGTCAAGCCCTCAATTAAATGCTTCCTTTTATGATAAGAGTTGTCTTGGCCATGTTGTCTCTTCACAGCAGGACACTGACTAAGACAAATGTGTGACTAAGACATAATACGTGAAACCAAGGCTATATAGGTAACACCAAAAACAGTGTTCATGGAATATTTTCTACAAAAATAATGTTTGGGATGGATTTAGAAGGCCAACTGTTGAGGGGAGAAAGAGGAAACAAATTCCAGCTTCAGGGTAAAGTTATGAGTAACAGCAGTGGCCACAGATCATTTTGGCAGAAGCAAATGGATCCTGTTGGAAAGCATCAGGCAGTGAGATCAGCTAAACCAAAAACGGTTCCATGTGATGTGCCATAGTCTTCATTATGTGATCTCGGAGGGTAGCTGAGAGGTTTTATTTTATTTTTAACTACCCCCCCCCACTTCATACGATACAATTGCTTCTATGGGAAATGTTTCCAGGATCTCTTTTCAAGACACTAAAATCTAGAGATGCACAAGTCTCTTGGGTAAAATGTAACACTGTCATAGAAACCATGCAATAATTTGTGCTTCAGATAAACTCTAGACGTGTATCTTACACAATGCAGTGCAAACACAAGTGAATAGTGTTTTATAGCATATTTTTAAAGGAGCAGTCACAAGGAAAAACATGTCTGCACTTGGTAAGCAATTTTCTTTTTTAAATATTTTTGTGTACAGATGATTGAGTTCATGAATGTTGAACCCATGGATACATTACTTATTTTACATTTGTTTTCCAAGAAAAAAAAATGGCATCCTCTTAATGGACAGGGATTATATCACTTTACCTTTTGCTTTCTAGAATTTACCAGAATATATGGCAGCTGGCAGATTTTCTAGAATTGTTTTGGAATGATGACTAAGTAATGTAAAAAGTCATCTCAGGATTTTTTTCTCATCTAAAGGTATTCATATTTGTCAGTTATTCATTTAGATAAGCTGGCATGGGGGATTTGGATTTATCTTAAAATATATTTAGCAACTAACTCTTTGAATACATATGTGTGCATGTGTAAGCAATGACTTCCAGTTTATTTGGGCTCTGGTGATGCCTGCTGTGAGCAGAATCTTCTATTATTTTTTCTATTTTTTTCAATTCTTATTTATAAAGCAATGTACTAAATAGCTGGTCATGTGGACAATGAAAAAAACAAAAGAGCAAAAGAGGAAAAGAAAAAAAATGTCACGGATTGCTTAAAGCCCTTATAACAATCACATTTTCCTTCTTTGGACAATGCCGCCATCTATGTTTTTGTTACTCTGTCCCAAAGGCAGCAGCGCTCTGGTCACAGGGGCCTGGAGAGGAATGGAAGTTCAGAAATGTAGCTCACTCATCAAGAAGGGTTTGACTTCAATCTTACAACTGTCAACATTCACACCACAGTTTGTCTCATTTGAGAGAAGATTGGAGAACTGTTTTCACATCCCCTTGGGTTCTGAACTGCAAGTCAGAGAGGCTGCTTCCTTTTAAAGAGCAGAAACCACGGGCATGAATTCTCTTCACAGAACAGGAAACTGAGCTCATTTCTGTCATCTGACTGCTTATGCCTCTACATGGTCTTCCTCACTGTGAAGGAGGAAATAACAAAAAGTCAGGGGTCCTAGGAAGAAGGCAGTAAAACAGCTCAGCAGCCTGGGTCTGCCACAGGCTTTATGGTAGTTCTGTTGGGAAGAAGTTTTATAGGTCAGATAGTCCAGATTAATTAGGCTGATTCCATATTCATGTAAAACTCACACTATGAGGTGACATTTTTATGGATGTGCCAAACTTTGACAAGGCAGAAATTCAGTTGACCGACATCTCTACTTTCTCATTTGAACGATTAGAGGGGAAAATCCCTAGGACTGTCACTGTCTGTTTGCCGTGTGCAAACTGGGTTGCCCAGGTTGAAGGATCTTGTGCTGACCCGCAGAAGAGGGGCTGCCCTCTGTATTCCTCCACACTGAAACCCTGGTGTTTTGCAATCTGTGATGTGCATGTGAGAGCAAGAGCATACAGACACAACAGCAAATGTTGCCATTCACGTTGCTAGACTTTCCAATTTGGAGTACTAAGAATGAAAGTCAACATTTTTATGAGGAAGTTTGGAAAGGGTGGGAAAGAGTTAGAGGAAGCCCGATTTGCTCTCATTACAACAAACCATTATGTTAACTCATGCAGTGTTCTGAAATACTCATTGTCTCTGTTTTACAGCTGGTATGTGCCAACATTAAGACAGCTTTGTCAACTTTACCCTTATGGACACAATGGGTTGAATAATTCATGAGGGGTAACTGTCCTGCGCATTGTAGGATTTGTAACCGCGTCTCTAGCTTCTATCACTATAGAGAATGGTCAGTTACCTGATCTTTGTCAATTAAAAATGTCTTTAGACATTGTCCAGTGTCCAGGAATGGTAGGTGGGCAAAAATTCACTATTTTAATGTATTTATAATAAGTACTTGCTTCCCAGAATTACAGCCTTAAGAAGTCTAGCTACATGATTTCTATGCTGTGTAATCAGTTCCCACCAACTGTCTTTTAAAACCCACATTTAAGTGAATCTAGAGGATCATTCTAAACAATGACAATTCTCAATAACCAGTCTTGGAGGGAGGTGATAACATCCCCTAAGCAATTATTAAATGAATATACTATTCATCAAAATAGGATGCACACTAGGTTACAATTTACCAACCACAAATGAACATGTGCATTGAGCTGAGCATCATAACCCCAAAAGCACCAGGCAAAGTTTGTGGGCAGAGTGAGGGCTGGATGCTATAAGCCTGGTTCTGTATGCTGCTGTCTCTCATGTTAGCCAAGATCCTCATAATCAATTATGAAATGCTTAAAAGACATTTTGAGAGTTCATATTCTCCAAAAGATATAGGAAAGGTTTGGTTTTTTTTGATGGTTTTTCTCTTAAAGTCATCTTGAGGTTTTTACAGGAAAATCATACCACAACCCTCCACACTTTCTTTGGGAAGACTTATTGAAGTCTACAAATTAAATAATCACTTCTGTGTCATTACTGATTTTTTTCTATAGCCATAATTCCATTTTTATTGAAATGTAATCCACATAGCACTAACTGTAGATGAATTCACAAATATAAATCATCCTCTGTTAAAGTATAAAATCATTCGCAATGGTTATACAGTCATCACTCTGTGTAATTTCACAAACTTTTCCCAGTCTGGAAAGAAACCACATACTTATTAGCATTCCTTCTCAGTCCCCGGCCCTCAGGTTCTTAGCATCACCATGGAGTTGTCTCCCATGGATGTCTCATATCAACGGCACCACACCATACATGGCTTTGGTGTCTGGCTTCTTTCACTTAGAATCCTGTCTGTCTTTGACTTATCCTGAAGTGGAGACTTGTCTCTTCAACCATCTGCATCACTGGCCTGCTTAACTCTCACAGTGCTTAGGTGTGACTGAACACAGCCTCCTCACTCCCCAACACAATCTAAGTATTCCCATTCTTAACCAGTGATGCCCAGTTACACCTTCCTTATTGACAAAATCCAACTGACTGTCTTTCCATGGTACCAGTGGTTCCTTCACACCTCCATATCCCTCCTCTGGGTTGTTTTCTGTCCTGTAGCAAGTCAATTTGTTTTAGGACCACTACACTTCATCTACTGTTGCATGAGGAGGAACAGGCTGTGGGGGCTGCTTTCCCAGCTCCCGGCTCCCAGCTCCCAGCTGCAGGCCTGCTTTTGGTCCTGGCTAACTTATACCTGAAATAATTACACACAAACTGTATTCATTTAAACTCTGCCTGGCCCATTAGTTGTAGCCTCTTATTGGTTAACTCTTACATATTATTTTAACACATTTTTAATAGTCTGTGTGTCACCACGGGTCGTGGCTTCCCGGGAAGATTCTAACCTATGTCAATCTCAGACCAGAGAAACATGGCATCTGCTCCAGTGCCTTCTCTCTCTCAGTCTTCCATTCTGTCTACTCCTCCCACTTAAGGGCTTTCCCTATCAAAAGGCCAAGGAAGTTTCTTTATTCAACCAATAAAAGCAACAGAAATACAGAAGGACCCTCCTACACCAATCTACTCTGTGTTGACCCTCCCCCTCTTGCTTTTGTCTTCCTTTGGTTTCCACTACTCTCTGGAACAAGACCTACCAGTTTTGTATTGCGCCCTTTCTTTGTTCTACTCTCCAGCTCCTGCCATCCACATTTTGCTTATACGTTTTCTTAAAGAAGCTTCTTGCTTCTTCTCAAATACCCTGTGTGCTTAGCCTCTGTCACTGTCTTAGATGTGAGGAAGGGAGATGTGCTTCCTTTGCTCTGGAAGACTTGGTAATTTCTCCTTCAGTAAGATTTCTCTGATGTCTCCAACTCAACCTCAACCCATGCAATTTTCTTTCTTATACTGCATGGGTCAGAGACATCATCACATTCTACTTTTCTGTTCTCTACCAGCATCTACTAAGTTGCAAGCCCCTTACTGTAAGGATCACATCTTTATTTGTGTGCTACAGTGTCATAACAGATACCACAGAGTTGATGACTAATACAGAAACATTCATTTTCTCATGGTTTCGGGGACCGCAAGTTCAAGAACAATGTTGGGGGACTATTTTCTTCTGAGGCTTCTCTTGGCATATGGCTGGCTCCCGTCTCTGTGTTCTCAAGAGCCTTCCCCTGTCTGTATCATTAGTGTTCTAATCACCTTTACTTATGAGGATGCAGCCAATATATTAGATCTAACACTAATGTCCTCTTTTAATTTAATTACATCTACAGAATCCTTATCTCCAAAACCAGTCACTTTTTGAAAAACTGAGGGTTACAGCTTTGACACCTAAATTTGGAGCAGATACAATCCAGCTGGTAACCATTTTCTATTTTCAATTTTCTTAATATATGGTTATTGCAGATGGTCTTAGAAAATATAATAAATGAAAGAATATAAGATTAGAAGACATGGAGAAAAAGTTGATAGAGAAAAAAAGAGAAGTTTCTAGAAAATCATACCAGACACTCAGTATTGTGATAAAATTAAAAATGCTGCAGGATCCCCAGCAGCAGTAGGCAGCAGAAACGCTGTAGGTCCCCAAGCAGTGGTAGCAGGCCATGTGGCGTCAGGCAGCGGGCCCTGAGAGCAGCCAGTCCCAGGCAGAGATGGCTGCCAGTCCCCGAGTGGTGGCTGGCCCCAGGCAGGGAGACACGTGGTGGGCAGGCAGGAGCCAGAGACATGGATAGGCACACCATGTACAGTAAAGTTGAACATTTATTAGGGTTATGGAGGGGAAAGGGGGAAGGGGAGAAGAAGAGGAGAGACGGAGAGGGAGAGAGGAAGAAAGAGAGAAGATAGAGAAGAGAGAGACAGAAGTGGGGGAAGGGGAGAAGTGGGAAGAGAGGCAGAAGCTGCCTCTCTGAGAAGAAGATGGAAAAAAGAGAGCTCTCAGGCCGGAAGCTGAAGATCAGCCTGCCTCAGCAGATGGGGGAGGGAGTGGGCATGGCTTTTCTCTTAAAGGGACCGAGAATCATTACACCCAGGCTATTGATAATTTTTTGCATTGACTCAGTTCGGACTTTGCAAGGCCAGGAAGCAAAGTAAACATGCTAAGAATTATATGAAATGCTAAAACTATCTGTTAAAGTTTAGAGAGTTAATAAAAATCAAAGAGATATATCTTATAGCTTTGTTTCCTCCTGCCATTTTATTTTGGATAATATTTAAATTTAGAAAACTGTGAGGGTGTGTTCAAGGGTTTATAAAGTTAATTATAAAATTTAATTTCACTCATTTACTTGGCCAGGTGGAGGAATGAAAATAAATGGTATTTCAATATAATTCACTTCTAAAAACAACTTTATTATGCTTAATTTAAGCAGAATTACCACTAGATTTTTTTCTTACCCACCTTCAGTATAATTAAGTCCTCCTACTTTTGATTTTGAAAGGAATTGTTGGAGACTAGAATCAGGTAGGAAACAATTCATTAGTGTGGCTTTGTTTTCAACTGAGAGAGCTTATATAAGATGGAATCTAATTTAAGTGTTCAATCTTGGGTGCTGTTGACAATGAGACAACATTATGGTTTATATCTAGAATGTTCCCCACAGGTTCATGGCCTGAGTGCTTGGTTCTCAGACTGTGGAGCCACTCTGATGACTGTGGAGTCTTCAGAATAGAGGGAATAGAACAAAGAAGTAGGTCACTGGGGTGAACCTTGGAAAGTTGCACCTTCTCTGAGGCACAAACCTAGTCTTTGCTTGCTGCTCCCTCATGAGAACAGCAGCCAGCATACTATCCCTGCCATGATGGGATGAATTCTCTAAATTTATGAACCCAGATCTGTCTTTCTTCCTTTGTTTCGTCATGTGTTTTAGCTCCAGCAATCTGAAAATTTACCAATGTGGAGAACGTCTGTGACTTTAAAACCTTCTCTTGAGATGCTGACAGGGCTGCTGCACTGGCTTCTCAGCTTCCCATCGATGCAGAAGGTAGCCCAGGCTGGAATGGTTGCTCTAACATTTTATAGATCCACGATCCCTGTAGAACTTAGTATTTTTATATTTTCCTCAGTTTTAATCTAAGCACTGACTTCATAGTGAGTTCTCATTTTTGTAAATAGAGATTGAGTAATTAGCTTTAGCCTGAGCTGTGCTGAGTGAGCACTTCGTGTGTGTGACTCGTTTAATCCTCCTCCCATCCCGGTGAGGGATATGGAGGCAGGATAAGAATGTGGAGGGATGAAGAGGATGTGGGAGGAGAAGGAAACCCCTCATCCGTCCCTCATCTATAATCCAACCGACTTTTCTCACGACCTGAGAGCCAAGTATTTCAACACAATGACCAGATAAAGTAACACTGCAGGAGACTGAGTCCAGAAACATACTCCTCTCTCTGAGAGATAACTCAAACAGGTATACTAAATGGTGAATGAATCTTACTCTAGGCAAAACTGGAAGTGAACTTTGAGATTGGATTTACCATCATGCCTATCTACTCCAAAGGCTGAGCAATGCATCTTATAAACCATCTTACAGTTTTATTTACACAGGGAAATTTACTTAATTATTTTTACTATTATTGTGTGTTTATGAATCATTTCTCTCTCTCTCTCTCTCTCTCTCTCTCTCTCTCTGTGTGTGTGTGTGTGTGTGTGCGCACGCGTGCGTGCATGCATGAGCATGTGTGCACGTGTCACAGTGCACAGTGCATGTGTGGAGGTCTGAGGATAGCTTCCATCTTTATGTGGGTTACAGGATCAAATTAATGTCTTTTTGTGCAAGAGAGGCCTTCACCAGCTGAGTCATCTCATCAGCCCTCAAAGGGAAATTTTTATATGATGAATAAAGCAGCTCATAGTTTGACTTCATTTTAAACTTTATTTTAAAAAAACTTTGCTTAACCTTTGAACCCGTTGTAAATTACCTATGAACAATGCAATTTCCAAAGTCATAAAACCAACCTAGGACACTTAAGTGTTCTCTTGCTCCTTCTCTTCCTCCCTCCCTCTCTTTCTCTTTGTCTGTCTGCCTGCACTTAGAACTTGAGTGTTGTTTAGCTTTAAACACACCCAAATTTCACTTTATTCCGACTCCTCATGAAACTGTTTTCTTCAGTGTGAGTCCGGCAGCTGAGGAGAGTTCTTCAGCACTGAGCTTAATTTCCCACCGCGTGTGACGCTGTTGTTTCAACTTTGTTCTACAGAGAAAATGATTGGAGTATGTAAATATTGGTAATTTACGATGATCAATAGAGATACTTCCAACTGAAAGTTTGGTGTATGGTTGTACTGAGCTAGGCTGGGATTGGTAGAATAGTTTTTCAAAGCATGACCCATATTCTGACCTCTGATATTTTAAATTGCTGACACAGGGCTAGAGAGGTAGCTCTACCCTTTGCACTACAAAGGTGCCAAAGACCACTAGGAACACAATCTATGGTAACTCAGTTTGCAATAGCAATGAAGGGGAATGGACAGGTTAAGGAGGACTAGAATGGACGTGAAGAACAACGTGGTGTTTGTGTTTGTGATGAATGATTCGAAAAGGGGCTGGCTATAGATAGAGTTGTTTCCTTGTCCACTGAAAGGTCCAGCCCCTTAAAAATCATCTCAAAATGTGACTACATTTGGAAATAGAATCTTTGCAGGTGTAATTGAGTCAGAATTAGTGATCTGAGTGGGTTCTAACTCAAATGATTTTTTTTCTTTGCAAGAAGGGAAAACTAAGACACAGAGGCAGCCATGCTCAGAGGGAAGAGACTGTGAAGACTCTCTGGGAGAAGGGGTCTGTGAGACTAGAGTGGAACCCCTGGAAGACAAGGAATGGTAAGGTAAGTGTCTCTAGCAAACATCACACTGGAGAGGGTAGGAGGCATTCTAAGGAAGCATTCTCCCCTGGAGATGTCGAGGGAACACGGCCTTGTGGGTACCTGACTCCAGACTTCTGTTGCAAAGCCTGCGAGACAGCACAGAGTTTTTCTGAGATGTTACCCAGCTTAGACACATCATTGAAGCAGTCTTGGAGAACTAATCAAGGACAGAAGGGAAGGGACTTTCAGGCTGGGTGAGTCTTTCAGCACATGGGTCTCTTGAAGAACTTCCATCAGGAGATGGGAGAGAGGAGAGGAAACCGAGAAAAGAGAGGGAATTGTCAAATAGCCCCAGAAATGTAAAGACTCACTGGTTATTTAGCAGTTGTTCTGTGACTTTGTAGGTGTTTTGTTAATAATATAACAAATTTAACAAATAATAATAACAGCTTTTCTGTTCGGTCCACAGAACAGAAAAACAGCTGGGATCATTTTTCATTTTGGTATTTTGTGTCTATGTGTGTATTTAATCTGTAATTGTTTATATATTTTCTTCTTAATGAAATTTCAACTTGAGAAAAATTTGAAGAGCATATTAGTGCATGGTCTAAGCTAGGGCAAAACTTACAATGCCAAGTGCACTTACGAGAGGTCTGAAGAAAAATGCACAACTAGATGACTCTAGGATTTCACTGATCTGAATGCAAAAGAAAAGCTACAGTTTTGTTCTGTGCATTCATTTGCAAGTGTTAACAAAGAAACATGTAAATTCCTCTCCATTGTTTATGTAGTTGTTGTCAGGATGGAAAGCAAGAACAGAAAAATTACAGAAGTGGTACAACTGAGGACAACAGGGATTAATTCAGTCTGGAGCTTTGTTTACATACACTAAATATATAAATTTTTTATAGCAGATATACTGCTATTTCATATTTTAATTCAATACCATCACAGGAAAATCATCTTTTAAACTTGTTTTGTAGTTTTTAATCTTTCTGATTTACTAGGCTTGAAATATTTTTTTCTTGGGCAAGAAACTCTAGGTTTAAATTTACTCAGAATAACCATGTTAAAGTAGCATTATCATTTTTCCTTTTGACTTAGTGATGCCTGTTTTAATTACAACCCTCTCTGGAATGGCCAAGAGTTCTTTAGTTGTTTAAGCTTTAGTGTGAAGTAATCCCCATCCCCCTCACCCATCAGTAGGGTTTCACTCATGTTACACAGTTCACTACCACTAAGCTAATTTCCCAGTCCTGAAATATTTCCCCAAAGCCATTTCTCCTCTAAATCCAGCTGGAACAATGATGAGAACCATGGCGTTGTAAATAGTCCCCCTGTTGAGTACTAAGGTCCACAAAAGGCCACTATCATCTAAAATAACGAGCTAGGATATTGGGAAGAATGTCATGTGCAGGGCGGCAGGCAGAAGATTGATTGCATCTGTTTAGAGACACCTAGACAGCCCTGTAGCTTCCAGCTTTCTTTACTCACCCATGGCCACTTGTTAATGCTCTCAGCAGAAGCTGAGAAGTCCATTCTGAACAGTGTTAGAAGTAGGCAGGTCTTAGGAGTCTCCTTTAGAAAGCCATGGCTAGTTGTACCATTTCTGTACCGTTCGCTATAGACTGGGTGCTTGTGTCCTCAGCCTCTAAATTCAAGTACTGAAAACCAAACCAATCTCTACAAGAATAATATAAGAGGTGGGACCTTAGGCAAGTGACTTGAATGAGAGTAGGGACTTTAGAGAAAAAGGCCCCCAGAGAAGTTGATCACCTCTTCTACCTCGACTTAGCAAGAGGCTGCCATTTTGAAGAACAGAGAGCCCATACCAGATAACAAATCTATTGGATCCTGGGTTTTGTTACTTTTAATAATATTGGGGCCTTGGGCTTTATGCATGCTAAGCAAGTGCTGTACCACTGAGCTACAATCCACAGCCCTCTTTTTACTTTTCACTTCAAGACAATTTCTTATTAAATTATCCAGGATATACTTGAACACATTCTGTGTAGCCCATGCCTTTAATTTAAAAATTTCCAACTTGTCCTCCTGAGTCACTGTGATTACAGACCTTCAAACCAAGCCCAGCTTGGCTTCTTATACTTGGACTAACCAGCTATCAGAAATGGGAACAATTAGTTTCTATTTACTATATAAACTTCTGAAGAGATAACAAATGTCTCTTCACCCTGATAGGGCACCAATGATAGAAACAAAATTCAAAGACAAAATCAAAGAAACAAGTCCAT
>JAQHUG010000023.1:4563464-4588932 GCA_028555095.1 Dicrostonyx torquatus | reverse complement strand
CAAGACATCAGGGGCCAAGAAAGCCACTAAGTGGCTCAGTGTGATCCATCTTCAACTGTTGTCATTGCTGCCTGATCAAGATATGATGTCAGTTTAAGCAGCCTGTCTTGCCTCTCAGCAATAGTTAGACGAGTCAAAACTTTGTAAAGGTAGACTCCATGAAGGCAGGGGTGAAATGGTCAGACCAGTTAGCGTGGGGTGACATATGTGATCTTTATGTGTCATGGTCACTTTGTTTCTGTTCAAGGGAACCTACTGTGAAAGCTGCTGGTACACTCAGGGACTCTAAAGGCCAGTGTATGAAAACTTGGTGAGAAAGACCCCCAAGAAAGTCATGTGTGAAAAATTAAAAGGTTCCCTGAGACTTTCTCCTCTCCATTTTTGCTGGTTTACATACAACCTTCCAGAAATTCTTTGCATACATGCATTTCTACGTATGCGTTTGCAAGTCATTGGAAGTAGAAAAGCATTACCTACATTTCTTCAGAGATCAAAGACAGAGGACACATTACTTTTTTATTCATGGATTCGTGGAGACTGAGTTATTTTGCTTTGTATCAGAGATGAATGAATAGATGTGAGAAATTGTATTGAGTTTTAGTTCTTTCTTGTTCGAAGCACAATTGTAGTTACAAATTCACTAAGCATGACTTTTCCTTCCTTTCCACCAAGTGTTTTGCTCCTAAGATTTACTATTGACCGCCTTTGAGTCGCCTGTTTACAGGCCCATACTTTACATGCCTTTCTGTAGCTCCGGCATTTGTCTGTTCTTTCTGTTTGTCTTTCAGGAGACGGAACTAGCATAGGTTGTCTTACCATCCTGAGGTCTCTTTGAACATCTGTCCACTCATCTAACTGTCTACTCCCTTCTCCCCCTTAGAAAATCCCACAGAGACAGATCTTCCCCAGGTGGCTACAAATGGCTGATGTTCACAGCTTGAGTGTGTCCAATCTATTCAAGTTTGATTTTCATTTTAATGAAAGCTCATAGTTTTGCCCAGAGATGAAAGCAAGGAGCAAGAAATTCCCAGACTCCTGGGTTGTTAGATCACTTGAACATTAGTTCAACCATGGCTGCTCCATTTTTAGTAGAGGAATATGTATTAATGAGCACAATTCAAAAATAGCTGCCTTAAAATTTTAGGAGATTCAAAATGTCCTTTTGGTGTCTGGTTTCAAAAGTTCCTTTGAACTTTCCGAATTTCATTTTAGAGGATTTTATGGTAACCAAATATTTTCTAAAAAAAACAATAAAAAAGTAGTGCATGGAAGCTTGAAAAGTTTTTTCTTTCCTCTACTCTCTTCTTCCTCTTACTCCTCCTTTTCTTCCTCCTGATCCTCCTTATTTTTTCGTACCCAGTGACCCTAACTTAAGGCAGAATTGTGAAGCTGGGAAGTTATTTTGCCTCAAAGACATTCTTTTTGGCTACTGGAGTTGTGACCAAACTGTTATGTTCCTCCTAGATTATTATGACAATATTCAGAAATTTAGGAATTGTGGGGAAAACAAAAGAATACTGACAATAAGTTCATTCTTTCCCATATCTCTTTGGCATATCTAGCTAGCATACATCTCAAACCATAGAAAGTTTGCAGTATTTATTTGAGATAGAATTATTTGTGAAATGAGAATAACATTTACCTAATGGCTAGCTGAAATAGAGCTGTGGAGAAGGCACAACATATTATAACAGTGCTGATGTCAGTGTCTACACTTTCAATTACTGTTTGTTAGAAACCGGTGGCATCTCTGCAAGGTTGGGTGGGTGGATCTCTAACTCATTTCAATATTTCATTTGCATTTTATTGGTTCTTTTGGAGAGTTCTGTTTCAGACTTCATCTCACATTATTCTGTGTAGAAACTGACATACATATATACAGATTTTAAGAACTCTGAAATTTTAAGAAACCTTTGTATATAGGCTAAAACAAAATAACAATAACAAAGAAAAAAGTACTCAGGGCTTGTTGTCATCATTCCAGAGATTTTATCAATTGCCTTCTCAGCAATTTATTTTTCACAGGGCATTACCAATTAACAAACAAAAAGAAAGCAACATTCACAGATACTGCTGGAATGGCATGGTCCTTGAAGAGATGATAGGGATTTCTTTGGTTATCTCTGTCTCAGGTCACTGAAAGCCCTCATCTTCAGCTGTGATGGGCAGGTGTTCTCAACCACTCTTCCTTTGTTGGGAAGATGTGTGTATGTAGGCACTATGACAGCCCCATGTGACACACTAGGACCTTTGCAACCTGCCAGCCCTAGGAATGGCAAATGTTTCTGTTTCTGCTTTAATGGAAGAGAGCAGGTGAGGGAAGGTTCTTCTGGCATTGGGAGAGGCGGCATTTGTGGTTAATACTGTTTTCAGTTGCCTTTGCTTTCACAGAACCTCTACAGAGATTAACATTGGACACACTACTTCTAATCTGCAAAGAAAAGATACAGAAAGAGGTTTTACTTTTCTTCTTTTTAAGTAGTAGGAGTGCTGAAGCAGAATTCATGAGCACAGTTTCTGCATTTCCTCTCAAAGACGGCTACTCTTGATGGTTGGTATTCTATAGGGGTTTTGATCTCAGGGTTCTGCCTATTTTCAGTGCTCCAGGTCAATATTTTCTGTCTTTTCACCCATATTACACATGCATCTGGAAACAGTCAGCACCCTTTGAGTGATAGCCTTTTCTTCTGCCCCTTGGTACCATTGCCCCTCTTGTCCCACACTCCTTTGTAACTGTAAGCCTCTGAATTGTGCTTCCTCACAAGGGAGCTGTGTCCAAACCCAGTGGGTCCAAAGTAAAAAAGAAAAAAGTCCCCCAAAACAACAACAACATATTTTTAATCAGAAGATATTAAATTCAGTTCAAGTCTAGCCTCATGAGTATGGCCTCTGTGGTTTATGGTGATAATTTATAAAGGTGAAAAGAATCACTGGTGGTGGGGAAAGGCAATTTTTACATGGAAAAAGAAAGTCTATTTTGTCTGCTCGGATAAAAGAGGAACATCTCATGCTCAGAGAAAGGAGGTCTGTCTCGTGCTCAGAGAAAGGAGGTCTATCTTGTGCTCAGAGAAAGGAGGTCTATCTCGTGCTCAGAGAAAGGAGGTCTATCTCGTGCTCAGAGAAAGGAGGTCTATCTCGTGCTCAGAGAAAGGAGGTCTGTCTCGTGCTGTGTCATAGTTTTAAGCTTACTTTGGGTTTTGGAGTTTGCACAGGACTCACACAATCACTTAATTTTTGAGTGAGAACAAGGAAATAAACAGAATCCAAGAGTTTTAGCATCATTTTGTCTCTCCTTTAGTAACCTATTTGATCTTGAAGAACTTCCTCTGAGAGTCAACTTTCCAGAATCATAGCTGAGGTAGTTCCTATTATAAAGGCAAATTACTTCGTTAGAGAAGTTGGAAGAATGCCCATATGTGGCTTTTAAACTTGTTTTAAATGGCTGTTTTGGTTTTTACTGGTTCAGCTTTACATTTGGTCTATTCACCGTTCTGGCACCCAGCCATTTGCTTTCTTTCCGAAGGCTGCCCCCCTGCTTCTGACTATCTGCTCTCTGCTGGGCTGCTCATCCTGTAGTCATGTGACAGAGTCTTAAGAATTCTCCAGGCATATCATATATTCATATCTTTGCTTTCAGAGATAAGGTGGGGTGCTAGCACATAGGCGCTCACTCATGAAATTGATTTTTAAACAACAATGGTGTGAACTCACCAGTTAAAATGTCCCAGATAATCAGAGTTTGCACATGTATTCCCAATTTGATTTGACTTTATAGTGATTGACACCAGGGTTATATTTAAGTCTCTTCACTAATGCCAGTTACAGTGAAGAAGAAAATTCTCTCCCTTTTCCTCAGGCCACTCTTTCCCAGGAATAAATTGACAATAATGAGAAAACTCATGAACTTGTGAAGACACTTGCTGCATAAGCCTGGTGGCCTTAGCTGGATGCTCAGAACCCACAGAAAGGTAAAAATGGGGGAGGGGAGATAATCAACGCTACAAAGTTTTAGTTGTTCTTTGTCCTTGCACCTCCAGAGACACATTGTGGCACAACTGCCCCCCAACTAATCAATCAATCAATCAATACTTTAAAAGAAATTTTAAAAAGTACTTGTGTCCTGTACCACTTGTCCTGCTCATACATAGGATCCAGGACTTAAACTATAGCCTAGGTATACAATCAATCAATCAATCAATACTTTAAAAGAAATTTTAAAAAGTACTTGTGTCCTGTACCACTTGTCCTGCTCATACATAGGATCCAGGACTTAAACTATAGCCTAGGTATACTACTTCTAAGTAGCATGCATTAGTCTAAGGCACCTTCAGTTCTCCCTAAAGCTATGCATCTGTTGTCACTACACTCCTACTTCAGATCCTTCTTGAGCTGTGTCATAAATTATGTTAAGTTCCTTTATTTCCATGTCCCTCATCTTTCAACCCAGTACTCTCTAGGCAAATCACTCTTTGTCCAAGGTCTTTAGTGGGCTAAGGACTTTATTGTCTTAGAATCTTCTCATTCACATGAGCACAAGTTTCTCATGTTTCCCACCTCCATAGCAGTAGATACACACACATGTTCACAACCATCTTTCTACACAGATGTTCATATACACACATCATACCCATGTTCCCTGTCCCCATAGCAGTAGATACACACACACGTTTACACACCATCTTCCTACACAGATGTTCATATCCAGATGTCACAGAGTTGACTTCTTTGTCCATCCAGGTCCTTCCCTCAGTGTATTCCTCTCAGATACTCTGCCTCATGCCACCTCTTTTTATTTTTTCTCCTTCCCTGAATCTTGTTCCTTTACTTCATATCAACCCTGCAGTTTTGTTCTTGTGTGTTTATATTACTCCTTTTTGTCCATTATTTTTCACCAGTCATACACCCTAACAATTTTCTTTAACATCGTCCTCTATGCTTAACACATGCATGGAAAATAAGAGGCACTCAATGTTTCTTTTTGATAATGAGAAATTTTAGAAAAAAGTCTCTTTATAATTTTAAAATTCATTTTTTTTTATTTTTCGAGGTAGGGTTTCTCTGTGTAACAGCTCTAGCTGTCCTGGAACTAGCTCTTCTAGACCAGGTTGGCCTAGAACTCATAGATATCCACCTGCCTCTGCCTCCCGAGTGCTGGGAATAAAGGCATGCACTTTTTTTTTAGCTTAAAAAGGAGAGATGAATAGACACTGTAATGATAGGTGAGTGGTTCTTAGGTAAAGCTGCACAAATCAACTCATATGTATATATATAATGTGAAGTTTTATATTGAGCATTGTGTGTTTCAAGGAGAATTTCCACAGATGGAATTATGCCATCAAAAGCGTTGCCTATCTTTTAAATTATAAAGGAATTAGGAAAGTAATTATTCTAGATGAATTTATAGTTTTTGGTATATCTAGTAGGATAATATGTCTTCTTAGATTTCAGGAATTCCCCCTCTTGCCCATGCCACTACGTGAATCTTACACTCATTTGTGTGACTCTTCACATTCATTTATTCAGTACAGACTTTTAAGTTCCTAGTATATTTCTATCCTTGTCAGACTTTTTCCTAAGTCCATCTTACTTCTGATGCTATACCGTATTTTTCCTTAAAATTCTAGTACATCCTGCTTTCTTTATGAAGGCACTTCTACTATAATGAGAGATTCTTCACCTTAAAAAACTTGGATTGCATTTTTGATAATATACTATCATTTATTGCCTTTGAAGTTTTTACCATGGTAGATGCCTTGCTACCAATGCTTTGTAGTATTTGGGACTTGGAAGGAGAGAGAGGTGGATTCTGTCCTGATATAATACAACTTACATTTCTTAAGTTTATAATTATGAACCAGTATGTCTACACAACTAGCTGATTTCTTATTTTCAATATAGTACTTAATAAATTATACAAGAACCTCAATATGTTATTATAAAATATGTGTGACTTGCCCTAGTGTGAGTTAACATAAATATCATGAACACACATATATGTATATATATGTATATATATATATATATATATATATAGGTTTATTAACCAGTTTTCATCATTGTGACAAAATACTCAGGGAGAAATCTTAAGGAATGAGGATTTATCTTAACTCCTGGTTTTGATCCTTGGTCACTTGACTCTGTAGTTTCTAGGCTTGTGTGAGACAGAATATCATGGTAGAAGCATGTAGAGGAACAAACTGCCCACTTTGTGGAGAGCAGAAAACACAGAGATAGAAGAAAGGGATAGGGGAGAAGGCACCCCATTAGGGCATATCCCTTACTAATCTACTTCCTCCAGATGGGCCCTACTTTCTACCTAGTTTCTACTGCTTTCCAATAATTTTATCAAATTATGAAATTATGAATGGATTAATCAATTAATTAGGTTAGAGCTCTTATGATCTAATCATTTCTTCAAACCCTGTGTCTTAGTCACTGTTGCAGTAAAGAGACACCATGACCATGGCAATTCTTATAAGGAAAAACATTTATCTGGGCCTTGCTTGCAGTTTCAGAGGTTAAATCTATTGTCATAATGTTGGGTAGCATGGTGGCATGCAAGCAGACATGGTGCTGGAGAAGTGGCTGAGAGTTCTGCATCTGTATCTGTAAGCAATAGGAAGAGAGAGACACTGGGACTCGCTTGGGCTTTTGAAACCCCAAAGCCTGCCCCTGGTGATTCACTTCCTCCACCAAGGCCACACCTACTTCAGCAAGGTCACACCTCTTAATCCCTCTGAAGTAGTACCACTTCCTGTATGGCTAAGCATTCAAGTGTCTGAGCCTTTGAGGGTCACTCTTATTCAAACCACCACTGTCTTCAACATCAGTTTGTGGGTGACTTCTCTATAAATTATTAATTGATATAATTACTGCTATGTGTATCTGAGAGTTGTAGTGGGTAAGCCCTGTGCATATACACAGCACATACTGAAAACTATCATATGGACTTGGAAGTTGAACAAAATATGTAGGATTCCTTACTGTGATTGCTAACAAACAAAACCTGAGATGTTATCCTGAAATGTAGAAGCCATGGGTTAACCAATAACAAAAGTGAAGACAAAAGAAAAGTCACTCTACCCCAAACCAATGCTGTGTCATGCAAACACCGCCGGGAGAGGTAAGACTTTGGCACAGCAGACTGACAGTAGAGATCAGCCCAGAGCTGGTTCTGGGCTGGTGCGAGATGCCACAGTACTTTCCACTGGGAGATTCCCTTCTGATCCTGTGTTCAGCTTCTGGGCTCTTTGTGAAGCCCACTAATAACCTAGCTTCCCATATACCTGATTCTGATTATACAGTAATAAACAAGCCCTCAATCACGGTGAACTTGATTAAGGAAAGTTTGCCTCTGAGGATGTCAAAATCAAGTCTCTTAACCTACCAGCCCGAGACCACATTCAGGGTGGTAGTGAATTCATCAAGGTAGATTTAACCTTGTTGGAACTTTCGAAGCAACCAACCATGGTATCCAAAATTATGAAAAATCTCTCTGTAGAGAAATCTTAACCTGCATCTTGCTATACTTTATTTGAATAGAGGAAAGGACACCCAATTTTGTTTTGTATGTGTGCTCTTCCTGTCTTTCATGGGGCTGATGAAGAAATCTTATTCCAGACACTTTTGTGGGGAAGAGGTCACATGAGGCCATGGCTTTTGCCTGGGTTACTATCTTTGTCTTTTTTTAGATCAAGATTTGACAAGCGGCAAAGCTTCCTCAAAGACAAAAGTGTGGTGGAAACACAAACCCTTAATCCATGATGCCATTAATTCTGTGCTGAATTCCCCAAAGACACTTGCACTGATATGAAATTTTGTCACCTGTTCTTAAAATTCAGAAATAGTTCCAAAACCACAGAAACTCATTTTCCTATGACAAATTTAATAGCACACACTTCAGGAAAGTGGTTTTGACAGATGAACAGCAGTCAACATTAGCAGAAAAGATTCCACTGCCTGTTGGTAGTTGAATGATGCTTTGCGCTTCTGTTGCTGCCGCCCAAATGAGCCTGGTGCATAGACTCATCACACTGAAGCAGCAGGGGCTCCCGCAGAAGTGTATTTGAGAACTAGGATGCTGTTTTTGGAAGAGAGCTGAAGTGAGATTGACAGTAATATGCCTCTTTAATTTTGGAAGGAAGTTTTGGGGAAAATCATGTTTTACCATTATAAATTCCATTTAAATTTCTCCTGTGATTAGAGAAGGGAACTTAAGACACCAGTGATTTTCCTTTCCTTATCAAATTAAGAAATTAAGAGCTGGCTATAGCTCAATCAGTAAAGTGCCTGCCAAGCAAACATAAGGATCTGGGTTCAGTCCCCTAGATCCAAGTAAAAAGCACAGCGTGGTGGCCTGTGCTTGCAATCTCAACGTGGGGGAGATGGAAACCAATGGATTCCGGAGGTCCATTCACCATCCACTCTCCTCTACTTGATGAGATTTAGCTGAATGAGAGGTTTTGTGCCCAACAATAGGGAAAATAGTGACCAAGGCACAGCACCTAAGGCTGCGTGCTGGCTCCACGTGCCTGCACACATACATTCACACTCACATCCACAGGTGCATTAACACCCACACATGAATGCTCACATACTAAAGCACACACAGAAAAATTACAATTCACAGTTTTGTTTTAGAAAATGAATTGTTGTCTCCTTTTAAATACCAGCGATTAACTTTTGGGGGACAGAAAAGACCTTTGATATCAACTTTTGGGGGGCAGAAAAGACCTTTCTTGGGTGGTAACTGTGGGAGCTGGGATACAGAGAGAGTCTGCAGCATCTACCCTGTGTGGACCACTCAGGTCAGAGGCTATGAGTTGATCACATGATTGTAAAATATTTACCATTTCCCATTGCTTAGTACCATTCCAAGAGTCTAATAGTATCTAAATACATTGGAGATATGAAACATCTTGAATTAAAATTAATTCACATATAATTGTATTTTAAAAAATGCAAGGCATAGAATGGTGAGCAGTGTTTGAGATAAATCGTGTTACAGAGAGCTAGCCATGAGCTTTAATCCAATGTTGGCCAGTGTGTTTCTTTCAAAAGCATTATTTCATGGTAGCATAAAAACAGATTGCCGCTCTTTGCAGCATGGAATGTGTATCAAAGAAATGTGACAAAAAGCATCTTTGTAGAGGACCTGCAGTGATGTAAAGGGGTGTTATGCAAAGTCAACCAGAGAGTGACAATTTCTGGGGATGGGAGTTGCCTGGAGAATTGGTGTGTGAGTGTAGGGATTTGGATTTTTCCAGTAGGTGGCGCTGTAGTTTGGTTCTTCTGGGTAACCCAAAGGTTTATGTGTTAAGGATTGTTTCCTGTGGTAAGGTAGCTTAGCCTTTAAAAGGTGGGGCCTTGTGAGATGTATTTAAGTCATTGGAATATGCCCCAGATAGGATTGTTGGATTCTGGCCTCATTTTCTCTTTCTTTCTTTCCCTGGTCATGACATCAGTGTTTTGCTCTGCGCATGTCCCCACTGTGATATGCTGCTGCCTCTTACCATTCAGTAATAGACTGGAACCTCCAAAGCGAGACTTTTCTGTTTAAAAATTGAGTATCTCAGTATTTGTTATAGTAATTGAAATTAGGCAGACCCAGCCGGTCTTCAAACTGTGGAAAGTCTAGGAAAACTTTATTCTGAAAGGAACTTGTGAACACGGAGCCGATGCTAACTGGTATCCAAGGAGCAATGGGCAAGTTGGTAACCTGGATCCATTCCAGTTTCCCTGGATAGTGAATTCATTAACAATCAAAATCCTTTCAATCGCACCAGCTTGGAGAGCAAAGCTAGGGATCCCCGGCTCACTTTGGCCCAGAACAATTTAGGAAGCAGATACTGTATGGATTAAACCAGCACTGGGGCCCAAGGAGACAAGAATAAATATTGACTCCACGCTTGATTCTTTCTGGTCAGATCTGGAAACCAAGAATTCAAGCCAAACTTCTACCTAAGAGAGTACAGAAAGTGAAGACTTGTTGATTTATTTCTTTGAGCTCAAGGACAGTGATGCAGAATTTGTCTTCTTGAGGCTGGAACAGTGACCTGATTCTGAAGTGTTCAGGACCTCAGCAAAGCAGAAAAGGAGGCAAGTCTCTGGTTTGTGTGAGCTTGTACTATAATGAAAGGCCAACAGATAGCAAACTTCTGTGAAAGTCTCTCCCCCAGACCTGCAAGCTTGGTAACTTAGTCCTGTCCCTTAGCTAGTCTCTGACTAACAATGTAAGTTGTCATCCTGGATGCAGTAGGCAACCAACCCTAGCTTTCAAGATTACAAATGGAGACTTGCCTCTACCGTACAAGTCTTACCGTCTTCTTGAAATGTCTCTGAAAGTCCTCCCAAGGGGGAATGCTGTGATGAGAGGAAGGGTGTCATTAAATGGTCCAATGGTCCCTGGGGCCTTTGAGCTTTCTATTTAACAATTTTCATCTTTACATGGCTTGTTTTGCATGCTCTCTGTGTTCTGTCATAGGTACCGCCCTCATCTCACCTCCTATGAATACAACAAAGTCATCTGTTCTCTCTTTCTAAAGTGTGTCAGGTATGAAACTGCAGGAGTAGCTCAGCTGCTGTGATGTTTTGTAGTCATGGAGGGAACTGTCTTTGTCCCTTCCACCATAGACTTTAAAGACTATGAACCTTTCCTTAGATGTCTTCTAGCGTTCTGTCACTCAAAATTTCTACCTGCCCGCGGCTCCAGCATCTAATCTTCTAAAGTGATCCTCGGCTCCAATATTTTCCTCCTCTCACTCCCAAACACCCTTTTCTTCTTTATTTTGAGAAGATCAGTTTTGCCTTTGCCTTATGGACTTGTTATAGACTGATGCTTTCTGAGCTGCCCTTTATACCATTTCATGAAGTCTTTCAGGTTAGCACGAATCAAACGAAATATTTACTTCTCAACGTTCTGAAGGGTATGCAGTCCAAGATCAAGGTACCAGTAGATTCAGTGCAGCTCAAGGGCCTTCTTCCATTGCAGACTGACATGTTGTTGTGTTCTTGCATGGCCGAAGGGAGCTAGGAGATTCATTCTTAAGTCTCAGTCTCTATCATGAAGATCCTACCTTGTGGCTTGATTTCCTTCCATACATGCACTCTATCCACAAATCCAACCACATTGAAGATTTATGCTTTCACACAAACATTTGAAGGGAACACAACATTCATTATATTATACTTGATTTGAAATAAGAATTCTCAAAACCTGAAACAGAATAAAATGAAGAAAAACAAGTTTTCTTGTAGAAAATAAAATTTTGCAGTAGAGTCCACTCTGTTGTAACACATGTTGTTTTCAGTGATTATGGGTTAAAATAAATTTATTCTGCCACAGGCCATACAGCGCAAATTGTCCTTCACATGTTCTATAAAGACATTTTTTTCCCTAAACACAAATTATGTTCTGATATTGTAAGATTTCAATAATCAAAGCTCTCACCATTGCTGTTGTTGGATGGGGCATCAAAGGTTCTAGCCTCAATGAGAAGTCTCACTGCCCCATTGAGGACATCTCTCTGGGCAACAACCTTCATTTAGATGCATGCTCAGCTTTGGTTAGGAAAGAAATCCAAACTAAGTTGTTAGTATTCACAGTATGACTTCCCACTAAACTCTTTTTCAGAGACTGAAGTGTGGACCAGGAGATTAAGGGGAAAGACTTGGCTTTTCAAATTAAGTTCCTCATCTAGGATGTAGGTGTTGGTACTGCGCCTCCCTCCCACCTCCTATTCTGATTACTGAGAAGAAGCAGGCATGGGACATCAATGGGGGAATAGTTGAAGTAAAAGACTCTATTTTTATAAATAGCTAAGTTAAGAGAATGTATTTTTCTTATATTTCTTTTATCCTGTGCCAAGAATTTCCATTTAAATTGGTGATTTTTTAATTCTGTCTACCTCAATTCCTAGATCAAAATTACTATACATGCAAACTTTATTCTCAATTATAAACTTTAAGTAACAAATTATGGGAGTAATTCATATAATATACATAAACATTATGGAATAAAATCACCATCTATGACAATCATGAAAAACTGTATTTTCTTTGTTGAGAGTGATTGGCCCTCAATACTCCAATGTTGGTTCTAACACTGGCAATTTACCCAGAAGACAGTCTCTTGGCAGAGTATTTCTAAAACATAAAGTGTCTTGATCCATTTGTAAAATACACTGCTGGGCTGACAACAGTAAAGCATTTATATGGAAATCCATGATGCTAATGCAAGCTAACAAGGAGAATGTTGACCAAGATGGATCATAAAGTTTGAGAGCTTATTCCACTCATTGTGTGTCTGTGTTCATTTTCATTTCACTGTCCCAAAATTGTCATGAAAGTTTGATTATAAACAGTTACTGTCTATAAGCAGCTCCATTTATAGTAAATGCTATTCTAATACATAACAATAGAGGTGTCTACTTTAGACAGATGATAGGGAACTTCTGGTGTCAGCAGTAACAACAAAGCTATTTTTCAATTACTAGATTGCAGGGCGGCATTTATTCCTCTTCATGTTTCTGGAAAGAGCACCATACGTCATTTTCTCTCCCTTTGGGGGAAATGGATGCAATGACCGAAGCACACTTGGTCATTTTATGAGGCCACAAAGAGTGAATTGTATGTCATCTTCCCTATGCTAAATTTTTAGCCTAATCTCACTTTGGGTTAGAATGTAGCTGTGTGTGCAAAAGCTGTACTCGCCATAAAACACATTAGCAGACAGCAATGCCAAGTGTGATCGTTTTCTTGAAATCCAAAAATTGCCTAGGGATGAAAATAAAAAGAACTGCATTCCTTAAAAAATAACACTTCTTAGGTAAGCAAAGGAAAGAAGAAACAATTGTCTATATCTGCAGGGAATTCATTTTGGATCCCTGCAGATACCAAAATAAGTACATGTGCGAGTTTCTTATATAAAATGGCACAGTGTTTGTACATTACATATTCTCATCACGTAAAAACTTTACATGGCTCTGTGTGCCTTGTGAAGCCTAAAATACAATGTAAATGCTTTGTATATAGGTGTTGAATGCTTAAGGGATAGTGGTGGAGGAAATTGCTCACACAAGGTCAGTGCAGATGAATGAAGTTTTCTGTCTATCTCTGATTTTCAGCTGGTTGAATCCACAGATATGGAGGTTACAGATGTGGCAGGTCTTCTATTGGCTGAGCTTCTGAGACTGGGAAAGGCCTGTCACCAAAGCCTGCGAAGAGAGCGCTATCTGTACTCCATACAGAGAAGAGCAACTGGACTTTTGACCTATCTATGGGACAGATTTTGTAGACAGTTCCAGAGTCTCTGGGATGAGGCTCGCCATGAAACTGTTCTCTTTGCAGGTGGAAAAATGGAAAATTGAAAACTCTGGAGACAATGAAAAGTTCTGTTTTTGCCAGGGATTAGGGAGAGGGAGGTATGAGGAGACAAAGCCCAGTGGGCTTCAGGGCACTGAAAGTAGTGTATATGATCCTCTAGAAGAAGAAACGTACCACTGTCCTTCTACTCAAGCCCACAGAATGTAAGAGTGTGTCCTATAAATTATGAACACTCAGCAATAATGATGTGCAAATGTAGGTTCGGCAACCATAAGAACACTACCTTGGTGGATGATGCTGATCTTTAAGAAAAGTGGTGTGGGGAGAGAAGAGGTGGGGATATATGGAAGTAGAACTTTCTGCTCAATTGTTATGTGATCCTAAAGCTTTTATAAAAATGACCAATCAAATCAAAAACGGGGAGAGGTGGTAGAAGACTCTATGGGTAAGAGTACTTGCAGCACAAATATGAGGACTTGTGTTCAAATCCAAGCCACACAAAGGTAAGAAGTGGTTACCTGCTCTTACCTGTAGCCCTGAAATTTGAGGGGGCAGAGAGACCATAGGATTCCTAGGGCTTGCTGTTTGCCAGCCTAGTTCCAGGTTTAGTGAGAGAGGCTGTCTCAAGGGAAGCGAATATTGTCTCTATTGCCGTGGTTTCTGCCTGTGCACGCAAATGTGTGCATGCCCTGCATACATGCACCTCCCCAACAAAACAGAGCAGCACAGAGGTCTTCATTTCTTTGATTTTAAATTTGTAAATTCTTTTTTTTTATTGTTAAAAGAAAAATTTACATTTACTCCCCTTGTTCCAGGCCCTCCTGCTCCCCCACTATCCCACCACCTTCCCCCTGCTTCCTTAAGATGAGGCAGGACACCCTGCAATGTGGGAAGCCCAAGGCCCTCCCCCCCTCCATCTTGGTATAAGGTGTACATCCATATAGAATAGGTACCCAAAAGGCCAATCAATACATGCAGAAGAGATAGGTCCCAGTGCCATTATCATTGGCTTCTCAGTCAGTCCCCATTGGCAGTCACATTCAGAGAGTCTGGTTTGGTCATATGCTCCTTCAGTCCTGGTCCAGCTGGATTGATGAGCTCCCAATAGATCAAGCACACTGTCTCTGTTGGTGGGCCAGTCCCTCACGATCCTGACTTCCTTGCTCATCTTCTCCCTCCTTCTGCTCTTCCACTGGACCTTGGTAGCTCAATCCCTTGCTCTGATGTGAATGTGGGTCTCTGGCTCTATCTCCATTCATCATGCGAAATTTCTATGGTGACGATTGAGATATTCAACAAAGTAACTATGGGACAAGGTCAGTTCAGGCACCCTCTTCTCTGCTGTCCAAGTACCTAGCTGGGGACATCCCTGTGAACACCTGGGATCCCCTCTAGAGACAAGTCTCTTAAGAATCTTAAAATAACTCCCTTAATTTAGATATCTTATTCCCTTCTCCAATATCCACCCTTCCTCCATCTCCACCCTCCCAATTTGTAAATTCTTAAAACCTCCCACATTTGAGCCTGCAATTGTTTGCCTTTTCGGGTTGGCATTCCAATAGTCTTGAGATGTTAAGAATCTTAAAATCGTAGCTTTGTTTTCCTGTTTCATAGCTTTACCTCTAAAAGGTCTGGCCCACTTGAAATGTTGAAGTCTCCAGTGTGTGGCCACAGAGCACCACTAGACGGGGAGGCTTGAGTTCATCTTCAAAGCGCAAAGGTAAACGTGATGAGAGTCCAAAACAGCTGCAACCAAGTCCCATGTAGTTCAACACACAATATGGTTGGTAAACTATAGCATTTCTGGGACAGTGAAGAAGTTCAGAATATTCAGGGAACAGAGTCATCTTGGATTCCTGGTGTTCATATTCATAGCCCAGTGTGAGAGCAGAGCCACACAAATTTCATCCTTGACAGATCTTTTAAACAAGAAATCTAATACGTAAATTTAAAATGTCACATAAAAATTCATAAAATTCCCATAACCAAGGTAAAAATTAAAAACCACAGATTGGACATGAGATCTGCTGAGTTTGAAGTGCCCATGGTGTTTAGAGAATATTTGAGAAGAATAGAGACAAAGAGAAAACAGATAGGAAACTGTACTTCAGAAGGAACTGTGGAAACTGCAAAGCAATCAGATGGAAATCTCAGAACAGAAACCAAATGAAAGAAACTTAAGGAATTCACTGGACAGACTTGGCAGGTGGGTACAGGAAAAAGCATTAATGAATCTGTAAACATATTTATAGAAGTTACCAATTGATGACTCAGTGAAAAAAATGCAGCAAATAGTGAAATAATTTTTTGGCATGAAGCACTAAGGCAGATGTGCAATTAGAGTTCTAGAAAAAGTGGAGTAACAGGGTGGACAGAAGATTGGAAACATCATTCGCTGAAAATGCCCAAATTTGATCAAAAGTAACAACCAAAGATAACCAAGTTGAAGGAACTGAAGTGTGATGAATACCACGGGTAATAGATGGAGACACATCAGAACACCATATTCTTGGAGGCAAATGTCTAGAAGCCAAATGTGATTTTGTAAGTGTTAAAAGCAGACTTCTCTCCACAAAGAGAAAATAAAAATGACAGCTGGCCTCTTTCTTTTGGCAGTGTAGGCCAGCACCCTAATACCACACATTTGGCAAAAGCCAATTGCCAACCTAGAATACTTTACTTGGTAAAACCCCCAGATATCTTTTAAAATGAAGAATATCTAGGCTTCCCCTAAAATGTAAAATCCATTTTCCTCAAACCCCCAGACCCTCCCAAAATCTGAGATTGTAGGTGTGTTCTACCATACCCAGATTAGAAAGACATTTTTTTAAAAAAAACTATTTTATTAATTAATTCTCTGAGAGTTTAAACAACGTATTTTGATCATATTTACAGCCAAATCCTCTCCTTGACTCCTTCCAGATCCACCAATACCTCCCTACTCTTCTTTTAAAATTTAAATCTATTGGCTACAATTTGTGCTGTCCATTTTAACAATGAAAATGAAACCATTCTATGCAGTAGCCCTAAATCACAAGAAATTTCTTTGAAATATGTGTGTGTGTGTGTGTATAGCACAAGTTGTAGCCAGAATATATAGAAAGATATGAAAACCACAGAGAGTAGACATGTTATAGGTAAGCACGATATGTACTTTTGTTTTTATTGACCTTGCTCGAAGTCAGGAAGGCAGACTGAATCGTGTGGAAGCTTGGCGTTCTGTACTCCTAGCTTCAAGAAATATTTAAATGGGCCTTTAATATGTATTCTAAAAAGTATTATTTAAAGACTATTTATTATTTAAATAAATATAACTACAAGGTTTTTCATATAGGTCAGAAAATTGGGAAATGAGTTGTTAATGTTAAAATGTTTTTGCATGCTTGTTGAATTAATATATAGTTTGAAGATAAACCAAGTGTTTTGCTGTTAAAACACTTGATAAGTCCAAGTGTTTTACTGTTAAAGTAAAAATACAAATATGAAAACAAAGGATTTAGAATAATCTCTGTGGGCTGGGTGGTGGTAAGCATGCCTTTAATCCCAGCACTTGGAAGAAAGAGGCAGGTGTACCTCAGAGTGTGAAGCCAGTCTTGTCTACAGAGTGAGTTCTGAGACAGACAGGGCTACAGAGAGAAACCTTGACTTGGGAAGAAAAAGAACAGTCTCATTGATTCAACCTTGGAACTAGAGACACTGATGTGAACCCATGATAGTTTATTTATATTCAAATAGGTAGTTGCAAAATGTATATGTATACATTTTATATGTATGTATACATATACATATGTATACACATAATGTATACACATACCTACATGCAGACATATATGCGCACTTATATACACAAGTGAGTCTTTTCAGTAGCAGTGAAAATCTCAAACACTCATAACTCTATTCTGAAAATATTTAAATCTAATTGTTACTAACAGAAACCATATTTTCTTGCCTAGCTAAACAAACTCTTGCATCTCAAATACATAAAGACCAACAATCTAACCATGGGCAGCAGACACTCAGCCAATAAGATATAGAGAGGGCAAATAAAGATATGCAAGGACGATCAACACCATCAGCCATTAGGAAAATACACATTAAATTAGTGCCTGCTTCTGGCCCCTCGAAGTTACAGAACCTAAAGAAACTGTGAACGTCAATCAAATGTTACCTTCTCAGATTGATTCAAGGTTATAAAAGTGGAAATGATTTGATTGTTTCTTATGCAAGTGAATCTACCCTGATCTATCATATATACTACTCCAGGAGAGATGGAAACACGCACCCAGAAGGCTCTTCTAGAAATAGTCATCTTTGCTTCATTCTTAAGGGCTCCAAGCCAGAAATTTAAATATGTGCCAACAGATAAGTACTACCGAATAACAGAGAGGAATAACCTTCAGATATACATGACAATATGCATAGATTAAAAAACCCAGAGACTAGTGAAAAAAGTTGAGTACAGCAGGGCATGCATGCATGATCTGGCATAGGACGCTCTAGAGCACGTACACACCAACTAATGCAAAAGGAAGTTGGCTTGGTAGTCACCTGAGTCAGAATGAATGGCCAGGAAGGGCCACGGGAATCTGAGGAGTTGGAAATGTCTAATACCTGGTATATGTGTTTTTTACTTATATACACTGTTCAAAACACATCAAAATCTATACTACATCAATCAGTTTATTTTGTTGCATAGAATCAATAAAGGTGATTAAAATAATGAAACAGGAGTCTAGACTCTTAGAGACCTTCCCAACAATTTTTTTTATTATTGATGGCTTACTATGCGTCATGTAATTTTCTAGGTGCTGGGATCATATCAATAGATAAAGCTGGTAAGGTACCTGGCCTAGGAAGCTTATGTACTAGTCGATGAAGATAAGCAATGAAAGAATCAGCAGATAAGGATATACTGCCTGACCCTGGAGCTCAGCTGTGACAGTTCTTACATGCTTCTGACGATGGTTTTCTGAATCAGCACATTCCATGATGGGTTTTAAAAAACAACTATTTCACTTCCCCATCCTTTTATGATGCTTCTCAGGTTATCCCTCAAACAGGGTAAGTTCATCTCATTCTTTTATTCATTACATGCTTTTAGATAAATCTCAGGCTGACACCTAGATAAAGACACACATAGTTCTGGGATGACAGCTTGGGCGAAAAGATTATTAGATACAAAGTAGTAGAAAGGACATCTCTGATGATTGACATTGAGGAAAGAGAAAGGGGCTCGGGTGGATTCCCATTTAAATTGACCAACTAGACTGCATTTGAATCTGTGAGACTTGATGATGTTGAGAGGGTGGATAGAGAAAGAGCTATGATGCCCCGATTTTAGTGCTGGGGCACTACAGAGTACAAAGAATAAAGGATGAATAGAAGCAGCCAGTGCAGTAGAACACCGAGAGGGAATGATGATCCAGCAGGCTCCACAGCAAGTAACTGTGATAAACCTTGCCAAATGTTGCTTATTCAGCAAAAAAGACAGAGACGGAAAAGGGCCAATGGTCTTTGAAATAATTGAGGTTATCACTGGTGGCTCTGACCAGAGTTGATTCACTGAGGTGGAAGATAGAACAGTCATTGGAGGAAGATTAAAAGGGAAGGGGAGAATTGAAAGTAGAAAAAAACTTCAAGAAGGAATGAACATTTAATTGTAAATGCATATATGCTCAAAGCTGCTTATAACTTCATAAAGGAAAATGGAATATGTTATGAGGATCTTCTCTGTAATGTATTTCTCAGAAATGAGATAATACCTGGAAGGGAATTATGCATTCAAGAAATGATTTGTTTTCAGTAAAGGCAGGTATTTTTATAGTATGCACATCTGCTGAAGAGAATAATACAGAAAAGAGAGTGAAGGCTGTAGGCAGGATGGAGGCCAGCAGTCAACAGTGCGCCCTGGCATAGGCAAGAGGGGTTAGCATCCAAGAGTTCAAATGAAGACATTGACCTAGATCAAGAAAGGGACCTCTACTTAATAGTGACATTCATAAACGAAGGAGGTATGGTCTGAGTTTAGATCGTATAGCTTAGTGTATACAGTTGGGGAAAAGATTAGACAGTTCTCTTCTAAGTAACTGTATTTCTCAGAAGAAAGGGTAGCAAGGTTAGCAGCTAAAATTAAAGAGAAGGCATTTAGATATTTAAGAGAGAAGAGGCAGTGCATCATGGGTGCCTAAGAAGTAATATATTTTTTTTTAAAAAAAAATGAGGTGTATTGAACAGCACAAAGGTATACCTCATGTTAGTGGCCAAGAATGTAACTAATTCAGTTCATGTGGTCTTGTGTTTTAGCAATATGTAAAGACATGAATAAGTAGAGAATCAGAGTTTCCCAAAATTTAAGCTTTTAATAAGAAAGTAAAATAGAAGGAAATAGGAATTAATCTCCTTTGGATTATATAGAAGAATGGGTATAATAAAGGATCATGGACACTAAGTAGGGTAAACAGAGAAGTGCGGACATGAGAGGTACTGTGACAAGAGGACCTGCCAGTGGAGTGTGTGACTAGCTAGCCAGAAAATTAGAGAAAAGTAACTAGGAAAAATTAGTGGGGTTACAGAGGAGACCCTTCAAGCTGATTTACCAAATGGTGGATTATTGAGAATAATAAAATCTGAGCTCTGGTCCTAGAGGTGAGAATGAGTAAAATTGAAAGGAGAAAAAAAAAGAGAAAGAAAGAGTTTAAGGAACAGAGCAACAAAGAAATGGAAAAAAATCTGTGTGGATATTGGAATCATCGGAGTTGTGATGACATCAGCCACAGTAACAACTGTTGGAACCCTTTTGATGAGGGGATATGATTTAGAGATGACAGATGACTCTAACAATGAACAAACAGAAGAACTTCTTGCTCCTTTTGCTGACTGATGAACACTTTGATACACACACCAACCACACACACATTCATATACACATTATTGTAGAAAATGGGTTATTGCAGAGAAGAACACACTCTCAAGAGCTGAGGGGAGAAAATGACCTCAGGGACTGTTGTACTGACCTGCATTTTAGGCAGACTTTAGACTATTTCCAAGCCCCTGCAGCAGACCTTTATTCCTATGGCTTGTTCTCTGTCCAGATGATGGATAGACTATTTATATTGACTCCTATGGAGGGGCCAATAGTAAGTCCTTGGTGTTTAATAGGAAGCCTCCAGAAAAGCTAGTAATTTTAAAAGGCTTACCTAGGTGTCTATTAATGACTTTCCTTGAGTGGCTTGAAATGTCACATCTCTATTCAGAGTCAAAGGTTGAACTCAGATCTCATTATTTTGACCATCAACTAGAGTCCTGTAGTGGCAGTTTTTGGTTTTACAAGCTGCTGATTATAAATGGGGATCCATCCTCAATGGTCTACTTGCCCCACTTGCATCAAAATAGCCACACAACAACACCACCCCATCCCAAGATGAGACCATATGACTATTTTAGGGAATGAGCGTTCAGTTGATCTTTCTACCTCCAAATGAAATGGGTGAAGAAAGGTTTAGTTTTCTCAACTCTTGCTTACCTTGAGGCCTTGAAGACTGTCAAAGGAACCCAGAATTTGTCTTAGAGACATTTCCATGAAGGAAGATCAACTGTAAACTAGTGGAGATAAAATTAAGGGATCAGGTAAACACATTAGACCTAAAAACTAATAGGAACACTGTTAGGTTTATACTCCTAGGATTATAATAAACATACCATTTCCTCCATGAAAATGCAGAAATTCAATTTGACAGCTATTCACTGAATGGGATGGTGGGATTGACATGCTTTGAATTTTTCAGATTTTGGAGTAATAATAAATATTCAGTCAACATATAACCTTGATAATAATCCCCTACCCTGTAGCTGTTGACGATGTTCATGCATCCAGACCACTTTTAGACTTCCAAACTAATCAAGCTTTCTCTCTCTCTCTTTCTCACTAACTCAATATGTGTGTATCTCTCTCTCTCTCTCTCTCTCTCTTTCTGTTTGTGTGTGTGTGTGTGTGTGTGTGTGTGTGTGTGTGTTTATCAAACTCACAGAATTGGTGCATTTGACCCAAAGTCTGGGTGAGAACTCTCAGTGTTATACCTTGGCATTCAGCAACATACAGTTAAAAAGACCTGTTAAACTGTGGTAATCCAGAAGATAGAGCCTTTAACAAAGGGGCTTTTAATGTAGTGCTTTCTTAAAAAGTGTATTCTTATGTGTAATCTAGTGCATTCTTAAGAAGAGTCACATAGAGGCTTAGCCACAAATCCAAATTCAGGAACCTGAAACCCATATCCAGGAATCCAAAACCCCTACTAATTTTGTCTAAAAAAAACCAAAAAAAAACCCTAAGCCATTTTCTCATGCTGGAAATTGGAAGGTGTAGGTGGTGGAATACACCAGCCAAAAGATCTATTTTATCTGGAGTTAAAACAAATCCTAGATATCATGTTTTTTCAGATAATTAGGTCACAAGCTTGGACACAGCCTCTGTTAGGAAATTTAAAGTATGTATTGGGTAGTTTTAAGGAAGGAGAACAGATAAGGAGATTGTTGACATAGTGTAAAACCATTCCATTATCTACATTTGAGTAATTGAGTAATTTAGGATACTAGAGAATGTCCAAAAATAGAGGTACTGATTCTTAAATCTTCAGGAAGCACAATGCAGGTGACTAGTCCTTTCAACCCATCCATCAGCCCATTCAAAGAGAAAAATTTAAATTAAGACACTACAAGAATACAGAATATAAATTTAAGACCCAGGACTGTGAACTCTTGAGTCTCAGAAGGAATTTGAGTTAATATTCAGGTCAAAATGATTGAGAATACACAAATAACACTTTCATTTTTAGTGAGGTCTTACAATATTTGAGAGTCAGACTTTTTAATGGCCAGCACTAAGGTTTTAAATGGTGACTGACGCAGAGTGAACAGCCCACAGTGGAGAAATTTACTACCTAAGGAGTAAAATTTTGCTCCAAGTTTGAGACTTGGTAATATTATTTATGACAGCAAAAGCATGAAAGTGTTTTAATAGTATTGTAACCGAAGTGGTTGTGATTGCCTTACCTAACATGTCAGTGGAAGGGAAGTTACCCACACTGTTGAAGATGAAGACAATCTAATGGCAATTAGATGAAACTCTAAAATATGTCACCACTTGACATCTTTTAGCTCCTCAACTCTGTGATGTCATGGCAAAATTCACATGAGATTTACGGAAGTCTGGAAGATAGTGTTTTAGGCCATAAAGTAGAACTCTCTCAAGGCATGAGATAGACAATGGGGACAATTTCCTTGATGTGAATGTGTGCATGTTTATCTTTGCCCCAGGAGGATGCGTGTGGAGGCCAGAATCTCTACAATACCATTGGAAACAGGGGCTCTCCCTGAACTCAGAGTTCATTGTTTTCCATAGGTGTGGAGGTCTCTGAGACTTCCATGACACCAGAGTGATGATCATTGGGAGACAAGAAGGCAGTTGGGTTCAATACAACTAAGTAGCCAGTTTTGGTTCAAACTTTAAGAGTCTGACCTCGAGTAGTGAATTTTTAGGAATATCTAAGCACAGTACCATTTGGTAAAAACTTTTCTGGTGATCATTAACTAAATCACATGAGCACAATAAAGCATGTCTCTTTAAGGAACAAAGTAAGCTAAATAAAGATTGGAAGTGACTACATCAAAACTCTTTGTAAAGCATATGTGACGTGGTCCATAAAAAGGTTCCATAGATTGACTACATGCGATATCTTTTATGTAAATAGGTTCTGTAGAATGACTGAGAAAAAGCTCACAATAAGGGTCTCGGGGAGGATATGTTATTGTCTCCTCTTTGGCCATGGATAGTATAAAGGTCATCAGGCTAAAGTGCATGTCTACTCCCATGTTTCTGGATGGATAACAGGTATAGTATCCCTTCCCTTGAGGGAACAACCCTGTGTGTTAACATTTTAGGTTCCCCTAGAACTTATCTGTGAGCACAGGACCTCTGTACCTCCTACAGGTAGGCACGCTGGCTGATAAGACCCCAAGGTTTGCCTGTCTCTCTCCCACAGTGCTGGAGGCCGCTTGTTCATTCTCGACTGCTCAGACCCGAAATAAACACTCAGAAACTATATTGATAAAATCACTGCCTGGCCAATCACTTAAACATCTTTCTGGCTAACTCATATCCTAAACTAACCCATCTCCATTAATCTGTGTATCAACGTGGCTGTGGCTTACAAGGAAAAGTTCCGTTCAGTGTCCGGTGTGCCTTCTCTGGTGGGTCTACATGGCTTCTTCTGACTCTGCCTTCTTTCTCTCTATATCTTTTCAAGCCTGGCTATATTCTGTTAAGCCATTTGCCAAAAGCAGCTTCTTTATTCATTAATCAATAAAAACAACACATATACAAAGAACTTCCCACACCACTGTAGTGCTGGAGTTATACATACATTACTGCTGTGTCTGGGTTTTACATGAATGCAAGAGATCAGAACTCAGGTCATCATGCTTATGCTTCATGCTGTACTCATTAAGCTATGTCCTTAGCCTTTGAAATGTTTCTTATACATGAACATTTACTGGGCTGAGGTTATAATTCAGTGATATAGTATTTCTTAAGCATTCACTAGGCCCTGGTTTGATCATTAATACCATAATAAACAGACAGACAAATAAATATTATATTAACAAACCAAGTAAAATTTATGACTCTTTAATGATGCAAAAACAATTGATAATATTAAATTACCAATCTTTAAAAAAATCTGAAATTTGAAAATTTCACATAGATAATAACTGCTATTATCTAGTATCTACATCATGCCAAATGATGTCTTATATTGTTTTCTCATTTTATCTTATAATAACATCACATCTCTTTTCATCCATTAGGTCTTTTTTCCATCCTTCTATCCCTTTCTCCCTCACTTCATCCTTCCCTCCCTTCTTCCTTTCTTCCTTTCCCTTCTTTCTTCATTCTTAACCATGCTGGGGCTAGAACCCAGGGAATTAAGCCTAGCATGCAGTATTCTATCTCTGAATTTCTTTGCCAGGATACTTTCTTCTTAGTGAAATCATTTCTGAACCTGCCCTAAAATCAGTCTCTCTAGTTACCCCTAGCATGTAATTTGTCTCCTGATTCCTAATTTATTTCTTTCCGTAGGCAGCATCATAATCGACCATACTGCATTTTGTACTTCCTTATCTTGAATATTTTCTCATCACCAAACCATCACAACCATTTTATAATACCTCAAAAGGATTATGTCTTAAATGCTCTGGGGTTCTTGAAGAGAGACAGAGTTTGGGCAGCACAATAATAAGCAAGGTAGGTGCACATCTTGAATCCAGTCTGAGAGACAGCAAGAATGAAAAAGAAAGAAGTACCCACCTACCTGTAGTGCACTTGAAAGCCTCTCTCAGTGATGATCATTGGTAAGGAATGTTCTAATGCAAGTGTGGATAAAGGGACAAGCACTTTGGGAGAGACTACAAGGTCAAAACAAGTTTCATAATTATAAAGTATTTGTTTCTCTACTCTCTTTCATAGGTGAACGTCATTGCCCTCCCAAGAGTATACATTGTATTGTAGATAGTATTTATGTTAATATTTCTTGAATTTATTATTATGTAAAATTAAATATTATTATATAAAAGTAAAAATATGTAAAAAGCAAATAAATACCTTTAAAAGTCTTCATTTTTAATTTCCAATATAAATATTTAAAGAATATGAACCACTTTGTAGGGTTCACAGCAACTATCAAATGTGCAAAGAGATTTTATGGTCAATAAGATTGAAAACCATTGACATGTGTGGGATTTGGTCTTTATCTATGTAAATATGCCTATCTTAGTTAGGGTTTTATTGTTGTGAAGAGATGCCATGACCTTGGCAACTCTTATAAAGGAAAACATTTAATTGGGGTGACTTGCTTACAGTTTCAGAGGTTTGGTCCATTATCATCATTGCAGGGACCATGGCAGCATGCAGGCAGATGTGGTACTGGAGCTGAGAATCTTATGTCTTGCAGGCATCAGGAAGTCGACTGAAACACTGGGCGGTATCCAGCACATAGGAAACCTTAAAGTCCACCCCCAAAGTGACACACTTCCTCCAACAAAGCCACACCTCCTGGTAGTGCCATTCCCTATGAGATTATGGGGCCAATTGCAT
>JAQHUG010000023.1:4543180-4553908 GCA_028555095.1 Dicrostonyx torquatus | reverse complement strand
TTTTTCCCCAACCACTTTTTCATCTTCTCTCCTCCCTTCCCCTTCTCTCCCCTCTCATTCCCTCTTCCATTCTTTTCCCTGTCCCTTCTCTCTTCTCTCTCCTATTCTTCTTCCTTTATCATTTCCTATTGATCATACTAAAGTGTATTCAAGAGTGTGACTTTCACGATTTCTAAATGTATTCTTATTAGCTTTGAAACAAGCAGCCCTTTTCTTTGGACAGCAAATATATGAAAGGATTTGAGGTCATTTACCTATGCCATTTAATAATCTAATCTGTAAATAGCATCTGGGATAAAGACTCCATCTGTGATCAGGTATAGCCCAGAAAGCCCTAGTGCATGGAAGGGGCCAGGGAACCCATATAAGGCCACTAAAGCCCAAAACAAATCGAATTATCCAGAGCAAGGATAACTTTTCTGTGTGAGAGAGCCCCATTTCAGCCATCATTCCAGCAGCAGAAAGGAGAAAGCCTCAGTAAGAAAGAGGTGACCTACTCCCATCAGATCTTTACCTGAGGTTGGTGAATGCTAGATAAATCCTGCACCCAGGATGTTGGGTTTTGATTGTGGGAGGTTATCTGTTTTCTGTGATTATTTGGGTGCAGTTAGCTTTCTTGGGTTGGAGTTTTCCTTCTAGTCCTTCCTGTAGGGTTGGATTTGTAAATATGTATTGTTTAAATTTGGTTTTGTCATGGAATATCTTGTTTTCTTCATCAATGGTGATTGAAATCTTTCCTGGGTATAGTCACTGGGCTTGCATCCGTGCTCTCTTAGTGTCTGTAGCACATCTGCCCAGGACCTTCTGACATTTAGAGTTTCCATTGAGAATTAGGGTGTAATTCTGATAGTTTTACCTTTATATGCTACTTGACTTTTTCCTTTGCAGCTCTTTATTCTTTCTTTGTTCTGTATATTTTGTATTTTGATTATTATATGGTGAGAGGACCTTTTTTGGATCCAGTCTATTTGGTGTTCTGTAAGCTTCTTCTGCCTTCATAGGGATATACTTCTTTAGGTTGGGAAACTTTCCTTCTATGATTTTGTTGATTATATTTTCTGTGCATTTGAGCTGCAGTTCTTTTCCTTCTACTATCCCTATTATTAGGTTTGGGTTTTTTTCATGGTGTCCCAGATTTCCTGGATTTTTTGTGTTAAGAATTTGTTGGATTTAATGTTTTCTTTGACCACTTGGAGATTCTCTCTTCCATCTCTTGTATTCTGTTGGTTATACTTGCCTTTGTAGTCCTTGTTTGTTTACCCAGATTTTCAATATCCAGAATTCTTTCAGTTTGTATTTTCTTTATTGCCTCTATTTCAGTCTTCAAGTCTTAAACTGTTTGCTTTACCTGTTTGATTGTTTTTTCTTGGTTTTCTTGGATTTCTTTGAGGGATTTATTAATTTCTTTCATTTTTTGTTTGTCTTTTCCTCAATTTCTTTAAGAGAGTTTTTTATTTCTTCTTTAAATGTCCCCATCATCTTCATAAAGTTATGTTTAAAATCATTTTCTTCTGCTTCTTCTGGGTTAGGATGATCAAGTCTTCCTGATGTATGACCACTGGGTTCTAGTGCTACCATGTTGCTTTTTAGGTTGTTGGATGAATTCTTGCATTGGTGCCTAAACATCTCTTCCTTCACTTGATGCCAGCAGTGTCTTTGTTTCTTGGTCCAATCCTTGCAGTGACTGTCTGAGTCTTTGGGAATTTTTCTTAGTTTTCTCTATATTGCCAATATCTGTGCCTCAGGGAGACACTGGGGTTTATCTTAGCCTGCTCTCTTGGTCTTTTCTCCTGGTTTGTTCTCTTGATCCACTTTGTGCAGTCACAGTTTATACTTTAGAGTCCCTCTCTTGTTTCTCTCTCTCTCTCTCCTCTCAGCAGGAAGCTCGAAACCAAGGCAGGTGAGGGAGGGACCTGGGGTTTTGCCCCACAATGGAGGGCTTAGAGAGTGGGGTGTTCCACCAGGTGGCTCATCACTCACCTCTTGGTTCTCTCTGTATTGTAACAAGTTGCATTTCAGCATTCTACTGATGTTGCAGGAGTATAGGCAAGTTTGGGTGTGGGATGAGGCTAGTAGCTTGCAGAATCTGGTGGATGAGATTGGGTATTGGAGCAGCCTACCTACAGGAAGCTCTCCTGCTTGCTTCTCCTCTCTGGAAGCCAAGGCAATTGGGGGAGAGACCTGGGGTTTTACCTCACTATGGAGGTCCTAGAGAGTGGGGTTGTCCTGCTGGGTGACTGGTCACTCATCCCTTGGTCCTCTCTGTACTGTAGCAAGCTGTGTTTCAGAGTTCCACTGAGGTTGCAGGAGGATAGACGAGTTTGGGGACAAAATGAGGTTAGTAGCTTTCAGGGTCCAGTAGATGGAGGTAAGTATTCAAAACTGTTACTTTTGCAATTTGGTTTAATCTGGCTTATTTGTGTTGGTGATAAAAAAACTTGCCATCCCTGACTCTGTGTCTTGGGTAGCAAAAGGTGGTGTGTCATTTCTTCATATTTCAGAGAATCGAACTAGTTATTCTGCCAGTGGGTCCCCAAGTCTCAGGCAGTGGCTCTCAACTTTATTTTCATACATGCTGTACATCCTCAGGCCCTTGAAATCAGACTTCTGCTCCTTCCCCTCTGTCAAAATCATTTTTTTGCTATGTCCACCAATACTTGCACATTTCTACATCCAATAAGTGTGTTTTCAGTCCTTGACCCACTGAAACACTCTTGGTGATTTAATATTGTTGATTGTTTCTTCTCTCCTCCCAATGGCATTGTTTATTGGAGCTCCTTCTTCTGTGTAGGCTCCCAGACAGTGAACTCCTGGATCTTCTCACTCTACAGACATTAGTTGTGTCATTATCTTTAATCGAAGTAACCTGAATTTTCAAATTGTTTTTCAAGTGTTAGCCTTCAAAATCCATTTGCTTTTAGGCAACTCAACAGTATGCTCTTTGGGTATTCAAATTTATAACGGCTTAAAATAAACTCTTTTTTTTTTTGTCTCCATGTTAGTGACAGAGAGTCTACCCATATTTCACTTTTTTTTCTTTTTCTGTTCTTTGACTATATATGCTTTTGAAGTCTGTTTTATTTTCATCTTTCTTATTTTTTTCCTTTTCCAACCTGGATTGTTATAGTCTGTCTAGAAACTCACTCACAGGGCCCCAAGACATCCCAATACTACCATCTCACAGGAAGTCAGTAAGATTAATATCAGTAATTATTGGTCTCAAATCATTTCCTGGAACTAGTTTGCCATTCATAAGGAATGAGAAGAGCTTTAAAGTCTTCAGCCCATTCATATGCCCTTTCTCTACTAGGCATGCTCCTTCCGTAAATGAACAATAGGCAGTTGGTCAAACAGTGTCTCAAAGGGGGAAAATGTATGTCACCAGTATGAGCCCTTAATTCCGGTGCTGGATGACAGTAGTTCAGGAAGTCTTCTCTGACTGCAGAGAATACCTGCTGAACTGCAGGCCAACTGTCCCTGCTCAGGGACCCCAGGACAGTTTAGGAAAAGGATGAACTTATCTTCTTCTAGAATACACGAACCTTAAGGGTATTTCTAGGGTAGAAAAGGAATAAAGGAAGACAGAAATTAAGATCTCTCATTATTCTCTGTATCTGATTTTACCAATATTTCTGTTTCATGAATATCAAGAGTATCCAAGTACTGGCTTGTCAATAAAGAGGTGTGTCAAAACTTTTATCTGACACCCAGACAAAATCTCATAATTGAATTCTCAGATAGGAGCCCCAGGCCCTATTGTATTAGTAACTTTTATTATCACTCTTGACCAAATAACAGCTGATGAAAACAACTTGTAGGAAGAAAGATTGACTTTTACTCAGGGTTTCTGAGGGTTCAGTTCATGATTGCTGAGCTCCACGCAGTTGGGCAGAAACGGATAGTGCAGGAGGAATGTGGGACCTTTTTTTATTTCATCTATGGACAAGAAGCAGAGCATAAGAGGAAAAGGCCAGGATAAGATATCCCTAAGGCTTCTCCCCAATAACTTAATTACTTCTCTTAACTCCCACCTCTTAAAGATTTTAGTGTATCCAAAATAGTACCACCATCTGGGGACTAAATATTTATAACTTAAGTCTCTAGGAGGCATTTTATATTTAAACTCTAATACCTTCATCAATTGGAAGTAGAAAACTGTGTAATTGATCTTTCTTCTTGGCCATGCTGGCCTTTCAGATAAGCTGAATCTTTTCTATGATAGCATTCACCGGTATATACTGTTCTAGAACCTTCTTTCCTTCCATACAGCCTCCCAAGTTAATAATAACTGTACATTCTTTCTTTTTAAAGGAATTACCTCTTTTTAATTTATGCATTTGAGTGTTTTGATTGTATGTATGTAAGTGTATCACATGATTGCTTCCGTGAAGGTCAGAAGAGTGTTCTGGATATCCCAGAGCTGGAGTTGCTCATAATCATCAGTTGCCATGTAGGTACTAGGAAATGAGCCCCAATCCCTCTGTAAGAGCAGCACATGTTCTTATTTATTGAGTTGTCAATTCAGCCCCACTCTGTGTTACTTGGGTTTCAAGATGCACCTTTCTTGTCCAGATACCGTGTGCATCCCACCCTCAGAATTTCCATTTTCCTATGGTCTCTTGAGTCATTTTTCTTTCCGTCCATGTCACTACCCCAGTTGATGATGAAAAGCCATTTGGAACACTGCTTCACAGATGACTGTCTTCTCTGAAAAGCCATTTGGAACACTGCTTCACGGATGGCTGTCCTCTCTTCTTGGACGTTGGTTTGGTTCATTGCTTTATAACCTGGATGTCCCCAAATGAAGGAGATCCTCAGAAAGTAGTTTTAACATAGTGACAGCAGGTCAAGCTCAGCACTGTCTGGAAACATTTTGCTACTAAACTTCTCTCCCTATGCATGCAGATCTCCCCTCTGCTGCCATGCTGCAAGCAAGCTCTCTTGTCTCCCATAGTAATGCTAGAAAATTCGTGAGATGGTCATGAATGGTTTTCTTCATGATCTCTTGAAATACTCATCAAGGTTTAATCTCAAAGTTTCTTAGGGTTTGCCTAATGTCTTATTATAAAATTCTAGCACACAGCTGTCATCTTGACACTTTTCTTTGGTGTATTTTCAGCCTTACTTCTTTGGTGAATGCTCTTATGAAGTGCATTATCCTTTAAGTTAATTTTGACCTAGATTTTAAATATCTGGTGTTTACCTATAAGGAACCATTGTTTTCATCCACAGACTATTTTATTTATCGATGTTTGGCTTTTTTCATATGAAATTAATAGTTTTGAGGCTTACTTTTAATTATTCACTCTGTTAAAATTTTTTCTAGGTTCATGTAACACACAAAGCAATGCTGAGATATGATTACTATTATTGTTTCCATTTTACAAACAGAGATTCTGAGATTTGTAGTGTTTTTTAACTAAACCAGGGGAAATAATGATTGCTAGAGTGGGTTCTAATTCCAAATCCAACATTTATTTTGTGTGTGAATTTTTCACATTTGAACAGTGCCAAGGAGTTTCATTTCTAAAATGTCGTCAGCTTGTGTAATAGTGACAGTTCATCAAGATAAAAAATTATGTCTCTACTTAAACCATTTTCTGTCTCCTAAAATAAAAAATTAGAATATTTTAAAATGTGATCATGTCACTTCTCATTCTTCATCTACTCGTTCACAACACTATATGCCTAAATGGAAACTCAAAAGCCATTGAGTGTCCTGGAGGAGACACCAGGATGGAGCAGCGGCTGGGAGCTGCTGAGACTGACTCGCTGGTATGCAGCATGACTGTAAATTCTTCCTTTCTTCCTCCTGATGACAAGCTGTCAACTAGGCTTTGGAAGAACTCGCAGCAGAACAGGAACTGCTTTGTTAGTTATGCTTTTATGGGAAGCTCCTTCCAATAGAGAAGGTTTAGAGATGCAACATTAATAAAAGGATCAAATGATATTTTGTTTGGCTTGCAAAACTCTTTTTATTCTTTTTGTGCAACTTATCAGGTCTTGTTGGTAAAAGGTAAGTTCAAGGCTTAGCTTCATGTGTTGTTTGGTCCTTGGGGACATGGGAAATTCTTTGGTCAAGAGAAAGAAGCATAGACTGAAGAAGGTTATTTCCCTACCATCTCTGTGAGAGAGATCCACTGTTATCTATGGTGCCTGCCCTTGAGTCATTTCTTAGGGCCCAAGATGGCTCTGACTAAGAAGAGGTTAAACCTTTGTCAGTTACACTAGAGCTATGCAAGGAAACTTACTATTGAGCAGTAACCCCTGATGTTCGTAGTTCCAGGGATTTGTTCAGAAATCCATGACATAAATTCAGGGGTCGGCGTGAGGATCCTGTTTTCACAATGGAGAAGTTCAAAAGGCAAATATGAAGTCAGAGGAGTTTTAAGAGAAGAGGATTTCCTCATATAAGCATTTTCCCACAATGATATTTCTAAATTTGCCAATCACTTGGACACATGATTTAAGTGAACTTCCTGACAGGGAGTGTGAAAGTAGAGAATGGTACATGACTCTCAAACCATATTGAAGTCATTACAATCAATTGAAATTATTCCAAATCAATACTGGAATTATTGAAAATTCTAATAATGCAATATAAGAATTAGGAAGATCTTCAGAATATTTTGGGCCTAGAGTTCCAAAGTTTAAGTTAATTGCTATCAACAAAATGATTTTGTAAGGAAGGCAAACAAACATACAATTGGTGATATTTGGCAGAACATTACTTAGTTCTCATGGCTAAATAATCTCCTGTGCCTCACACACACATCCCTAGGTCAACCCTGTATCTCTCTTAGGAAATCTAGAATTGTGCTATCATTTTAGATGGAAAACATTGCTTTCTGTTGTCCTCAAGTTCTCCAGTGTGCAGATGTTGGTCTGCAGTACTAGCCAGAAGTTGGTAAGAGGAAGAAAACAGAAAAACAAGACATTTCAAGGCTGTATAATCTGTCAAGTTACCTGTCCTTTTATTCTTGTTAACTGGCTATTTGAGGGATGCCCAAGAACCTAGGAAGACAGATATTTGGGTATCATTACAGCTAGATAGTTTCAGGGATGATCACACCATAAGGACTCTGGCTTGCTAATGGTTTCTTCTACTGAAGGATTCAGTTTTTGAGTGGACTATTGTGAGAGTGGGAACCAGGTGGAGATGGTTGCTGGGTGGTTGGTTTGAAGGGTATATTTGGCCTTGGCTCCTTCTTGCTACTCTTTGCTCAATGGCTGCCATGATGTAAATGTTTCCTCTGCCCTGCCCTTCCTCCATGATCTTTCTGCTTTCCACAGGCTTAAAAGCAGTTGGTCATGAACTGAAACCATAAGCCAAAGTAAATCTTTCTTCCATTAACTTGTTTCCCTTAGGTACTTGTCATAGTGAAAAAAGCCACAAATAACAAAATTATTACCATGTGATCATCAGACACCTTCCTACACACTCTCTAATTAATCCTCTCTCTCTCTCTCTCTCTCTCTCTCTCTCTCTCTCTCTCTGTGTGTGTGTGTGTGTGTGTGTGTGTGTGTGTGTATGGTATGTTAACAAATGTATGAGCTTTCTATAACAAAGATGTAAGATAGTTTTTCTGCTTTGGAGAAGGCCAAGGTTTTATATTTTTGTTGGAACCTATTTATAAATTAGGTTTTGGAATATTACCAAACAGGTAGTATGTACTAAATATTAATTGATTTATACCAAAAACTTTATAAATATTTGGAAGGAAAGAGAAATGTATAGAGAAAAGTGGGAGAAAAGAGAGGAGAATGATGAAGGGAGAATTGCAGTCTTAAGTCACCTTACATAAGATAGAGTTATCTGAGAGGAGAGAACTTCAGTTTGGAAGGAAAGATAGAAGGAAGGAAGGAAAGGAAGGGAAGAAAAATAAACTCACAGCTCATGAGAACATTTTTTGTTTAAATAACTAAGCACCATTAGTATAGGCCTAATTCTAGTGTCAACAATGGTTCTAGTGACCAAGAAAGACTTTTGTTCTCTTCAGCATTGCTAGGATTTTTAAATTAGTGCTTTTGTATTAGTTTTCCTAAGTAAACATGCACCTGAGTTCTGTGACTTCAATGTGGCTGTCTGTATATTCTAGTCCCCTGGAGCACCCTTTAAAATGAACTGCCAGGGTTTACTTTGATACTTCACAGGCTGTCAGGAGACCTTGCTAGAGAACTGGTCTAAATGAAAAATGCTGAGAACGAACATTGGAAGCCATGTTAATGGTCTATACCACGTGAAACCATCCACAGATCACAGAGCACAAATGAGGATAAGCCTACTGAGCCATGTTATGGTCTGTACCACATGAAACCACCTAGAGATCACAGAACTCAGATGAGGACAAACATAGTGAGCCATGTTCAGGGTCTGTACCACATGAAGCCATCCACAGATCACAGAACTCAGATAAAGACAAACCTACTGAGCCATGTTCAGGGTCTGTACCACATGAAGCCATCCACAGATCACAGAAGCATAGATGGTGTGTATAGGTTTTACATAAGCTTTAATATCTTGTTATAATATCTGAAATATGAGACCTTTTCTTTCCATGGATGAATGGAATTCCTAGTTTACAATGCCATATATTTAAGAAGGTTATACTTAGATAAAAGAAATGTACTTACTTTATGAATAATTTGAAATCTGACAAATGAATAGAATCAGTATAAAATAAAGTCAACAGCATCTTTCCTGGAATTTTAAGGAATAGATTTGTAATTGAACTAAGTGTGTGTGTTTTTTTATAAAATTTTTTGAGTTCTACATTTTTTCTCTGTTCCCCTTCCTGCTTCTCTTCTCCCCTTCAACCCTCTGCCATGATCCCCATGCTCCCAATTTACTAAGGAGATGTTGTCTTTTTCTAATACCCATGTGGTTAAAGTCCATGTATGTCTTTCTTAGAGTCCTCATTGTTGTCTAGGTTTTCTGGGATTGTGATTTGTGGGCTAGTTTTCTTTGCTTTATGTTTAAAAACCACTTATGAGTGAGTACATAGTAGTGCAGGAGAATTGTCTGTATTCTGTCAATCATATTTTAAATAAATGCTGATTGGCCAATAGCCAGGCAGGGAGTATAGTCAAGACAACCAGACAGGAAGTAGAGGTGGGGCAATGAGAACAGGAGTATTCTGGGAAGAAGAAAGCTCTTCCAGCAGTCCTGTCCAGATCACAGAAGAAGTAGGATGTGACCTACCCTGCTGAAAAAGGTACTGAGCCTTGTGGCTAACATAGATAAGAATAATGGGTTAATATATGTTATGAGAGCTAATACGAATCCTGAGCTAATGGGCCAATCAGTTTATAACCTAATATAGACTCTCTGTGTGGTTTTCTTTGGGGCTTACTGGCTGTGGGGACTGGGCAGGACAGAAATCCCAACAAGCCTGGTCCTCCTGCTACAGAATGGCACCCACATGGATAACTGCATCCACAGAAAGCCTAAGAAAGCTTGGGAAAGAATAGAGTAAAGCATGTTTCTTTGGGTAGCAGCAGTTTCTTGGATCTGCTCTGCTTGCTAGAGGCAAGCAAACACTCTCATTTAAGAGAGGCTTCCTGACTCAGCTTTAGCTGCAAAACCTTACAGATCTTTTAAGAGGTCCTGCCACAAAACACTTAAACAGTGTTGATTAAAAGATGACCGCATGCTTTTCAGTTTTCAGCCATAGCAGGAGAAATGCTGTGCCATTTTAAAATGCTGGCTTTCTGGGCCATCCTGCCAGGGCAAACTCTGACTCTTCCAGGCAGTCAGTCCGACAATGGATCATTTGAGTGTGGTTTGTGAGCACACTGCTGTTGCTTGCTTGCTGGCAGGGACATTGAAACACCATAGAGTTGTGGCAATAAACATGGCTACAGCCGGTACCTCCACCATGAGGCTGGAGTCACAGAAAGCTAAGGAATGGGCTGGATCCAGCCGTCAAAGCCATGGCTTTAATCCTACCCATATTGCTTGGTAAATTAAAGACTCATGTGGTCATAAAAAGAGAGATATACAGTAAAAGAAAGATCCAAAGTTGCAGAAAACCTGTAAATGATAAAAAAGGTTAAAGTCCTTAAAATAAAAAAGAAAGAAAGAGTAGTTGGGTGTGGTGGTACACACCTTTAATCCCAATGCCTGGGAGGCAGAGGCAGACAGATCTGTTTGAGTTCAAGGTATGGTATCACACGCCTTTAATCCCAGCACTTGGGAGGCAGAGGCAAGTGGATCTCTGTGAGTTCAAGAACAGCCTGGTCTACAAAGGGAGTTCCAGGACAAAGATACACAGAGAACCTGTCTCAAAAACTAAAAGTAAAAATAAAAGAAATGGAGTTTAAAATAAAGCTGCATAAAGATGGAAAACACACAGAGAATCTGGATACCGTATGTTATGCTCTCTTTGAATTGTTTGAATGCTGAGGAAGGAGCAACAGCTGCTAAAAGGTACTTGTTTATAAATGCTGCTGGATTAATCCAAGATAGGTATTTTGAAAATACCTTAACTTCAAAATTGAAGTCAAAAGATATGTTACTTTGGAGAAGAGATTTTGCTTTTGTTTCCACCAGAAATGAGAGGCTGTGGATTCATTTTGACTTAAGAAAAATCAGGTTTGTTCAAGGAAGACCACCTGAGAAATCTCTGGTAGGAGCAGATGGCCTAGATGTCTGAGTTCTACATCTAGAATCAAGACTGCTGCCTGAGATGATCAAGACTCACAGGATACTCCAGTCAGGACTTGATC
>JAQHUG010000023.1:4502488-4525474 GCA_028555095.1 Dicrostonyx torquatus | reverse complement strand
ACAGGCAGGACTTGGCATTTTCAGAAAATAATAATTTGCAAAATAAAAATTTCTCTTTGTAGAATCCATTGATCTCTGTTCTTATGTATAGGCATGTTGAAGAACTGCTCATACACATAAAGTTAAATTGTCACTATTTTCTTCAGAAAAGTGAAAATCTTTTAAAATCAATACAAAATAGACAAAAGCTAATATATTATTACATGGATACTGAGACTAAAATTTAAACATTTAGTCATAGATTACATAAATTTATATTTATTAAAGAATTAAGAACATAAAAATTATATTTCTATCTATAATCTGTCTTCCTGTTATTTACGTGGTGTGTATATGTTTTTGTCTAAGTTTGTGTGCATCACATGTGTGCAGGAGCACTCAAGATGCCAGAAGAGAGTACTATATAGCTTAAAACTCTAGTTACAGGTGACTGTGGGTCACTGTGTAGATACTAGGTGTTGAACCCACGTCACCGGCAAAAGCACTATGTGGCTATGTGGTCTTAACCAGTGAACCAATTCTCAGCTCTAATCATTCTTATTTTTGTCTTCTTTACTCATACATTAGAAATGCCTAAGTTGCCTTATCAAAGCAAAATAAATCAAACAGTACTCCTCACAGAACAAGAGCAATATACCCTATGGCTTTTCATTTCCTGTCTTTAGTATCAACTTACTTTTAATCGCCTCTTTATCTCATATGGACTTTATGCTGATCACTCTTCTTCCTCTGCAGCTTTCCTTCTGTCTGTTCAATATCACATTTTTCCAGAATTGTATTTCTGGATCTCAAATAAGTATTTAGATAAAAGAATGTAAATTAAAATTGTACTTAAATTCTGTGCATTGTGACTGAGATTATTAAAATTCCAAAATTTAACAACACACACTGTTGCCTGAACTGTGAAGAAACAGGCACATAAGTGCACCTACTGGTGTGCAAGGCAATGCCAGCACTAGAGAGGATTCGGTTGCATCTATTTAAATGACAAATGCATTTACCACTTGACCTAGCAATTCCACTTCTGGGAATTTATCCTACAAACATGACTGTGTCCATGCAAAGTGGAGAATATAAAGGATTACTCATCACAGCAGTGTTTGTAATAAGAGGAGACTGGAAATTAGCTATGTTCCTTTTTAATGTGTCTGGAAATTGTCCAGTAATAGGAGATTGCTGAAAATCAATGATACATCTGCATAATGGAGCATTGCATCCGTAGGGAAGGGTGGAGAAGCCTGGGATCCAACGCTGAGAAAGTTATCCCGAATAGACTGCTGAATAAAAACAGAAAGATATGAAACGTGTTTATGGTACGATACTGTTTAATAAAGTGTTGGTTTGTGTCTATAATCCCAGCATTCAAGAAGTGAGGCAGAAGGCTCTCTAGCTCAAATCCAGCCTGGCGTACATGACAAAATCCTATCTCTAAAAACAAAAACAAAAACAAAAACAAACATTGCCTGGGTAAGTAGATCAGTTTTTGCCTTGAGTGAATAAGGCCCAGGCTTTGATATTTAGTACCACAACCAACAAAACATGTTACAGGTATATAAACTTATATTTGCTTGTATAAATTCTGAAAGTATTATATAGACAGCTTATAACCACATCTGGTAGGTGGGTAGAATACATGAGACAAAGTAGGGTCTATTAGTAAGTGATTTTTTTTTGTTGGCTTTTTTTTTCGTGAACTATGCAAACCTCTTCCTTAGTTAGAAAGAAAACAAAATAAAAATTGTGTGTGCATGCTGTAGGAGACTGCTAGTCTAACTTCAGATCTCTGTGTGTGTTGTGTGGAGGGGTTTCTGTGCGTTTTTGTATGTTAATATTTATGTATGCACATATATGCATGCCTATATGCACATTGAAGAACATTATGAGGCTATCATTGCTACCTCTGTTGTTTTCAAAAGTCCAGCAAAGATTTCCACACCCAGTATTTTGTGTAAATAGATGTTGTGTGAAAATATGGGGCGGGGGTAAACAATGTGGGGGAAATTCTGGTGTTCTATTGCTCTGATGGGAAATCAACCAGCATATGTTGGTCAGTGAGGTGACCAGAAACAATGACCTTGGCTGAAGTGGGTTGTAAACTACAAACATGCACATACCCTGTGAAGTCACAGAACTCTCCAACATACAGTAGAAGGGGGTTAAATACTTTGTAAAAGATTTGTGAGCAGTTAGTTGTTCCCAGTTAACACAAAGCTTACAAAATTCTCTTTGTACGCTGTAGTCCTGTAGCATCTATAAGCCTAAACAGCTATTTGTTATTAAAATGATGGGTTTGATGTGACATTTTCAGACGTTTATTCCAAGTGCTTTGTTCAAATTCACCCCCATTTTCCCCTCTTGCTTCTTTCTCTTACATCCAACTGGTTTCTTTCATCGACACAAATATGAGAGAAAGTATGTGATAACCTCTTTCTGAGTCTAGCTTATTTCACCTAATATAATGATTAGTCATTCTACTCATTTTTTCTGTAAATGACGTAATTTTCATCTTTATTTACTCTATTGTGTATACAGACCACATTTTCTTTATTCATCCCTTTGTTGATCCATGCTGATTACATGTCTGAGCGTTGTGAATTTTGGCACAAAGGGAATGTGCATTATCTCTGTAGTCTGCAGACTTCGATTCTAGCTTCCTTGAGGCACACACCCAGGGGTAGTATAGCTGAATCATAATACTTCTAGCTTCCTTGAGGCACACATTCAGGGGCAGGAGAGCTGAATCACGATACTTCTAGCTTTAGTTTCTTAGGGAACTTCAAATTGATTTCCATATTTGTCACACTAATTTCCAGTTCCTCTCGCATGAATAAAAGCATCCCAGACACCCCTCAACCCCCATCCTGGCAGCATTTGTTCTTTCTTCTGATGATAGCCGTTCTGTTCTGTGGGGAGATGGAATTTCGATGACACTTTGATTTGTACTTCTCTGACGGATAGCGATGGTGAACATTTTTCATGCATATAACGACCATTTCCATTTCTTCCTTTGTGACTTGTCTGATCAATTCATTTGCTCATGTATTGATTGATTTGATTTTACCACCCATTTTTCATACAGACGTGACACAGAAAGGAAAATTGTGGAGCTTTGTAACTACAATTTTGAATATTAGATTTAGGAAAAAAGAAAAGGTGAATTTAAATAAGTTTGTATGAAATGCATTATAATTTCTGAAAGCCTGGATGTCATTAAAAGTACTTTAAGATTGAAGTATCCTTAGTTCCAATTAAATAGCTTAGTTAACTTTCTTCCCTTATTTAACTCCTAAGACGCAAACTAGTCATGTATCAAATAGAAATGCTAGTGCTAAAAAGCTGGTTTTTTTTTTATCCAGAGTAGAAGGAAAACTCATTTACTTATGTATCTCTATATTGATAGATTTAAAACATTAAATTCTTAAAATTTGAAGTTTCTCAAAATAACAATATTTTGAGAAATAATCTGGAAAGCTCGTTAGCAAAATTCCATATCTATAAACCGACTGACCACCTTCTAATCTTCCTGATTTTTTCTGCTGCAAAGTTCTCATTTATTTACATATTCTGAAATGGCTTGTGGAAACCTCATTGCAGAGGATGTGAATGCTCCCCACTGAACAAAAAGTTCTCATCTCAAAAATCAAACCCATGAATCTGGTTCACAAGCATCGCTTTCGTATTGAATATTTTAAAAAGTCTCCGTATTTGCCTGTGTCTTTCCATCTGTCTCTCTATGTCTATTTGTCTGTCTGTCTATGGTGGATATAGAATCGTTTAGGGGAAAGAGCCTGTATTTGAAAGTCAGAAGACAGCCTTGAGTGTCAGAGTTCATCTTCGATCTTGTTGGAAATAGTTTCCCAACCACTGAGTACATCAGCCTAACTGCTCAGAAAGCCTCAGAAGGTTCTCCTGTCTCTCCCTCCCGTCTTGGTATAGAAGTACTGGGATTACAGATGCTCTCTATCACTCTCAGCTTTGCATGTGTTCCTGGGATTAGAACTCAAGTCTTCATGCTTTCTTGGCAAGAACTTTACCACTGAGCCATATACCAAGTACATGCTTAATTTAATGTGAAATATGAGACTGATGTAAGACAAAATACCACCAGCATCTTGGTTAAATAAGCAGTTCAAGAATTTTCTTTCAAGCCGGGCGGTGGTGGCGCATGCCTTTAATCCCAGCACTCGGGAGGCAGAGGCAGGCGGATCTTTGTGAGTTCGAGACCAGCCTGGTGTACAAGAGCTAGTTCCAGGACAGGCTCCAAAGCCACAGAGAAACTCTGTCTCGAAACCCACCCCCCCAAAAAAGAATTTTCTTTCATGAAAAGTTTTCTGTTTTGAACTTTTCTTTTACGGATATGACTCTCTCAGAGAGCCAGGCTATAACACAATCACATGAGTTGAATAGTTTGGATGTGACCATTTTTAGTTCCGAATAGTATTAATTTTAAAGGTATCTTTTAAAGTGATGGCTTTAATTTTATCATTCTAATACACTCTTATCACTCTGTGTTCATAAAGGAATGATCCAGTCCCAAGACGAGAGATGTACTAGAGAATCTCTTTAGGTTCATCCATCCAGTACTTTCTGTGATTCTGAAAGCTCTGGTGTCCTTTACAATTCTGTTAAAGAGAAACAAAACAAAACAAGATACAACATTCTTTTGACATTTTGAACTGGGGACGGTATTTACAAATAAAGGCAAAAGGAACAGGGACAACCTGGGACTCTCAGGCCCAGCTGTGTGAAAGATCATTTTATGAGAGACACATGATTTTAGTCTCTTAATTCCCAAATCAACACTCCTTCCAGCAGTTATAAAATGACGTTAGAATTGTTCAATGCTCACATTAAGAGATGAGGCCAAGAAAGGCAAAGATCATCATAATATGTCCCATGGAACTAGGGTGGACACTAGATACAGGCCAGGGATCCCAGAGAGAAAAGACATTAAGTATTATTTTGTAGCTTCTCTAATGCATACTTCAGATGTTTTGGTTGTGGCTGTCCCTAATATCAAGCAGAAGACCTACAACCTCATCCCAAGAATGCACACAGGGGGCCACAAGAACTAAATAAACAATGCTCTGTTTGCTCAAATATTTAGCAGAGCCCAGGGATTACTACATATACCACTGTGGAGATTTTAGTCCACTCTCAAAGATGTCTCTGTGCTCTGCTAATTAAACAATTCATGTATGTATAATGTACATTGTAATTATTTCCACATGGTTCTCATTTAGATAGAGCCTGGGGAAGGCGATCGATATTCAGTGAAGCTCTACCACACACCGGCATTGATGAAAACACTGTTAAATTCAAGCCCCAAACAGGATCAAAGAACATAACCTGTCTGTACATATCTTTTCTTTTGCTTCTCCATCCCTATCACTATGATTTTTTTTCCTGACTGTGATCTAGGTAGATGGATGGTACATTTGCAGGAAATAAAATATATAAAACCTTTATAAATAAAATCTTACCATTCATGGTTGTACCTGTCTCCTGCAGCCATGAATACTTACTAAAGCATTATCTGTGAGAAAAACAATATTTAATGGGAAAACTTGGGAGGAAATCTTTTGGTTGGACATCTGGAGATGGGACCTTAGTCAAGTGATTATGCTTTGTGGCTCTGTTCTCAAAGCATTGCTATGAGCATATTGAAGAACTTCTACATGAGGTAGTGGGTGGAGAGAAGTGACTAGAGTGGCTATGTTTAGAAAGAGGTCATCTATTATGCCTAAATCTTAAATTATTTCTATTTATCTTGTATAAAATTTGGAATCCACTGGTGATTATTTGAGTGACCTCAAATTTATTCTGATGACTGACATTGAATCTGGTGAACAGAGTTTTGTATTTACTAATGCAATAAGTTGTATTGCATTCCCATTTATTTATTTATCCTATAAAGAATTAAGATGAATATTCTCATATTTAATTCTCTCATTTATTCATAAACTATTTATTGAGTGTATATTCTGTGCCAGGACACTTCTAGGTAGTGGGGTTAGAGCAGTCATCAGAATAAAGTTTTATATTAACAATGATTCTATTTGGGAGAAGAGAATTAATAAATAAATGGGTAACAAGATGTTTTAATATAATTGCCATAATATGAAGAAGAGCAGAGCAAGGCAGAAGGGAAACATTGAGAAAAAGAGGGGATGGGGTCAGAAAAAACTTAGGTAGTAATCTGAGGAAAGGATTTAGTGAAAGAAGAGAGTAAGCCACGGGAGGATCTGAAAATCTCTAGGAATCGTAAGAATAAGAAAGAAGTTCAAAGGCTTTGATTGATACAGGACTAAATTTGCCTTATTTGGGTAACTTCTAGAATGTCAGTGTTGCAAGAGAGAACTCAACTAGTGAAGCAAGAGAAGGCAAAAGTGACTTTATTGCATAAATAGAATTCAAACCCCAAGAAGTCCCAAAAATCTGGAAAGGATTTGAATTTGATTCTAAATGGGATGGGACTCATATCTTCCCAAGGAGGATCACAGGTTTCTATGTCTATTTTGTGGAAAGGAGTACAGTGGTGTGGGAACCAAAGGCAATGCTGTTGCTCTGTTTTGGCATCTGCTGTAGAAGATGGTGGCTGGTTCACATTTCAGCAACAAAGAAGTTTAACTTTATCTAATTAATCGAATAATATCTAAGTTTAAATTTATCTAGTTTAGTAGATAAATTCAGATACATCGTAGAACCAGGAATGACAAATTGTTTCTCCTGGACTGAAAAGCTGGTAGGAGAGCGAAGAATCAAAAATGGCTGAAAGTCCTTGGTCTGAGCCACTGACTAATGTTAATTATTCATTATTTCCTCAAGTATTTATTAAGTACAGACTTGTGCTACACACTATATTGTGTGATTGTGGTGTTACCTAAAAGAAAAGGCAATAAAAACAAGCACAAATAAAATTTAAAATATATTATAGAGTTAAAAAGAATTGTGGGCAAATGAGTAAAAGAGATAATAAGGAGACAGGAAGACAGAACAAGTTTAGTAAAATTCTTGCACTATCATTAGTAGAAAGATTCACTGATGATGTGACATTTGAACCCACAAGGAGGTCACATTTCTGCATCTTAGTGAGGGGCAAGAGAAATGGCTACAAGAGAGGCTACCTTGGAGGTTTTGGAGCCATTTCCAATTCTCAAATATGGAGCCATTTCCAATTCTCAAATATGGAGTCACTACAGGGTTTTGAACAGAAGGGTGACATGGCAGGACTGATGTCTGAAGCCTCCTTCTGGCTATGCAGCTGTGTTTTAGGACAGAAAAGATAGAGCAGGGAGCCTCTTTTTGGGGCAGTGTATCAATCCAGATGAAAACCAGTGGTTGCTTGGTTTAGAATCATGTCAGGGAACGTGAAAAATTACCCGAGTCTGTATGTATTTGAAAGAAACAATCCTCCTGATTTTGAGGGAGGTGAGGTGAAATCCACTTGGAGATCTGGTCTGGAAACCCAAGTGATGCAGTTGTAGTTGGCTGACTTCCATCAGTGATGTTGAAGAAGCTTCTATGTCTGTGAGATGTTTTTATTTGGATATTTTAGGTTTAATAATGCCATGAGCATCACATAGAAAGAATCAGATTAATAGGAAGTTATTTTTGAGCAGATAATATTTATTCTCAGGTGGAGATGCATACATGATATTGAAAACTGTAGACAGGGGACGAGATCACCTTAGGAGTGAGTGGAGACACAGAGCCCTGGAGTACCAGCATAAGGAGTAGGAAAGGACGAAAAATAGCAAAGGGTCCACTGAGACTGGAAAAGAACCAAACCAAGGGACCACTAACAGGAGCATTTTGAGAAAAAATGTGATTTATGGGTGACTTTGATGACAGTAGTGGGACAATAAAAGAGCCGGTCTCCAAGTACATGTGAAGTAATTGATTAGTGACTCCGCAGAGCAGCTTTCAAGTAGATGTGTAGAGTTTTGAGAAGAACAGTGCAGGAAGGAAAAGGCCACTCATAGTTGTAGAATACTTGCAGAGCTGCCGGCAGGGCTAGAGAGATCAGCCCAAAGGAAAGCATCTGCTGTGATCAGTTTTCCTTGTGGGTCGCATACAGCCAAGTTCTGAGGCAAATCTAAAGGAATGCTGAATCACCTATTTTCTCAGTGATTAGCACTTAATCATTTCATTAAAATATTTATTGTCGTATTCAGAATCAATTTTTTAAGCCTTCTGAAAATTTATCTTGCCAAAAGAAATATGAATCCCTTGTAGGGTTTCTATGGCTCTGAGATGAAGAATTCCTTTCCTTTTATTGAATTATTTGTGTTGCTGAGTTTGACTGTGTTCTGAATCTTGTATTGTAATAAGTTAATATTTATATTGTAGTACAAGCCCAATAATGCAGTACTTGGCATTGAGTTAACTATAAAAATAATTGGATTTTATATATATACCTGCCCCAAAGAAAGAGAAAGATTGTGATTATGCAAGCAATTTGTAAATAACAATGCATTGCTCTTGTGATGTCTATTAAATTATTGTTTTATATTTAGCTATTGTGTGGTTGATATTCTTTGCTTCTAGCTGGTTCATAAATTTTTGGAAGCAGAGATATGTCACGTATATTTCTCACAGAAAACTGGTAAGTGTATTAGATTTCTTGACTTCTATGTTGAATAATTGAGTGAATGTTGTCAGTTCTTTAAAATTTAATGTTTCTTTTCTATAGTTGTAAAGATTAAGCTCAGGTCCTCATGTATACTAGGGGAATGCTCTCCCACCAAGCTGTGCTGCTTAAAAGCTGAGCTAACTTATGCTCTTTCTGGCAGGATATGAGTAAAGTGTCTTCTACTTTGTGTCTTAGTTATTCACTGTACCAATCTTTACTGAAAATACACCAATATATTTTAGGATGTCCCTCATCATCTGTAGTTACTGATCTTATTTATTCTTTGGACATTGAAATAAAAATAACTCTGTAGACAATGATAACTCTCTTTTAGCTTCTTAAAATACAGTTTTGCTACATCTAATACTTTCCTTTATAAATAAATTCCCTCATGAGTCTTATGAATTGAAGGCTGGCATGCATTTTCACTCTTAGATTATTGATTGTACTGTAAATTTCTTTGGAAGTTTATAATAGATTTTTTTAATCTGTCCAAAATAGTAATTAACTGGGACAGAGAGATGGGTCAGCCATTAAAGGCTAGGCTCACAAACAAAATAGTAATTAAAATATTCTCCAAATACGTGCAATTTAACCGATAGTCTTATAATTTCGTATAGGCTTATAACTTAAAATTGTTCATTGATTACATAATAATCTTTGTGTAAAATGTGTTATTTTGAAGTACTTTTATAAACAGAAGTTATGAGGTAGTTTGAGCTTAAGCGAAGGAAAACAGCTTACCTAACAAATGAATAGGTGTTTCTTGAAAGGGACACTGGAACATTCACCTTCTATGTCGTAGTTCAGTTGACAAGCTTCACCTAACACTCATGTAATTTGCCTTGGCTGAGCCAATCTGCCTTCACTTCTAGCATAAAAGTTGTTATAAAACTTCTTAAGCCCCTTTCCCTCAAGGCAGGTGAGCTTCCCTGTTTCTTAAAACTCTGATAAAACTTGGGAAGCAAATTAGCATAAGAAAAAATTTAACTTGTACAAAATTTGGTAGTAGAAACTTTAGGCCATAAATCCCTGCTCCAGAACTCGGGTGGTTAAAGGGCTCCCTGGGCCTGATATTTTACAGCTTGTCATTTACACGGTAGTTTTCCTTGAGCTCTGCCAAATGTCTTTTGATTGCATGCCCCTACTCTTTCCTCTGGTGAAAAGGCAGGGCATAGGCTGTGCTTGAACGTTTGGCGATATTTATAGGTGGGTGTCATGGTGATAAGACATTGCTGTCAGGTCTCTACTGCTGTCTTTCCCCCTCTTTCAACTTAATTTATTAATTTTGCTGCAGAATAAGGGTCTTAGAAAGCCTACCTCAACTGCTTCTCTGTGACATGCCATCAAGTGTCATTGTGCACCTACTGTAAGCCAGGTCCTGTGCAATTTACTGGAGAAGAAAAATAGTCAAGAAAGTCCTTTCCTTAACAGAACTTTTGAAATGTGTTATGATTTTCGCTGCTGTTGCTGCTGTTGCTGCTGCTGTGATGGCCCTTAGCTTCTTCTCTTAAGTACACTATGGAGTCTTGAACCCTCCATTTCTTTCTAAATAATAAAGAGGAAAGTCTAACTCTAGATAGATGAGTCTTGAGTTCTATGTGCTGAATCAGAGACAAAGAGAAACTGTGGTCAGCCCTGAGTGTTGCATGCTTGAGCTGTATAAAGCTGCTATCTTTACTGTTACTCTTGGTTCATGGATGAAATGTGACAGGACATGAGTTTTGTGTTTGTGCAGAAGTGTAAGCACAATAAGTTCTGTGTGAAAGCAGCAAATTATACTAGCTAACCACAGTGACTTCAAATCCCAGAAAACACATCTCCTTCCTCTTCCTGCCTTGTCTTCCTCCTCCTCATCTTATGCCTCTTCTTCATTCACCTGCCACTGAATGATTATCCGAGTGTTACTTCCCTATGTCCTCTATTTCTCTAAAAGCTTTGTGATGCTACCTGAGTAACTTTGAGTGAAATTGGCAAGTTTTATATATTATCTCTGAGCCACTATATTTTCCATTTTTCACTTAGCTAATAATTCATATCTTTCAGGAGAGATTACATTTCAAAACAAAATGGCTAGGGAAGGAAATAAAGGTTTTAAATCTATTACTGTAGTCTATGGATCACGTTTACATGTTTGAAAGATCTAAGTAATAAGCTTGAATTATTTCAAAAGCAGCACTCTGGGGAAAAATAGAAAACGTACATATTTGTAGGATAGATTCAAAATCAAAGGGAACATTGAATATGAATCCTGAGTGATCTTTTTGCTGTTCTGAACCTGAGTTTGGGTCATTTCCAGTCAAATTTAGGAGCTGATAGTTAGGTGCTGTGATATTGAGTTGTTTTATCCGCACATTGCTGTGAAATAATTCTTTTGTAAACTTTGAAGTTGTATTGTCTCCATTTGATTGATAAATATAGCTAGGCAGTAAGAAGTTAGGTGGGGGAGCCAGACTGAAAGAATTATAGGATGAAGAAGGGCAGAGTTGCCAGGAGATGTTGGTAGAAGCAAATTGAATATGTTGTGATGAAATAAAAAGATTCTGACACGTGGTAGAGTATAGATAAAATATGGGTTAATTTAAGATGTAGGACCTAGTTAGAAACAAGCCTAAGATATTTGTCAAACATTTACAATTAATGATAAGTATCTATGTGGTTATTTGGGAGCTGGCTGACAGGACAGAATATTCTGCCCACAGCACTTCAGTAATTAGCAGCAAATATTTCTTAGGTTCTTCTACAATATTCTCTGGGACCTCCTTAGAAAATGTATTCCTACTTTGGTGGATTACACAATGAGTGCCACAGTCTCACGCTGACTAGCTCATTCTTTAACACAGTGTGGATTTTTATATTGGATCAACAAACTCATTGCCTAGTCTTAAAGCAAGAATGTGCACTTGAATCTGGTCAGCTTGAGTATAGAGTAGGCAGTGACCAGAAACAGTTTTTGAAGAGAGACGCTATAAACTTGAAGTATACTTGATAATTCCATACATTTTTTTGGTTTAAAAAAGAGTGAAATGACTAGTAATTTTTTTATTTTCTGAATAACATTAAGTATATTGTCAAAAATAAATGTTTGTTAAAAATTACCCTTCTCCAATTGCTAATTAGTAGATGAACAAAAATGCATTTCCCATTAAAATTTTATTTTCTTGTATTTTGGACTCCCTATCTAGACTGTGATGTGCATTTGCATCTTAATCTAGTCATTCTTGTCTTTTCAGCAAAAAACCCACATTGTTTTTTTTTTTTAAAAAAAAAAAGATTCATGTTTCAAAGTTATTTGGCAGTTGTTTTTCTTGCCTTTATCAAAGTTCACTTTAGAAATATTTCTATTTTATTGCCATGGATGATATTGCTTGAGAGTCCCTATAGTTACAATTTCTTTATTGGTTATGAGACATTTCTAGGTTACTCTGTTGATCTATGTACCTGTAAAGGGTCTGTAAAAGTAAGAGAGGGAATTATAGTCAAAGCCTTATTAATTACTGTTACAATGGGGTGGAGTGATTCTACATGGGAACCTCTTCTCCTTACAAGTCCTAGTGAATGGAGGGCGGATAGTAAAACACGGGTGGTATAAAAGAGGAAAGTGTGAAGTTAAGTAGGGAAGGCATTGTGATCGGAGGGTAGAGGCGGCGGGATAAGGTTGGGTGGGGATAACTAGCATTAAGGACATTTCTCTAAGCCATATGAAAACATTTTATTTTAAAAGTTTCAAGAAGCTTAAATGGATTCACTCTATATGGAGAGAGATAATGCCTCTCCCAGATATGATTATCAAGCAAAAAGCCAGTGTCAAGAGTGGGACATTGTTCTTTGAGTTGTTGCCCAAAGAACTACTGTTTCTTTGAACTAGAAATAAAGGTCTATTGTCATTGTTCTCTCACCCACTAAAACTAGATGGTAAGAACCTACTGCTGAAGAGAACACATACTGGATCACAGGATATGGAGAAATCAAGCTCGTATTGAAATGGAAGCTTCCTTCCTACTGACTTTCTTTCACAGTGGTGGAATGAATTATGGAATTATAGATCATTGAGGATGAAAACTCATTGACATTCTTATGCTACTATGAAATCAGAAAGCTACAATCATAACTAACTCAGCAAGATACGCCCATTGCTTTGTTAGTGGTATAATTTTTATGGGAGTAACTTCTGTTTAGATTTAAGGACCACTCCACTGAACAAACTCATACTGTAAACATGACCAAGAACCCACTTTTGAGGAGATCCTATATATATCCTAGGAAAGCAACTATTTGTACTGATACTTCATTTTTATTTTAATAAATAAAGTTTGCCTGAAGTTCAGAGAATAAAACAGTCAAACTGATCAACCTTACAGACCCAGGTAGTGGCAACACACATCTTTAATCCCAGTAGCCACATTAGTTTGCCATAGAAACCAGGCTGTAGTAATGCACATCTTTAATCCCAGTTCTAGAGAGGAATATAAGACAAAAGGAGACAGCTCTCATTAAGTCTCATTCTAAGATTCCTGGATCGCCATTTTGTACTGAGGTAGAGGTAAGAGCCAATAACTGACTGTTTTTCTTTTCTGACTTTCAATTTGAACCCAAATTTCTGTCTCTGGGTTTTTAATTAATCATACAACACTACTACTATTATTTTGCAAAGCAAATATAGGTTCAAAGTGCCTACTAAATATTTATCTCTGTGCCCATAGATTAGTGCAACTCTCAACCACCATCACTGCTACAGAAGCTTTTTTTTTGGCAGCAGATAGTGATTAATACAGACACTCACAACTGGCTCAATGCAGAAAATGAATCACTGTAAAGTTCATCCCTAAATGGGCATCTACATGCTATTCCCCTCCCCCCACACATGGTTCAGGGAACATTTCGGAAGAGGAGAGAGGCCAGTTGTAAAGTTGAGGAGTCACTCAACTTTGAGACACTACCTATGGAAATGACAGGACTGTGCACTTATTAACTCATGGAATTTGTGGTTACTTGTATATGACCTACCCAAGATCAAGCCTGGAAAACTCCAGAATGAATAGAGGAGAGGCCTGGGTAGTCTCACTCTTAGTTGAGCTTTGTAGTTGAAAGTTGCCTTGCTAGGAGAGGGAGTCAGCCTTCTCCAGGGAAAAGGACTGCTATAGGTGCCCATGCTTGTGTGGGTGGCACTACACCTATGTGCATACAGATAGCACTGAGGACTCAGTGGACTATGAAGAGAGGACATGAGGTTGGAAGGAGGTCATGCAAAGGTGTCTGGGAGGGTTGGAAAAGGAGTAGGGGGAGTTCTATGATACATTGTGTGTGTGTGTATATATATATATATATTATATATGTACATTGTATACATATATGAAATTCTCAGAAAATGAATAAGTGCTGACATAGCTTTGAAATTTTCTCTAGCTAGAGAAAGGCATTAGCTAATTTGCTCTTATAACTATATTCCCCATCCTTCCTCTGTGTCATAAGAGGCCCCTGTTGTCTTTCTCTCCAGGTTCATTGAAAGAACCTGCCTCAATATATAAGGCAGACAGCAATTGAGGAAGTCATACCATATCAGACTCATGCACATACTCATATAAGTATCAACACCCACACAAACATGTACTCCCACACACATGAACACATATACATAAAAGGAATTCAGTCAATGTGTATTTATCTTCCAACTTCTCTGAGCCCATGAGGTTACCTTGGAGCAGGGTTGTCTCCCTGCTGAAGGTCACAGGTCTTCATAAGTTGGCATCTTGGGATTTCTCCTGCAGGTTTTTTTAACCAACCTTTTGCTGCTTTTATCTCTTGGGCTTATGCATGTCAACAGCAGGACATTCTGTACTGTTTCTTGTGGTTTCTTTCCTTTTTTAAAGATTTATTTATTAAGTATACAGTGTTCTGCCTGCAAGGATGTCTGCACTCCAGAAGAGGGCACCAGATCTCATTTAGATGGTTGTGAGCTGGTGCGGGACAATTTTGTATCCTGTCAATCATGTTTTAAATAAATGCTGATTGGCCAGGTAGGAAGTATAGGTGGGTCAACCAGACAGGAAGTAGAGGCAGGGCTAGGAGACCGTCTGGAAAGCAGGAAGCTCCCTTGGCATTCCTGCACAGATCTCCAAGGAGGCAACAATGTAAGCTGCCCAGCTGAGAAAAAATACCAAGCCATGTGGCTAACATTAGATGGGTTAATATAAGTTATCAGTGCTAGTAAGAAACCTGAGATAATGGGCCAATCAGTTAAAAACCTAATGTAGACTCTCTGTGTGAATTTCTTTGGGGCTTGCCGGCTGTGGGGTACTGGGCGGGACAGAAACCCCAACGAACAAGCCCTCATGTTACAGTGAACCACCATGTGGTTGCTTGGGAATTGAACTCAGGACCTCTGGAAGAGGAGCCAGTGTTCTTAACCTCTCAGCAACCTACCCAACTCTTTTGTGGTGTATACCGCCCACATATTGTAAAGCAGGGTCACTTTAGTAAACTACTTCCAAGCTCCTAATATGAATCACCATCAGATTTCTGCTAGGACTGAGAATATAGCAGATTGTTTCGGGGAAAGACTTTTGGAGGAATTGTGGGTGAAGATGCTGCTTAAAGTATAAGTGGTATCTGCAGATACTAAGGCTTGTTATGGCTATAGAAACTGCTATGGGTTTCTAGATTTTTGTGTTCGCAAAGAAGGAATTGGACAGTCATATGGATAGTGGCACAACAAGTTTATAAGAAAAGTATAATGCCTTAAGAACACTAGTCATCCCAAAGTAGGATAGAGTCAGGAAAAATCAAGAGGCAAAGAAAGAAGACCCTGATGAACCAGGACCTGGCACATATTTCTCACTCCTGGTGATCAAGAGAGAAGCATTTGGACACAAGTGGCAATATCTGCTGTGTGAACTGCCCACACAGACACAATCCTTGCTTTTCTGAGAGATCCTGAAAGAAGAATGTTAAAACAGGTCCCGAATCATGCTTGCGGCCAAGATATATGTGAACGTTACCTGATTTCACCATCATCTCTCAGTCATAAACTGGAATTATTCACCCATAAACTATCTTACACTACAAAGGGAAGAAGTGTTTAGCCAAGAAAAATAAGTAAACCAGTTTTTCTTGTTTTTGATTAATTTTACAACTTTCATCTTTGAAGTTTATCTACAAAACCGACAAAATCATACAAATAGAGCTAGCTATTATTAAGAGACTTAAACACAACTCTCTTGAGAGGGCAACACCTACCTCTTGGGTGTGTGCTTATCTTTACTTAATAAATCGCAGTGTTTCCATCAACTGACTCACTGTGAATATCTTTTCTGTTGTGGTGTAAGTCACCCCAGAACCGAGGCCCCTAAGGAGGGAAGTCATCAGTGAGATCAGTCAGGCTGTTTCATTCTGATGATGACATTACTGAAAAAAGTCTCTCAGAAGGAAATGCACGAAGCATGGGGAGGAAAAGCAATGCCTGAAATACCAAGATCAAGCAGGAAAGAAACAGCACTTTTATTTTAACAGGAAGACAAGGCCAGACATCATATCATACAATAAGAACAGATTCGGCTCAAACAGAAATATGAGAACCAAGAAAAGCTCAAGGAACAAAAGATGTAATAGGAAAGAAATATGCAATATGACTGCTGGAGGGTGGAGGTGGCTCAGGGGTTAAGGGCTGCTCTTGCGAGGACAGCAAGTAGTTAAATTCCCAGCACCTACACTAGACAGCTAACAATGACCAATGACTCGAGCTCCAGTGGGTCCGATGCCGTCTTCTGACACCCACAGGTACTTATACACATGTGTTTTTACACAGAAACACATAAGTACATACAAGGAAAACAAAATACATCTTTTAAAAGGTTGGAAAAGGAAGCTGAGGAAACCCCTTGTAACATGGAGCTAGACAAAAAAATGAAATATAAGATAACCAAAGAGAAAACACAGAAAATAACATTAACTTACTAATTCTGTCATCTAAAAGACAGAAAAAGAAAAGATAGATGAAATTATTAGAAGGGAACAATAAAGAAATTACCCAGACTTATGATGCATTATTTTGTGCATTAAGAAGCCTACAAATTTTACAAATTGATTGATTTTACAAATGCGTAATTTCACACTTCCACCAAATGTTGATATCCTGCCACACAACTCCTAAAACCTTGGAGATGTCAGAAGTGAAGTGTCTTTTATTTGATGATGAGTTGACTGGTGACTGTGGGCTCTGGTCAGGTTCAGGAAGTGGCTGGTTGCTAGAGGAAGCAACCTTGTGATTAGAGGTTGGAACTTACAGCTCCATTTTCCGACTGAAAGTGGGATGAAGGTTTACCTCATGAGAACTGTCGTTTTGTTTGTTTGTTTGTTTTACTATGTATCTCTGGCATTCTGGAATTCAATATGCAGATCAAGGTGTCTTTGAACACCCAGAGATCCATCTGCCTTTGCCTTCAGAGTGCTGAGATTAGAGGTGTGCACCACTATACCTGGCTCAAACTGCCAATGACTTAATCAATCATAACTAAGTAAATTAGAGCAAGATTTAAACTCCATAAAACAACAACAGTCTCAAAGCAGAACAGATTTTAGAGATCATTGTGGTTGCAGATGGGTTGAAATGCTGGCAGGCTGGTGTACCTGGAGAGCCAAGATGGTCAAGTCCCTTCCTCATAGTCTCCTGGCTGTTCCTGAGTGTATACTCTAGTGATAATTAGGTATAAATAAAGCTCTCTCCTAAGACTGTGAGCTCCAGCAAATCATCAAAGCCCTGCCTAGGAGCATGGGAGCCTTTGATTTCTAGCCAGGTCAGAAGTTGTGGGTAACCTGATTGGCCTCTGAAGTGGAGTCAGTCTTCTAGGACTAAGCCCATAATCTGTGGTGTTACATTGACTCTGGAAAATGTCAGAACTGAATCTATTTGTAGTATGTCCAGTAGCTGTCTGTTAAAGAGGTGAATTGCTTGATATGTCTCCCTCCCCACTCCCCGAATGTTTTTAGAGAATGGAGCATAATATGAATGCAAGAAATGAAATGGGTTTTATGTTCCTCTATACAAAGGCATATTGAGTGGTCCAGCTGAATCTATAAAAATAAAGCCATATCAAATACTTCATTGTGAATTTCCTCCATAAGAGACAAGTGCTGAACACTTCCAGATGCTCCAGGCAGCAGGAGAGTCACTGACAGGATTAGATATCTTCAAAACAATATCAGAAGCAAGAAGTCAGTATGTAGCAGGATAGGAAGACAGAAGAAATTCTGGAAACAGAAGAGAGAAAAGAGCCCCTCATGCAGGAATCTGATTGGAAGCTTCTTGCCTGCAGAGAAGCAAGAAGTCTGGTGCAGTTAACACCTGTGTAAGGTCTTTATCCTTTCCAGCTGTGAAAATGCAGTTTTCTAATATGCTCCCCAGAATCCTCCTTAAGAAGGGAAAGGCACATACTAAACACCTTTGTGAACTCCTAGTGCCTCTTGCTTTGCCTTATTAGATTCCATTTCCATTCAAGGCTCCCCTGGAGCTAATGTATCATCTTTTCATTAAAACAGAGAGAGATTTTGTGTCGGGGGAGGGGATGTTCCTTAACCATTCAAGAGCCATCAAAATGGTTTATCTGGCTAGTGCTAAGACAATGAACTGTGATATTACCTTAAGAAGTGTGCGCCCTTGCTTGGGTCTGTCTTACTGTCTCCTACTTTCCCTTGAGAAGCAAATAACATCACTTGGGTATATCTTATTGTATTCCTGAGCACCATACTTTTCTCCTAACCCTCACACGTAAGCCTATATTAAAATATACTCAAATAACCCTCCAATTTTGCTTCAGCATACTGGATAGTCTTAAGTTTCTTTTTGGCATTGAAGGCACAAATCTGTTTGGCCCCAGCTAATGTTCCTGAAAGAGCAACTCCTTAGGTTGATGAGAATGGCAGAGTGGGGCTTTGTCTCAACCCTCCTAACTTTGACAAGTGGGATAAACCTTTATCATCATAGAAGAAACGTTTACAGTAAAAAATAAAGACATTTTTAGACTAAGATTTTGGAAAGTTAGCTTCCAAATTGATGCTGAGAATATGCCCCACCAAAATGAAAGAGCAAATGAACAATGAAGATCAGATCTTAGAACATGAGTCCCAGGTCCAAGTAGGTTAAGAGTTATCTGCGGTCCAGAAAAGACTTATTCATACTGGATAGATCAGAATAATGAGCAAGTTATGTCAGATACATAAGTGAATACACTTGTGCCTTTCTATAATGTCAGACTTTAATTGAATAATAATACATTTGTGACGAATGTTAATTTTGCTGCCTTTAATTCTCTAAGGACTACTGATTGCACTTGGTGGACATGGCCATTGGCAACCACAGATTTTAATTGCTAATATTAAATCTCTGACCACACATTACACCTCACAAAATGGTATGTGGTGTGTGTGCGTGTGCGTGTGCGTGTGCGTGTGCGTGTGTGTGTGTGTGTGTGTGTGTGTGTTACAGAATGCCTATATGGGTTATGGAGACCTTACTGAAGGTAAGAGAAGAAAGCTGATATAGATTCAAAGGGAGTCACTGCAGGTGGTTGGGTATTAATATAACAAAGTCAGTCACAGAGCTGTTCTGAGGCACAGGCCTGTTTTAAGGCAGAAGCTGGATTCATATGAATGGTAATTCAAGTGGGCCATGTCAAATGGAAATCCTGGTGAGTGGAAGCCATCCGAACATCAAGGAGTTTGTCAGCTTTCAGTCCCAGATGGTGAGGCGATAGGTTGGTTGGTGGTCGTCACACTCCCCTGTGTGTGCAGGAGTCCCTTTTTTATATGATCTAGGTAAAGTTGGGGGGCATTCATCCTTCATTGATCTGATCTATTTGATAAGTTAATATTTTTTTCTGATGTGGTTTTGATACATTCATTATATCTGCACGTTCCTGATTTAATTGTTAAGTTTGCAGACAGTAGTATTTTATTTTCACAAATAAGTTATTTATCAACCTGTGCCTTCTTGTTTGTGTTGGACAGATGATAGCTGTTTATGGGCACAAAGCAGGAGGGAATCACTCTGCTTCAATATTTGTCCTCAAAATGAGGAAAACTACTGTTCTGTGAAATGGAGTCACTCTGGGCAAGGCATAGTCTGAAAGTGACTCTTTCATACAGTAGAGAGTGACTTAGGATAGGGCACAGTCTGCTAGCACCACTGCCATTGAGATGAAAGCGATGTAAATACTTCATGTACTTGAGACATGTGAGAAGAAACTTAAATGCTTGGGGAAATGTTTGTAGTTGAACCAGTGAAACATACAATTAAAAAGAAATATTGTAGTTCTTAAGTCAAAGTAAAGCCAAAATATCTTTCAACAAGAGTGGGTTATTTTAGATTACATAGCACCTGGCATTTACATAAACATATACAGATAATATGATAAGTATTAATATTATAGCTAAATAATATTGGGGAGTTAGTTGAGTTGAGAGAGTTAAAAAGAGATAGAATTGATACAATTTTCACAAGTAAAACCATACGTATCAATTAGTCTCAAAACAAAAATATCACAAGTAACCGTATGGGTGGTAACTCTAAATGTCTAAAGGACAGTGGGAAAAACTCTGTTAGAAGGGGTCACCTGCAAAGAGAGAGGGGGGGGTTCAAAGCTGAATGGTACCACTAATGTGTAAAAGAGCTAAGTGCATTTACAATTCAGTGAAACTCAAACATTAAATTGAAAACGACAGCAGAAACGATCATTGCCACTAATAAAGCACATGTTTGTTGGGCTAATCTTTTTGTACACTGTGTAAAGTTGTGTCTCTATTTACCTCATCTGCCTAAGGCACTTTCTGATCAGTTTAATAAAGAACTGAATGACCCACAGCTAGGCAGAAGAGGATAGGCAGAACTTCCAGGCCGAGATAGGAACTCTCAAAAAAAAAAAAATCAGAGGCAGAAGATTCATGAGCTAAACGCAGAGGAAGTTGGACATATAATACTGAGGAGAGGTAATGTGCCACATGGTAGAACATAGATTAATATAAACAGGATAATTTAAGTTTTAAGAACTAGTTGGGAAGCAGTCTAATCTATGACCAAGCTTTCCATAATTAATAAAAGTCTCTGTGTCATTATTTAGGAGCTGGCAGTCTAAAGAAAGGCCGGTTACACATGTTGTTTAGTTAGAATTCTGCCCAAGTGATTTCTTCTTTAAGAAATTTGACATTAATCTTTTAGCTAATCTTTCAAGATTTATTTTTAATGCATTTCTGTGGAAAAGAAGAACACTCAGGTAATGTTATCTAGAGCATCATCTGGACTTCTGGTGAGTAAATTGTTTCCCAGCAAAAATTATTTGTAAAGAAAGAATGATTTACAGATCTCCTGTGTGAGAGAAATAATTTAGTTTCAGTACTGTGTCTCCAGGAAGCTTCATCATTTTGGGGCATCTTCAGATAGTGCTCAGTCTGCTCCATCTCTGGAGCCTACAACATCACACACATATCAAGTGAAAGGATTTTCTGCTTCTGTGTATCAATTTACCTGATGAATCAGGGATGGAAATGTGCTCTCTTAATAGCAACCATGATGGAAGAAATAGAAAACACTTCAGCCTTATGAAACCCAAGTGCAAATTTATATGAAAGTTGTATTCTCAGATATTTGAAGCTATGCTAGTGCAAGCAATAATTACTCTATTTTGTTAAATATTACTTAGAGATTTCATTAACCTTGTTATAGACTATCTCATGAACTAATTCTTGTCTTTGTAATTTATATTAGTTTCTTTTATAGTTGCTATGACAACATATCCGACAAAGGCAATGAAAGGAGGGAAATAATGAAGAAAGGAAGGGAGGGAGGAAGGAAAAAAGGAAGGAAGGAAGGAAAGAAGGAAGGAAGGGAGTCATTTGTGCTTACCGTTTGAGGTTACAGTCTATCACGATGATGAAGTCAGGACTGCAACAGTGTGAGCTACCTGGCTGGTCACATTGCACCCACAGTTAAGAAGCAGATAAACTGAATGCCACTGCTCACTTTCTCCTGTATCCCAGTTCATGCAATGGTGTTGCTCACATTCAGGGTGGTCTTTTTCTTAGTTACCATCCTATTGATGTGAAGAGACACTGTGACCAAGGCAACTCTTATAAAGGAAAGTATTAAATTGGGGGCGTGATTATAGTATTAGAGGATTAGTTCATTGTTCTCATGCCTGGAAACAGACAGACATGGTACTGGGGCAGTAGGTGAGAACTTTACATCCTGACCCATAGCCATCAGGCAAAGAGAAAGACACTGGGCCTGGCTTAGGCTTTTGAAACCGCTCACTCTCAGTGACACACCTCCTCCAATAAGGCCATAGTTCTAATCCTTCCTGAACATTCCACTCCCTGGTGACTAAGAATTCAGATACATGATCCTATGGTGGCCATTCTCATTCAAGCCACCAAAGTCTTCCATCCTCAGTTAATTTAATCTAGAAAATCCCTCAGATATGCCCAGACATTTGTTTCCATAGTGATTTTAAATCCCATAAAGTTGACAATCCAGATTAACCATCAAGAATTACAGAGTGATTGTTTCAATTAAATTGTAAGATAATACTGAGCTAGATGGAGGAAGGTGAGGCAGCTGGATGGTGTGTGAGGTAAGTGTGTGTTAAGTGACTAGATAGTGCACTGGCTGATTTCATATGTCAACTTGACACAGAATTGTCAGAGAGGAAGGAGCCTCATCTGAGGAAATGCCTCCATGAGATCCAGGTATTAGGCATTTTCTCAATTAGTGATTGATGGTGGAGGGTCTAGCCCATGGTGGGTGGGGCCATCCCTGAACTGGTGGTCCTGGGTTCTGTAAGAAAATAGGCTGAACAAGCCAAGAGAAGCAAGTCAGTAAGCAGCACCCCCTCCATGGCCCCTGTAGCAACTCCTGCCTCAAGGATCCTCTCCTGTTTGAGTTCCTGTCCTGACTTCCTTTAGTGGTAAACAACAATATGGAAGTGTAAGAGACATAAATCCCTTTCTCCCAACTTGCTTTTTGGTCATGGTGTTTCATCACAGCAATAGAAACCCTAAGATAGATAGGTATAGAGTTGTTAGAGAAATATGAGGTAAATCAGTAAACCATAGAATTAATGACCTTTACATTCGTTGATTCCTTCCTGCCTTGTTTTCTGAATTTTATTTTCTCTTTGCAGTTAGTAATAACAAATACATTTGAATTATTTTAGGACTCTGGCAATTATCTTACAGTTGTCTCTAAATGTGATTCAGGTGATTTCAAGTTTTAGGAAGTCAGAGTTAGGTTACATGGGGTGTGGATGACTGAGAGTGAAAATCCACAGTGATGTGTGGAGAGTATGGGATGGGGTGTGCCGGGT
>JAQHUG010000023.1:4461866-4486533 GCA_028555095.1 Dicrostonyx torquatus | reverse complement strand
TAGTGGAAAAAGAACCCATAATATTCTTCTAAATTTAGATCCTTGCAAACACTGATGTAATAGATGAGTGCCTCAATACCACGTTAAAGTTCAATTTTTTTTAAAAAAAAGACAATAAGAAGATTGCATCCTAGTTACACTAGATCTATGATTCAATAACTATGTTCACAAAGTACCTTCCCAGGAAAACAGAACCACAGGGCTTCTCTTTCTATAGATCAATAAGTTTGGGGCCTCAAATAATCGGTTTAGGCAATTAAGGAGAGAAGACGTTTAATCTTCTATCACATGCTAAAGGACACTGGTTTGGGACTGGGGAGATGGCTTAGCAGTTAAGAGTGATTATTGTTTTTTCACAGGACCTAAGTTTTGTCTCTGGCACTTACTTCAGGCTTCTCACAACCGCCTGTAACTCTAGCTCCAGGATACCCAACACTTTCTTCTGGCCTATATACATGAGGGTGGGGTTCATGTACATCTATAAATAATAGAATGAATCTTTTTAAGAAGAACATTGGTTTGGTGGGTACCAATGCCATGCCTGAGTTGTCACATGTTTTAGTATGGGTAATACAAACATGCTGAGGCTCATTTGGAATTGAGTTCTGACTCGCCATTCTGACTTGACTTGAATTCCCAAGTAGTCCTCTTCCAAAGGCATCATGAGATCATAGCCCCATTTGAAACTGTATGTAGCATGGATTCTAAAGAATTAAGGTCCTAGGAAGAGTTATCCGTATGAGTGAGGAACACTGAGGCTTGCGTTACAATGTCTTTTTTATTATACACATTTTATTGGCACGTATTCATTGTGCAAACGATAGAAACATGGTATTTGTCTTTCTGAGTTTTATTTTTCTTAATATATTATCCAGTTTCACTTGTTTTCCTGTGAACATCACATTTGTTATCTGTGACTAAATTAAACTCCTTTGTAATATACCATGCTTTCTGTACCAGTCAATGTTGATAACCACCTGTATTTACTCCAGAGCTTATTTATTGTGAGTAACTATCACAAAAGATGTTCAAATACCTCTGTCTCTCTCTCTCATTCCTGCCCATGATATCTCACCTTTGGCTAAAAGAAAGGAAAAGGAAAAGAAACAGGAAAGGGAACAGATAGAGAAAAGCTAAAGACGAGTACTTTGTATTAGTTAAGGGAACAATCCATTGAGGCTGTATATGACTCTAAACACAAATATGCCAAATCTTGATGCACCCAACTCCATGAAACTAACACTGCTACATTAGGATATACATCTACCTCAAACAAAAGTAGATGGTGACTTCAACACTCTACTATCAGCAAAGACAGGTGGTGGACAGGAAACAGAGAGCTCAACCAAATCTAGGGATGATATTGCCTCCAAGATTCTGGCTTTAGTGACTTACTTTCTCCATGATTATAAAGACTCCATGGCCTTCAAAATATCGCCATAATCTAGGGACCAAACATTCAAAACACAAGACAATGTAAGATATCTCAGACTCAAGTCATCACAACTGTGCTTCCTCTTCTTCACTTTCTCATCTCCTCACCTGAAAACCACTGGCCAGCTACAGGCTTCCTCTTGTAGGACATACCCATTAAGGAGCTTCAGAAATGGCATGCCAGAGACTGAGCTTTTTATTTTTTCTGCTCCTTAACCTTGTTCTTCTCCAGTAAATGGCACGTCTTTTCTTCTAGTTACTTGAACCGAAATCTTGATCCTCTTACTGAAATAAAACCCCCTGGGAGCCTGTAAGAAGCAAAACCATGTTGTTGCCTAATGCATGTCTCCCTGCTAATTCTCTGGCATTGCCACTAACATTTCAGCTTTCTTTCTTGTCTATTTCTGGATTGAATGGTCTTTTCTTCAGAACTAGAGCACTGGCCAGAAATACAGATGGAATTTGGAAGGCTATTAGGTGTCAAATGTGACACCACCCCACCCCCATTTGCTGTTTCCAATGAAGATTCACGAAAGTGCAATATATTCAACAGGAAAACAAACTCTGAGGAGATTCACTTATGAAAAATCAGGTAGTTTCTGAACAGTATAAATGGGAAACTTTTTTAAAATGTCATTCCTTTACACATATATTTCTAGTTAAATAAAATAGGATGGAAATTAAGCAAGTAAATATTTCAAGATCTTAGTGTCAAAGCATGGATTCTTGGCTATACAATGAGCCCCACCAAAAACATACTGAATGTAGGCCCATGGGTATGGAAGATTTCGTTTAGATAGAGATGAACATAAAAGACAGATCTGCTGTACTAATTTCATGATTAAATATACCATGAATTTCTGTTTGAATAAATAAAAGGATAATTTTATTACATTCAGAATACTTAAAACAGTATTTTTTTAAATGCTATAAAGAATGAGAGCACTGTTTCTGAATACCTGAACACACTGTCGTAAGGCATTTATTTTCCTGATCTCTCATGCATCACTGGAACTTTTTCATGTGTAAAAAAGGAAAAGTTGCAGATTTCCTCAGCAACTCCTTATCAGTTGCACCCCTGTGCAAGAAGTATCCCTGACCAGGCTTTCACTCTTCCACTGTGATAGTATGGCTACAGAGAAACTATGAACTCTATATAGTTTAGCTTTTCTCCTCCAATACCCTCCTACCTATCAGTTCCTTGGGTCTTTTCCTGATATATTATTTCACTCTGATACAGAGAATTTAATGTGAATGAAATTTTAATGAGCTGACAAATATAATAGCCAATCAAAACATTGTATATAGAAATTGTGATTGCTTTAAATAACACAGCTAAAAGGTACTCCATAAGTTGCAATTATTTCTGATTGTTATACTGCTTGTGCCCATTAACAAGACTGTTGGATGTCACCAAATAATAGACAAAATAATATAGCTTCACATGGGCTGAATAAATGTGTAAGAGAAATTTCATCTGAGCACTTTCTCACAATAAATGTCAAAGGATCAATATATCAGGTATAAATGTAAGTAAGTGATCTATAAACTCATGTTAAACACTGTGTTCTAAAAGGAGATAAAATTAAGGAAGTTATTTTGGAATAGATAACTGTTTTTTCCACATTTTATGAATAGACTCACTTAAGCCTGAAAACAGTTAAATGTGACAAGATAAGGCTTGATGCAGGCATTAGAAACAGCAGTAGTATCTTCATCATCCTATATACTTGGGGAAAGTACATGACTTTGAGATTATCTCTATAGTTGTTTCAAATAAGACAAAGAAATTGACATATGTACATGAGACAGGATAGAAAGACAAGGAAAAATATGGAGGAATGGGAAGGGAGAGGGGCTCTCACCCCAGAGTCTGGCTGAGGATTCTCACTAATTGAATCAAGAGTTCCAACACAGTTAACAACACTTGCTTAAAGCCTTTGTCTTCTCCCAACTACAAATCTGCAATTGTCTAAGACCTTACCAGAAGCCTATCACATAAAAAGGACACGGCCTAACTACCTTCGCAACCTACTCCAGGTTTTATCACATCAGGTTATAAGTCCATGAAGAAGCCACCTTATGATCTCAATTATGGAATACAGGAATAGGGAGAAGGAAAAGGTCCCTTTAAAACTCTCGGAGCAATGACATTCCCAAAGCTCCCTATATGCAGCCACAACAGGGACTTAAATGTGTCTCTGCTCTAAGAAGCCTACACCTTCACTCCCTAGTGCATCTGATTATTCTCCTGCATACCTTTCTTTCTGTTAATATTCTTCTAGAAAAAGACTGAATTTTCTTCTCAAGGAACTGCTACTTGGGGGCTGGAGAGATGCCTCAGTGGTTAAGAGTGCCTGCTATGTTCCCAGAGGACCCGAGCTCAGTTCCTAGCATCCATGTTGAACAGCTCACAGCCAACTGTAACTCCAGCTTCAGGGAATCTGGCATCTTCTGGACTTTGAGTGTACCTGCACTCATGATTATACACTCACACATAGACAAACACATACATTTTATTAAAATAATCCATATAAATCTTTTTATTTTGGTTTTTCGAGACAGGGTTTCTCTGTGGCTTTGGAGCCTGTCCTGGAACTAGCTCTTGTAGACCAGGCTGGCCTCGAACTCACAGAGATCCGCCTGCCTCTGCCTCCCGAGTGCTGGGATTAAAGGCATGCGCCACCACCGCCAGGCAATACATATAAATCTTAACCCAACTTTCTTTCAGCTTGGCTTTGTTCTGGCTTGTCCTGAAATTATTTTCTTCAGTGAAATCAAGAATCAAGCTTTATCTAAATGAAGGTCCCTAAAAGTTTTAGAGAACTTCTGAGACTGCTTGTGGCAGTGTGAGGTTGTCTCCTGCTGCACCGACAGTGATATGCTTATGAAAGTGATGTTATTGTTCTGATTAAAAGTAAAGAAATTCCTGATGAAATTTATCTGACTCACTGCCCCTCACCCTCTCAACAGTGTTCTATCAACCCCACCTCTGTACAACAGAAGCCTTCCTCTAATGTAAAACTACAGAACAAACATGAAGGGAAGAAAACTAGCCTACAAACCACAATCCCAGAGAACCTAGACAACAATGAGGACACTAAGAGAGACTTACATAGATCTAATCTACATGGGAAGTAGAAAAAGACAAGATCTCCTGAGTAAACTGGAGGTGTGGGGACCTTGGGGGAGGGTTGAAGGGGAGAGGGTTGAAGGGGAGAGGGAAGAGGCAGGGAGGGGAGCAGAGAAAAATGTAGAGCTCAATAAAAATTAAAATAGAAAAATCAAAGAGAAAAATGTCAGGTGCATTGTACTCTGTAACTATGAAAGACTTGTGCAATAAAAATCCATAAAATAAACATATATACTACTTTTAATGTTCATATTTATTTTTGAATTTTGAGCAATGTATTTTAATTATATTTTTCCTCCCTAATTCCTCCCAGATCATTGCAACTTCTCTATGCAACTTTATCTTCTCTTTCTTTATTGAAAACTGAAACCAACCCAACAAAGCAAACAGAAAACTAAATGCGCGTGAGCACACGCGCGTGCGCGCGCACACACACACACACACACACACACACACACACACTGGGGTCAGTTTTGTGTTATGTAACTTCTCCTAAACATGGGGTATGTTCTGAAGTGTGTTTGGTATACCCAATGTCAGTTTCCAGTGAAAAACACAGATTTTCCCTCTCCCGGTAGCTATCAATTGCAAATAGCTTTTTATCTTATCTTTGGGTGAGATTTCATGTCCTCTTCCTCTTCTTTGTGCTGGGATTTTGTCTGACTTGAGTTAGTACAGGTTGTGTTCCTGTTGCCACAGACTTTGAGTCCATATGTACATCAGTCTTCTTGGGTCTGGAAAATACTTTCCTTGAAGTCTGTTTTCAGACCTAGCTTATCACAGTGTTTCCAAAACAGTTAATATCAGTACTATTAATTAAAATGAAATAAGTAAAAGAATAAATTTGGTAATGATTATGAATAAGTAATTCATATGACCAAACTCAAGTGGTCAATAAACACATATCTAAGATGGTGTTGACTTCTATCAAGACAGGATAAGCATTTTTAAAGATTTTCCAAACACTAGTTGTGATTTATGAATTTTTAGAATTTGTGAGGCATGTAAATTATCAGAAAGAAGAGAGTTAACTTTATTATAGATGAGGAATCTATTTCCAAAAGACAAGAAACATAAGGATGCATTGCAAGATCCAGGAATGCTCAAGAACTACATTGAAGGTGGTATCAGTGTTCATGCCACGGAGAATTGTCAACAATTGGTAAAATCCAGTCCAATTCCCCCTATACTCCTAAAATTTCTATTTCTATTTAGTAATTTATTTCCTGATCACATACATTTTCAACCTAGTTCTAGTAAGTTTCTAAATATTATTCTAAGGAAGATGAAGGAGATCTTGGAAATACTAACTCAATATCTCCCATTTATCTGTTCTTAAGACATTTCCCAAAGACTATCCCAGTAGTTTAAGTATGTGTCCTTTGCATGGGATAGTCAGCAAGGAGAGGCAGGACTTGTGGGGCCAGATAGGCCTCTGTGAGTGTATGTCTAGAATGTTCTAGGTCAAAACATTGCAGAAGTCAAACTGCTACTATGATTCTGAGAGCAGAGTGTGGGAAAGAGAGAATGAAAATGGTTATCTGTGGGATTTTTCTTTTCTAAATGTATTATTTTTTCCTGTTATTTCCTATCACGTGTTATATTGAACTTAGTCTATTCTGCTCAATCCTGTAAGTATTAAGTTGTTACGTCATTAACACCACAGGTGCAAAGGAAGATGAGGAGACCTATGTGTAAGGCACAGACCTAGCCCTTATCAAACTGGAATTTCCTGGGAGGCAAGACTTGTACAGGCCCAGCAACAGAAGTAAGTGCCAGGAAGTCTACAACTAGTTGCATAGCAAGTGATGTTTGTGTAGTCTTCATGGTGTAATTCTGCAAACCAAGCTTCCTGTGGGGAATTTATTTCTCTCTTATTTCCTAGAGTACGGATATTTAGTTTGGGGTAAGGTAGCGCTCTCTCTCTCTCTCTCTCTCTCTCTCTCTCTCTCTCTCTCTCTCTCTCTCGTGTGTGTGTGTGTGTGTGCGTGCCTCTGTGTTGTGTGCACATGGCAGTTTGTGATTAAAAAGAAAAGCAATTTACTTGAATGTTGGTGCAGTGCCCTCCAGATACTTCTTTTCATACTTCTTTTCTATTTCTTTACAGACGTGCATATGCATGTAGATGTGAAAATATTGCTTTCTTTCACACACTGTTTGTGCAGTAAGGGCCTATTTTATAACATCTTACTTTTCTTTTCTGGTATAGAAAAAGACAGAAATTAAACAATTATAATTCAGAGACTTTTTTACATTTCCTGACCATTGCCAACTTCATTTCCCCCTTTTAATTTTCCCCTTTCCTTGACAGTGTTGACAAGAGACTAAAAGATTGTTTCAGCCAATTATCTTTGAGGTAGAAACTTTGCTGTCATTTACCCTCAGCTTATGCTCAGATTTCATGCATCAGAGCTAAAGCCCACGGGCATCCCTTAAGCTCCCTGAAATTTGCTTGGTCGTTTCCCAAGCTGCCCTGTGGCTGCAGAGAGTGTCTCCAGGACCATTGCTTCATCCATAGATGCATGTGCTGGAAGATGCTGGGACATCTAATTCTATTGTTTGGTGTTCTTTTCTCAGATAGTGTGAAGACAAGCCTGACGAGGATGGAAGTTCTTCCCATCAGTGATACATAATGATAAGATACAGTGAATGAACAATTAAAGCAAGTCTGTTATATTTATTAGGAATTTGCCAAAACATCATATCTTATATACCCTCGCCATGCATGTACAAAGACAAACAGGTAATTACCTGTTGGAATGGATGTTAACTTTTTGATTGTGGTAATTATTTCACCATATTGCTACTTTAAAAAGTTTGAGCAGTTTAAGCTGTCAATTATAACTCAGTAAAGCTGTAAAACTTTCCAGACATATTTCTTCCTAACTTCTTTCCACACTTGGCTCTTATATAAAAATATACCTGTACTACATAATATTAAATTTCTGTAATTATTGTATGGTCAACCATATCCATGTAGCCAAGGCTGGCCTCATGGTTTCTATATTGTTAAGGATGGTCTTGAACTTCTGAACCTTCTGCCTCTACTCCCCAATGTCTAGATTAAAGAACTGCACATAACCACCTGGTTTTATGCAGTGCTTGGAATGGAACTCAGGGCTTCATCTATGCTAGGAAGCACACTACCAACGAAACCATGCCCTATCTCTACCTTTTACGAAGGATACCCTTTTACCATATAAGCTTTCAGTCCAGGAGCCCAAGGCTTGATTTACATGCATTTCACAGGCCAGCCAACTTTTCAGTATGTGTCTCTTGGAAAATAACCTTATCGCTCAATTCTTCAAAATGTATCCAAGAGGTTGGAAGTATGGTGTCTAAAGGAATAATATCCCTGAAGTACTGATTTAAAGAAAGATTTGTCCAGATCTTCCATGCCTGGGGATGGTGTTCACAAGCATTGAACAGGTATGGAGCAAAGAACAGTGCATTTAGAGAAGGTTCCCCTTGGAAAGGGAAGGACTTTTTCCTAGTCACTCATACTGATAGACTCTGTAGATGATGATGCTTTTCTTCACACTTTTTAGTTGGAGGTGTAACTTCATTGGACTCTCATTTGAAAATTACATCACAAAGACTTTCAAAGTCTTTTTTGAAAAATTGGTGCTAGTATAATACATCTAGGCATGCCTTGTAAAAATCTAAAACATCATAATGTGTCAGTTTTTCCATATCCTGAAGACTATTTAACTGCACCAGTGGCACCAGATCAAATGCCAAGAGAAGAAGGATATGACAAAAAAGAAAGAAGGAAAAGAAAGTCAGATAGAAAGACAGAAACACAGAGTTCAATTACTCCATAAGAAATCCCTGTTAATGAAATCCTTGCTGCTGGGAACCCGAGAGGATGGGTAGAAAAGCCAGTCTTTAGAGCCCAACTGTTCAGCAAGTGAGAAGTTTCAACGGACACTTTTCAGCAAATACACATGGCCACGGTCCATTCTTTCATAGGTAAGCACAATTTTAAATGAAAGCTTAGCCAAAGCTAAATGGTAAACTGGATTAAGCCTGTTGTTTCTAAGCAACTGAATGAATAAACAGCCAATAACATCGTAAAGTCCTACAAGGACAAGTCTATGGTGATTTCATATTTACTGGAGTTTATTTTATGTGAAACATTTTTGGTAGTATGTTCATGTTTTAGATCTTGGGTTTAGCAAACACAGACTCTCTTGTCTTGTAGGAAGCCAGTGTCACTTATACTCATTTCTGTCATTTGAAAGCCTGTGGAGAGAATTTATATCTAATTCTTAACAGAGAAGTTGGTTTTGGGCATAGAAATTCAATCTGCTTTGAAAACATTTGATTTTACCTAAGTTCTCCAAAATCATCTGACCGCAGGTTCCTGCTATAACACTACATTCCCTCTCAGGCCACAGTACATCCTACCCTTTCTTTCTGCTTCAGGAGCCTGTGGGAGAAGGTTTGCTAGACCTTTTTCCTTGCCTTCTGCCTGGCCTAGACTATCATAAACCAGCTTGTGCTTTTGTTGATTGAGGCAAAAGCTTTTGAAAAGAGACTGGGAAAGTCCTCAGTTTTAAGGAGGCAGAGATGTGAAAGTCAGTGAGGTTAGTGGGATTTTGTTTCCTGATGTTCCCATTACATTTGTGAGATATTGCATTTGTGAGAATAGGAAATCTCATGTATATTATTTAACTAGGACTTATAAAAAATTAAGCTTCAAGAAATGACAGAAACAGGACCTAGGAATAGCCATCATGTGTGAAATAATGTATATGTCTGAAATCTCCCTCTAGGAGGGCATTCTTTTAAAACTTTAAATGAGATATTGCTTTGCATTAGTCCCATACTGTTTCAAATATCTCAGAGTGGTTTATTCAAATGGCATTAAAGACTCTGAATCATTATGAAAATTAAACCAATAATGAGTGTTCATATTAAATTAATATTAAACTAATGAGTGTTGGTCATTTGAAGTAGTTGCCTTAGGAAGCCACCTCTGTATTTGACCCATGTGAGGTACCAAAGTTCAAGACAGAAGGAAAGATGCTATGGGGGCAAGCAGAACTAACTAGTTATCACAATGTTACAATATCTGTTCCACAGAAATTATTTTATATAAGAAGTTTAATGTGACAACTTTCCTTCCTTATCTAAGTTAAAGATACTTTCTATGAAGAGTTAGAATACTACCAAGTACATGTGTATGTCCTGTGTGGGAACAAACAGCTTAGCTCCTGATGATGCCATGGGACTCCAGAGGCTGGATTTGGATGTTCCTCACAGTCCTTCAGCTATATATGGGATGAGACATGAGATAGCTAAATACTTTTGAAACTTAACTAAGCAATTCCATGATGTGCAACCAACATGGACTTGGTGCTTTTACTTACTGGATACAGAGATTGACAAGGAGAAGCAAAGATAATGGTAAATATCCCCTAGCAAGCTTGCTTGTGTTCTTATATCTTGGCTATAATAAAGTTGTTTGTATCAGTAGCAGAGTATGCAATTTAGTAAATGATTAAAAAAAAGAGGATTCTATAGGGAAAGTAGTTTTTAACTTAAAGACACCAAAGCAATGTTCCCTTTTTCTATCGGCTATAACATAGGGATAAAGTGAGAGATCCAGAATTAATCATGTATTTTTAAAGAGCCAAACATAGTCATAGGATGGTGCTGTAACTTGTAAAGATAGCAACAAAAATTTATGGCCATTTAATATTTAATAAGGGGATCTCTAAAGTAAGAGTCTTGGGCCTTAGCAAAGGCTTCACCAATGGTTGAATAAGCTATGATTTCTATAACAGATTCTGTGAAATCATTCTCAGAGTCCATTTTCTTAACACACAAATGAAAATGAGTTTATAAGAACCAAGTGCACCTTGAGCATGGGCACTGTGCAGATAAAACCACAACGCTTGGGAAATCTGTAATAAGTTATGAGGCTAGCCAGTCATCTGGGAACAAAATGTCCTGCCCTTGTCACCATGACGGGTTCTGAAATGGAATGGATGTTTCCATCACACACCCAACTCTTCTGGTGTCTATAGACGCAGACTCAATTATGGAGCTGACATATCCAGTTTGTATGAGATTTTCTAAGAACATCAAGAATAATAAAGTCTGGTTTACCTCTTGACTTACTCCTCGGAATTCTCTTACATTCCTGATATTCTTCTAGAAGTTCCCAGCGAAGCTTAAGAGGTATCTCAAAACTTGTTGAGTACTATTGCACTGATTTCCCTCAGATTAAAGTAACTGTTACTTTCTCTGAATTCTTATGACAATCTCTGGGGATTTTGGTCTGAATTATATATGTACCAGTATCTTTTCCACCTATCTGAACTCTTATATTCTTATGTTCGGATTCCAGGCAGCTGACAACATTGTAGTGATTTTGATACCCAAGGTTTTAGTCTTAAGCTTTCTGAAAAGCCCCTTCTTGTAAACTTGCAATTTCAAAGGTCTTTGATGTTGTCTAATTGTTTCTATTGGAGGAATTTGATCTCAGAAAAAAATTTTAAAAAAAACTCTTCTAATAAATGTTTGAAGTCCAAATATTGTATGACCTTGTGATCCACTTTGGTTTTAAAGAGAAGGTATGCTGGGGGCTGTAAATATTGCTCAGTGGTCAGAGTACTTGCTACTCTTCCAGAGAATCCTGAGTTCAGTTCCCATTGGCAACATGGTGACATACAACCATCTGATTCGAGGGGTTCTGGTGCCCTTTTCTGGCCTCTGTAGGAAGCAGTTATGCATACAATGTACATAAAATAAAATGATAAATAGTTAAAGAAGAGAAAGCATGCCAAGTTGTTATGGAGTCAGCAAACATTGTGGAAGGTGATGCTGAAAGTAGAACTGAAAAGCACTAAGGTACATTTGACCCTCCTCATTATCTTACCTATGCAGCTCTGCCTAATTAGTAGAAATAGAAGCATTAACCCTGTGGAGGGAATTACCTCCTGGCTAGTATGATTGCTTAAGTGCTTGTGTTGGCCATTCTGCAATAGCACATGCCCAGGGCCTATCTGAGGTTGGGCGACACCAAAGAGAGGAGGTAGAGAGATGTGAACCATGCAATGGTGGGTGCCCTAGGGCAAGCTGAGTAGAGAAGTTCTTCAATCTTTCTACACTGCAGGAACCCATGATGCCCATGTTTAACTTCTGATGTTAGATTTCAAGAATAAGCAGATTAGAAGTTGTTATTTTTGAGACATAAAGAGCATAATCTGACGATAAAGTTTCTGTATTGTATACTCCCACTATGATATGTGGTCTTGTTACAGGTCCCAAAGCACAAAAAAACAGCACATCATGGGTTGAAACCCTGAGAATTTATGCAGGTATTCCTGTTGTTTATTTTCTGTCTTGGTGATGGAAAATGACTAATAGACATAAGTGCAAACCCACACCAAGGCTGACATGTTTCTGTAGTAATAGGTGTGAGTTGTTGTTCCCAGCAACTGAGAGGAGTGCGGCCGTTTGTTCCCAGGGCCTGGCTCCCGGCCACGATCGCACAGATAGCTTATACCTGAAATGATTACACACAAACTATATTCATTTAAACTCTGCCTGGCCCATTATCACTAGCCTTTGCTTGGCTAACTCTTACATCTTAAACTAACCCATTCTTAATAGTCTGTGTGTCACCATGAGGTTGTGACTTATCGGAAGATTCTAACCTGTATCCATCTCTGGGCAGACCATCATGGCGTCTGGCAGTGCCTTCTCTCTCCCTGACTTCCGTTTTGCTTACTCTGCCCACCTAAGGGCTGACCTATCCTACAGGCCAAGGCAGCTTCTTTATTAACCAATGAAAGTAACATAAAATACAGAAGAACCCTCCTACACCATGTTTCTTCTTAGAGAAGAAATATGAAGATCAAATAGAAATCTATTGTTCTATTACCCTTAAGTTTTCTAATAGACATCTTTTCAGAGTAATGGTAGCCCTAACAAACTGGGTCATGATAGGATGTGGATAAATGAAATGAATAATAGCAATGTGATCAAAACAAAGAAGAATTCAGGGTACTTTGTCAGAAGGCACCAGCAGTTCCTGTGAAGTTATACAGTGCTATTTAAAATGGACTTAAATAATAACAAACATAAAGTGTAAACTCTAGGGAAACCACTGAAAAAACAGAAGGGAGAAAAACAAGTCCTAAAAGATCTCAATTAAGTCAAGAGGAAGAAGGGAGAGTGAAAAAGAGGAAGAAAAACCTAAAAAGGAAGAGGAGAAGGAGGAGGGTGATAGAAAGGAAAACAGGAATAGGAATAGAAAGAGAGGAAGGAAGAGGAGGAGGAAGAGGAAGGAGAAGACAGAATAAGAGGAGAAGGTAAAGGCCTAAGATACAGTTTTCTTTATTCTTATCTGGTGTGTAGATTTCAACAACATTATTACTGTTATTGTACAGAATCATCTGTTTTAATTTTTTAATTCTTTAGCACCATCAATTCATTAGTTAATTGAGTTTGTTGAAAGGAGATATTTAGATACAGTTTTTGAAAACTTACTTGTATTCCATTAACTTTTAGAGAGTCCTTGGGTCCTATGAAAATTATATTAAGGCCATGAATTGACTCCCCAATGAATTACATAAATATACAGTCCTATAAAATGCTTAATGAGATTTCTACAGACCTATTCATATTCTGAATATACACATGATCCCTCAGGGATCCCTGAACTTCATGTTTAGACAGTTTGCACTAAAAGTTTGTGCTTTTAAAGTAAAAATATGCCTAGGAATTCTCTCATGAAAACAAAAGTAGAGAAAGACACACCATTTGTTCACTTGAGAAGTTTCCACATGATCCAGGCCATACTTTCTACTGTTTTACACTGGTCAGCACAATCCATGTGTAGAGATATAAATAGATAGATACTTGTTGTGCAGTGGTCAGCCCAATGATACAGATGGGTACCTGCCACACAGTGATCAGCATAATGATGTAGATGGGTACCTGCTGTACAGTGGTCAGGACAATGATGTTGATGGGTACCTGCTTCACAGTGGTCAGGACAATGATGTAGATGGGTACCTGCTGCACAGTGGTCAGGACAATGATGTAGATGGGTACCTGCTGCACAGTGGTTGGCATGACGATGAGTTATTGTGAAGCTGAAAATATGTCTGTTGCCAGATCCAAGAGACTTGTAGAGGCAGAAGGGTCATTGTGTCAATGTACATACAATGAAGGGATAGGGACTTTGTAAGTAACTTTAAGGCATGAGGAAACCTATTTTATTGGTCACCATGCATTTGAAGTAGTGTTTCAACCAGCAACACGTTTTGATTGGAGTTTCCAAATAAATTCATCTTCACATAAAATGTATACTCTAATGTCTATTGTTTTCATATTCAAAATGTTATAAAAGCATATTTTAATAATATTTATATATTAGATGAATAGGTATCAGCAGAAGTTCTAACTTTTCTTTAAGTCATTTTAGTGAAATGTCTTGTATGTTTCCAAACTGCTTGGATTCTATTTAGGTGACTATGACATTAGGTCAAAACAGGAGCTAGGGAAAGCTAGATGGCTAAATTACTTGGTGCCAAGGCTGAAGATCTAATTTAACCCTGGGACCCTTGTAGTTGGGGGAGAGGACAGATGTACACAAATTGTCCTCTGACCTCTACAGGAATGACATAGGATGCACCTTGCCCTCCCAAACATACAAATTTAAAAAATGGATGTCAAGTAGATGTGAGCAAATTAATAAAATAGTCTCAGTGGTATAAAAATGTCCAATAAGAAATTAAAAAATCATGTGTGTTGGCAGGAAGATGTAAACTTCCTTGGGATGGAGACTACGTGGGGAGGAGTGATGAAAAGCTGGTATGGTAAATATGATCAAAATACACTGAATTCTGGTGCCAATCATCAAAAATATTTAATTAAAAATTAAATGGAGTGAAAGCATATTTTCATGTGACTTTCCACTTCAAATGACATCTGTGTTGAAATCTTCATTTTGACGTGTTTAAGCTTTATTTTACCACAGGACCCTTTTCACTTGAACTTTTTTTTGTCTCTAGTATAAGAGGCAGTGATAAAGTTTTTTCTAAATTTTTTTCCATAAGGCCTTTCTTTAATATAAAAAGATGTTAGCCGGGCGGTGGTGGCGCACGCCTTTGATCCCAGCACTCGGGAGGCAGAGGCAGGCAGATCTCTATGAGTTCGAGACTAGCCTGGTCTACAAGAGCTAGTTCCAGGACAGGCTCTAAAGCCAAAGAGAATCCCTGTCTCGAAAACCAAAAAAAAAAAAAAACAAACAAAAGATGTCAAAGGCAAGAAAGATAAGAGTAATGAAACAGTTGAAGAATTCTTATTTTCCAAATCTCTCCTATTTCTGTTTTATACAATTGCTTGGATAGAGAAGAGACCCTGTGAGCTTCTTCTTTTATTTTTGAAATGCCTAGTAGCATCCAGCATTTAATCAACGTTGGGAGAATTGGTGTTACTAGAAAATTAGATGTCAGGGGATTTTGGATAATTCTGTATCCTGGGTGCTTTTCCCTCTTGGCATTCCCTCCTTATTCATTTAGCAACGTTTGCTCTATTTGTATGTTTTAACATTTAACATCTTGCTTAAAATGACATTCTACTAGAATTAATAATTGCCCTTTAGGGAACTGATGAGGTCACTCAGCAGCTAAAGGAACTTCCTGCAGGTTTAAAAGCCTGAGTCACTCCTAAGAACCCACAAGGTGGTAGGATAGAACCAATTCCCACAGGTTGTCCTCTGATTTCAGCACATGTGCTATGGCATGTGTGCACAGGCATACACACACACACACACACACACACACACTTTTATTGTGAAAAACAAATGTAATAATTCTCAGATATTTTATGTCTTTAGAGAAGATAAAGTATTATCCCATTTTGCTTTCTTCTTTATAGAATTCATTGTAGAATTTATATTTCCTTCCTGATATATACATATAACAGAGAGTGTATATATGTCTATTTACACGTATATACGTGCACATACACCTACATACAATCTTGAAAACCACATCGTTTCAGTCAGTATTATAGTCCAAAGCAAAAAGTAGCGCCTATCACAGGAGGTACTAGATGCCTGCCGCACAGATGGATGGGTAAGGAAATTCCAGCTATGAAAAGGTGTTGTCTGTGAACGTCACCGTCTTCCAGCTGTATCTGTGGAGACGCAAACACTTGCCCTCCTAGGTTTTACCAAGATCACAGAAGGAAAGGAAGGAAAGGGCTCTTGCCTTCACTATGATGGATGTGACAAGAAACGGGAGAAAGAAAGCACTGCGGTAGTCATTTATTTTCAGTGCAGGAGCACAGAGGCTGGTTGACAACCTATCAGGAGGCCTCAAGGAACGGTATAAACAAGCAGTTATTTTGGCCTTTGTTAAGGAGATGTATATAGATGCTGAGAATCAAGGATTGAAAATATTGTAAAGTCACATGTAAGTGAAGAATAATGCAGAGTACTTTGATCTGATTGCTCAGAAATTTATTTTAAAGAAGGCTTTTGGAGTGTGTATGTTTTATCCTGTAATATTACTGACTGTATTTTCAGTCTTGTGTAAAGCTTTGTTTTTGATCCATGTCAAGAAATTCCACATACAATGAAATCCTTCTGGTCATTTCAAACATTATTTGTTTTCTTAAATGATTCCTTTAAACACTGAATTACAGTGATATGAGATGGGCTTCCTCAAAAATTTTAGCACATAAATCTCTTGTATTGGAAGAAGAAAATTGATTTTTATTAAATTTTCTGTGAACTATTGATGAAAAGTTGCTATAAAATAATCTTCTATGTACTCGGCAGTGGGGAAACAGGAGTACTCATCATACAGCAGCATAGAAATCAATGCTTGCAATTTTCATTATAAAAATTAATGACATAATCCTTTCCCCCATAAAATAAAATGCAGTTTGCCTATTTTTACAAAGTATTTCATATTTAAATAACTAGATCATGATGATATAACCGGTTTATTCAAAATCAAGAAATTTTGAATGATAGAAAATAATTCATAAAGTTTATTTAAGTGTTAATGTGAGAGTCAAAATATTTGGAGATCCTTGTGTTCTAGAAGTCAATTGACTAAGGCATCTAGATTTCAGATCTTAAAATACTAGTAGCAGAAATTATTTATTTCCAAAGTTTTTGTAAAATTGTAAATTCTGTCATTACCTGAGGCAGAACAGACATGATTTTAAATAAATGAAATGCTTTTTCTACATAATCTAGACCCAAGGGTGCTAGGGTTAGGGCTTGGATCAAAGAAAATCTATTTTATATTAATGTTGATCTGTTAACCTGTAATAGTAGTTGTTGTTTTAACTCTTTTGGGGGCCTCCACCCAGCTCTCAAATAAATACACTGAGGCTTATTCTTACATATGAATGCCCAGCCTTAGTCTGGCTTATTTCTAGCCAGCTTTTCTTAAATCATCTGTCTATCTTTTGCCTCTGGGCTTTTTATCTTTTTCTATTTCTATGCCTTTTTCACTTACTCTGTTGCTTGTTGTGTAGCTGTGTTGCTGGCCCCTGATGTCCTCCTTCTTCTCTCACTCCTAGATCTTTTCTTCCCAGATTTCTCCTCCTATTTATTCTCTCTGTCTTCCAGCTCCACCTAAACTTTCTCCTGCCTTGCAATTTGCAGTTCAGCCCCTTATTAGACCAACCAGGTGTTTTAGACAGGCAAAGTAACAACTTTACAGAGCTAAACAAAGGCAACATAAAAGAATGCAACAGGGCTGGAGAGATGGCTTGGTGGTTAAGAGCACTGGCTGCTCTGCCAGAGGTCATGAGTTCAATTCCCAGCAACCACATGGTGGATCACAACCTTCTGTAATGAGATCTGGCGCCCTCTTCTGGCGTGAGGGCACACATGAAGGCAGAATGTTGTATATATAACAAATAAATAAATCTTAATAATAATAAAAAAGAATGCAACAATATTTACATCATTAAACAAATGTCCCGCAGTATAAATAAATGTAACACATCTTTAACTAATTTTTACAACATTAGCTTACTCTACTTGTGAAATAAGTTTTGGGTTCAAGGATCATGTATTAAGTGATATTGTGTAACAAGTCACCCCAAACTCATTTTCCAACATAAGTAAGAAATTCATAAATTCACATTGCTGTATTTCTTTTGTACAGATTCATCTTTCCCATTGCTTGGTAATTCTCCAAGTATCTATTTCTTGTGTATTTTATACTTATCTTCTTATGGTATCAGACATTATAACAAAAATGTATAATGTATAATAATCATCACTGCTAGGGTTTAAAGCTCATGTTTCTTCTCCAAATCCCCAGTGCAGCAGTGTGGAGAGGGAGAGAGAAAGTGAAGCCTAAGGGCCGTGTCCTCATGGATAAAGTAAGTGCGCTCTAGGAACTGAACTGGAGGAAACCTTCAGACCCTTTCGCCTTTTTGTCATGTGATAGCCAGGCTCAAGGCACTCTGCTTCATCGTGGAACCTGAGCCTGCTGTACCAGTCTTTTTCTTTTGGGCCACGTTCCCGCTCCCAAATCATGACATGGAGACATTCGCTGTGAATGCTCAGCCTTAGCTTTTGTTTGTTTCTGGCTAGATTTTCTTTCTTTAACTTAAATGAACTATTTCTTTTTATCTACATTTTGCCATGGAGCTTTTTACCTTTCTTTCTCTATGTCCTACTCTGTGTCTTTTGCCTAGTGGCTGCCTGGCTGCTCCCCGTGTCTTCCTTTCTCTCCTGTTTCATTCCCCTTTTGCCTAGATTTCTCTGCCTATTTATTCTCTCTGCCCGCCAGCCCCTCCTACCCCTCTCCAGCTTACCTATGGGCCATTCAGCTTTTTATTAGACCAATCAGGTGCCTTTGACATGCAAGGTGGAACAAAAATAATACATATTTACATAACTAAACAAATGCAACACACCTTCATATAGTTAAATTAATATTCTGCAGCATAAACAAATGTAACACATATTTGCCTAGTTAAAGTAATATTCCACAACAATCTGGATCTTTCACCAGGCAACAGAACTGATGGTGCTTCAATATTGGACACCTCAGCATCCAGCTCTGCAAGAAAATACATTCCTACTATGTGTAAACACCCAATTCTAGCATGGTGTTGTGTCAGCACAAACAGCCTAAGATAAGGATGATGTGTTTATTCCTTCTATGAAGAGTTGCCATTTGACTATTCTTACTACAAATATGATTTGTGACATTTTGGTAATACAATGAATCAAATATGTTTAAAGAATCTATGCCTTCAATCATATTTATTTATTTATTTGTTACCTGTCTATCAAAACCCTTTGACTTGTTTTGGTTATTTCCTCACTCTTGCCCTTACTGGTTTCCCCACTGTAGAAGTTTGCCTCTGAGCATTTTGTTCTCTGACTTGTCATTCTATCCACAAGAGTTTGATATGGGTGGTTGCTATTTAGAATTTCTGAAACTTAAGTTCGAACACTTGAAAGGTTATGAGATCTGTGTTTCATTTAAAATTTCTCCTCAAAAATAAAAAAGAGAATGCTATATTATCCTAAATTATCATCTATGCTTTGTGAGACTAAAAGCTAAATTGTGATTCTAGTAACTTCACAGTCTTAATAGAGAGCTTTGTGCTTTAGATCTTTGTGTATTTGTTGGTGGAACATCATGGAATATTAATGTAATAATATAAATAGTGAAATTATTATTTCCATTTATTTTACCAGCAAAATTTCTATCAAACAAAGAAGACTGGCTGAGAGCCAATGAATCTGTCAAAAAATTAGTGATGGAATAATGAATAAAATTAACAACCATTTGGTGAGCTATTTAGCAAGTTATTTAGTTGGGTGAAAAGCAAATCTTTTGCCTTCCATGTAGAAAATTATTTCTAAGGTCACTGCACAACAGAGAGGAGAAAAGCAGTTTAAAAACATCTGATGTGCATTATAACAATTATAAAAGACTTTGTGCTCAGTAATGGAGTTGAGACTCATTTGCTGAGCATAATTTCCAAATCAGTTGGCAAGAAGGAAGCAGAGAGAAAATTGTATTAGCTGATGTGGGAGTCAATTCTAAACTCACCTACAAGGCTTAGAGTCCTCAGAAGCAGGTGCCTATTCTCCTAAGTCGCTCAGCCAACACCCAGCAGGATCTGTTGAGGCACATCCTTCCCGGACACATGTCACACTTCCATTTCTTTGGCTTTTCTACTTTACATTTAAAATTGTTAGTTTCTTGTTGACATTTTTCCCTTTTGATATATCTATTATATTGTTTTAATTAAGATAATTGCTTTTGTTTGACACTCTTTCCATAGCTCTGGAGGGAATGGCTAGCCGCAGAACTGCTTAATAAGACTAAATATTTGATTTTTTTTTCTTGTTTGGTTTTGGGTTTGGCTTTTTGAGACTAGTTCTTACTATGTTGCCCAGGTTGGCTCTGAGCATGGTATTCCCCTGCTTCAGTTGCCAAGTGCTGGGATTTCAGGTGTGTCCCAGTATACTTGGATACTCTTGGCTTTGATTCAATTTTTTATGACAATTCCATTTTTTAGTGTTTTTATTTTATTTTTCCAGCATAATATTTTTATTGTTCATTTGGGAATTAATTTTTATATATAGTTCTTTGCAACCTATAAATCACAATGCCCAATAGTTTATATATAACTGCCAATGAATGCCTTTGGTAAGAATCCTGTATCGGGCACTGTAGATAAAGGCATAACATCAAAGAAGTAAACTTGAGTGTTAATTACTTTCTTCAGTGAAATGAAGAAGCAATGGAAGACTGAAGTGTTGAAGAGGATTTCCTCATAGGAAGGAGGTAGGTCTAGGAAGGAAGACTTCAGAAAGGGCAAAAACATGTAGCAAAGCCGCCGACTTTACAGTGTCATCTATGAGGCGATTAGCTGATCCCTGCTCACCAGTCAGAAACTGGTGACTTGTGCTGAGCCCAGTGTCCTTCTGCTATGTGGTCTGTCCTCTAGTTTTTTTTTTTTTATCAGTAAAGCTGATCTCAGAGCTGAAGGCCTAGTTAGCAGTAACTGGGAAGAAGAGCTTTGTCTCCATCCTGAAATTGTAATTGTTCAATGCATGTTCTCAGTATTTAGATAAATTATGAAACAGAGGACCAAGAGATTTGTTTTTTGGAAAACCCAGGTTTCTATATGGGATAGGCAAATGAAAACCTAATTCTAAGGAAAATTATTTTACACACTGCCTATGTGCTTGTGAATCTGTTTCCTATCCTAAACTATATGTGCTTTGAAAGATGGAATCATTTTTCCTTTCCTTTGCAACACCCTATCATTGTCCTGAGAGGTGCTCAAAATTAATTGCTGAAGAGAGAAATACAGGCTTAACTGATGATATCGGAATGTATGGACACCATCTCAAGATGCTATTTTTTATATGAGCAGTACTAGTTTCTCGTTGCTGCTATAACAAAGGGTTGGTTTTTTAGTAACTTGGATTTCTTATAGTTTTATTTTTCATTTATTTATTTATTGAGACAGGGTTTCTCTGTGTAGACTGAACTCAGATATCTACCTGTTTATGACTCCTGAGTGCTGGTATTAAAGGCATGTAAAACCATGCCCAGCAAATTTCTTATAGTTTTCAAGGCCAGAATAGAAATTATGAAATCAAGTAGGTCTCAGTAGGTGAGATCAGGGTGGCAGCAGGATGGCTGTCCTGACCAGGACTCAAATAGGGATATTTCCCTTTTCCCTTGCTGCTAGAAGACAGCTGCATCCCTTGGCTCATGGCCCCATCTTCCAACTTCAAAGGTTGATATCTCCAGGATCTCTCTCCTTCTCTGTGATTGATATTTCTGCCTCTTTCCAATTATAAGAAACTTCGTGATTGCATTGGATGTGACTGGATAATCTCTTCAACTCCATGTCAGCCAAGTGATTTTCTATTACCATATTCTTAGTGTGTTTATAGTTTCTAGGGATTAGGAAAAAGAATTATTGGAGGGGGTTATGGGTCTGTCTATTTCATTATCTATGTGACTGTACTTTCTCTTAAGCAGAATTTTCAAACTAGACTGCATAGCTGATTTTTGAAAATCTGACTATAAACCAGGTAGAAGTACCCCGATGGCATATAATTATTTTGAGAATGAGCGCCTACATGTATAAATGAGTCCCAGCCAGCTTTCTTCCAGGCAAATGTTTCCATCTGCTTTTTGTCCATATGAATCATAAGGACTGCTGGAGGACTGAGAGCTCTGTCTGCTACAAATGAGAAAAGTCCATTTGAAGCATGGCACTTGGATAATGAGCCGCAGTTGTGTTTGGATAATAACCCCATTAGCAAAGGTTAATCTTACTTAAATCTCAGCACATTTTGATTTTTTGGAGAGTGAATTTTAAGCCATTAGAGTCTGTTGAGTAAACTTTCAAAACAAAATCTGAATATATTGTTCCAAGTAGAAGTGTTAAAGTAAATATTTTTGTAAAAATTAGCATCAATTTTCAAAAATTTAAAAATTAATTAGAAACTCATTTAAGCAAATAAGAAGCAAATTGATAAGGTTTTTATCTTACACAATAATAAATGCTAAATTGAGACTGTTCTGGGTGGAAAAAACTCCATGTTTCTTTTTGAGGGAATGGAAGGGGGACTAATTAAGAATATGAAGCATTAGGGTATAATAAAGCTACTGGATGGCTCCAAATTTGTCCCGGATTTTCTTAGCTTCAGGCTGTGATGGTAATTTTATTCACTATTTTGTGTCCAAGAATCTGCTACCATCTGCCTCAGAGTATGTTTACCTAAACTGGCACTTTTGCTACCATTCTAATTGCTTATTTTTAAACTAATGGATTTTGTCTTCATTTGGCTTCTGGATTCAAAAAGGAAAATGTTCTGTTTTAAAAACACTGAGACTACCTGCTGAGTCTTTAGACTATTGTCACCCTACACTCACTTGGGAAAATTAAACACTACAGGTTAAGGGATAAAATCCCAATTTAAAACTATTCCACTGTACTAAAAAATAAATGAAAACTGGCTCAACCTCTTGCAGCCCAATCTGAGTTCCATAGCACTCTCATAGAATAATTCTTCATCACTGTCATCATTTCCCCTGGTCTGTTCTGGGAATATGAGATCCGTTTCTTGTGTCCTCCTCAGAGTCCAAAGTAATCTATTGTGTGTACTTTCCTGGTGGGAATGGAAGGCCATTTTGCTTCTAAATGGCTTCTGTGGAATGAGCCTGCTTCCAGAGGAATTCTGCTCTGTTTCATCTTTTCCTTCTAGAATGTATACAAACATTATTTATAAATGTATTGATATCCATATATTCCATAATAAAAGGAGAAAGCAATATGTGTGTGCATTTTTATGTAATTTATTATGTAGAAGGTATAATGAATGTTCATATAGATATAATCTTTTGGATATGTTGATGACTAGGTTATGTCATTATTCTCAGTTTTCTTCATGAATTTGGCTAATCTAAGATTAGACATAACTGATTCGGTTCTAACAATTATTGTCCCCCGGGGATTTAAACCTTCAATGACTCTAAAGTTTAGGTTCTTCTCAAGAAATGATGGATATTGTCCAAGACCAATGGTTCTTTTGGAACAGCAAGGCTTTACTTACTTGATGTTAAGCATTAAGATTTCCCCAAGAGTCCCACCCCCAGTTTTGTCCTCCTTGGAAGACAAGTACAAGAAAATTTTCACTTTGGGTGGAGAAGGAGGTGGCAAGGTGCATGAGGTCGACCTCCCCTGGTATAATTAAGGTCTGAGTCGCTCTTTAAGAAAATGTTTTGCAAGACTTTGGAATTCACTAGCTACATGTTTCCTTGCCCAGAAGAGAAAGGGACAAGGAAGAGTTATACTGAATTACATCTGTCTCTGTAGCCTACCAGTCATTTGTAAGATCAGATATGTCAGTCAGGTTCAAAGCATAAGGTGTGGCTTGAGTCTTCTGAGAGCCTGAAAGGTTCTTGCTATATAGACAAGGACTCAACCTATGGCCATGAGTCTCACAGATTTATTCAACTATTAATATTTTACTGATATGGGTACTTGTTCTCCCTCAGAGTGTAGCACCATTAATCCAGCTTAATTATTTCCATTAGTGTGGATTATAGTAAAATGCTGTAAAAAGGATAAACCTGTGACTCAGTTTTAGGAGATGTTTGTGTATAAATTGTTATACCACTCAGTTCTTAAAGTTAGAATGTTGGATATCTTAGTTTTTCTGAGCATGGCCCCATGATTTCACTATGTTGATTGTTGTATGAGGAGGGGTGGCCCTTTGTTTGTCCCAGCCACCTGGCTAGCTTACACCTGAAATAACCACACAGAAATTGTATTAATTAAATTAAATTAATTAAAGTACTTCTTGGCCCATTAGCTTTAGCCTCTTATTGGCTAACTCTCACATCTTGTTTTAACCCATTTCTATTACTCTGTGTATTGCCACATGACTGTGGCTTACTGACAAGATTCTAACCAGCATCTGTCTCAGGCAGGAGATCCACGGCATCTCCCACTCTGTCCTTCTTCCCAGCAATCAGTTCTGTCTTCTCCACCTACCTAACTTCTGCCCTATCAGGTCCAAAGCAGTTTTTCTATTCATTAACCAATGAAAGCAAAACATGAACAGAAGAACCTCCTACACCATTTCCCCTTTTCTGTTTAAACAAAAAGGAAGGCTTTAACTTTATATAATAAAATTACATATAACAAAACAGGTATCAAATGCCTGGACATTTACCCAAAGTTCTTCTGTACCATTGGAGCATCCATCTTCAGCCTGCAAGCCCATAGTATCCAGCAGACTTTTCCATGAAGCTGGAAATTTCACAGACAGTTCAATCACTTTCTTCTGTATCCTGCAGAATGTCTCGAAGACTCTTTCATGAAGCAGGAACCCTGAAGGACCATCTCACCTTTAGGCAAGTTCAGCAGTCATCTCTGTGGGTACTGCATGTCCAGTGCAGCAGTCCAGGCAAGAGCAGTTTCTTGCCCAAATGGCTAGCAAACTCCATAAGGAGCCTCTTTGATGCCTATCTTCCTCTTGAAGGAGCTGGTGTTGCCAGGAACAGATATGTCTCACTCTCATGAAAAGGCCCAAGTTATTAAAACATT
>JAQHUG010000023.1:4416785-4427686 GCA_028555095.1 Dicrostonyx torquatus | reverse complement strand
CAGATTACTATACCAGAAAGAGCTCCTCCGAAGAAGCAGGCAGGTCAGTGATCCGCAGAGAGAGCTTTCCACGTGGGCCTATCATTTTATACCTCTTGGGACATGGTGGTCCAGCCCCAAAAATTAATTAACAACTAATTAGGGGGCGGAAGAATTAGCTAATGGCAGGGAGTGGCTATAAGCCGAAATGGCCAAGACCACTCCCCTTCACATCAGTAATGTATTTATGAACAAATTAAGTATTACACTGTGGCTGGAAAGAGGGAGAGGGATGTGTGCCTTGAATGAGCTGGTAAATGCAGCATTTAAAAAATTGTTTTAAAGGGGTTTTAATTCCTTTCAGAAGTATAGAAGACAAATTTTAATTATCTCTTTATAGAAAGACACATTTTATTTCTAAAAAATAGAATGAGTACCTCACTGAAAAATAATTATTCATATACTGCTACAAAACAGAAAATAGCTTATCAAGAATATACTTTGTGACAAAATCTGATTATATATAACCAATGTAGATTTGTATCACAATTAAAGTAAAATCTAAATTTTGGATATCTCTCTTATTATTATAACATTTTTTCACTCTCTAATCACAATCAAATTTCTCCTCACTTGAGACAAGAATCCAAACATTTAAATGTACCAGGCTTTGCTAGTGAGATGTTCATCCCATGTTTTAGAAATAAAATGGGTCTTCCAATAAGGAGGTAATTTCAAATTACTTTGACATTTGAGCTTTGCATGTTGATGAAGGAGAATGTGCTAGGGTACTTTTTGGGGAGAGGGTGGAGAATGCTAATACACTTCACTTCTGTGATAATCTTCCCACAGAAAGCATCACAGATGCAAAAGCCTCAAGACTGAACCTTTCTGTACCTTAATCAGAAGTGCAATCAGAGAGATTGGCATGTTCATACTCATGAAATGGGCAAAAAGACAATCCAGAAACTTCTGTGATCAGCACAAACCCCCTTCATGTTTCCATTCTCATTACTACATATAGAATATGAATAACTTACTTTCTCTATGGGTTTTAAAGCAACCCCTATGCATTTTTCTCAGCTTGTACTGTTATGTCCTTGGCCTATGACTTCAACTTGCACATAGGAAGGATATTTAGCATACAACACAAACAATCTACTTGAAATGAACTCTAGTATTTTGTGTGGACACACTGACATGAATGTGCTAACTCAGAAGACACAATCTTACTTCTCAAAAGAGAAATTTTCTCTTGTGGGATGGTAAGGTTATGCCATATCCAATATAGTAGCCATTACCTATATATGACAATTTAACTTTAAACTACTTGTAAGAAAATAAAATTTCAATTTCTCTGTTGACATAACCCATTGTCACAGGTGTTTTAGACACATATTGAGTGTCCACCATTTTCTGCAGTGCAGAGAGGGGTTATTTGTATCGAGCAGAAACTATGGCATGGTACTAAGCTAGGTGCTATTTCTCAGTTTCATTTGCTATTATTGGTTTTTAGCTAACAAAATGTTAGAAACACCATGTCCTGAATCAGAATACTGCCCACCCGCAATTGATTTAAGCTATTCTCTTTTTCTACTGTAGATGACTTGAAAGTTATGGGTTGCAAAAAGGAAGAATCACAAGTTACTAAGAGTCTCAGAGAATTACAAAGGCTAGTTAGAGGGTACAGGTCAGCTTGAGTTGGCTTTTACCAAATGTCAAGTTAAAGAAATGCTCTGTAATCTCATCATCCCATCAAGCAGGAGGCAAAGGCATGAGGATTACTGAAAGTTTGTGGCTAAACTGTTCTACATAGAAGGCTCCAGGATAGCCTGGGTTATATAGTGGACACTGACACACATACACACACACACACACACACACACACACACACATTCACAGAGAGAGACAGAGGCAGAGGAGAGTGGAAGAATAAGGACAGATGGGAGGAAGGAATGACTATCTTGTGCACCTATTATTTCCAATGTCCTACAAATAGCTGTTATTCAGTTGATAGAGAAAAACATGCAAATTGGGAATAACTAAAAAATCAGACTTGAATAACTTGGCAGTAATCTAAGAAGAAAAAAATTAAAAATCTATATATTTGGCAATTGTATTAGTAGGAAATGAGGAATCTACTCAATCATTAAGAATTTAAATATTCCTAAAATTCCACATTTGCAGTATCAGGAAGCCATGGTTCTCTATTGAATCCCCTTGGTCACAAGGTCATTTGTTACCTTGGTGGACCAAAGGCCGGGTATTGCCTAAAAATCTGGATCTTTAACTGGATTCAGGAACTGATTTGAATTTTGATCTTGTTCCTTTCAAAATCTCATGTTGCTATCTCCCTATGCTCTCATTTTAGCCACAAGGCAAGCAAGGCATGCAGAAGATGAAGGTGATGGGGGAAATCACAAGGACACTCTGGAGAGGGGTCCAGGCCCTGGACACAATGTCCAGAGCCATTCCCAGAGTACTGTCTATTCACACGCATTCCATCTAACTGTCCTCTACGACAGTGGAGCCTAGGTGTTCAAGGTGAGTGAGCAGGTACTGAGGACATAAACTTACACATGTATCTATTATTTTCCCAGGATAGTCATTTGAAATAAAAAACCCAGAGTAAGATAAATTTCCACATAAAAATTAATTGCAGGCTCACATTCTAATCATCTGTAGGATATGTATTATTAATTACAATTATTGACTATTTTAAAACTTTATTTTATTTTTTACACACTAATCCAAGTTCCCCCTCCCTCCCCTTCCACTCCCCCATCTTCCCTTTAACCCACCCCCATCTGTTCTCTCCCTTGGAGAGTCAAGGAATTCTGTCAGCCACTTTGAGGCAGAACCATAGTCCTCCCCCTCATGTCTAGGCTGAGCATGGTTTCTCTTCATAGGAAATGGGCTGCAAAAAGCCAGAGCATTCATTAGGGATTGCTCCTGGTCCCACTGCCAGTGGCCCCAAAAATTGCCCATCCATTGGCCCCATAAATTGCCCAAGCCACCCACTGTCACCTGCTTTCGAGGTGGAGGGGGGGGCTAGATCGTTCTTATGCAGTTTTCCTGTTTGTCTTTGCAAAGTCAGTGAGCACCCACTAGTTCAGGTTCATAGTCTATGACTGGTTAACGTCAATGTCATAGTCAGCTGAGACCACCCTTAGTCTATGACTGGTTAACGTCAATGTCACAGTCAGCTGAGACTACCCTTAGTCTATGACTGGTTAACGTCAATGTCACAGTCAGAAGAAACCACCCATAGTCTGTGACTGGTTAATGTCATTGTCACAGTGAGCTGAGACCACCCATGGTCTATGACTGGTTAACATCAATGTCACAGTCAGCTGAGACTACCCATAGTCTATGACTGGTTAATGTCATTGTCACAGTGAGCTGAGACCACCCATAGTCTATGACTGGTTAACGTCATTGTCACAGTGAGCTGAGACCACCCATAGTCTATGACTGGTTAACAACAATGTCACAGTAAGCTGAGACCACGCATAGTCTATGACTGGCTAATGTCAATGTCACAGTCAACTGAGACCACCCACATGATGCCCTTTGTAAATAGTCTGCATTTGATGGCTTTGACACATTAACTGTAACAATTTATATCGAGTGCATTTTCACCTGGGCAAGTAGGTTCACTCCTGCTGCTCATATCTCTCAGATTTGAACACTGTCTCTAAGATTTCATTCTTATCTTTATAATGTATCACTGCAGTTTTGGGGTTGGTCTTCACCCCTGATATCCCTGGTCGTTTTGGTGTTATTGTATTTGGGAATACATATAGGTGAGGCTTTATAGAAGAAAGTCAGAATTGAATTTGTCATTTAGCTAGTGAATTGTATGCATTTCATCTTCATCTTTTATCTTGTCCATACAGTGTTTACGGTTTTACCCTTCCTTATCATTGATGATATCTTTCCACCCAAGCCAGAGATCCCAGCCTCTGAGAAGTAGGTACTTGTTGATTCTGGATACAAATTCTTCTTTTAGCACCCAGTTCATATCAGTAGTTATTTTGCATTAATACTTTATGTCAATGACAGTAAATAATTACTGAAAACCATTTTCCTCATTTATTATTATGACTTCTCAACTTTCTGTGAAACAAAATGAAACCTATTTATGTTTTGCTGTTTTCATACTCATTTGTTACTAGTCTCTCTATTTCCCTTCTTTATTAGAGGTCACATCGCCTCCTGTCCTCTAAACTTAGTTGATTTTTATTTTGCTTTATTCTCTGTGCTCTACGTTGCCCACTGGACTCATGTAAGATAGTAGCATAGAGTGGAAAGAGGTCTTATGGAGCCTTGTGACCCATTCTTTCTGCTATCTGGGATCCAATTCTTTTCTTTATTGGGCTCTGTACTCAGGAAAGTTTTGCCTATAAGCAATACATTTTCTTAGTAATCTTTGAATTATTGTCCTCATTTTTTACTACCAATGACATATGCAATTGCTATTCAGAATTCTTCATCAGGGCAAGACTGGTTGTCACTTATTATATCTCTGCACCAACGTGATAATCTATCCTGTCCTCCAGTTGGGGTAGGCTGCGAGGGAAGGGGAGATAAAAACAAGGCATCATGAAGTAAAACTTAGTGATTCCAGGAGCTCTGGACCTGTTAAGTGAATGTAAGTTTTCCACTATGCTACTTTCAAAGCTGAAAACAGCTCACAAAGTACTCTTTCAATGACCCCTTCTGAATCAGGAAGCCTTAGATAGTGATAACAAAGATAATCCTACTTGTCCTGTCCTGGGAACTTTCAGTAGGGCCTAAGTTTTCCCAGTTCATGTTCTTTCTGTTGCTGATTCTATACTCTCAACCCACAACAAGGTAGGTATCATCAAACACCTGCACCTGCTCCTGAATCCCTGATGGATGAATTGGTGCATGGAAAATCTGCATCCAGCAGGACACCAGACTCTGACACATGTGGCTAAGAGGCATAACTTTGAAATGGACTATCTGAGAGCCCATATGCTTTTGGGATGCCCAGAAATACTCTTTATATATAAACAATCTAAAATGTGTGTAGCTTAGATGGTCTTGGAAAGTTCTTCATTCTGACAAGTTCTGACTAAAACAGGGCAGATCTGAAGTTGGAGATGTCCCAGTTCCTCCTAGGAGGACATTAGGTTTGGTTTCTGTTTGCTTGTTTTAATAGTAATTTTTTAAAGTCATTGGGTACTGTTCTTGATATCTCATAAATACTATCTCATTTAATATTTCTAACACCTCTTCAAGGCAGGCATGATTGTGATTTTTATTTTATTTATAGGGAAACAGAGACCCAGAGAAGTTCAATCATTTTTTGGGGGGGAGGAGTTCACACAACTAGTTATTAGTGGAGATAAGCTCCAAAGCTATAGTTGATATTCTCACCCAGGACAACAGAGTGTCCGTTTTCTTACACATCAAACACCCTATATTAAGTGGATAATGATACCTGAGATCAAGTATGGTAGATCTTAGAGGTCATAAAATGGACAGATATCCAATTTATGCTGCTTATTTCTTGGGAACAATGTACTAACATTTCTATTAGGAAGACAATGTTGGAGGCATCTCTACAGGGATTTGAAATTATTATGAGAACATCAACATGGCATATATTTGTTAGCTATGGATTCAAGGCTCTTTTCTTACCTCACAAAGTGTAATTGCTGTTCCCTCATCTTATTCTTTCTTGTCTCCACTCACTGTAAAAATAATTTATTTTTTATTCGCAGTAAAAAAAGAAAAGTGTTGATTTGTAATTTTTTCTCCTGTTTTAATACTACACATTGTAAAGAAAACAAGGCAGTGTTTTCTTTGATTCAACAATAAGTTACAGCAAAGGAACATTAACATCCAAATCACACTGGTCCCACTGCAGGCAATCATCAAAGTGTAAGAACTCAGATTCCATCTTCTGTGAGCTAGCAGGACTGCTGTGCAGTGGGAGGAATTAGCCATGATTAAAAAAGGAACTTTCAAATAGCAGTAACCTGCCGAGGATGGCAATGCTGACCTCACTTTGGATTTCATTGTTTACAGGAAATTTCTCTTGTTTTGATTTTCCCCAGCAGCCCACTTTAGAATAAAGAAAAATACATTATTGATGCTGTGGTTGAAAAGAAAAATGTATCCCTTCGGTTGCATTATGTTAGCTCTTGTAACATTCCTCTTCAGCCATCCCCAGGAGCTAGATATGTTTACTTTAAGATGATTCCAGCTGCCCCAGTCTTTAATAAAACAACCATGGACAATTATTTTATTTGCCTCCCTCTGTTCAGTGACATTAATTCCTGGGGCTTACAGGCTCCAATTGGAGGCGATCATGGCTGTGTGTAACATGGTCATCAGAAAGCACATTGTCTTAAACGTGCATTGGAGATATTTAGCTTCCTCTCATCAGGATAGTTAGTTGTAGAACAGCTCAGGATCAAGGGGAATTAAGTTCTCTGAGACTTGTGTTGAGGAAGAAATATAATAGAAAAACATTCATGTTTTTTTTCCCTTTCTTTATGGCATGTCCTTTAGGATCTATTAGCAAATGTCAGTCACCTTCTAAAATATGATGCATCTATTGTCTTAGAATTTTCAGTTGATATGTAGAAGCCCAAAGCAATTCATTTTAAATTAAATAACTGTTGGGGGGCCCAACAAGAAGTTCCCCTGCCTCACTTTTATTTGCTTAGGGTCATTACCATTCTATTCTAAGTTCAATCACTTTAGAGAGAAATTACATTCCTGAAAATTCTAGAACCACACAGGTGAACTGATCGACCATTATCTTCTTGAAATATTTGCTGTGCATCACACACATCTCATTGGGAAAACAACGTGCAGCATGAAATGAGCAACTATTAGCTGCCTAAAGTGTTTTCACTTAGGTACTTGAAAGGATTTCACATGATAAATGAAAAACAATTACTATAATTTGTCTTATTTGTTTGAATAATAATCCCCATTTAATTAATGAAAAAATTACTCTCATCTGCAATTGACAGGAAATTGTGCTCAAAACTTCTCCGTCTCTGAGTGTTTTCATCTACTTTATCGTATACAAAGTATTCAAAATTGCCTTAATCTTAGTTGTATTATTATTTTGGAAGATATTTAATTCCAGAAACAGTTTTCTTGGTGAGAAAATGCAAGTTCTTCTTATTAAAAGGCAAAGTGTTTCTTTTGGATAGAGTAATTTATTTTTGATGAATGAGTATCCATGGGAGCCAAGGCTGGAGCAGGAGAGCTTCGATCTTTCCATAGTGGACCTCCTTCCAGATGTTCTCGCGGCTCCCCAGCTTGCTTTCCTCCTGGAAGTCACTGCTTTGGGATTAACAGAACTGAGGAAAGGTTTCTAGAGTCTGTATAAATGATGAAAACAACAGGATATAAGTCTGTTTTTTAATTTTCATTGCCCAAATAATGGAAAGAATTTATAAGTCACTTTGCCAAGTTGTGGACTGGAATTTTTTTAAAAAAATAGGTGATTGAATGCATCATTATGGAATCAAGAAGTCTTGAGATGATAGGATGAAGAATTTAAATTCACACTGAAAAATCAACAGAGGAGCTGTTTGAGTGGGGCTCTTTTAGGTCAACATACAAAACAATTCTATTCACAGTTAGTCAGGCCATCAGGAGCACTGTGGAGCCAGATGGACTCAAGGGAAGGAGTGGTCTGAACTTTGGACAGTCTCTGCACATCTGTTTCTTGTCTTTCTAGGGCATTCTTTTATCAGAAAGGTTAGTTCTATCATTCTGTAGCACTGCAGGGTGAGTATACTTAACAATAATTTTCTATGAAACATCGGAAGAGAGGAATTTGCATGTATTCACTTTATAGAAACAGTACATGGCACTGGATGGTGGTGGCACACACCTTTAGGAGTCAGAGGCAGGCAGATCTCTGTGACTGGTCTACAAGAGCTAGTTCCAGAACAGGTTCCAAAGCTACAGAGAAACTCTGTCTTAAAAAAACAAAAACAAACAAACAAACAAAAAACAAAAAAAAAGAAGGAAAGGAAGTGAAATGGATTTGCTGCAAATCCCAGGCAGCTTGCTGTGGGGCCCTGGTGGCGGCAGAGAGTGGGTCCAGGCACGGTGCAAGTCCCTGGCAGTGGACAGCAGGAGCAGCCAGTTTTAGGCAGGGACTGTGCACGAGACCACACGGCATGTCTCCATATGGCAGTAGCAGGCAGGCGAGAGAAAGATGGTAAGTACACCATGCAGAGTAAAGTTGAATGTCTATTTGGTGGGTTATTGAGGGGAAGAAAAAAGGGGAGAAGAGGGAAGAGAGAGAGAAAGAGACAAAGAAAGACAAAGAGAGAGACGGAGACAGAAAGAGACAGAGACAGAGAAGAGGGAAGGGGAGAAGTGGGAAGAGGCAGAAGCTGCCTCTTCAAGAGGAAGATGGAAAAGAGAGAGAGACTAAGGCTGCAAGCAGGAAGGAAGACCTGCCTGACTCAGCGGATGGGGGAGGGAGTGGGCATGGCTTGTCTCTTAAAGAGACAAAACAACCATTATAGGAAGAACCAATGAATGTTTAAATTTAAATAAGACTCATTACATTGAATAAATCACTACTCAATTACAGACACAACTAAAGACGTATCATTTCATAATATGTATAGTAGTGTTGCCAATGTAAAATAAGTAATAGACTGGAAAAAGAGTTACTCAAGCAATTTATTTTCCCTCAAATACAAGGGCACGCACATATGTAAAAGAAACATTACTAAAACTTAAATCGCACATCAAACCCCATACACTAATAGTGGGAGACTTCAACACCATACTCTCGCAAATAGACATGTCTGCCAGACAGAAACTTAACAGAAAAATGAGGGAACTAACAGATATTGTGACTCAAATGGTCTTAACAGACATCTATAGAACATTTCACCCAAGCACATCATTCAGGTATGGAACTTTAACCTTGGAGAAGAGAGGTACACAATACCTTTATTAGATTGACAACCATGGTAAAATTCCAGTGCTATTGAAAGCAAGAAAACAACCCTAGTTCTTGAGGGAGGGGCAGGAATGAATTATGGATATGAAATAACTCCATGGTTTTCTAGTAGAAGAAAATCCAGCTGTGACTGGAGGAGTTTTTAAGCCCATCTGAACATCCTCATGAGAATATCTAGGATGTTGTAAATTTCTAGATCCCTATAGGCCAGAGGAACCATAGTCAACTGAAATTCTATAACAAATACTATGGACTGGATGGCTTACAAACAGCTGAAAGTTAGGTCTCATAGTCTGCAGGCTAGATATTTGAGATCAGGACACAGCATGATGAAAGCCATCTGCCAGGGAGCTAATGGCTAACTTTTTATGGTGTCCTCACAAGGAGCTCTCTGGAAACTCACTACCAGGATGTAATCTTAGTCACAAAAACTTCAATCTATGATTTAATCACATCCTAAATACCCCACTTCAAACCAGCATAGGAAGGATTACATTTTTCTTTTAAAATTATTTTTATTGAAAATTTCATATATTCATGTAAAGTGCTTGGATCAAGTTTACTTCCTACCTCTAGCCCATCATATTCTTCTCCATCAAATTGTTCCCTCTCAATTTTATCTCCTTTATTGTTCTAACCCACCGTATTGAATTATTGCTGTCAGGTCTTCTACTGGACCAACAGTAAACTCCCAGGACCTGCATTTTTAAAGAAAGTTGACTTTCACTCTCCTATCAGCTATCAATTGCCAATAACTCCTCAACTATGGTTGAGACTTTATGACTATTTCCATCCTCCATGCCGGGATTTTGTCTGGCTTGATCATGCAAAGGTCTTACACATGTTACCACAATTGATATTTCTTCATGTGGGCTGATGCCCTTGTGCCCAGGAAACATTGTTTACTGTAGTCATTTACTACCCTGTCTCCCCTGTCTCTTACAATCTTATAATCTTTCTGTTTTAATCCACTTCTGTAAAGATCCCTTAGCCTTGGTATGTGTATGAGAGAGAGAGAGAGAGAGAGAGAGAGAGAGAGAGAGAGAGAGAGAGAGAGAGAGAGGTAGGGAGGGAGATAGAGAGAGAGAGAGATGTCCCATGTAGGGCTAACACTCTATAGTCTCATATTTGCATATTGACCAGTTTTGAATTTGTTTTGATTGCTATGTACTTAAATATATACTTTAAAAGAAGATACTTGCAAAGTACACCAATCTGTGAGCATAACTATCAATCACTAAGAGTCAATTTAATAATATGTTCTTTGGCAGATAGTAGTATTAAGTTCTTCCCAGACCTGTTTAATCACAAGTTCTTGGCTTTAACATTTGTTTTAGGTATGGATTCCATCATGTAGAATGGACCTTACGTCCAGCCAGAAAGTTGTTGGTTACTCCCATAAAATTTGTGCCACTATTACTTGAGTGGGCCTGCCTTTTAGTGCCATTTGTTTCTGTATCTCACAAGATTCACAGGTAGGCAAAACTGATAATTATGCTTCACCTCTGGTAGTGTACAATTGAACCTCTCAGTTCTATACAAATTATCCAGTCAGAATGATACTTCCAGGTCAGTACCAAAGTGATTCTCAATGGTCTGTGACTCAGGTACTTGGTATCTAAAACAATATGGTGTTGCCATCAAGTTCTAGAGAATAACCATGGACAACAGCAATATAATATACTGTTTCAACTTACCAATACCTCAAAAAAGGCTAGCTCATACTTTTTATTTGATAGACAGTGATGTAGCCCCTAGGAAAGAGATGAAATGGAGTTACCCTATAATAGGAAGATAGTTAACTTTAACATACACATTTGGAGAAGAAGATACAAATATTTAGCTACAACAGATAGTGTAAAAGGAAAAGCCCATTCTATTACTATTAATGTATGTCATGGGAGAAAGGAAACTATTAGTCTCCAATCTAGAATATTTT
>JAQHUG010000023.1:4376904-4386921 GCA_028555095.1 Dicrostonyx torquatus | reverse complement strand
AAAAAAAATAAAGATAATGTCTCCTTGTGGGGTAAGGGTTGGGCAGGTTTGAGTTTAAAATCCATCATAATTTTGGAAGTTTCCAAACTTGGTGTTTCCTACCTGTAACTTAGACCATTCTTCGCACAGTAACTACCTGAGATTTCCTTGTCATTTTTTCTGTAGAACATGGTGACAAGAACAGATGTCAGCATGAGGCTCAAAATGTCTCCTTATTGTATAAACATGAATGTTCCTTGCATAGCATAATTAGCAAAATGAAATGTATTATCTGTAGTTAAATGCAATATTAACTGTTAAAACAAGTGAATAGTCAAGAAAAAATAATCCCATATTAAGCTTGTAATTTCAGACTTTACTAGTGACACGATTTAACCTTGAATTCTTCTTTTTCAAGACTGATATAGCAGTAGTCACTTATTATTAAAATAAGTAATTCATGTAATCTTTTAACATTATGACTGCAATAGAGAAATGCCCTAAAGATATAAGATATAAATAATATTATAGATATTGTTGTTGCCAGTAATACTTCTTTGTGTCTGCAACGTGCCCAACAATATTCCATACAGTATAGTTCACCAATTTAAATTGTAATCCATGTGGTTTACCCATTTAAATTAGCAGATTATATTTACCCTCACAAGTTAAGTTGGTTTTGTTTATGCCTTTGTCTCCTACAGGATTGTATATTAACAAATCCAGGGCCTGGTACATTATGGCTTCTGTAGTCTTTAAATATTGGCAATGAGACTCCAGACACTTAGTTCTGTGTTGATACCATTTATTAAACTAGAACAATTGGAACAGGATTCTATATTAACCTGGAGCCTGACTGACCTTACTGAGATCTGGCTCCATATTACGGAGGACCAAGTGAATTTTACCCAGAGAGAAAAGGAATCTCTTTAGGTGTTGTGGAAATCTTGCTGGTTGAAAAACTCATTCTAAGTGAAATATTTTATTATATCATTTTCTCTTCTTTGTGATGAATATGAAAAATAGGAGGTCAACATTTGTTGTCAATGACTTGTGTTTATAGATTTTATCATTCCTGTGGTTATATCTTGGACTTATTGCAAAAGATCCTTTTTAATTTTTTTCCTGTAGTTGACTGTCCTTGGACATCTGCTCTTTCCCAAGCGTGGAATTGTCATCTCCAGGCTCTTCTCAGATGTTTGTTTCAAAATCTTCTGGGGTTTAACCTAAACTGGACTTCCCAAAGAGAATGTTCTCAGTTACCATGTCCCAAAGTCTCAGCTATCCCAGATGGTGCCATGCTTGTGTATTTACCCACACTGGACCTTTCAGAACAAAGACCCACGTTTGTACTCTGGCACAAGGTGCTATGACAAGATAAAAGACCTGGAGAGATGATGGATGCAGGGGAATACCCCAACATAATACAGACAGTTTGCACCAAGCCCACAGCCAACATCAACCTAAATGGAAAAAACTCAAAGCATTTCCACTAAAACCATGAACAAGACAAGGATGTTCACTTTCTTTATACCAATTTAATATAGTACTTGAAACCTTAACTAGAGCAAGACAACAACGGAAGAAGATCAAGGGCTGCCAATAGGAAAGGAAAACCTCCATGTTAAATTTTGGGTAGGGAAGCTGGAAATAAAGAGACATTTATTTATAGGAAATCATAAGCAGGTAAAAATGAGAATATTTTCACAGGGACTGTAACACTTTTGAAGAATGCAAATTGGTAAAATGTATTCTTTGGTGATAATTTTGAAGCACTTGCCATCTAACTCTTTAGGGTTAGGGTCCTGCAAGCAAGAATTTATTCATATTAGTCTAGATATAATAGGCATTTTGACAATCTGACTGAAAGTTTACAGATGTTTACATATCAAGGGAAATAGGCATTTGCTTTACATTTTAAGTTCTCATTTGAGATGAAGATTTTTGCTTAATTAAAACTGGTAAGAGATAACCAATTCTGGTTAACACATCCACAGAACATACAAGCATCTTTTAGTCATTTATTGCCAACACAGTTAGACTAGGTTGCTGGATGGCATATCAAACTGACTGTTCATCTTCCAGGTCACCATCTTCCCCAAACTGTGTATTGTGAAACACTAGTTCAGAAAACAAATTATTAAAATAAATGTAAGAATCTAGCACACTAACCAACATTTTGCCGACCCTGGTCCTAGAGATTTAAAACATTCATCAAAATAGTTAAAACAATGCCATACATTATTAAAATTCTGAACTATCCCCTGGTAAGGAAATCTGTTTAGGAAAAGGAGTGTGTTTAATGGCACAATTTATATTAGTGTGTCTAGGGCCACAGGCTTAACTTCTAGTTAAAAAAAAAAAGAAGAAAAAAATCTAAATTCATTTGCATGTTTATTTTCCATGATTGCTTGATCACAGAATCCTTTTGTATAGACCAGTCTTAGCACCTTCCAGTATTATTATCTGAGAAAGTAACAGGAAGTTTGGAAAAGATCATTCTAGTCAAAACAGTAAGACTGACAAAGACAGAATGTGGAATCAGTCTTCTAGTCAAAAAGAGGTGATGAGAAAAACAAAGCAACATGCCACACCCAGATAATCTAATGCATTTCACTTTTAAGTCAGAAATTAAAATTGCATATTGTGAATTTTTAAAATTTTCTCTAAATAATGCTCTTTTAGGTTTGATTTCTAAAACTTTACAGTCTTCCGATAGGAAAACACTTTACTTTAGAGTGGGAGAAAGTGATTTTTTAAATGACCACAAAAGAAAGACATTGGAGTAAGATGTTTAGAAGCTACATTTACTGAATTTCCAAGTGAGTTATTGAGCTAGGTACTATTTATGTCATTAATGACAGAGTCTTTTAAGAACTTAGTAGGTCTCTTAGCTACATTTCATTATTAGTCTTATAAATTCACCCTTGCTAAATACATTCAACCCATATAGATGCATATATCCAGAATATATGAACTGTCTGAAGAAGAAAACACACACTACACTATCTGACTTCTAGAAGTCAGCCTGTATAGACCAGTCCTCTGTCCTTTCTCATTCTGCACACCAGAGAGGTCACAGTGTTCTAAAAGTTGTCTCTCCCATTATTTTTTATTCTTAGTTTCTGGTATATGTCCAGGGGAAGTTTAGAGTTTCAAAAAGAGGCACAAATATTCAGCTGCTATAATTAACCAGTAATTAAAATTTTCATCATCAAAAAGTTGATGGAGTTTGCAAGCATTTTATAGAAGCCTAATGAAAAATTTATTGCTAATTTGCATTGAAAATGAAACCTGATTAGAGCAGCCAACTATTGAGAAGCAAGATAAAAGAATACCATAATCAAAATAAAAAATGTCAAAGATGTTTAAAGATAGTATATATGCACCAGCATGTAAATATATTTAACAGAAGTAGACTTTACTTTTTTTATTTTTAATAGTTTGTATTGCTGGGATAGAACTCAGGGCCCTGTGCATGCTTAGCAAGTGATGGACCATTGAACTATTTTTCTAGCTCCCCAAATGGAATTTATAATGAAAAGGTGAAAAGCTGCATGCATTTTTATTATTATACAGTAGTGTTGAAACTATGTGAAATCTTTTGAAAGTGAAAGAGATCAACAATGTTGCAATTATGAAGATTTTTTTTGTACTGTTCTTGGTTATTAAGGCAGCTAAATGGAGCACAAATAATGAAATAAAATATTAGCAATTAAATTGTAATGGAAGTGTGATGTATCATGAGGATCAAGAAAGCATTAAACTTCCTTTAATAAGAAAGCATGTTTATTAGAAATGAAATTTGGAAAACATTTCTTTTTGGAAATAATTTAAAGTATTGGCCTAGTATTGAAGTCACTCAGAGATGGTTTAAGCAATCAAAGCTCATTTTCCTAATTAAAATTTGATTCCATTTATTTGTTTATTCATTTATCTCCATTTATTTATTTGTTTGCTTATATACTTGTGTATTTATTTATTTATTTAGTAGAGCAAGCTGAATACAGATCTGTCTATAGGGTGATAAGATTAAATTTATATTACCATGTGTAGTTTAAAATTTGATTCTTAACAGGAGAATCTGTAATTCTCATGGAAACAAAATGCATTCTTTTAAATGTATGCTTCTATCACACTCGTTTCCCTTTTCTCTTGCTGTTTGTATGCAAAAGGAAAATTCAAGTGTTCAGGTATACAGAATACAATTCAAAGTTTCATTAGCATTGGGCAGTGTTTACTTCTTGCTATCAATAAGACTGAGTGGAACAATCATTTTAAACCTTTCACAGCTAATGATGTGTTCATACACATGATTTGAAAGACTTGGACTGCATGTCAAGTAGTTACACAAGCAAATACTCAGAGATTAGCCTACATCATATCTTATACCAGTTGATATTAATTAACTAGTTTCACAGTAATACACTTACTCAATGCTGGGTCCATTGAAGTCAAGGACAGTTTCACCGAATACATTGGCATTTGACATTAGTTTAAGATGATAATAAATATTTTTAAATGGCTTTTATTTCTGGATTTAGTCAGAATACTTTTGTGGGTCTCAGGAAACATTATTAAGAAGGCCAAGATGAAAGAAAGATGCTAGCCCTAGCTCATGGTACTGTGCACTTCCCCATTGTCTCTCCTCCTTCAGTTTAGTCTAGCTTTTCTAAATTTTATGAAATCGTGAAATCCCAGAGGAATCAAATGATTCCTTTGCTAGTTTCATTTCTATCCAACTAAAGTACTACCAACTATTTCCACAGGAAACCCCGAAGTGTTAATTTATCTGGAACAAATGCCTTTGTAGGTTCAGCTCAGCTTGTGCTCTCGAGGTCATACTGAATAAGAGTGGGCTCAAAGGCTCAGGATGGGTGTCTGGTAAGACAGACAATGCAGAGATGGACAGACAAGGTCCCTGTGAAGATGCAGGCTGGGACTGAAGTGGGGGCATAAACAATGGTTGATGGCCATCAGAGGCAGAAGCACAAACTAGCTGGTCTCCTTCCATATCTTCAGATGGTATCTTCCAAAACCTTGATGTTAGACTTCTGGCCTCCAGAATGCAATATATATATCTCACCAAATTGAGGGAAATAATGCCATTCCTAGGAAACAATTACATACTGCCTTTGTTTGGGATACCAGCTTTCCATTTCCTTCTTTTTTGTTTTTCAAGACAGTTTTTTCTGTAGCTTTAGAGCCTGTCCTGGAACTCTCTAGACCAGGATGGCTTTGAACTCTTGTCTCTACCTCCCAAGTGCTGGGATTAAAGGCATGATTCACCACTACCTGTTTGACACCTGCTTTTATTTTCCAGGAGTCAACTACATGTCTCAAGACCAACAAATGATACAGAAGAGGGGTCAGAGGTAGAGGTTCAAAGCTCAGTCTGCCTGCCTTCCAATGTGCTTGATCCCATACACACTTGCTGTGTTTATGTAAAAAGCTTTAGCTAAGTTCTTTGACTTCTCTGGACCTCAGATTCCTGTGTACAAGGGCAGGTTGATACCATGTTAGCAAGTATCTTAGAACAGATAAAATGCTCAAAATTAATTAATTACTTTACTAAAAAATTCCTAAAAATTCCAGACTATTATGTGTAAATATATTTCTTTTTCTTTTCCTTTCTAAAAATTTTCATTTTTGTGGGTATTTTGCCAGCATGTATGGCTTTGCTGGAGGACACCAGAAAAGGATGTTGATCTCCTGGGACTGAAGTTACAAACAGTTGTGAGTCACCATGTGGGTGCTAGGGATCTTATAGGAACATCATTCCAAACAGATATGTAATCATAAAATTTCTATAATCTACTTTAAAAAGATAATGCAGTCAGGCAGTGGTAACACAACTAGCATTTAGGACCTAGAGTTCAGGATAGCTCAAGGATAGCCTCAGCTATATAATCAGTTTGAGCCTAGTTTGGAAAAAAATGACACACTAACTCAGAGACCAAGCAAAGAAACAAAGATAAACAAGGGAATTAATATATTTGTCCAACATGTAATCAATGTAAATCATTGAGTTATATTATAGTTTTTATTTTTCATGTTAAATTTTGTAAGCCTGTTTGTGGTTTAAAATGACAGTCCATCATAAGAACGAGTAGTCTCACTTCACATGCTTGGCAGCCACAGGTAGCTAGAGACTTTCTCAATGGATGGCTTAGGGCTAAAAGTTAAGTCATGTGTAGGATAAACAAGTAGATGACTAGCAACAAATTTCCATGATTGTGTTCTTGATTGTACATGCCTGTCCTGGAATACACTATCTATCACAAATATAGAATCTAATACAATCGAGAAGATTTTGAGGAACTTCGGAATAAGTTGCTTTTGATAGACCTCTGTTAATAAAGAAATAATAGAGGCACAAAGACATGTACAAGTTGTCCACGGTCAGGTGGAAACAAACAATGGGCACTCAAAGGCTTGAGGACCCTTGGTTTCAGGTTCTCTGTTTCAACCATGTTGCTGTTCTCTCTATGTGATAATAGCTGTGCCAGTTTTAAGTATCTTGCAGGATGCTTATGCAATGGGCTGAGTGAAGGGCATCAACTCATTTTCACTGGAAGCTAAAATTGCCAACTCGTAGTCTTTCAATCCTTCATTGACCCGTGCCTTTTAATTCCAGGGATAGATTTTTGGATCAGCAGGGCATTCTGATGAACCCCAGAGTGAAGCCTGGCATATAATGCAGCCTGATCAACTAAAAGCCAAAATGCCCTGGGGGGGCAATTAGTGCCCTCACCTCTTTGAGTCTTCAATAAGTCCAGTTATCTCAGGTTCAAACTACTTCCAGAAGATAATTAGGGGCTGCTGAAAGCTGTACAAACTTTGCCTGGCCACGAGGGCATTGTAAATTACTCCTTCTTCAAGAGACTCATCAGTTTTCAGCAGCTCAGAGCACCTTGGCCCTAATGCCCAGAGGAGTTGAACACGGATTGCTCAGATTATTACATTCTCATCGGGAGTTCTGCATCTCTTTTTGCAAAGACTGATAGCATTTCTCTGCTTTGGGGGAACTTTTGAGACATGAAGGGTTAATGCTGCACACCTGGAGAAAGCTGATTAGAAGTTGAGGACATTGCTTAAGGCCTGTGAAAGAGATTTCACTCACGCCACATTTTGATTCATGGCTGTGTTTATTTTATAGGCAGAGTTCCACACAATCTATCTTTTTAAAAGCAGATTGTCAAACTGTGTTGGAACCAAGTAGCTGTTGTTTATAAGTTTCCTATTAAGTGCTGTGCATTTTTTCAGAGGCATGTTTGATCTTACAGTCATCATCATATAATTATCATGGTACTAATCATACAGTGAAATTTAATAACACAGCAAGCATAATCCTGAGCATCAGAGAGGTGTTGGCCCATCGACTACTCCAGCACACTTTAAGATAGGCATAGCCTGTAATTCTGCTCCTACAGGCTAGACAAAGTCAAGAAGAAAGGGAGATTTATTAAGTTAGAGATCTTCTAGCTGCTGCTGCCACTGCCAGTGCTAGGCATCAGGCCACACCCCTCTGTTGCCTCTGCAGAGAGCTGATGAGCAGGGTTCATGCTTAGGACTTCCCTCAGCTCCTATAGTGAATTCGATTCTCTTCTTCACCCTTGCCATTTTAGGCCTGGTCTCCATCTGGTACTGCCCACATCCAAGGTGGCCTTGAGTTGTAGCTAGTCCTCGTCAAGTGTACTCCTGACTTCTAGTATGTAAACTAGGCCTCATGGCATGGAACTTTTTTCACTGCTAGAAAACCCCTGTGCCCCTGCTCCCCTCCTAGTACTGAAGGGAGCTAAAGATTGTTTCCATTCAGGACCACAGTCATGCTGTGTGTAATGGTTAGCTCTCCTAATGAAGTTCTTCTTTGGATCTGAGGGATTGGCTCTCTCTCAGTTCCCTGGTGTGGCTGCTAATAAGTTTAAGGACTATAATCCCTGCAAAGTTCTTCTGAGGGGAATTTGTGCCTGCTTTCTTTCAATGAATCTACTATCTTTTGATGTGGGATTCCCCTCTGTATGCTGTGAATGCCATTGGTTAATAAAGAAACTGGCTTGGCTTGATAGGACAGAACAGATCTAGATGGGGAAAACTAAACTGAATGCTGGGAGAAGGAAACAGAGTCAGGGGAGAAGCCATGGAACTGCCACCAGAAACTGACATGCCAAAACATTGCCAGTAAGCCACTGCCATGTGGCGATACACAGATTAATGGAAATGGATTAAATTAATATGTAAGAGTTAGCCAATAAGAAGCTAGGCTAATGGACCAAGCAGTGGTTTAAATAATATAGTTTCTGTGTGATTATTTCTCGAGTCTGGTGTGGCCAGGAAAATAAACAAGCAGCTTCTTACTACAAATTGATGTGCTAACATGGTTGACTAAATCCTCATAAAACCTAAGAAAGCTTGTAAAGGAATTCTGGACACGAAAAAAACAAAGTTTAGCCACCATTTTTTTTTTCCAGATGGGCTCTGCTTACTGGAGGCATGCTGCAGCTCCTTTAAGAAAGAAAGGTCTTCCTGATTCAGCAGTAGCAGAAAAAAAAGTGCTGTTTTGAGCCAGTAGTTTCCTGGTCCATGCTGTCAGCATGAACTCTGGTTCTTTTTTGGGGCTTATCCCCACCGCCTACTTTGGGTCTGGGTGCTTATGTGTTCACTTTGGGTCAGGAGGGAAGTAGTTGAGACCATGAACAAGCTCAGCACTCCCATCCTGGGCAGTCAGTGGGATTGAGTCTGCTAGGAGTGCACAGGCAAGAAAGCACGGTAGTTTCCCCCTGCCATACACAGAGATATATCCAGGCTGTGCAGTGCATTGCAAGGCAGATTTAGCTTTTACTCAGATAAAAAGGGTTTATATGCTGCATGGTGCTATCCAGAGTTGAGGTGCTGAGGATGGCTCCCACCCGGCAGTCCTAGAACCTGCGGTGAACTGCCTCCACCATACTTAAAGCCTGGCAGAGGTGGAGCCAGCACCCAGGGTCACTGAGGCCAAGCTGTTTAGCATCTTTAAAAGTCTTCTTGGATAGAAAGTGATTTCAGATACACAATATGACAGATTCAGACATAAAACACCTCTAAATGAGACACAGTGTGTTTAAAAAATGTATGTGGGCTTGGGAGAGAGAAGAAAAAGAGTAAAGAGACAGTAAATGTAATATAAAAGAGTCTAGACAGTCATAGATTAAAGGAATAAAGATAATTAAATAAACATTAAACTTGTAGAAAAAGTAATAAATTAAAAATAATAAGCCATGTAAAAATGCAATATACAGAGAGTCTGGATTTTTTTTTTTAATTTTCTTTTCTTTGAATTTTTTGTCTGTTAAAGAGCTATTTCATTGTATGCACTGCTAAGCTAAAGTAGCATATATATTTTAATGATATCTTAATTTTAGAATTTTCGCTTAAGAGTATACTACTTTGGAAAAGAGGTTCTTTTGTTTCCATAGAGGATGAGAACCTGTGGAATATTTCCAGGCTACTGTAGTTTGATGGACCAAGAACCCCCAAAAGGTGGCCGTGAACACCCCCAAGAATACTTCACCCAATAATCATCAGGAAGTAGTTTGGAGAGAACTATGCCCAAATATTGTTTATAAATGTTTGTTTACATTTAAAGGGAGATATCCTATAGAGATTTATACTTTGCATTGGTATGGATCTTGCTTTATTAATACAAATTTAAGGTCAATTTTGTTATACTGTGTATATGTATTTCTGATATTGATAAGGTATTGTGTTTGTAAAGCTCATTAAAAATATAATGTATAATTAAGAAATATAGGTTAATAGATAATCATCTATAATAGTCAAGTTTGTTCATTAGATTTTCTAGATGTACAGAGATTTGAATTTCTAACTTATGAGTCAAATTAGATCTCTTCTCTGTGTAAATTGATTTTCTCAGTGTTTGATGTGATGATAGAAATCAGGTGAGATATAACTTTTCCTCATTTTCTGTTTATCTAGCAGGTGTGATATTTTAGACAGACTTTTCCTGTCCTGACCACCTTTTTCCAAATAATAACTTAG
>JAQHUG010000023.1:4347795-4363666 GCA_028555095.1 Dicrostonyx torquatus | reverse complement strand
AGAGAGAGAGAGAGAGAGAGAGAGAGAGAGAGAGAGAGAGAGAGAGAGAGAGAGAGAGAGAATTTATGTTTAACATGGTGGCAAGCGTACAAATTGGAAATGGTGGTCTTTAAACCACTGATGCTGGGAAAACTGGGTCCATTTGTGAATGAAGGAAGTTACACACACAGCTCTTAACACACAGAAAGACAACTCAGAATAGAGCAAAATCTGATACATAAAGTTTGAATCCTTAAAGTTCCTGGAGAGAGTCACAGGGAAAATGTCCTTGTTGTCACCCCAGACGATGATATCTGGGGCACAGCCCCATACAGAGAGATGAAAGAAGCAAACCACACAGGTGGGAAGACATCCAACTACGAAACTCTTGCACAGCAATAGAAACAAGCAGGGAAGTGGAAAGGCAGCCTAGAGAATGTGAGACGACAGCATTTGCAAGCCATGTATCAAGGATGCTAAGGATGCATTACAAACGCCTATAATCCAATAGCAAACAAACAACAGACACCAAAGGCAAGGCTCAAAGAATCAAAGTTTAAGATGGACAAGTAGGCTGGAGAAATTGCTCACTGGTGATAATTTAAATCTACTAGTTAAAAGTGTGAAAATCTGTACGTTGAAAAGAGATTATTTAGCAATATGATACATGCCTGTGTCCCCAGCACACAAGAAACCAAGGAAGGAAAACTGAAAATTTGAGGCCATCCTGGGCTACTTAAGGAATTTAAAATCAGCCTGCAATACACATGGAAACCCTATGGCAAAAACAAACAAAAATCCCAAATGAAAAGGATCAACTTGTGCCTTAATAACTATACTAATAAGTGTTTCCTATCAAATAAACATAAATAATCTAATTTACAATTAAATTGATTAATGAATTCTGTGGATATGTAATTTATGGGTAACACCTAAATTTTCTGAAGAGCTTATTTTCTGCTTCTTCGAGTTTGTATATGAGGTATGTGTCACATGTGAAGGTCAGAGGACAGCTTTGTAGAGCCGTTTTCTCCTTTCACCTTTTTGTGGGTTCCAGGAATCCAACTCAGATTGCCAGGCTGTGTGGCAAGCTCCATTGTCTGCTAAGCCATCTCTTCAGTGCTCCAAAGGATTCTGAATGATATGAGATAACATTGTTTGTGCAGGAAAGCACAGAACAAAACTATAACTGTTAAGCTCTTTAAAGGGAGACTAGAAGAAACACATTTCATCACTATCTGATGTCTTCCTTTGGATGATAAAATTACGGAGCATTATTTTGCTATTTCTTATACTTTCCTGCCCTTTCCAAAGTTGCAGTTTTAAAAAAAAATTATCACAGGCTTCATCTTACTCTAGGAAGCAAATGAAAATATGTTCTTCAGTGGCTACTTCTATTTACTGTTATGAAAACCTCGAAGTGAAATGGAATGACAAAAGTTCTATGTTCTCAACAATGAAGTGAATGTCTTGTATCAGAAACTTCTGAAGTGGCAGTTCAAAGTTGGTGTGTCCAGGAGAGCTTTCTGGTTTTTCCTTTTGATGTGCCACCGGAGCATGTCAGAAGGAAATGCATTTGCATGAAGATACCTGTGCATGCTCCATCAATATTCCACTGCCCTATTTCTCTCAATACAAAACTCCTTGGGGTAAAACGTCTAAGGTTTTGAGTGGTTCCAGAGTCGCAGGGAACGAACTATTCAGAAACTAGACTTGGGTAGCTCAAACTGATAAACTGTGAAACTTTAAGGTATGTGGCAACCCAAGACAGTGGAGGGGTGAATCTTCAAAGTTTCTGTGGGTTGGTAAGTGCCATGGATTATCAGTTGTGAATACTGAAGCGGATCAGTGCACTGGATCTTGCTGTTGGTATGCAGGTACTAGCATTTGTTGTCTGGTGTAGCAGTGGCTGATATCCCTTGATAATGAAATCACAGTGCTGAGCTGAATTGATCACATAGTAAAGATGAAATTACGTATTCTGAAAAAGTTCCTTAAAAGTACCCTCAAACAGTGCCAGCGAGGTGGCTCAGCAGCTGAAGGCACTTACTGATAAGTCTAAGGACTTGGGTTCCACATTGTGGAAGGATAGAACCAACTCTTCCAAGCTGTTCTCTGTTCTCTACGCCACAGTAAGAAATGAACATACAGAAATACAAACAAACAAAAGATAAATACATGTAATAAATTAAAAAATACACACCAAGCAGCACCATGAACATATATATGTCAAGTATATAGAATGACTCCAGAATCCTCAACTGCTATACCTGAATATGAGAAAAAATGTACTTTGTGAGCTCATACATTGAAACTGTGGTTCCCTAGCTGTTGGCATTATTTGAAGAGGTAGCGGGAACCTTAAGAGTGGAATCTAGCTGGTGGATGGTAGGTGCCAGGACTGTATGATTTTAGAGCCTTAATATGTTTCTGGGTGTTTCCTGTTTCTCTGTTCCCTGGACATACAGAGGTAAACATCCGTTTCTTTCATATGCTCTCTTGATGCTAGGCTTCATCTGGGTCCCAAATCAATGGAGACAGGGACTATGTACTTAAGCCACTGGAACCACGAGCTCAAAAGAAATAGTCCTCTTTTGAGTTTATGTCAGGTATTTTGTCATGAGCACAAGAAGTTATGCATCAATATGCAAGATATACTGTGCTGTGTGCATGGTGCAGCATGCCTGGAGTCTAAGCTCTGGGTTGTGTGTGCTGTGTGCATGGTGCAGCATGCCTGGAGTCTAAGCCCTGGGTTGTCTGTGCTGTGTGCGTGGTGCAGCATGCCTGGAGTCTAAGCCCTGGGTTGTGGCTGTGTGTGTGCTGAGGCAGGAAGGTCACTTATGAGTCTGAAGCTGTTTTGGGCAACATAGTAAAAGAGGTTGTCTATTATCATATTCATTCAGGTGGAGTCTAGTCTATATTTGCTAGATGAACATACTAACTGTGAAGGGAGAGAACTCCGATGAGCTCTCTCTATTGAAGGAAGCACGGGGTGAGAGAAATGGCAAGGTTGGTTATAGCTGCTTTATAAATCATTCCTTATTTAGTGAATAAAGAATGGAACTGTGCTTGTTATCATCACTGGAGTACATGGTTTTAGTTCTGGTACCCGTGACAGGACAACTCTGTGATCCAGTGATGCTTGGGATGCCGGGAGAAGGTGCGATAAATATATGCAGGCCTAATAGCAGATGTGTAGTTCACCACCCCTTGTTTATACACCAAGCACTTAGGACAATTAGAGACACAGAACAAAACTGAAGGCCAAAGGTCCTTGCAACAGTACCCCACCTTCTCAGAAGAACATTTCTTTCATACTGGCACATACTATGGAGTTTTTGGCTCATCTTGGCACCAGGAGGCCACACCTTCAGCAGCTGTGGGAGTGGAATGGAGGCAAGTTCTCTATCTTGTGCATTTCTTTAAGAAAAGTATCATAGGGGTTGGGGATTTAGCTCAGTGGTAGAGCAGTTGCCTAGCAAGCGCCAGGCCCTGGGTTCAGTTCTCACTTTCAAAAAGGAAAAAGAAAAAAGAAAACTATCATAACCCAGGCTTGATTCTCAAGCATTGTTTGAGTCAGTTACTTCTGGACTAGTCTATCAGTTTGGGTCAAATTTATCTACAAAATGACCTTGCAGCAGCCTAACATCAAGCCACACAGGGCATGTGACAGATTAGGTAGCAAGAATCTTTCCTAGATTTGCTAAATCAGTTTATTTCTTTGTGTTATTCTACACAGAACCCCTCCCTGGAATTCTGTATGAATTCTTCAGAGTAGCAAATGTTGACCACACAACTTTCAAACAAAATCTTCATTTTTATCTCAAAATGACATAATGAATCACACTTGATCACACTTGTCCATTGGAGTGTTGGTACAATTCAAAAGTAGGGGAAGAAGGCAAAAGAATGCTTTAACATGACACAAAGAAAAAAACTGATCAATTACCTGTTTCAATACCTGAAACATCAAGCAATTCTATTTTGAGTTAAGCATTCTGCTGTTTAGACAGACATCTTAGACCAAGTATCCTGCAGGCAGCCACTCAATACCCCATACACCAAGTAACCACACCCTAGATCAAGATATTTTGTTTGTAGCCACACCTTAAGTCAGACCTCTTGTCAATAACTTCAAAAGAGAAAAAATAGGATTAAACTCTCTGACCTTTAGTCAAGGTGGAGCGGACCCACTTCTGTGGTCCCCACACAGGGAAAAAAAAACCATACTGTCCTTGTATTTTTCCTAGGACACAAATGAAAGACAATCTATGTAAGTATGAATATATTGCAGTATTTAGAAAGGAGATAAAGAAAGATCCTTTAGGGGGTAAGGGAAATAGAATGTAGGAAAAACAACTCGCGAGTGACAGAGTATATAAATCTGTTTTTCTAGTTTCACCTCTGTCACAGTTGTCTCTTCCTCTCTCTAGCATACTTTTTAAAAGTAATTATAAATAAGATTCTGAAGATATTCTATGAGATGCTTTATTTGGAAGCTCTTTGACCCTTTTGTGTTTTACTTTTAGGCACCACTAGGTAGAATCATATTAGCATTTAGTAGGGGAAGGTTACCCCGCACTGAATTTTCAGAGTTCCATTTTCACACTCTGGCTTCATTATTTCCTAGCTATGTGTTCTAGACAAGGACATTATTACAGTTTCTCAATTCTAATACCTTTTCCTAGAGGCATGTTTTTATGGTATCTATTTCTCATCAATTCTGCACAAACAAAATGAGATATTCAGCCTGACGGTTGTTATATAAAATGTAGATAAATCCTTAACATACTGTGATTTAAAAACTGACATATTTAAGAATCTTTTTCCCTTTATGGATTCTCACATTTATATGCTTAACCCAAAAGAAGTACAATAGTCTATTTTTCTTTGTCCATTGTATTTCTGTACTTAAGGTTAAACAATGTACAAAGAAAAGAGCTTTATTTAGCACACAAATATGCAGGCTGAAAGTTTAAGAGACACAGTTTTGTAATCCGCTGGCCTGGTCTATCACCTAGGTACCCTGTCCCTTTAAGAGACAAGCCTCCTCCCTACTTGTGGATCTCCTGCCTCCTTTCCAGCAGGCTCTCTCCAAAGAGAGAGCTCTTCTTCTGGAGAGGCAGCTTCTGCCTCTCTCTCTCTTCTCCTCACCCCTTTTCCCCTTCCCCCTTCTTCCCTTCCCTTCCCCCTTCATAACTCACTAAATAAACTCTATACCCAAGCTCTCTCTGTATTGTGTATCTGTCTCTGGTGAGATCTCCCATCTGCAATGGGACCCACTGAGGTCTTGGGTGACCCACACTGCCCCTCATGGTACTGGCCTTGGGTTACCCAGTTTAATCCTGATAAAAAAGCCAGCAGATTTCTATACACAGTGCTAACTAGTGAACCCCTCCCCTGCAACTGATCATGACATGACAGATGGTATCATGGCAAGAGATTGCATGGCAAGGCAAGAAGTTTGAGAGATGAAATCACTTTTTTATAGCAACCATTTGCTCAGGAAGTAGAGTCCCCCCCCCAAATATTAACCCTTTCAAAAAACCACATCCTTTTCCTAACTTAATCATCCATCACTATCTTCATCTTTTGAGGCCCTATATTACCATTTTAGAGGAGCAAGCCTCTGACATATGGATGGACTTTTTGGGAATACACTTAATGTGCATTCAAAGTTAGTAATAATCAACTGTCTCAAAAAGTGTCTGGGAATGGACTTCTCCTTGCCATGATGAAGCATACAACTCATAAAGACATGTGTCATCAGGGTATGACTTCTGAAGGAGACTTTATTCATTGTTACGTTTGATGAACACCTTGGGGATTTAGAGACATGATTACTTTCCTGTGATCTATTAGGGCTTTCAAAAGTCCTCTATTCAGGAATGTTAGACATTTGGACCAGTACCTGAGATTGCCTCTGACCTCAGCATATGTATGTATCTGTACATGTGTGAGCACATGTGCATATACATATACATTTTAAAAATTACATGAAAATAATAGGTTCAGTGTCAGAGGTGTTCTTGGTAATTTCTTCCTCATCTTCCTTAATGTAACAAAATTCTACATGTCACATTGTACTGTGATGTGTAGAATTGTTAACACAGATCATATAGTCAGGCAAAGAGGATTATTTTTCTGCTACTGTGACTTCGGTTATTTTCTTGAGACATCTTTTTTACACATTGGTGATAATAGTCCACAGAGCATACTTCCTGTTCTACCCAACATGGTGCAACTCTTTTAGCATCGTGTCATTTGGGGAAGCTAATTCCTTACATCAGTCCCTTTATTCTCACTTGAATCTGTTTTCTTGCTGTCCTTTTGAAGCTCTCAATGGTGAGCCCTTTCCCGGGATGTACACTCTACAGTGTGGTAGGGGATAAGACAACAACAGACTGCTGAGTCATAGTTAACCATCACTACAAAGAATCTGCTGCCTTAGAATAAGCAGACCAGACCAAACCAAATCATGCTCGGCATGCAGGAGCTAGAACATTCCAAAATTTGAAATAAATTTATGTGTCCACCTGTGATAAACATGCTCAAGAAAATGAAGATAACTTATTGGGGGAATAGATACATCTAACTTCCGTGTCTTCCTTTACTCTGCTACTATCTCTGATGAACATGAAGAGCAGTAAAGTATGTGATACTCATATCACTATTTTGACTCTAATACTTTTACTGTCCAATGAAATAATTTCAGGTGACATTAGACTAAAATGTTGTATAAATAATGTATTCAATCACCTACTACCATATAAGGTTCTTGACAAATTACATTTATAGAAAAGTCTTTCTAAATATGCACCACCACCACCACCACTCTCTATCTCTAGGACAAGATAACATAAAGACAACTATTATTTCTGTTTCATACATTTGTACAATATTTGACAACTATTTGTTTATCATTTTCTTCTAGAAATCCTCCACCAAGCCATCAGTATGGTTTGACCCAAATATATGTTTGTTTGTGAATGAGGGTGATTCCTTAGTGTTTGCAATCAAACAACACCCCTTTTCAAGAGAAGGAGGGAGAAGGGAATGGTTAAGAGCACACTCACTTAATAAAACAAAAATTATCAGTCTGTTATTTTTCACATGTGTATACTAAGTGATATCTTTACTATTCGTGTATTTATATATGTGCTATGTGGGGGGGGGAGGCAGATTATGGCATGACGTGCTTCTGGAGGTCAGAGGACAACTTAATGGTGCTGATTCTGTCCTCCACCCTTTATGTAAGTTCTAGGGTTCAAACTCATGCCCCTAGGCTTGTGTATCAAGTGCTGTTTTCCACTGGGTCATCAACCAGCCTTTAATAACTGCTTTGAAAGATATGCTATTCATTGATGTGTGGCTGTACAGATCTGTAACCCTAACACATGGAGGCCAAGGCCAAGGAGGCTATCTCAAACAATAACAAATGAATAAAATAACCAAAGTTACAAGCAGAAACTATGGTCAAAATGTATTATATAAAAAATAATAAAAATTTAAAAACAAAGATATAGCTATATAAGGACAAATGCAGTTTGCACAGTTATGAGCCATGTATATAAACAGATGTGTTATTAGAGACAGAAAGGTAAGGGGCTATAAAATCAATGAGGTTGAGGTTATTATAACATTGATTACATAATACCAGCTGAAAGGTGGAATTGAGTAGAAAAGAGGTAACATTGAGTCTTTGCCAGATGGCTTTCTAAATTAAATGTCAGTCTTCAGTATCACATCCTCATACTGTAATATTGCATCAAGGGGAGCAAGTTTACCCAGACAATGGTATTACAAGGCTCCATAGTTCTATTTCTGGCAAGAGTAACTCAAAGTATTTCTACCCTCCTGTAAGCTTCTTTTTCTTCTTTGATGTTGGAGAATTTTAACGGGTCAAAGTAAAGCAGGATTCCATTACAGAGTACCATAGCAGTTAGTAACTGTTAGAAATAACATGTGTGTGAAAGAATGTTGAGAGTAAATTACCTTTCAAATGAGCCTTAGGAAGAGAACTGGAGAACTGTTGCGGAAAGTGGGAGATCTGAGGAAGAGTTTCTCTAGAAGAGATATCTATTGTGGGAGTGCTGGGAGGGGGAAAGAACATTTAGTTCTCTTTGGTCCCCAGACAATGCGAGAAATAAGGTCTCTTACCACGGGCAGAATGTTGGGTCCTGAAGGAAGAGACAAAGGTTTCTGAATCTTAGAGGTGTTCAGTGTGTGTGTGTGTGTGTGTGTGTGTGTGTGTGTGTGTGTGTGTGTGTGTGTGAAGGGGTGGGGCATAAATTCCATCTCAAACTCCCTAGCCTACATTCCAGAAAGGTGCTAGATAAACGCCAAGGTTGACTTGGGTCTGAGACTCAAGGCAAACACAGCTTTCTCACAGCTGCTCTAAGGAAGGGAGGACTCAAAGCTTTGTGAGTTGCAGAGTTGCTTACCAAATCTCTGGAGAGAGCTTCCAGGGTGAGGCTCAATTTGTGGGAGAAAGTACAGTAGCAAGAGGGTCTGTAACTTAACACTAAGTACCACAATACCCAAATTATTTCCTTTCCCATATGACTCCATACAAATATAAAACCTTCTAGTCAGAATTCCCAATTCCAAGGTCTGAAGTGAACTGTTGCATGGAAATATTAATAGAATAAACTATCTTTTGGATCTTGACATCAAAATTTGTAAATTTATGTTTTCTCTTTGGTCATCGCCCATGATCATTCACGTCCTGATACTGATCACAATTTGTTGGCCTGTTTAATGTTCTAAAATTCTTACATATTTATATCCTTCTCTGATTTATAGGATGACTTTCTATTTGAGCTAACGCTGCTTCCTTCTCAAGTGTGTTAGATTGAAAGCAGACATAAATGTCCTAGCATTACATCACCACTCATCTTAAGAAGGAAAGAGTCACACATCTCTAAGCAGCTACTGTCCTCTCCAGGGAGAACAAGGGAAGGTTTGTAGGCTACCAGTCACAGGGGGAATGATAAATATGCACACCAGTAATCCAAAAGCATCCATGTCTCTGTCAGTAGCTCTCAGACTTCCTTACTGAACTGAAAAAGGAACCAGCATCTCTGCTCTCAGGAGTTTCACTATGAGTCTCAGCTTGCTCCTGCTGAAAGACTTGCAATTTTGAGCATCAGTTCTTTTTTTTTCTTTTTAAGTATGTGTTAGTATCTTTTTATTAAAATATTTAGTCCCCATAGCAACTCTGTAAAGCCAAATGCTAGGACACAGAGTAAAAATGTATCTTGCTTCAGATAGGAGCATCCTGAATGCACTGCCCACACTATGGACTACTACAGAATAACAAAATATTCTTATTCTTGGGTTTATTCTTAAGTCTTACAGGAAATTACTCAATATATGATGACATTAATGAGAGTTCTCATCTAGGTCATAAAAGATGTCTACCATCATAAAGTTTAATTAGTTTGATTACTTTGTTTTGGCCTGCCTAGTATCCCTAGTTTAAGATAGTATAAATACAATCTTAGTTGTATTTATATGCCTCAATCAACATTTTATTAATAGTACTCACTTTTATTGATATTATAATTTTTGATGCTTAAGATCTCCTTAAAGCTAAAATGAATATTCCTAATCTGAAATCAGTGCATTGAACTTTACACACTGGCATAAATCATAAAAGTTATATATCAAGGAAAATTGACAAGGGTCAACAACACTTGAGAACTTAAAATATCATAATATCATCACAAATGACCAGAATTTTTCAGTAACTAAAATAAAATTTTCTTCTCATTTTTTGAATGTCTATTTAACGCCATATGCAAAACAGGAACTATTCAATTTTTCACCCTAAACAAGGTCTTGATTTTGCTGCCTTTACAAGAAAAAAAAGACAAGCTTATCAACAAATAATATTTTCTGTTAAATTTATGCACATATTTTTTGTGGGCTTATATTATTTTAAGGATATATAAATATATCTCTAGAAAAGTAAAGAATTACATTTTTATTGCATTTTATTTATTTTATTATTTACATTTATTATTACATTTTTATTTTATTTTGAATTGAAAGTACTATTCATACTTACTATATAGCGCCACTGTGATGCCCTCTCACTACAGCTGGGGTTTGTGGTAAATTGGTTCTCAATGAGCTACATCACACGTCCAAGTCATCATTAGTATTATTACATCCATAGCTTTTTCTCAGCCTGTGAACCTGTTTCTATTTCATTGCTGATGCCAATACATAGCTGTTCTTACTGCTTATTTATCAGTTTATATAACTTCTTCTTGGCTCATCCTGCTAAAAACACACTATGTTAATACCCAAGTACAGAAATTTTAGCACACACAGATGAAGTCTCATATTTCATAGCCAGCAAGGAAATGAATCTCTGAGGAGATACCCGACACACCACAGGGCACACTCTACTATATTTCTATTTTTTATCTCTTTACTTCCTGTTTTTCTGGATTCCCTTAATTTTCATTTTTTGTTTCTTTTCCCTTTTTATTTTTAAACAGAAAACAAACCATCTTTTTCATTATACATACCAATCCAAGTTCCCACTTCCTCCCTTCCTCCCATCCCCTTCCCCTTTCATACCCCATCCACTCCTCAGAGAGGGTAAGGCACATTGCTTTAGGGAAGGTCCAAGGCCATCCCTACTATATCTAAGCTGAGTAAGGTATCCATCCAAAGAGAATAGGGTCTCAACAAGCCAGTACAAGCAGTAGGGATAAATCCTGGTACCACAGTCAATGGACCCAGCCATGCAACTGTCAAACACATTCAGAGGGACTAGTTTGGTCCTATGCTTGTTCCTTTCCAGTCTGTCTGGTGTTGGTAAGCTTTCATTAGCTTAGGTAGACTGTGTCAGTGGTTGGTCCCATCATGGTCTTGACCTCTTTGCTCATATTCTCACTCTTCACCTGGACTTTGGAAGCTCAGTCAATGGCTCCATTGCAGATCTCTGCCTCTGTTTCCATCAGTTGCTGAATGAAGGTCCTATGGTGATATTTAAGATATTCATCAGTCTGACTACAGGGCAAAGGCCAGTTTGGGCACCCTTTCTTCTATTGTTTAGGGTCTTAGCTGGGGTCATCTGTGTGGATCATTGGGAATTTCTCTAGAGCCGGGTTTCTTGCTAGCCCCTCAATGGCTCTCTAAATCAAGATCTCTTTCTTTGCTCTCATCTCTGTCCTTCCTCCTTCCCGACTATGCCATTTCCTCCTGGCCTCTCCTTTTCTCCTCTACTCTTCCCCTTGGGTTCTCCGACCCTTGCTCCTATGTTCCCAATTGTTTCAGGTGATCTTGTCTATTTTGACTTTCCAGCTGGATCTATATGTGTTTTTCTTAGGGTTCACCTTGTTACTTAGCTTCTCTAAGATCATGAACTATAGGCTCAATATCCTTTGTTTATAGCTAGTATCCATTATGAGTGAGTACATACCATATTCATTTTTATGGGTCTGGGTTACCTTACTCAGGATGGTGTTTTCTAGTTCCATCCATTTAAAGCAAATCTCAAGATGCCATTGTATTTTACCGCTCAGTAGTACTCTAATGTGTAAATGTGCCACATTTTCTTTATCCATTCTTCAGTTTAGGGTCATCTAGGTTGTTTCCAGGTTCTGGATATTACAAATAATACTGCTATGAACGTAGTTGAAAAATGTCTTTGTAGTATGATTGAGCATCTTTTGGGTATATGCCCAAAAGTGGTATTGCTGGATCCTGAGGTAGGTTGATTCCCAATTTTCTGAGAAACTGCTATACTGATTTCCAAAATGGTTTTTACAAGTTTGCATTCCCATCAGCAATGGATGAGAGTTCCCCTTAATCCATATTTTCTCCAGCTTAAGCTATCATTGGTGTTTTTGATCTTTGCCATTCTGATAGGTGTAAGATTTGTATCTCAGAATTGTTTTGATTTGCATTTCCCTGTTGGCTAAGGATGTTGAGCTTTTCCTTAAGTGTCTTTTGGTCACTTTGAGATTCTTCTATTGAGAATTCTTTGTTTAGTTCTGTACCCTATTTTTTAATGCAGTTATTTGGAATTTTGATGTTTAATTTCTTGAGTTCTTTATATATTTTGGAGATCACTCCTTTGTCTGATGTGGGGTTGGTGAAGATATTTTCCCATTAAGTAGGCTGTCTTTTTATATTATTTACTGTGCCCTTTGTTTTACAGAAGCTTCTCACTTTCAGAAGGTCCCATTTATTTATTGTTTGAACATCAGTTCTTACACAGCCAGAGAGAATATAATTGGTCCATTTCATTTTTGTATTTTAATTCAATGTGCGTCTAGAAAAAATGATTGTACTAAAAAAAGTAGTTGCTAATTCTTTGTCAAAAAAGAAAGCCTGGTTATGTGAAGACATTTCTTATGCAAGATGCATGAAGTCCTCTCTTTTCTCTGAGTCTAGTCTCAATACTGTGGTCTTAGCTACATGAGCCCATCATGAGCGCTCTAGACAACAACTTTACAGAGGCCTTTCATAGGCATCTGTTCCTTTTTGACTTGAGTTTATTTTCTTTTCTTTTACAGAGTGAAATTACAGGGATGCAGAGAGAAAAACCATGAAGGCTTTCTCTCCAAGGTGGGTTGCAAAGGAAGCTGCTTGACTCATACCTGATCTTGGTAATTTCACAGCAGGTTTTATAAGATATTAAAGGACAGGGTGAAAGGATAGACAGTGGGTATTTTTGTTGTGAATTCTAGTACAGAATTAATGCTATTTTAAGTAGCCTCAGGAAATGTAATGTAATGTTTTTTTCCTCCTCCACGCTCTCCAGGATTCAGTGGGCATGTGAATGGGGGAGAAAGACAGAGTAGAAAAAGACGTGTTTTAACCTGGAAGCTGGTTCTCTCTAAAAGTGAGAGCTAGTCAAAAACAATGGGCATCATGGTATACAAGTATGGTTGCTGTGGTGGGGAATAATTCAAAAGGAAATATCACAAATTTGTATTCATTATTAATAGTTGGCTCATTTGGCTGTTCCTTATAGCTGGATCTCACTAGATCACGCTCAATTCCTGCAGTGTGCTGAGGCTCCATATGTAGATAACAAGGCATTTAGAAAAAAGACAGCTCGCTAGGAAACAAAGCAAAGCCCCTCCCAATTCTTTCTTAAAAAAACCAGCAGGTCTGATTTGGGTCAACCTCAGCAATGTGACTAGTCATGAGAACAAAGGCTGGGATTTTATGCTAGCACTGCACAGTGATTAACAAAGCATGAATCTCTTTTGTTCATATTGCCACAGGATTTTGGAAAAGTGAATGATGGATTTGTAAAAAATTTAGTACACTTATGTGCCTTCATCAACATGTGTTATAATGAACCCTGAGAACAACAGCAAAATAATACATTCTCATTATTGTGTTTAGTATTAGCAGTATAAACATATTCACCAGGGACATTCAAATCTACTGTTTGGATAGAAAGGCTCATGAATCTGCTATAGATATATCAAAAAAATACCTATAAAAGAAATTGCACTAACATCTTAAAAGTCCTGTAAAATTATAAAGAGCACCAACTGGAAAAGAAGACACCTCAGTTATTCAGTGTGAAGTTCCCAGGCAGCTGGTGGATTTTACTAGCTAAAAAATAGCATGTTGAGTATATGATAAACCTAGTCTACAAGTTGAGTACCTCCATTTCCCTGGCTAAAATGGGCACCTAGAACTTAGTCTTGGGTCTGTGAGCTTTTGGAAAGGAATAATATGGGGCTATCTAAAAGTGAGAACTAGTCAAAATCAATGGGCATCATGGTATACAAGTATAGTTGTTGTGGTGGGGAAAAATTCAAAAGGAAATATCACAAATTTGTATTCATTATTAATAGTTGGCTCATTTGACTGTTCCTTATAGCTCTATGGTGGTAGAAGCCAGGCAAATTTCCTTTATTTGAAGATAATTGTATACTTACAATTACTATATGTATATCTTTGCAGAGATAGATTGTCCAGAAAAGATTCTACCTGGGGATTGTATATAGTATTGGTTCAAATAAAAAGATTTACCTTATCTGTGTAAACAGAGTTCTGCCCCACTTTGAGTCCTTGGTTAATGTCAGTTAAGTAGAATAAGCAAACCCATGAGTCACAGAGTGTATACTCAGACTGTGTGGGACATGGCCCTGCCCACTGTTCAGAGAAGAGTCTCTGAAACTCTCTTCAACTTTCAACTCCTTTTGCTACTAAGTTATATGCAACCCCGAGTGTCCAAGCTTATAAAATCAACACACAAATCAACTCTTTATTTTTAATAAAAAATCATAGACAAATTTATTTTAAAACAAGCATTTGGAATTCATATAATTATATCAGTTAGAGATGGATGAGAATGTATATACTAAAATGACAGAAAGGCTTGCTATTTTTACATAAAGAATTAAATATTGGCTGATTATTTGGTAAGGAGAAACATTGACTATCTTCAATGTTTTCAGAGTGCAGGGCTGGCCTGAAGTTAAGAAGGGGTTGAGGGGGCTGGAGAGATGGCTCAGAGGTTAAGAGCATTGCCTGCTCTTCCAAAGGTCCTGTGTTCAATTCCCAGCAACCACATGGTGGCTCACAACCATCTGTAATGAGGTCTGGTGCCCTCTTCTGGCCTGCAGAGAAAATATTGTATACATAACAAATAAATAAATAAATAAAAGAAGGGGTTGAGGCATGCCTAAAGCCCCAGATTTTCTCATCCCGAGAGAAGCAGAAGTTTGCCCCCTCCCCTTTGCACAGGTCCCAGCAGACCTCCCAATGTATGATGCATGTTGCAACTGATAAGCTCATGTGTCTCCAAGGCTACTGTATTAGTGGACAGTCTCATTTACTGTATGGATAGGATGTTTCTGTAAATTCACTGAATGCATTCTGCTTTGTGAAGTAGCAGAGGGTGTGGATGGAGAAATTGTCTTTTTGTTTAACAAAGTAGATAAGCAGGGAACTCTGCAAAAATACACAGTTCTTTCCGCACAGAGTCAATACAGATCAAGCACAACAAAACCTGTTTGTTTCTGTGGTCTCTCAATTGCCGTTAGTATCTCTTTAGGGGGATAGCCAGTTTGACAAACAAGTTGGTGTGATCGATGCATCTGTTTTTCACTTTCCTTAAACAAAAATATTGTTATAGAGGCAAGAATACTGTGTCATAATCTGCAAAGTCTATTCCTCCCAGTTATCTTTAAGGCATGATCCAAGAGCTTTAGATTTCTAAATGTTCAAGAAATTCATGTACTAATAAGTATTCTCACTTGCTGGGAGTCAATATAAAACAGGGTACTAGTGTTCCCTGTATACTGGCTGGTTTTTGTGTTTCAACTTGACACAGCTAGAATCATCAGAGGAAGGAGTCTCAGCTGAGTAAATGCCTCCCTGAGATCCAGCTGTAAGGCATTTTCTCAATTAGTGATCCATTCAGGAGGGCCCAGCCCATAGTTGGTGCAATCCCTGGGTTGCTGGTCCTGGGCTCTATGAGACGGTAGATTGAACAAACTATGGGAAACAAGGCAGTAAGCAGCTCTCCTCCATGACCTCTGTATCAGCTTCTGCCTCCAGGATCCTGCCCTGTTTGATCTCCTGTCCTGGATTCCTTCAGTGATGAGCAGAAATGCTGAAGTGTAAGCCTAATACACCTTTTCCTCCCCAACTGGTTTTTAGGCCATGGTGTTTCATTACAGCAATAGAAATCCTGACTGAGACGAATTGGTACCAGGAGTGGGGTGAAAGAAATGCTAAAGTGTAAGCCTAATAAATCCAAGTTGTTTCTTGATCATGGTGTTTTGAGACAGCAAATTATGACACCTGGGAACAGTTTTTAAGTTACAAAGTAGTCCTGAACTTATACTTAAAAGCTGTAACACTTTTCACTAGGATAATTTTTTTCTTTATTTTTTTT
>JAQHUG010000023.1:4330993-4342275 GCA_028555095.1 Dicrostonyx torquatus | reverse complement strand
AAAGTTATGTTTAAAGTCCATTTCTTCTACTTCTTGTGGATTAGGTTGTTCAGATCTTCTTGTTGCATAATTGCTGGTTTCTGGGGTGTTATGTTGCTTTTCAGGTTGTTAGAGGAACTCTTGTATTGGTGCCTGCCCATCTCTTCCTCTCCAGGTGGATCAACTAGTAGTAGATAGTGGTTACTTGCTTGGTTTGAGTGGATCTGGTTCAGGGTCACTCACTCAGGATCTGCCGCTGTGAACAGGGCGGGCTTCTCTGCTCCATGGACCAAATCAAGCTCTGCTGCTTTGTACTGGACCATCTATCATCCAGGGTCTCAGCCCCGAAGCAGGTTAAGTTCGCTTGGGGAACCCAGGACCCCACCAATGGGGAGTGATGCTTAGGGACAAGCAGGGGTGTGTAAAGCAGAAAAGCTGGGGGTGGGGGTAGGGAGCCTCCTAATTGGGCAGAACATTTCGGGGATTGGGGGATGCCCTTAGTGATTCAGTTGGACCGCTGGGCTGGGAGGCACTTACCACTCCAGTTGGATGGATCTGAAACAGGGGACTCACCAAGGACTAGCCGCCATCAAAATGGCGGGCTTCTCTGCTGGAGCCTGCAGGTTTATACTGGACCCCCTCTTGTCCAAAGCCACAGCCCCGAAGCAGGCCGGTTTGCACAGGGAACCCAGGACCCTGCCAAAGGGGAGTGATGCTTAGGGAGAAGCTGGGGTATGGAAAGCAGAAAAGTGGGGGGGGGACCTCTTAATTGGGCAGAACGTTTAGCCGGTTGGGGGATGCTTGTAGAGGTTCAGTGTGCCAGGCTGGGCTGGGGAGCACTTACCGCTCTGGTCCAATGGATCTGAAACAGTTAGACTCACCAAGAACCAGCTGCCATCAAAAGGCTCACTAGGATAATTTTTTTAAGCTTAAGAAGTTCTTAAACTTAGCTTAGCCTTTTATTAACAGTTCACTGCATTTTTCATAATCTCTTTCTTTAATTTCCTTCACTTTTTCAGATTCTAGACATGTAAAATATAGGAAAAATATAGATTGTGGTAACAGTTGTATGACTATAAATTCACTGAAAGTCATTAAGGGATATAATTAAGTCAGTAAGTTTTAATAATATGTAAATTATAATTCAATAAAACCAGAAGCAATATTTCAGGTTTATCAAGGTGCAAACATTCTTAGTATATTTTTGCATATAAGAATTATTGTATTTCTGATAGCTGTATTGAGGTGTAATTTATATTTTCTCAAAAACATTCATTGCATGTGTATAGGTCAATGAGTTTCAGACTTACTGTGTCTATATGTCTGTAAAACTATCACATTCATTCCCATCTTCAGTTAATGATACATGCTACTTGAATTTGAAATTAGTTTGCTGTTATGGTTGCATACACACACACACACACACACATACACACACACACAATTTCTGCTATCACAGTGATCAATGCAAACATTCAGGGTTCGGTTCTACCAATGCCTTGCTCACATTTAATGTTCTGTAGTCATTCATTAAATGAACTTCTAATAAATGGATTAATGCCTTAGATAACTGAGTGCTAAGGTTGCCATTTGGCTTTTTTTTTAATATTGTCAGGCAGACGCCTTATGGACATCATACAACCTAATCAGTTGGCTCTTAACCTTCTTCACTCAGTTCAGCTTTGCAAGCTTTTTTTTCCTGCTGAGAGACTGGGTAGAACAAAGGAAATCAGAGTTATTGCATCTTGGTCAGTTTTCAGGAAAGTGAAAATGAGTGGGTGAGGTAAACCAGGTTTTCCTTATTATGGTTCTTGCTTGTTTGTGAATTCCAAATGGAACAAAACTCTGAAACATTTCCGCCAGTGTCTAAAACAAACTAGGCTGTACAGTATGCCAAAGATTTCCACATATTTGTGGTATTTCACAAAAGGGAGACAGCAAGTCAGAAAGGAGGGAGATGGCTGGGTTTGTTTGAAGGCAAAACAGATCTAGACAAATACTTCCCAAGGTATTTCTATCATTCTATGATCCTCTCATTACTCTCCTCAAAAACTTCCTTCAGGGATGCAAATCATTCCTAGTTGAAGATCCTCTACTTTTCTTGGCTCACATCCTGTCACATTAAAAACCATGTTTGTGAAAACATGATGCACCCAGCTCTTTCGTCATGTCTGCTGGTTCAGAGGTTCTAATGACACAGTCAGACTATCCTGCTGGCAACATTTGCACACTGGTCATCAGATTTTAAAAAGAGTGTGACTGTGGTACTATAAATACATCATAAAATTAATTTAAACTGTAAATTCAGCATTTAACATATTTATAGACTTGTGTAGTCATCACACCACAATCAAATTTAAAACATTTCATCACCCCAAAGAGAAATCTTGTATTAATTAACAACCATTTGCCCATTTCCTCACTAACTTTGCTCTTCAGGAAACCACTGGACTATTTTGCTGTGTATATAAATATTCTATTTCTGGACTTTCATCCACATGGATTATGACTTCTAAGCTTTTCAATTCCATCTCTCCAGGGGCAAGCATTGGTACTCTATTCCTTTTGTGAGTAAATGGTACACTGCTGTAAAGATAACCTACTGATGGGAGCTTATACTGTCTTTCTCTTGTCTGTTTTCTGATGTTGTAGGGCAATATCTGAGACTCGATAAGTTATAAAGAAAAAGTTTTTTTGAAGCCAGATTTTTCTTTTATGACTGCCATCTCACAAATAATGACACGGAGACTTCTTATTAATTATGAAAGCTTGGACTTTAGCTTAGGTTTAGTTTTTATAACTTAAATTAACCTGTTTATAATAATCTGCATTCTGCCACAAGACTCATTACCTCATGCATATATTGTCCATCCTGCTTATGCCACATCTGGGTGGTGACTCTGACTTTCTTTTTCCCAAAGTTCTTTCTCTGTCCAGGAGTCCCACCTATACCTCCTGCCTACCTATTGACCATTCAGCTTTTTATTACACCAATCACAGCAATACATCATCACACAGTATGCAAATATTTCACAAGCAGTTTATTTAGCTTATAACTCCAGGAGCTAAAAATTCAAACAACATGGTATTGGTAGCTACAATAGAAATACGCATTTACCTTTGAAAAATTAGCTCCATCTGGGGAAATAGGTACTCAGGCATTTATGATTTACCTGTCCTTTAAAGAGCCCCTTACAACATTTGCTTCAATGACAGTCATATTTCAACCTGAGTTTTAGAGGGGACAAGCCATGCCCAAATTCTCACACTCCTTTCATCATTTATAAGTAGCACTCCAAAGATTGGTGTAGAAATCTTTAGCACGAGAAAGGATGGGCATATACATCTCTGTATTTAGCATTTCAATGTTGTAAGGAGGCTGCTTGTTTGTTCCCCACCACTTAGCCCAGAAATAATCACACAGAAACAATATTAATTAAGTCACTGCTTGGCCCATTAGCTCTAGTTTCTCATTGGCCAACTCTTACATCTTAATTTCACCCATCTCCATTAATGTGCATATTGTCATATGGCAGTGGCTTGCCGGCTAAAGTTTCAGCGTTTGTCTCTGGTGGAGCTACATAGCTTCTCTCTGACTCCTCCCTTCTTTCTCCCAGCATTATCTGGTTTTTCCCACCTCTCTAAGTTCTGCCTTGTCAACAGGCCAAGGCAGTTTTCTTTATTAGTTAACCAATCATATTCACAGCATACAGAGGGGAATCCCATATCACCTCCCCTTTTCTGTTTAAATAAAAGAAATGTTTTAACTTTAACATAGTAAAATGACATATAACAAAGCAGGTATCAAGCAAAAATTATAGTTACAATATTTATATCTACTTTTTCTTTTATCATAACTAAGAAAACTATAGCTATAAATTCTTCAACTCCATCAAAGACTCCAGAAGGATATAATATTACCTAAGTAAACAGAATGTACATTGTAAGCAACTTCCAAAGCTCTAGAATTGACAGAGACATCTTTCTGCCTGGACAGACACCCAAAGTTATTCTATACTGTTGGGGCATCCATCTACAGCCTACAGGCCCATAGTATCCAGCAGACTTTTCCGTGAAGCAGGAAATTTCAAAGGCTGTTCAGCCTATATTGGTAGTTTGTCAGTCACTTTCTTCTGTGTCCTGCAGAATGTCTGGCAGACTCTTTTATGAAGCAGGGACCCTGAAAGACCTTTAGGCAATTTCAGCAGTCATTTTTTCTGTGGGTCCTGCATGTCCAGTTCATCAAACAGTCCAGGCAAGGGCAGTTTCTTGCCTAAATGGCTAACAAACTCTATGATGGCTATCTTCCTCTTGCAGTAATTGGTGCTGAAAGGAGCAGATGTCTCTCACTGTCATGAAAAGTCTTAAATTCCTAAAACATCTAAAATGCTATATTCTGAAGGTCTCTGAAATATTTGATGAATACCTATCTAAATGAAATATATCTCCATATATCTAGAAAACCTAACTAACCATAAGGTTGATTATTATAAATAATTCCCTATTAACCTTTATTTCTTAATTATATATTAAACTTTTAAATGAGCTGTACAAACACAATACCTTAATCAAAAGCAGAGATATATATAGCATAGAAGTGTTTTTAAATTTGTATGCAAATATTTATATGATATCCCCTTTTAAATGTAAGGAAATAGTTACAAGCAATATTTGGGAATATGGGTGTAGTTCTCTCCAAACTGATTCCTGCTGTTTAAAGGGTAAAGTAATTTTTTGAGGGGTGTTCAAGGTGACCTTTCAGGGGGTCTTGGTCCATCAAACCTTATTAGTTGGATGCAACCCACAGGTTTGCATCCTCTGTGGAAACAAAAGAAGAACCTCTTTTCCAAAGCAACATATCCTTAACCCATATTTTGAATTCAAGATACCTTTAAAATATATATGGTGGTTTAGCTTAGCAGCCCATACAATGAAATGTCTCTCTGTACTTAGTTCTTTCACAGTCAAAAAATTCAAAGAAAATGCAATAATATACATAATCCAGATTCTGTGAATTGTCCATTTTTTACGTGGCTTATTTGTTTTTGACTGTCTGTAACCTGTCTCTTTAAAGACTTTACCTTTAAAAAAAACTAACATTTTATCTCTCCCAAGCCTACATACATTTATCCAACACTATAACTCATTTAGAGTTCTTTTATGTCTGAATCTGTCTTATTGTGTATCTGTAATTCTTTACTGTCCAGGAGTGCTTCTTAAAATGCTAAGTGCTTCTTAAAAACTTAAGCTGCATTTTCTAGGAGAAATATGGCACTGCCTGCTTGCCCTGCCCAGTCTAGCATGGCAAAGGAGGCCACTCACTGCCTTTGAGTTGCACACACCACCCCAGTCCCAAGCAGCAGTCTATGTGGAGCCGTTAAGCAAGTTATAGCAATTTGTTCACAAAAGCCCATTTAAAAGCTCAGCCTCCTGAAAGAGTCAGAGTTCATGCTGGCAGCGTGGCCCAGAAAGTCGGCATCTCAAAATGGCATAGCTTTTTTTTCTGCTACCATTGAATCAGGAAAACCTCTCATAAAGGAGTCATGTCTCTGCTTGCTTCTAGCAAAGAGAACCCACCTAAGAAAATTCCACTACCAAACCATGCTTAACTCTGTTCTTTTGTGTCAATTCCTTTTCAATCTTTCTTAGGTTTTATATGTATTTTAGGTGGGAGCCAATTACAGCATACAGAGGGAAATTCCACTTCACTTTAACAAACTACAAAACGTTTCCAAAATGGCTAGAGTACCTCCAGTCTCATTGGTACTGTCTGAGGTTTCTGATTCTATATCCCTGTACCAAAGTTTTGCCTTTCAAATTATCCATTCCAAGAACTATGATGTGAAGTGATACTTTATTATAGCTTTGATGTTTACCTATTCATAGCTCAGCATACTTCAGACATCCTGTAATATCTTTATACGTGTGCATCTCTGAGTGACACCTTTAAAATAGTCCCTCCAAATCCTTTTAAAAGCGAGGGTAAGGTTCATGGCCTTCATGCTTGGTGCAGCCTACTTCTTTCCTATGGCATGTTCCCTGCATCAAAGCTGTAATAAAAATAAGGAGGCCTATTTAAATCACAGTATTTTTCAGACTGTCAGTGAGACCAATTCAGAAATAAAAGTTATATAAGCTGTCACCTAAGTAAAGTCATCTTTAAAATATATTGAGAGGCATTTCAGCTATTGGAGTTTGGTGCAGCAAAAGCCATAAATAATTGCAGGGTAATAAACTTCAGGATTTAGCTTCACTATTTCTTCTGATAAATCAAATAAAAGTTAGAAAAAAATGTTAATAAACTTTCCCCTTGTTTTCTATAGGCAAAGAGTATACCCACTATGTAAATAAATGATGGACAGAATTATTCAACTGTTCCTTGCTGGTCCAAGTACTTCCTACAACTGAACTCTTCCCAAAGGACTCTTCCTAAAGGGATTACTTTTTAAAATTAAAGACAGACTTGCTTTAGAAACATCAGTGTCTTTTATGTGACCAACATATCCAGGCATCAAGGACTATGGGGACATCAAGACATGAAACACTAATACAAACCTTGGGAAGAAGGACCACAGATTTATAATACTAGCATTTTATGATCTCTAAATACATGTTTCTGTACATTCCTGGTATCAGGGCTACCTCAACCCTCATATCATTTGACAGCAATTGAACTGTTGCATCTGGAGATTGTGTTTATACCTGATGAGGTCTGAAGTCAGTGGAAGTTTCAGTAGTAGGAAAGGCTGCAAGTCTGCTGTACAGTAGAACGTCATTGTGTTCAGAAGGATGCACAGGTGTATTCATGATCAACTGATAATGCTCCGTATAAATGCATGCAAATATGAAGCCACTTGTCCTTGCACCTCTCACTTGCTTTTTTGTTGTCTATAAATAAATGAATATAGTCTACTTACATGGAAGCATTGTCTTTGCAAACTTGTGACTACGGTTTGTGTGGCTTTTACCACTTGCCGACAAGACTGAACCAATACCTTTCCTTAAGGCAGCAGAATTTTTAATTTTTATATTTAAGCTCATTACTTTGTAATAACAATAGTGCTTTCATGAATGTATGTACCCTTATGAATATTATAAAATCATCAACATGCAAGGTGGTCTCTTTATCTATTCATTCATCATGAAAGTTCTTGCCAACTTGCAGTCATGCAGGGAGGCAAGTCATCAGAATATTATTAACTAATGAGCAAAGCAATTATAAATTTAGCACTCCCTCAAATGTTTTTGCATGCCCAGCTCTTCAACATCCAATTATTTCAACATCAATATATCAATTACAAAGTCAAATTGAAAATCCTATAATGAAAAATACAAGATTTATGAATTTGAAGAAAAGGTTGGCAAATCATCTTAATTATGAACCAAATCATTGGCAAATGAAAATCTGCTGCAACTTACCAATTAGATTGCAGAGGGGGAAAATGAGACAATGATATTTGCCCAGCAACTAATTTGAAAAGGAAAAACTTGGTTATGCAAGAGTCAGGAAAAAAATCCCTTGGAAAATTGAAGTTTCTAAGTATTTTTGCAAATATGATCTGTTTTATAATTGAAGCACCATAGGGCTCAAGCTGAAATAAAAGAGTTGAGCAAATACTCACACAAATGCACAATGAAGAAGAGAATTACCACTGGTGCTGCTTTCCCAATCTATGCTTTCAAAAGTAGAGTTCTAATAAGAGATGCACTCATAAGTTTTGCAATAATATGTGAAATAAAATATATTTATTTTATAATTCCAGTTTTTAAAGTGCAAGGCAAACATGTATTGTAAGAAAAAAAATACTGTAACTGAAATTTTGATTCCCACTCAAGTGCCAAATATTGGCTTATGATACTAGAACCTTCCTAGTATTTCTCTAATATGGAGATTTTAACTAACAACAATTACGTCAACTAAAATGGACAAAAGGAGAAGGAGAATTATTAACAATTTTCATGCAACACACAAGTCAATACATGAACATTCTTTCATATCAGAGAATGTCAGATTTCTGTTTCATGTAAATTACAACATCTGCTTAGTTTCTATAACCATTCTCTCTGTGGAATATTTCCTTAGCTCTTCATACTTGGGAAAAAATTCAGAGTTGTTAAATTTTGGATTGCTTCAGGAAAAGCAGATGATTCTTCTTATTTATTTATCTTTGTTTTTCGAGACAGGGTTTCTCTGTAGCTTTAGAGCCTGTCCTGGAATTAGCTCTTGTTGCCCAGGCTGGCCTCGAACTCACAGAGATCCACCTGCCTCTGCCTCCTGAGTGCTGGGATTAAAGGCATGCGCCACCACCACTGGGCAAGCAGATGATTCTTTCATTAGATTTGGGTCATCCTAGCATAGATGTCCCTCTGTGTCCATCATTTTTCCATCAGTATGACAAATGCCTGGAATTATCAAAGTTTAAATGTAAAAGGTTTCTTTTGGTTCCTGGTTTTAGAAGCTTCAATCCATGATCAATGTTCACATCTTCAGCATGTAGAAAGCCTGTTAGAAGCACTCTGTGTAACAAAAGGGGAAGAGGGCTGGACCCACCTCCTGGTGGCCTAGCGTCTTTCCATTAGGTACCACCTCTGAAAGATCGCATCCCCTCCAATACCACCATTTTAGACTGCATTAGCTACTTTCCTTGTTGCCACCACATAAGTTCAACACAAGGCAACTTAATGGAACAAAGGGTTTATTTTGGCTAATATTTCTAGGCGGAGTCTGTTGTGGCTGGGGAAAAGCATTTTAACAGAATCATGAAGCTGATGGTCGCAGTGTGTCCACAATCACGAAGCCAAGGTAGATGTAAGCCAGTTCTCAGCTCACTCAGTCCTTTTTTCTTTCAATATAGAGGGTTCTCCTCACTCAGTGAGCCTACTCTAGATCATCTCTTACAGACACGCTCATAGGCTAATACAGATGATCCCTCCAGGCCTACCGAGAGGCTTGTCTCCTCAGTGATTCACAGTTTTGTCAAACTGACAATCAATATTAACCAACACTTTGGGAGAACCAGGCCTTTACTCTAATGTCCTTTTCAGGATATCTAAGATCCAAACTATAGCATGCCACTTCACGGCATAAGTGAGTGGAGGAACTGCTCTTTTGCCTCCTACTGCCAGGTTTTTCAACTTAAGTTTTTAGTATTTCCCAACTAAAATGTCTTCCTGTACTTAATTTTTTTTCAGTTTACATAATCCAGTTTGACTTATGTTCTGTAGATAGTTTATTTATACATTATGACCTCTATAAAAATTAATTGGTTTTCTTTTGCAGCTATAGCAAATTACTCTAAACGTAGTAGCATAAACAACCCAAAGTTGCCGTGATGTAATTACACAGGATGCCAATCAGGCACAGATCTCACTACATTAAAATGAAAATGTCAGGGCTGTATTTCTTTATGTAAGTTCAGGTAAGAATCAGAATCTAGCTACTGGGGCCATCCTTCTACATGTCTGTGACCTCTTCCTGTTCCCTCAAAGCAAGTGTATCTCCCTGTGCCTGTCTTCAGTAGCCACCCCTTTCTTTAACTTTTATTGCCTTTGTGATTACAATGCCTGCACCAGGCTAACCCAAGTTAAATTCATGAATGACCTCAGTTCCATGTGGTCATGTAATCCTCCTTACTATGCGACTTAGAGAAAGAGCTCCCAACTTACGGTGCAGGAATGAACTGCTTTGGTGAGTCACTCTTCTTCTTTACCACAGCGGGTCACAAAGCATTGGAATAACTAACTTGGGGTCCCCAACTATTAAGTTTTATCCCTGTGGGTGTTTTACCTGCTCAGAAAGTTCATGCAACTCCCTTGGGAAGTTCATTCTGCTATTCTTTCCTCTTTATATTTCTTCTTTCAGATCAACGATCATTATATGTCTAGATAAGAGCTCATAAATAGATTATTAAAAGGCAGACACATTAATATATGCCTAAAATAGCAACATTCATATTTTCTCAATGTGGGTTTTATTCTTGTCCTAATTTTGACTATATTACAAAATCTATCTATACAGTTAGCTCAATACAGTAAGACTTTATGCTATCAAATAGAGATTTCCTTATATAATATTTAGATCTGTTGGAGAAAAGAGTCAGTGAGATGGCTTGGGCAGGTCAAGCACTTGCTGTAAACCTGGAGAAGTGAGATGGACCTCCTATACCTACACAATAGAAGGAAGGAATCCCAAGTTGTTCTTTGACTTCCAATGCATGCTGTGCACTTACACACACACACACACACACACACACACACACACACACACACACACCACATACCATTTTAAAAAGATTAAATATAAAAAGAAACACTGGAAACTAAACTTCAGACTGAAAACCAATGATACACACCTCAGAGTTTGTTTCTGGATTGTTTAGTGTCTCTGTCTCTGGTATCTACTCTGGCTATAAAGAAACTATCTCTGGGGGGTTCTCCTGCGCTACAGAATCAGAAACTGCAGTTAAAAATATGCAGCCTTGAGGGAAATAATCTGTCCCAATGTTTCATTTCTCTAACTGTGGGTATTGCTGCAGGAGCAGTAAGAAATCTGGCCTTTCCAGACCGGAGGCTGTTCCCACTGAAGCCCTTTCCTTTTTTCCAAATTCCCTAAGCCAAATCATCAGAATTCTTGTTCTTTCTGTTACATCAATTAACAGCGCCTGAAAATGCAATTTCATCTAACTTTCTTGAAATGGAAACCCAGGGAAAATGCCTTTCTTTTTCAAAGGAACTTACTGAAGAGCTATGCCTGCTCTCAGAGATGATTGTCCTCTGGGCCTCAGAGCAGCAAAAACAAACGCAGAATAATGGTGTCTGGAAAGAGGACCACTTTAGAGCTCAAAACGAGTATCCAGATCATTAGTTGAGAAGAAAGTCTCTCACTCTGTGTATTAAAATAAAAAACCTGCACTACTCAAAGTGCTCTCGCCAGGAAAAGGAGTCTCTTTTTCATCCCTTATCATTTTAAAGTCAATACCTGTTGACTTAAAATATCCAATGTGATATTATGGAAAAGCTTTAAATAAGAAACCTACCTCTAAATTGTACAATAAATTGCTAAATTTTTTAAGAAGGAGAGATGGTTCAGTGGTTAAGAGCACTAGCTGTTCTTCCAAAGGTCCTGAGTTCAATTCCCAGCAAGTACATGATGGCTTACAACCATCTGTAATGAGATCTGGTGCCCTCTTCTGGCCTGCAGACATACATGCAGACAGAACACTGTATGCATAATAAATAAATAAATCTTGCCTTTTCATGGCGGCGGGTCCTTGGTGAGTGCCACAGCTTCAGATCCACTTGCT
>JAQHUG010000023.1:4279753-4293288 GCA_028555095.1 Dicrostonyx torquatus | reverse complement strand
TCTCATTGTTTTGCTTCCTTCACATGTTGGCTACCCTCTAAGACACTTGCCTCTCTTCCTCCCTCTCCCTCTAGCTTGACATACTGTCCCCATAGTTACTATGACCTCTATCTGTGACTATCACACAGATGAACCACAAGTTTTTCTGCTTCTCTTCACTTTTTTTTTTACCTCTATATGGCTATGTTAAATATCTCCAAAGGTTGTTTCTACTGCCTCTGAACAAAAGGAAGGGAATGAAACTATGCAATAGATAATATATTTTGGCCTCCTTCCTACACAGTAAAATGAAAATGAACAAGTGTGTCCAAAAACTCTACTATGCATGAAGCTATTTACTTAGACTCACATTTTTTTCTCCTTTTTCTACCTATCCCATTTACTTAGTTAAATGGCCCCATTCCCTTTTAGTGTTAATTTTTGTTTTTTCAGTTGTTTGCTTTTAGCCATCCTAAGCTACTACTGAGTCCCTATGAAACTGAAACTATGGATTTTTGGAATGCTATCCTTGAATGTTTACTTTAGTTTTCTTTGTATTTTTATATGTATGCTGCATGGTTTAAGAATAACTCCTGTGACTGACAGTATTCACATCTTGACTTCCTTCTGATGGTATAAAGCCCTACAGGCTTTCATAGTGATTGTAAAAACATTGTTGCTGGGTCCCTGAAATGCTACCATCAGCAGAGAATCAATCTGAGTGAGGCAAGAAGGAAATCCAGTTCAATATGATTTAGCCAGTATTGGTTCAGACTTCTTTTTGTTTGTTTCAAGACAGGGTTTCTCTGTAGCTTTGGAGCCTGTCGTGGAATTAGCTCTTGTAGACCAGGCTGGCCTCAAACTCACAGAGGTCCAGCTTCCTCTGCATTCTGAATACTGGGATTAAGGGTGTATGCCACCACCGTGTAGCTTGGTTCAGGCTTCTAAAGTCTGACCCCGAGTTTACTTTTGACTGACACAACCTTGGAAAAAAAGTTTTCTCATGATAATCACCAAAACAAATCTGAAGGTATGACTACATAGAAACTCTTTTGCAAAGTGCATGCCATTTGCAAAGTTCCCGTGGCTTCTTCCATAAGAATAGGGTCTCCTGACAGTGAAATGATGTTCAGGATAAAGGTCTAGGGAGCAAAAGTCTAGGATAAGCATATAGATTCTCTTGCAAAGTATGTAAGACCTCTTTCATAAGAATGGGTTCTGTTGACTGAGAAACAATGCTCAGGAGTCTGGGATAAACATAATAGCCTTGGGGGTTTGGGTGAAGTCTGGCCCCAGAGATAACAAGAGGCCACCAAGTTATTAACTGTATCTTATCCCAGCTTTCTGGGCAGAAAACAGGTATAAATCACTTCTGTTGAAGAGAAAAGCCTGGGACTTTAGCATTTCTGGCTTCCTCTAGTGTTATCTGTGAGCATGAGGACTTCATGCCCTCTACCCATGATATTTATAGTGTGTGTGTGTGTGTGTGTGTGTGTGTGTGCCTGTGTGAAGGGGTGCATGCATAATTTCCTGGTATATATGTGGAGGTCAGAGGACAAATTCTTGGTTGAAAGCAACATTACCTGCTAAGCCATCATGCTGGTCATAGACCAACATTTTATTTACATCCTGAATTATGCCAGGCTTAGGGATGCTGAGAATTTGTAAGACACTCCCCTCACCTGCCTTGATTGGAGTTTATGGTAAAAGAAAGCATTGAGCTGTTGGGGCTACATTAGTTCACAAACGAAATCTTCAGTCTCATGAAAAGCTCACTTTGCCCAACAAGCTCCACCTCTTAATACCACAGAGAGGATGAGTTTCAACATGAATTCTGAAGGGAACACATCCAAACCACAGCAGTAGCCACGCCTGGTTGCAGCAGTCCAGAAAAGTTTATGAGGCAATAATATGTGAGCTGAAATATGAAGTGTAATCACTAAAAGGTTATTCACTGATATTCTGATATTATTTTTCAAATAAGTAAATTGCAGGACTGACTGCTCTAAAAACACCAAAGAAGGTCATAGGAGGATCTAGAGATAAAATCACTTTAGTTATGGCCTTTTCAGCATCAAAGGGAACAGCAAAGCCCTGCCTTCATTTCCAGCTTCTCTAAGCTTTTCTTCAAGGGTTGTGTTACGGCAACATCTTTCAGGCTATATATTAATTACTTTTCTTTTTACTGTAACAATAAATCCCACCAAAGCAACTTAAGGAAAGGGTTAAGAAGAGACACAGCCACTGTAGGGATGGTATGGTGACATAAACAAGGCGTGGCTACCCACATGGTGTTCACAGTCAGGAAACAGAGAATGAACAGGCAGTGGGCAGAGTCAAGGCTCATCCCCAGTGACCTACTTCCTCGAGTGAGGCTTCACCCCCTAAATGCTCCACAGCCTTCTTTGGAAGCAGTTCTACCAGCTGGCAACCAAGTGTGCTGAAGCATACAAACCCAGAGGGGACATTTCACATTCTAACCACAGAAGTTTAGAAGAGTGTTTTAAAAAGAATTCTCTACATTGAAATGAAAAGACTCAATTCTGACTAGAATTGGAAACAGAATTGGAATCCTGTGTGAAGCAGACAAAGGAAGAAAGAAGTGATGGGCTCAGAAACCTAAAGTGGAGAGCCCAACCAAGACCAGAATCAGGAGACAGAAGACTGGTGGAATCCACAACAAAGTTCACAGCTGGGTCATTTAAGATGAGTCTGGTCTGAGATGCAGAAGAAACATGACCAACTAATGGCTAAAAGACAGAGCACATAGCCCCTGGAGTCCTTTGCTTTCCAAACCAGTTCTTACATCAGGTTAACCAGTTTTTGCTACCTTCATAGGGTTTACTTTCTTGCCAAAGGGTTTATAAATATCATGGAAATTAATAAATATAAGCCCCTTCTGAACATAAGGTTTTCAAGAATAAAATCTCTTTTCTGTTTGCTTATTTCCTTCTTTCTGTGTTACAATAGCTTCTAAGACTTTCTTTATGGTACATATTTAATTAAATATTGTTTCAAATAACATTAGTGTGTACACACAAATAGCTATGGACATTATAGGAAGACTCATGAAGGTTTAAATAAGGGAAGAAAAGACACTTACAGGGTTTTCTCCTTTACTGTGTGAAAATTCCATGATCATCAGAAATAAGATACCCATTACAATTAACAAAAGAGCGTGGGATGAGGAAGGGGTTACTGATAGCCACTCACGAAAGAAAATGCTGTGCTCTTTCCCCATGCCCACTTTGCCCCTCATGAACTTTCTGAAAATAATAAATATGATGGGAAGTAAACACAGGCATGATGACCTCAGACAGACCACTGATGTCTCCCGTGGCTGTCTGAGATGAGAAGGAACTATAAATTTGAATGTAAGCGAGGCCAAAGCTCTGAAAAGAATATTGCTGCCCTTGCCTCCAGCTCTGAGACGGCTGCAGGGAAAAACTTTTCACAACGAGTGGAAGGACGTCTATTCATGTTTTTAAATGATAGTGTACGAAACTCAGAGGAAAAGCAGATTTTAAAAAAAAGAGAATTGCTCTGACTGACCCTAATCAATAAACTCAATGGTTGGCTTTTGTTTATTTACTTTTTAAGATTTACATATATGTGTATTTGTGTGCCAGTGTATATGAATACATGTGTGGCGGTCAGAGGACAACCTGTAGGGTGGATCTCTCCTTTCACAGTATGGATCCTGGGTATCAAACAGAGCAAACAGATCACCTGACTCAGCTGATTTCTGTAATGGTATGGCTTCTCCTTGAGCTCTCTGACAGCCAACATGGAGGTTTCCAGAAGTCTAAATCCAAGTCAATTGAAACCTTAATGACAAAGCTTGTAGATTGATGTCCAGAGTCCACAGTAAATAAACAAGAAGACTGATGATATCAGAATGGTATTATTGAGAGAACTGTTCACGTAAGGACGTCAAAACAAACGAACTATATAACTGAGTTCAGATGAAAATGAACAGTGGACAAATGGGCTTGATGTGACTGCTATTCTGAAAAATAAACAAGTTTTTAAAATAATGAATGAAAATTAAGTTATAATTTAATAATAAATTTCCATAATGACTAGATCTTCATGTTTCTTCTTATATATCTTTTTATGTAATATATTAATTATATTTATTTTTATAAAATTTTAATTTTATAAAAAGTATCCTACAGAAACCGGGGGAAATGTTAGAATCAGACATATGTAATAGCACTAATAATTTCAAAATTTTGATCTTATACATTCTTCTAACTTCTTTATTCAACTTTGGGGGTTTAAAATCATGCATCCCAATTCTGTTCACCTCCCAGTCCCCCCATATGTCCCAGTCATGCCTGCTGTGTCTCCCCCAACCCATGTTGAAAACAAAACATAGTAAGCAAGCAAACAAACAAAAGCAAGAACAAAAAGCCCCCAATAAACCAAAACAGAATAAAAACCACACCAGGAACAGAAAAATCTCTGCTTCTCCTTCTCTCCTGCCTTTCTATCACCTCTCCATCCATCCTGGTGGTGTTGGAGGCTTCAGTGTGTCATATAGTACATCCCTCTGTTTCATCAGCTTGACCGGCAACTGTTCATTGCAATGAGTCGCTGGTCTGGTTCAAGGCCTGTGATTTGGTACACCATGCTCACTAGATCCTCACAGGGCTTTTCTGGGATCCTGTGACTATCCTGGTCTTAGAGATCTTATGGTTATTGTTCCACAGGACCTATCCAGCAGGATCCAGATGGGGTAGGTGCTAGGATAGGTCAACCCAAGGCCCTATATGGGCCTGTGTGTTAGTCAGGCAGTTCAAATTGAGGCACTGGGACCACCTGCCTCTGATGCCAGGAGTGGAGTCAGCTCCCCTACATGCATGCTCTCAGGGTTAGTTCATCCTCCCATGTGGTGAGGGGTGGGGCCCTCTCTTCCTGGAGTGTAAGGGCCAGCTCTTTTGCTGTAGTGGCCAGAGAGAGGTAACACCAGTTTTTTTAGGGTAGTGACATCTTAAAATGCTTTGTTTTATAGTTTTGTACCAGTCATAACATCCCCAGACAGAGAAATTATACTCAGAGTTTAATAGAAGGATAAAAAACTGTAGTAAAATTCAATATTAGCCATCATACAATATTTCATCAATAACAATTAAGAAGCTAACACAAAGAAGAGATAAAACTTTCATGTGTTAGGAATTTATTTTTAATAAATAGCACCTCTAGCCTTCTCAAATAAACTACTGTAAATCAGTTGATCATCAATTATGAATACCAACCCATGAATCATGCAAGTGTAAACTCAGAACTCTAGAGTAAGTGGTATCTGTTCATTACACAAACAATATAACATAGCAGAGAATTTCTTATAAAAATTCACTAACGTTAATTTTTGTCTGTCATTTTAATGAGTTGGAAATAGGGGCCCAAGTTAACAATATTTTAATTGCTATTTTCTATATGTTTTATATGGCAGATGTTTATTTCTACCATGTAAAATAATTTTAGAGAAAAACCATGAGGTGCCCTGTTCATGTCCTGCTGTCTTGGCTTTTGGTTAAGCCTGGGCTCACCCTGGGGTGGGTGTTTAGGAAGTTGTCCTCTACCCTCTGCCCATCTTTCAGATGTTGGACTTTCCAACAGATGATGGTGAGGTTTATATGGGTTTACAGGTATCTTAATTTTAATTGTTTCACAAGCCTTCAGAGTCTTCACCAATTCTTTGAGGACATTTATCCCCAGCATTGACAAAGCCTGCTGACATTTAAGACATCCAATCATGGCTTGCTTACCCCTTGGTGGGCCTTTTGATCTTAGTATTAACTGCTACTTCGGTCCCAGATCCAAAATAGATATTTATGAGCTAGAATTGAGTGTAGCCCATCAGACTCAAGATCAGCCAAGCCACAGTATAAAGCAATGCTATACCGAAACCCATTCTGAGTGAACAGGACTGCAGTGCCCTGTAGCCCTGTAGATGTTCTACACACACAGGAGCGAGAGGGAACTTTTCTATACCATCACTTTGCTTTGAGCATTGGTGTGGGAGAATTGTCTGTATTCTGTCAATCATGTTTTAAATAAATGCTGATTGGCCAATCAGGAAGTATAGGTGGGACAACCAGACAGGAAGTAAAGGTGGAGCAATGAGAACAGGAGAATGCTGGGAAGGAGGAAGCCTATTTCTCCCCAGTCCTGCCCAGATCATCAAAGAAGAAAGATGTGATTTGCCCCGCTGAAAAAGGTACTGAGCCATGTGGCTAACATAGATAAGAATAATGGATTAATATAAGCTACAAGAGCTAATAAGAAGCCTGAGCTAATGGGCCAATCAGTTTATAACCTAATATAGATCTCTCTGTGTGATTCTTTGGGGTTAAACAGCTGTGGGAACTGGGCAGGACAGAAATCCCCACAAGCAGGCCCTCGTGTTACAAAGCATGTGCTAGTCACTTTACTTTCACTGTACCAAGTACTTGAAATGATCAACTTATAAAGAACAAGGTTTATGTAGGCATACTGTTTTACAGGTTCTGGTATGCTGTGGGACCTGTGACAAGATGGTACATCTTGTCAGAGAAAACATGGCAGAGTAAATCCACTTACCGCATAAACAGGGAGAAAAGAAATAAAAGAAAGAAGAGGTGAGAGACTGGAACTGGCATGGGGTCCCACAATTTCTGTTGAGGGTCTGATTCTATGGTCTCACAATAATAAAGACATCTCCCAACCCACCACTTAGCTTCCACTATCTCCTAACAGAGCTGGGGTCAGATCTTGATCACAAATCCATTAGGGGCATTGCAGGTTCAAATTATAACAGAGGGTGACTCCTCAGAGCTGTTGCCAGTCAACACTGAAGCTGTCTCCTATTACTCTGTGACTTCCTTCTGAGAAGGTCAGAAGAGAGGGCATTCAATTAACAAGTACTTTGCTTCAAGCAAGCTGAAAAAATTACTGTAGTTACGTCATTGAGGAACACTTCCATCACCCTGATGGTTGTACTTAAGCTAAAAAGAGATTCATTACAGGCATCAAAGGCTTTGTTCTTCATAAAATATAGAATCAAGGTTTATTTCAAAGAAATTATTGGATAGAGTAACTAAAACCATACTGAGGATCAGATGCAAACCTAACTTGTGATCAGAATTGTCAGATTTTTGCCCCATTAGACGAAGTTGACCCATTGTCTTGGCAGGTTTTTCATCTGGATTATTACATTCTGGCAACAGTCTGTTCAGATCAGTGCTCTCCCCTGTCAGGTGGTAGACGACATAGAGCTTTCCCTATGGTACAAAGGCATCTCACTATTGAAATGAAAAATGCAGACAATAAGCTGTGAATTAAAAGAAGAAAGGACTCTCTGGATCGCAATCCACCCCTACCAATTTTTTCTCTATCTGCAGCTTTGGATGAGGCACTCAGTCATGTTCATGTTCTTGTGATCTCTCAAGGGCGCCATCTGCTCCATCTGCGTTGCAGTGCTGGCATGAGGATTCTGTGAGCTAATGGCATGAAGCAGCAGAGAGCTGTACATGTGTGACAGTGGAGCAGATGTTAGGAGGCAATGCATCATACCGTCGATGACTGCTGTCAGCTTGAAGCCATGTGGAGCCGGTACTAACTCCAGCTCTGCCATTGCCTCTAACATACCATTTTACTACCACTCCGTTTTCCTGAAAAACATAGGTACTAGTTTCTACCTTGGGGCTGTGAGAACTAAATGAGATAAAGAAAAATAATGTGTGCCGGGTGGTGGTGGCGCACGCCTTTAATCCCAGCACTCGGGAGGGAGAGGCAGGCGGATCTCTGTGAGTTCGTGACCAGCCTGGTCTACAAGAGCTAGTTCCAGGACAGGATCCAAAGCCACAGAGAAACCCTGTCTCAAAAAACAAAACAAAAAAAAAAAACAGAAAAAAAAAGAAAAATAATGTGTGCATGTGAAGTGGGGAGGTGCCCTGAAGACGTGGCTCAGCAGATAAAAGTCTTGTGCAGTAGTAAGGACTTGAGTTCAGATCCAATGTAAATGCCAGACCTATTAGATAGATCCATAAACTCTGTGATCCAGATGTTCCTTGCCAAAAGGTGGGAGATAGAGATGAAGAAAACCCAGTGCCAAACAGCAAGGAGGCGTAGAAAGTGAGGACCAACATCTAAAGTTGTCCTCACCATCACATGCATGCTAGGGTATACACACACACACACACACACACAAATGCGTGCATTTGGGTGATAAAAATGAAAATAATTGTTTAATTTAGAGCAGTGTCTAACAAAGTATAAGGGCTCAAAAGCGTGGAAGACAGTTTTATAACCATGCTTTAGTTTTCAGCACTTGCTGATGCAATGGAAATGGTTAACAGTATGGACTCTCATCCTGCTATCTATCCACTGTTCCAAGGAGAAATCCCAGACATCTGCTGATCTCCATGACCTTTGCCTGCAGTTAGTAAAAACTGACCTCAGCCTCATTCTGTCTCTTTTGCTGTTGATGAAGGATGCTGGCTTCCAAACTAGAGTTTTGACTAGCCGCCCTTCTCCTATGATTGCTTCACCCAGTCCATTCTCCACTATCTCCTTCTCTATGATAATATCTGGAGTACATGGACTTTAGGAAGATCATCACACCTATTTGTCCCATAGCAGGTGTGGGAAAACAGAAAATACTTCATGAATGTGAGTACTCTATGGGGCGCAGTTTTCCTTGTTCTCTATCAAAAAGAAACACTTAAATCAAGGCTTAAGGATTTAAAAAAATTATTTAAAAATTCTAGCTATGCTATGTTTTAGATGTGTCAAAGTCTGTTGTCAAAGGATCACATATTAGAGATTTGGTCACCAGGTAAAGGGGGACGGTTAGTCATTGAGAGGTGTTTGGATATTGAGATCTTTAAATTAAGAAATGGATTTATCCACAAATACAGTTGCAATTTGGAAACTTTTCAGAATTAAAACCTATTTAGAAATAGTATATTATTACAGATGAGTCATAGGGAGCTATGTCTTACCCTGAGCCTGTCTTTGCCTCTCTCCCTGCTTCTGCACTCTCATGCAGTAAGCACTTCATCCACATGTTCACGTCATCATGACATTCCGTTTTACCTCACACTTAGGATAGTGGTTGAGCCAATCAGCTCTGAGACCTCTGGAAAAGAGAGCCAAATCAGTCTTTTCTCATTTGAAATCCCTACTGTTTGGGTTTTGCTGCAGTGACAAATTGGTGTGGGAAGTCCTTCTGTATATGTGCTGCTTTTATTGGTTAATGAATAAAGAATCTGCTTTGGCCTATAATAGGGTAGAATAGAGCTAGGTGGAGAAAGCTAAACTGAATGCTGGGAGAAAGTAGGCAGAGTCAGAAGACGCTATGTAGCCTCCAGAGGGGAAAGACACCAACTGCTAGCTGGAACCTTGCTGGTAGGTCAGGAGCCTCATGGTAAAACATAAAATACTGGAAATAGGTTAGTATGCTTAAGTGATTGGCCAAGTGGTGTAGGAGAGTTCTTCTGTATTTTGGGTCACTCTTATTGGTTGAATAAAGGACTGCCTGGCCTATAAGATAGGACACAGCCCTTAGGTGGGCGAGGTAGACAGAACAGAGTTCAGAGAAGAAAGGAAGTGCAGCAGATGCCATGATTCTCCAGCCCAAGATGGACACTGATTAGACTCATGCCGGTAAGCCACAGTCAATTGGCGATACATATTATCAGAAATGGGTTAGTTTTAGATGTGAGAGTTAGCCAAGAAAAGGCTAATGATAATGGGCCAGGCAGTAATTTAATTAATACAATTTTCGTGTTGTTATTTCGGACATAAGCTAGCTGGCGACCGAGAGCTGGGCAGGAAGGAACAAAAGGGCCCCGTGCTCCTCTCAGGTGCTGGGAACACAGCTGCACCTCTTAAAACAGCCAAGCAGTGATTCAATTAATATAGTTTCTGAGTGATTGTTTTAGGGCTGAGCAGCTGGGAACAAACAAGCGGCCTCTTACAACAACAAATAGCTCCCACCAACAGAAGTCACCTAATAGCAGGGTTTGGCTTATAAGTGAGCTGTGTCCTGTTTTATGTTAGATTCTGTAGAATTTGATTACAGTGACTACAACACTTAAGGTATTTAGTTTCAGGTTTAGAGAGATGGTTAGGAGAGCACTAGCTGTTCTTCCAGAGGACTCAGGTTTAATTCCCAGCACCCACATGGCTGCTCACAACCATCTGTATCTCCAGTTCGAGGGGATTCAGTGCCCTCTTCTGACATCTCACAGCACCAAGCACACATGTGGTACACACATACAAGATTGTAGGCAAAACACTCACATGTAAAATAAATAAATCTAATAAAAATTAAATATTTAGTTTCAGCTCAGTTAAACATCATTAAATGCCCATTGTAGAAATGCCAGAAAAAAAATGTGCATTGCAAGAAAAATCAAATATCAAACATAAGTCTCCTATGGATGGATATATCCCTTTTCATTTGGCTCTTTTTCACTTAAAGCGTGTTTGCTTTTCTTACCTGAGGAAACTTGTGTATATTCATGGTGAACAGAACAGTGATGTGTGTTCAACTATCAAAATGTCCAACTCAAACTAATGGCTTCTTTTATTTTTTTTTGTGTGTGTGTGATGAGAACACTGAAAATCTACTCTCTTAGTAATTTTAAAATATTCAGTCTGCTATTATTAACTTCTATTTCACCATGCTGTGAAATTAATCTTTTAAACTTTATTTGTCTAACTGAAATGAATCTTTTGCCCAATGTGCTCTTGACTCCATCTAGCCTTTGGTAGTCACTATTTTTCAGACTTTAAATTTTTAAATTTCACAAATAATGTCAGATCATTTAACATACTTCTTCCTCTGCTTGGTTTGTTTCACTTACAATGCCTCAAGTTTGTCCACTTTGCCACAAATGATTAAGACTGTTCTTCTTTAAGGTAGGATATTATTCCTTTGCATATATGCACCAGACTTCCATTATCTGCTCATTTATAGACATTAATGTGACTTTATATCTTGGCTATTATGACTAATATGCAGTAAATAAGAGAAGTGGGGTGGATATCTTTATCAGGTACTGATTTTATTTTGGGTTTATGCTCCAAACAAGGACTATTGGATCATAAAGCAGTTTTATTTTATTTTAGTTTTTTTGAAGGACCTCCATAGTATTTTCTACAATAAGTTATAGTATATAGTGATTTCTAGTTGCTTGGGTTGGTAAACAATCTTAACTGGATCTTTTCCAAGTGAATAATTTCCTGCTTTTCTAATAAAAGGCTGGTTTTCAGGAAAGATATGTGATATCACAAGTTGAGGCCACTTTCAACATTTGACAGAACACTGAAACCTTTGGCTTTGGTGTTTTCCAAGCCCACAGTAGCTGGGCTGGCCTTCTAAGACACTGGGAAGGCATGCTTAAATACAACACTGACAAACACTTGCTGTCTTAAAAACAAGTGTCCAAACCTCAGCTATTTAGCTCAAGTTTGAGACAAGTCTCAACAAATTGAATTTGCAGTTATTCTCGGTGCCACCAAGAGGAGAATAGACTGCTCACGACAGTAGCCAAAACACCTTATTTGGGTCTGTTTTTCAGAGTGTCTTCCATTTGGGATTTACAAAGTTCACAATAGCTCTAAAAAATGCTACAAATTCCTGCCTATGGCACCGCAAATAGAAAAAGCACCACAGAGAAAGGCATTGACCTAGCAGACAGACTCACATATATTAATCCCATCGCTGCGGTCGAGAGATGGAAAATCATTATTGAATAAGACTCTTTCAATCATCCCAAATATTTTCCAATGCTTTAAGGTTCAGACCGGGCTTCCTTCTGCTTTACACATCTGCTTCTCTCTTTGAACCCTGACATTAATCTGAAGGTTGCATGCAGTTGCAGAGTTCTAAGTAATTAGTTCTTTCCATTATATATTGCAACTGATAGAGAAGAGTTGAAAAACACTCACAAATGGGATTTGCATAAACTCTGGGCAGTCAGGACACTTTTCCAAACTTCGGATCAATCCTCTGGAAATGCTTGCACAGTTTCCAGCCCCTTCCTGGAATCCTTTCCATTTCATGTCTCGTATGGAATTTTCCCTTTATTCTATTTCCCTGCATTTTATCCTTAATTGCTGGCAGCTTTTTATGATGCTCTGTGGGACATTTCAAGATGATCAACTTGAAGGAGGTGACCCTGGGCCCTGATGAGTACACTAGCAAAGCCGTAGCCAGGTTTTCTACAGCCAACAATGAGAGTTTTGACTGCATTTCTTTCAGAACTCTAGGTGTTTGGGAATATTTCTACAACAGTGTTTAGACCTTATCTCCAAAAAAGAGATAAAATCCACCACCTTATTTATTTACCTGCCAGTCATCCACCCATCGTGGCTGGTGGCACTATGAGTCAGGAATAAAGATTTCCTAACCTAGGAAAACAGTCATACCTACAGAGTTCCACAGATCCCAGAAGTAAAGGTCTCCAGGTATTTTTATTTAAGTTCAATGTTTTGTGCTCACTGAGGGATGAAGAAGCCAAGACAGAGGCAAAGTGAAATCCTCACAGCCAGAGGAAGCGGAAAATAGAGCAAGGGGAAATAAGAGAGGCTAGGACGGGAGAGTGTTGGAAGCAAACTGTAGCATTCATTTTTAGGCAGAGCAAGCCAGCCAGAATTTGCCCAGCACTCCTACCCAGGTGGCCCTCATTTCCCAAACCCAGCTTCAAGAACACAGTTTGAAAAGGAAGCTTCTATTTTTCAACAGCTTTCCTATTTAATTTGTAGGTGGTGAAAAGATCTTGCATGGTTTGCTTGCTTATTTTTGCTGAAGACTGCCCTTTCAAAAAAGTGAATGAAGAAACCAATAGCAAAACATCAGCTGTGTGCGTGGGATTTTTCAGGTATACTTGGTGGGGAGGGTGGCACTGAGCCCCTTCCCTGTCTCCTGCACTCTGGCCTTAATGGGGATAGATTTGGCAGATAGCTGCCATGGCTTGGAGATTTTGGTTGTATAGTTGTGCATAAAATGTGTATCTAAACATTTCCTCATTTTACAAAACCAAATTTCACAGGCGTCTAAAAACCCTGCCAGGAATCTTAATCGAGTAGGAAAGTATGGGTTTTTTTGTTTTGTTTTTTTTGTTTGGTTAGTTTTTTATTCTGCTCAGTGCTCCTTGTGGGTGAGCTTGCCAGAGGCCTGAGAGGAAGGGTATGCACGCCATTTGACCAATGTTTCTTTATTGCTTCTCCTCTTTGACTTCAGGTTCTCTGCCCTTGACCTGGCTTGCCCCGCACCTCCTGGGCCTCGGGTACCACTGCTGCACTCTTGGACTCCAGAGCTGGAAACTTTCAGGCACTGCTCTTGAGTCTGATTTTATCCCCTGCCTCTTTTCCCGCCACCGTGTGTGTGTGTGTGTGTGTGTGTGTGTGTGTGTGTGTGTGTATGCACTGGTGTCTTCCTTAGGAAAACTGTCCACCTTCTTTGAGACAAGATCTATTCAATGGCCTTGATTTAACCAATTAGTACAAACTGGCTACCAGTAAGTTCCCAGGATCCTCTTGTGGCCCCCTCTCAGAGC
>JAQHUG010000023.1:4134316-4191367 GCA_028555095.1 Dicrostonyx torquatus | reverse complement strand
CACACACACACACACACACACACACACACTTTGTTTTCCCCTACCACAAGATCTGCAGAGTAGCTTCCAGTAAGTATTAAACACAATAAAATTAATTGTATGGTTCAATGTATGAACAAGTAAAAGGATGAATCAAAGTACTCTGTAAAATGTAAAGTGCTTTATAAAAACACAATGATATGAGTATATCGTAGGTAACTCCTCTGATGTCAAATTTTCCCATAAGACCATCTCAGGACATAGTTTCTGAATAGTTTTCATGAACAAGTAAAAACTGATTATCTATGAGGTGCGAATTTTCCAATAAACAGTATTAGTTTTCAAATACAATTGAGTAGGAATGAAACAAAGGGATAAGAACACTTAAATGACAAAGATAAATAGCATTGCTAACCCGAGGACCACAGCAAAGAAGGTGGGGAGAGGACACATAAGGACCCTATGAGAGATGGAATTTGAAACAGAATAACAACATTCTTAAGATAGTAACAGGATACACGAAGGTTGTTTCATGTTTCATACTATTGTATAAGATATAGAGATCATCCCTATAGGAGATAAAGTTGATGTTTTCATGGATTATGCCTTTAAGCTGTTTGTTTGTCTGAATTGTTTACAAAGAAATTAAAGCAATAACAATTGAAACTAAAAGACCAATTGAGAATTTTAAGTTCAAAACCCACTTTTGACAACAGAAAGAATTATTATATTTATTTAAGCCTTGGTTTTCTTATCAATAAAATGTATGAGATGCCTTCCCACACCATATATTATCTGGACATGATAATAATTTAAAGTGTTTTATTCCTTTTATAAAGTCTTCATCTGCAGAATTTACATTAAAAAAAAACAAGTCTCCACCATATTTATGTCTTCACTTCATAGGTCCTTACGTTTGTAATAGAAATGAAATAAATATGAGATAACTAATGTTTGCATTATCATTTGCTTTGTTTTCAAATGAGCCTCTGCTAAGATCCTGGGATTCCTTTTATTTTGAAGAGAAAAGTGTAAAAGCAGAAAAACAAAGGCACCAAGTGACTCCACATAAGAAAGAGCCCAGGCAGGTGGAAGGGACACAGCAAGTGGGCAAATAAGAAAAAGAGTCAGGAAAGAAAAAACATGGACAAAAAGAAAAAAAAAGACACACAGACAATAAGAAATTCAAGCAGTTTTGCTTTGGCATTTCCTCAAGAATGTATTGCCTTGATTGTCTTTAGTTGCTTTTTGGAATAATGAACTATTCTTCCTTTGGGCACAATTCAGTCTTGGCCCTACAGATGTGTTTCACAGATTACATTGATGTCAGGTTTTGAAAGTCTTTACAATCTATGTATTTAATCAGTCTGCAAAACAATCTTGCAAAAAAGATGGGACAACATATTTTAAAAATTTTCCCAACTTGAAAATTGAGACTTATGCAAGCTGAAGTGGTTTTTCCAAGAAAATGCTATAAAGACACAAAGCCATGTCAACTGGACTTCTCTTTATTTCTCTTGTGGCTTCTCTTAGATTATAAGAAAAAATTGTCTGGATGTGTTTAAGAGCTATCATGTATCTTTCTTTTCTTCCTTCCTTTCTTCTTTCCTTCATTCTTCAAGAACAAATAGTTCAATTGAAACATTATAGTACTTTATAGTAAAATTCTCTGCATTGCTAGAATGTTGTGTGTAGCCTACAATGGTAATCATGAGCCATGTATGGCTATGGGTCATTTGAAATGTGACCAGAAGATTGAATATAAATTGTATTTAATTTAAAAATTATTAGGCAGAATTGGCTAGTAGATTGAATAGTGGACAGCAACTCTCTACCTCATACATTTGAGAGTCTACCAAATACCCTAGAAACCCTACAGAAAACATTTGTTCTCAATTGCCATTGGCCATTAACCTTTATCTTTTATTTGTTAGTGCTCTTTAAGGTCCCAATCATTCACAAACAAGCCTGTTCAATCTTGTTGGGTGATTTGCAGCTCTGACCACTGATCATTACTCTTCCAGTTAAGGTAAAATAGCTAAGTTCCTTTGCAGGACCATTTCCCTGGTTTCTTCTTAAGGTTGTATGCATCCCATTCTCAGAAGAACACCATTGATATTCTTTCTTCATGCTCACAGAATATTGACTAAGGTACTGGTGTTTATACTTTGTAATACATAATCCATATGAAGTCCACAATACTGGAATCTCTTTTTAGAAATTTCTAGAACCCCTATGTGCCTTTCCTCTGAAGTAAACAGAATTCAAGAACAGACCAGAAGTACAAACAGAATTAATGTTTCATAGAGCAAGGAGACTCTACCAGATATTTTGTGGATTCATACAATGTAGGACTCCTTATTCTCTCTCTCAGTTATCATAGAAAGTTTCCACATAACTTAGAAACCTTCTTGCTTCCAATCTTTCTGTTACTTGGTGCTTTGATAAACTGAATAAGTCAGAAGGTTTTAGGTATTCATTTAAAAGAATTGTCAATGGTTTAAATTAGAAAGGGAAGGTGAGCTTTGAAGAGTATTAAGATAACATTACTACTTGTAGGAACTACATTGAGTGAGATGCAGATGCAAAGAGATTTACGTGGCTGCCAATCCATTGCTGTTGGAAGCCAGGCTTATTGTCAAAGCTTGTGAAAACATCATCTTATCCTAAAAGGAAAGTCGTCCATGTATACCTTATGTGTCTGTAAAATACCAATTGCACCAGTTACACTGGTAAGTCATTTGGCTACTGCTTTCTCACCAAAACTACACCAACAAGAATAAGCTGAGATATTTCTTATTGCTTGAGCATACGTGGGGATAAGATTGTCATCACATCCTACAATCATGCTGCTCGTCGACCTTTGTTTCCTGATAGTTTTAGCTGAGGTTAGGGAAAAGTTACCGTCTTCAAATACTTCAAGGTGTAAAGCAAAATACATGCGACAGAAAAGAGCCCTCACTTATGCCGGACACTGGCAGATGATAATGTGACACTCTGTTAGGGGATGGATGCTGTCCAGTGTAGACATCGTACATAGACTGCGAATTGTCAGGGAAGTGCTGCTACTGGGAACCTTTGCTTTGTGTGACTTCAATCTGCAAAAATCTGCAAATGTTGAATGCTGTACCTTGTAAGAACTAGGATTTTTTTTTTTTTTGGTACAGAATGCCAAAGGTTTACAGGTATAGTGGTTGGCAGAATTCTACAACACAGAACTTCAGGTTTAGAGATATGGTTTACCTTAACAACTTTCCTTTTTGACTGGTACATTTTCTTTCTTCTCTTCTGGGAATTTTTCAAAGTTTGGATTGCACTCAGAGTGTCAATGAGAACTCCACTCAAGGGACATTTGCAACTGCTTCTTTGAATCAAGGAGAGAGAGGGTTGGAATAAATGAAATAGTGGATCCAGTAGTTGGCAAAACAGTGCATGCTGCAACTAATAAACCACTTCTGGAGTGACATAAAAATATGCTAATATTAAGGATTATCTTACAGTGTTGTGGGAGGAATGCCGTGATTCATCTTGCATTTGTCTTGTCTTCATGACAAAATACACTCTTTAGAGCCACAAGAGCCTGCCTTGTGTTAGTTATAAACAAAAATATATTTATATATATATTTATGTAACTACTATGTGCTTTAAAGAAAATTACTGTGTGATTCAGCAGGTTTATTTCATTCTGTTTTTTTTCCCTATCACCAGAAATATGTTGACTTGAATGATTTCTTAGACAGGAATTGACAATGAAACGAGTTTGTCATACAGACATGGCGAACTTTCAAAATAACAGTGTTCAAATCCCTTAAGATATTTGTCTCAAAAAATGACCACCTAATTCTTCCTGTTATTTCTGTCTGTTTCCATTAGCCAAGATTAAATGAAGCTTCTCGGGACTCCAGGTGGGAGAGGAGGCAGCGTCCCTGACTCAAAACTCATTTTATTCTGAAGTGAGAGAAGGGAAACCCTCACTGGCTATGCCCTCCTCTCTAGTCCTCAGCTTATCATTGGGAAATTGTGTCACAGCCAACAGAAAGGTGTTCATTACCCAGGAAGAGGCAGGCATAGTGAACTTCCAAACAGATGAAAGGTTCATCCTGAGAAGTAATGAACCTGGTGGAGCATCTGAATTTAGAGCAAAAACTAAAATTCTTTTGCCGAAAGTCTGTTTGGAAATGTTAGAGAAACCTCTGTTTCTGTTTGGTGTTGCTCTCATGTGAGCCATTGTTTCCAGCAATCTTGAAGCATTCATCATTGTTCTTTCCAGTGAAAACATTCCGACTCTGAAACATGGTTATCTTTGAGACATCAGAGAACATTTGAACCAAAGGTGTAAATCCCTTGTGAACTAAAGCTTTATTTATTATCATTATTTTTCCTTGATCCCTTTTGCAACCCTGCACCTAAACCAAAAACATTGTCATCTTGTCACACTTCTGGCAAGTCCACAGGAGATGTTCTTCGTGAACCATGGATGTCATTCCAGCAGGGAATGTTATCCTCAGTGTACATGGTGTCTTGTACAAGTCTGAGTTTTCTTTTTAATGTTCCTGGGCTGGGCTTGTCCAGAAATCTTGTCTGCCTTCTGGCTGGAGCAGTTTAGGGCTCCTTTGTGTGTGGCTGTGGTGTGTGTCTGTTTTAAAGGTATAGGCAAAGTTTAGTCGTAACACCTGTAAGCCAGTACTGGTGCTGCTCCGTCCTAAGGCTTTAGCATTGCTCTGACACAATAAAACCTTCTTTCTCTCCAACGGGTTCAACTTCTGCATAGGCAGGGTGTCCCGATCCTCTTCGAAACTTCATTGCTGGCCATCTGCTTGGGCGTCTCTAAAACAGGAAAATGCAAAAAAAAAATGAGCATCACAGTGAGCTATTATCCTCATGAAATATATATTTACCAGGCTATGGATGCTGTTTTTTAGTTTGTAGAATGCTTGCCATGTTAGACATCCTACTTTCAATTCCCAGCATCACGCACATCAAGCATAGGTGGCACATTCCTATAATCCAAGCTCTAGGAAGGTGAAAACAGAAGGATGGGAAGTTCAAGTCCAGCCTGTGATACATGAGCATCTCTCTCTCAAAAAGATATTTCCCAGCTGTTCTAGGTTATCTTCTCAAGGCATCACTTTAAGTGATCTCTTACAACAACCAACACTGGAATTAATATGTTCCCCTCTGTAAGGTCTCAGAGCCCTGCACTTGAGTCTCCATTCTGATTCTACCAATGTACAGGAAGTGGCAGTCTACTGGCCACACCTACTCCCAAGTTTCTCAAAGGCAAAGTTTAATGCTTGTCTTATAATCATTTATGTCTGAAAATTACCACATATAACAAGATAAACAATAATTTTAATATTTATTTAGTTACTTAGATTTCCTAATGTATGTATGTGCCCATGACCTTATGTGTACCACAGGTGCCCAAAGAGGCCAGAAGAGTGCAGCTAGCTGATCTCCTGGAAATGGAGTATAGGTAGTTTTATGAGTCACCTGATGTGGGCTCTGGGAATCAAACCTGATGTCTCTGAAAAAAAGAGTAAGTTCTCTTAATAGATGAGTCATCTCTCCACCCCTTAAAATTCATTTTTAAAAAAGCCTTCACAGTTTTTTTTGTGTGTGTGAGACAGAATTTTCCTATGTAGCTCAGGCTAGCCTGGAAGTTATGAAATGGTTACTTCTGTCTTCCAAGTGCTGGGATTAAAGGTGCGAACTTTCACATGTAACTCTTGATATATGATTCTCTCTTTTAGAAGTCAATACCATTATCACTTTTTTTGTCATCAATTTGTTAAAAAAAAGAAACAAGGCCATAAAATTCTCTAACCATTCCTTTGAGTGTGGCTTCAATTAGCTGTTAGATTTCCTAGCAAATAAGATAGAGGAATTACCATTCAGTCTTAAGAAATTGTTTATCAAACTAAGCACATCTATTTACGACTTTTATGGTCAAACATTAAAGACATCAAATCTTAAAGATGGGACACATCATCAAAGGTTGTAAACAAACTTAAGCCTATGAAGTTAATATTGCATGATAGACACTAATTCTAAAACACGAGCTATCTGTATTGACAAGAGGAGCCTTTCTCTCTAGTGCTCTGTCTATCAAGTAAACCCACTGTGATTTCTAATAGATGCACTGAAATGAATTATTAATTTATAGTCACAGAAGACACTAAAATGCATTTCATAGCCACAGTGGCACTAGAAATGATTACTCCATTTATCAAAGTGCCTGTGATTTTGGTGTAAATAAGGCAATAAATACTGAGGGGATTTTATTTCTATGTAAAGACTTTTAATGTGAAAAGGTTAAATATCAGTGTACATATAGTGGCACTTGATATCTTGCTAGATTTGCTAATGACATGCCAACATCTATGATTAATGGCTGAGGATGAAGTATTTCACATCAAGCAGGAATGAATATTAGCTTTATGTTCTGGAAAAGCACCGACTGAGGCAAATACATTCTGCCTATTAAAAATACTATGCACTACTACAATAACATCATGTGGTCAGGAAGTCTGATGCTTATTAATTGATTAAATCTCATGAGGTAGTGACTCTGAATGATTCTTGCTACCCAGAAGAAGACATTAACACTACTATGCTGAGTAGCACAAAGCAGAACAAGGTGCCATAGTGGGCCTGGAGATCATCTTTGATGGACACATGTGAGTCTCTTTGGAGGTGGGTACTGTAACTAACTCATGGTTCCTACCTATTTTAGGGAAAATACTACATGCCTTGGGGCCTGTATTTGATTTCTATGACTTCAGAACTGGACTTCTCTAAAGCCATGGCTTCCCCAAACAAGCAGCATTACTGACTCCTTGCTTCATATCTATTTTCTACAACAGAAAGAAACATAATGGCCTCTGGGTCCAGCTGGCAAGGGCATTTCCACACACGAATTCCCATACTTGCACTTCCAGGTGTTATGCTCAGGGACTCTACATTCAAAAGATGTAAAGGTGACAAACATCTGGATGATGGCACTCATAACAGCTGCTATTAGTAAGCTCTCCTAACTCTGTTTTATGACTTACACTTCGTGATGATTTGCATTACCTACAAACGTGCAACACTAGAAAACAGCAACTGAGATTAACACGAAATCTATCTACTTAAAAGTTAATTTTGCCCACTGTTGAAGTTATTTCTTAAAATTCAATAGTTTACACTTACCTCAGCCAACAGCTGTGGACATGATTTTACTTTCATATAACTCTTAAGGTGCAATATCATTAACACAGCAGTAGTCTTCATAGGTTGCAAAGTTTTAGTTAACTTTCTTTTTTATGAAAAGACTGGGATTGTTGGTAGTGCTCATTGTATTAAAGTTAATCATAGAATCTTAAAATAGGACGACAATGTTGGGCAGAGTAAACACAACACAAACTTATTTTCAGAAGATTGTTTTGTTTTTATTTTCTAGTGCTAGGTAACGGACCCAGGGCCTTACACCTGCTGGGCCAGTGCTCCATCTCAGAGATCCACCCCAGCCTATGTCCAGAAATTTCTACATATCCTTAAAGAGCACTTCCTTGATTTATTATCACTCATTTTAGAAACAAAACCAGAAATACCTGAGCAAGATTTGAAATCCCATGAGGTCCTATCTCACATGTGATTTAATTATCTAGTTGCTCATTTCCCACTTACATTTCATTAATAAAGATGAACAAAATGCATCCAATACAACTAAAATTTGTTCAATATGTTTTTCATTTGTATAAAACTAAAATATTATATTTGCTTCTTTATGTTTAATTAAAAGAGATGGCATTTCTCATAATAATATGTTCAAATGCAGGTTAAATTTTCTAAATATAACTCCAGTAGCATAGACACTGAGAGAGACAATTAATAAATGGGACCTCCTGAAACTGAAAAGCTTCTGTAAAGCAAAGGACACGGTCAGCAAAACAAAATGACAGTCTACAGAATGGGAAAAGATCTTCATCAAGCCCACACTGGACCTAGGTCTGATCTCCAAAATATACACAAAGAACTCAAGAAATTGAACATCAAAAAACACATAATCCATTAAAAAAAATGGAGTACAGACCTAAACAGAGAACTCTCAACAGAGGAATCTAAAATGGCTGAAAGACACTTAAGGAAATGTTCAACATCCTTAGTCATCAGAGAAATGCAAATCAAAACAACTCTGAGATTCCATCTTACACCTGTAAGAATGACCAAGATCAAAAACACTGATGACAACTTATGCTGGAGAGGTTGTGGGGTAAAGAGAACACCCCTGCATTGCTGGTGGGAATGCAAGCTGGTACAACCCCTTTGGATGTCAGTGTGGCGATTTCTCAGAAAATTAGGAAACAACCTTCCCCAAGATCCAGTACTTTTGGGTATATATTCAAAAGATGCTCAATCGTGCCACAAGGACATGTGCTCAACTATGTTCATAGCAGCTTTGTTTGTCACAGGCAGAACCTGGAAACAACCTAAATGCCCCTCAACCAAAGAATGGATAAGAAAAATGTGGTACATTTGCACAATAGAGTACTACACAACAGAAAATAATAATGACATATTGAATTTTGAAGGCAAATGGATGGAGCTAGAGAACATCATTTTGAGTGAGGTAACCCAGACCCAGAAAGACAATTATCATATGTACTCACTCGTAAGTTTTTTTAAAAACATAAAGCCAATAAAGTCAGCCTGCAAATCACAATCCTGGAGAACCTAGACAACAATGAGGATCCTAAGAGAGACATACATAAATCCAATCTACATGGGAAGTAGAAAAAGAAAAAAATCTCCTGAATAAATTGGGAGCATGGGAACCTTGGGAGAGGATTGAAAGGGAGGGGAGAGGAAGGGAAAGGAGCAGAGAAAAATGTAGAGCACAATAAAAATCAAGAAAATTAAAAAAAAATACTGGTATTGAAGGGATTTTTGTCTGTGGCTCTCTGAAGCTGCTTATCTGTTTGGAGGCAGGTAATAGTTAGCTGTGTCGTTAACTGGATGAGAAAACATTCGGATCCCGTAGAAAAGTCCTTAGTGTTGGTGCTGCTGCGTGAAACATATCCTCAGTGGACTGGGAAGGCCTGGACCGGGGAGTCTGGAATCCAGGCATAATCTCAGTCCTGCTGTGAACTCACAAGTCTCACCAGTAAGAATCAGCAACTTAAAAAAGGCATCCTTGGTGCTTTTTCCTTGAGAATCAGACATTGCCAAATCTACTGTCTTTTAAGAATGGCCAATTTACAGTGTTAGGGGAACTGGCAGAGACCACAGGGTCACTTGCTAATGAAGCAGAGTGTAAGTTGAAACCCCCAAATTCAAACCAGAATGTACTAAGAACCCAATACAGACACCCAGGGTATGATACCCACAGACACTATGGGGTGCAATGCATGGGCAATCCTTAATTTCAAACCTGAGAATTTATGGGGTTAGTCACATTCAGAAGAAAATGTTCACAGTGATATGTGAACAAGCAGGGATTCTCCTTAATTATCCCTTCAGTAGCATGAATTGAACAGTCATCCAAATTGTCTCAATGGTGAGAAAATTAGTGGCAATATCCACAAAGAAACCTGTAGGGAACACTAAATTAGCAGTGTGCACAAAACTTCTGCTAGAGACCTGTCCTCAGGTTCACAGAGCAGATGACAGGGCTTTCTGTAGGCTTAAGTAGCACCAGAGAGGAAGTAATCAGCACTTATGTTAAAGTGAAGGGGGAATGGGAAAGTCATGGGCCAGATAGAAGACACATGTACACGTAAGCCGGGCGGTGGTGGCTTTAATCCCAGCACTCGGGAGGCAGAGACCAGCCTGGTCCTCAAGAGCTAGTTCCAGGACTGGCTCCAAAGCTACAGAGAAACCCTGTCTCAAAAAACCAAAAAAAGAAAAAAGAAAAAAGAAGACACATGTACATGTAACATTCCTTGATAGCAGCCAGTTGGGATCTCACCATTTCATATTGCTTTCCTCTGTGCATAGGAACTGGACAGTGGCTGGAGTCACCTTTAAACACAGGGCTTGGGCAAAGCCAAGTGGGTCATTTGTTATGTTTCCTCATAGTGCAGAGATGTTTTCTACTTACACCCCTCTTAAAAAGTTTTCAAAGCCCTAGTCTCTTTTCACTAATACAACCTCACCTAGGGTTCTCTGGTCCCTGCGGAGCCTATGACTGCTCCTGCTCTCCCTCCCTTCGTTCTTTGTTTCCTAATTAAAAATATTTTATGATTTCTTTCTTTAAGCATGTTTGTAAGCTTTGTATTTAAATCTGCTAATCAATATGGCCTAGCAACCTCAAGGGAGCCTGTTTGCAGGTCTGAGAGGCCTAGGAGCCTGTATATCTAATAAGCTCTGAGTGCTGGGCCTGCTGCCCCATGAGGGATCCCTGAAGAGGAGAGGTCATGATTCTGGAAGGTACCTGCAAAAAGGAACAGCCTCAAAATGAGTGGAAGAGTAGGAGCTTCAAGTTGGTGCACCAGCTCACAGATCTACCAGGAATTAGCCACACGTTTTTTGCAGTCTTATCCCTTTTCAGCATTTAGCTCTGTTAGCTTTGGCTGGGTGGAGGAGGGTATACTTTTGTTTTTCATACCTTGAAACATAGTTATTTGCAATTTCCCTTATTCTGTGCTGTGTATTTCTTGGCTCAGCAAGTTACAAGGTTGAAGTTTTAAGACTTAACAAATGATTATAAAAGGCAGCATTTAAATTTGAATTTCAGATAAACAAGTCACTTTTCAAACTAAGTTTAATTTCACAAACTTAAACAAAAAATGACTCATTTTTGTTTGAAATTCAAATATATTTAAGTGTCCTGTATTTTATTTGGCAAACTAGCTGTATAAAAATACAGGCCTTGAGATCCAGCCAATGAAACTTGCCATCTAATTACAATAAAAGACTTCTGTTTGAGGCTATATTTCTGCCTCATGGATTGTAGGACTATTTTTTCTTGAAATAAAGTATTTACATTAATTTTCTAGAAATGGTCATGAATTGCCAGTAATATCTCAATACCCATGTGAGTTGATTCCTGAATGTTTTATGTGTTTCCTGTTTTTTTTTTAATTTAGCTTTCCATCATTTGGAAGTTGTCTTCTAGAACTTATCTCTTAGATGACCCAGAAATATTAGCATTAAGTATTACAGACATGGATAAAAATAACAGTATTCAAAAACATGTATTAACAACAATAAAATCAAATGATCTCTGTGATTTTTTGCCCAAAGCAAATAAATATATTGAAAATATAAAGCAAATAAGTTTCTAATGGCTGCTAAATTAAATATAGACTCATATATATCTTTTATATGTATGTACATATATGTATATATGTGTATGTATGTATGTATATGTATATTTCTCTCCCTGCCCCCTTCTTGTGTATGTGTGGTTTCTTCAGAGGCCAAAAGACAGTGTTGCATCCCCTGGAGCTGGACTTCCAGGGAGTGTGAGTTGCTTGTCATGGGTGCTACGGGTGCTGAGAAACCAACTTGGGCCCTCTCCAACAGTGCCAAGTACTCTTCACGGCTGAGTCAGCTCTCCAGGCCAGAGTTTAGATTCTTCAATGTGAGAAGTAACGTTTTTAACATCTTCATCTCAAACACTCTTGCCTTATTTTCTTCCACTGTGAAGTGGTTTTCCAAGCTGAAATTAAAATCACTCTGGGAGGTGAAAATAAGAACATAACTGATATTGAGAGAGCCTAATAAGTCCACTTCAATGCTCCCAAGCAGGGCCCAGACAAGCACATTTGATAAATGTTCCCCAGTGAGTCAGTGGTAACTGACACTTCCCACTATCTTCTCACTCATCCATATCCATAATTTCCTTCTCTGAAACTGTCTGGGGTAATCCCTCAATCAGGAATGCCACTTAATTTATCATCTTTACTTTCACAAATCATCCATATCTGTTTATTTACAGGTCCAGATACCCCTGTGCAGATTAGAAATCCCTTCTCACCCTGCTGTGCTGTTTTGGATATTTTCTAGTCCTCTCCTGTTGCAGTTTGGAAACACAGTGGTAACTTCTGTGGATGTATTCTTGTAGTGTCTGTCCATTTGTCCTGTTCTCTTTAGATATCCTGAAGGCTAAGGGACACAGCTGTTCAATTCTAAAATGTCTGCAGCAATGGAGTACTAAAGACAGTTGACACCTGGAGGAGATCCTCTTTTGTAACCTTTGTAATCTTATATTCTTTTCGGGAATAATCACAAAAGGACGTGGGCTAAATATGAAAACTAAACACTAAAATAAAATTACTGTTCTGGCTTTCTTTCTGTTGCTGCAGTGAAGGAATTACTGTAATGAAAGTCAGCTTAGGGGAGGGAAAGTCCATCACTAAAGGAGGGCAGATTGAAGCAGGAACTCAAGGTAGGAGCTAGAAACAGAAACCATACAAGAATGTTGCTCTCTCCTTATGCTTAGTTAGCTTCCTTGTGAGGTCCAGGACCACCTTCCTGTGGATGGTGTCATCTCCAACAAGCTGGTCACTCCTCTATCAATTAATAATTAAGAGAGACACACTCAGGTGTCAGTCTGAGCTAGACAATTCCCCAGTCTAGGCTTTCCTCTCAGATGACTCTAGACTGTGTATGTCACATTGACAATGAAATCAAACTAGAAAAATTATAATATGAAATAAGAAGGTAGAACTGTATATGTGCCCTTTGGCTAAAAAAGAGAAAGGGACGTGAAGGAGGATTGGCAAGTGAGAGAACTCAGAGAATGTCGTGTCCTATAATAACTGAATCCAAAGCAGTAAGTCCTGTATCCTCATCCATACAACTGTGATGCCAACAGGTTTCTCCGAGTCTACTTTCTATTACAGTGTACAAAGCAGCACCAAGTGGCCTGGAGATAACTCCATGTTTGAAACAATTGTCCAGGATTCTAAGTGCTCCAAAGCCACTGTCTACATGAATGCCTGTCAGAGTCGGGGTCAAAAGTACAACTGGGTGTTCTCGCATCAGCATCCATGTAGTAGTCCATTTACTGTGGACAAAAATCGAAACTATGCTAAGCTGACATTCATGTCAACGTGTTAGGGAAACCCAACAGTAGCAGAATCTACTCTTCACCAATAGTCACCAGTAGGAAATATTTCCCCTACTTTAGTTTAGAACTTCTGGCATATAATACTATTTAAAAGTTGATCTAATTTTAATTTTTTACCCAGCAATGCAGCTTGTAAACAGACAATTCGGCCTCTTCCCACTGGTACCTGTAGCAGGCAAAACCCTAGGCTAAAATAAAAACAAAATGATATAGACAAGGAGACTCACAGTGAGCGTTGGCGTTAATTTGCAGAAAGGTTACTCTATTGTACAGTACCTATATTCTTGAGTGATATGCTATGTTCCTGACTCCCTCACTCATTATTGTCTCTTTGATGCCCTGACTAGGCATGATTATAATGACCAAGAAAGAATGCATTCAGTCAGTTACTCAGTCACACCTCTATTAGAAACACACTGTGAAACTTAAGGCATATACATTGTGCTTAGAGAAAATCATTCATTTGTATCTAAATACTTAAAAGTTTCAATAGTGTTACCACAAAACACACATGTAAGATTTGAAGCTGTAGGAGAGCAAATACCCCCTGAAAACTTTCAAATTATGCTATGCCGTTCAAGGAAATGGCTTTTCCTTCTACTTGAGGGACATATTCCTGGTCTTTAGAAGAGGCCAGTACCTGGTTTTGTGTGATGTGTTTGTCTCTAACCTTTTCTATCTCAAGGCTCCTGCCAGATCACTTTGAGAGTATTCAGTCCCACCCCTTCTACCCTGCTCGTCTGACCTCAAAGCCGCATCTCAGAGCATTCACTTCAGAATCTTAGTGTCAAATAGACCTGTACCGCTCCTGAGTTCTTTGATGCAACATGGACTCTCAGTGGTCTCTGCCATACCCAGTCTCCGCCTCACACCCTGCCAGCCTCAGAGACTTTTCATTCAATTCCCAAGTTGCTCTCTCTCTCATCAACCTGACAAACAATTCTAGATAAACCTTCACCTTGGTCAAAATTTATTATCTGTTATGTTTTCTGACTCCAGATTCTAAGCCTCCACCACTAGTGCAGAAAAGGCCATGTTTCCAGCTTTGCCCAACACAGGGATGCTACTCTAACTTCAGTTAGGAAGACGGTGCTCAGAATATCGCCGGCTTGTGGCATTGTCAGAACACACCCAGGACCCACTCCTTCAATTCCCAGAATTTAGCCCCGCTGTTCTGCAGTTCTGTACAACTCAACCTATTTCTAAGAATTTATTCTTTCTTCTTATCCCTGATTCCTGTCTCTGTTGCGAACATTTTTTCTGGCCATTATTCTTGTCTCAGTTAGAATGTGATATCATTCTTTTCTCCTTTGCAAACTCTTTCATTCTCCCCTTCCTTTTTTCTTTCCTCCTCTTCTTCGCTCTTCCCTTTCTGCGCTTTTACTGAGACCAGACTGATCTCACATTTGAGATCACGCCCAGCTTCCTCTCTTCTCCTGTACCATCCCCATCACACCCTAAGCTATTTCTGAACTCTTCATTTTTTACCTACTTTTTGCAGATTGATGACATATTCTCTCGCGGCTTGCATTTTCTTTTCATTTAAGCTGGTCCACTTCACTGATTTGTAAACAATGAATGTTAGTGTTCTCTGTGTCATATTTGAACACACGAATCTTTCCTCTCAGACTTCCCCTTCTACTATTATAATTTCCATATTTCTTTCCTGACTCTTACTTTCATCTCTTCTTTTTCTTTGACTGCTCCTGTGAAGAGGCTCGGCTGTGATTTTGTCATAAAATCAGATCTAGCCTGCCTTTAACCCCGTACTTTCCTTCCTAAAAACCTTGCCTTCTGTTATTCCCAGTTCTCTTACTAGAATATTTAACTTCATGGTTAATTGGATTGCACCTTTGTAGTTATCTCTAAGTCCTTTCTTTCTCATTTCACATATCTAAATGCAATAGTCAAGAGGTTCCTTCTTTACCACTAAAGAACTGTAAGTGTTTTAGAGATTCCAAAACTTCTTGGAATGTCAGGCCCTCTATCTGTAAGTTACTGGCCTCACTGCAGAAACAATGAACATTCAAAAGAACTGATTGCAAAGACTTTCAGACAGGCAAATGGAAACTTTTACTCTATCTTTGGAATTAGCCCTATTCCACCTCCTCTGTAAAGACTCAAATTCAGCTCAGCAACCGCCTCACAAGTCCCTGACAGAATCTTTAGCTGTCTTCTGAGGGTTCTCAGTTGCCACAACGGTTGAGTAAAAATTTGTTATCAGATAGGCGGTTTACTCTAAAGAAAAGTAATTTGCATTGGGTGTGGAAACAAGCTGGCTCACTACTACCCAGTGACTGGGCCAAGCGACAAGGCAATGCCGCTGTGGTCATAAGCATTCTAGTAAAATCAAATGGGACTTAGTGCTGCTGTTCAACAGGAAGAGAGGCCAGGTTCCTCAAGGAACTGCACTCATAAAGTTATTTGTGTTGGGAGCACTGATGTATTTCTAAGTCAAGAGAAAGAGAGCCGGCAGTTTGGCTCTCATCAGCTTTGACTGCAGGGATGGTAAAGGAGAGCTATTCCCTACCCCAAGGTAGCTGGGCACTTTAATCCACATTTAGTCACACAACTGGGCAGCAAACTTATAGGATAGTTTAAACTACTAAATCTAGGAGAGGATACTGTTTGAAAATTTAGTGTGATGTCTACCAGCTAGACTATGACAAAAATAGACCTTTTGAAATAGTCAGTATATTTTGATATTTTTAATTTGTGTAACTTTGAATGAAATTAACATTCTAGCATATGTTTTATCTACTTGAGATTGAATGGTAATTGTACTAATCACATGCAAAAATAATAAGAAAATGATATATGATGCATTGTGCATTCTGTTTGACTATAGTAATCATTTTTTCTGTGTATACACAATTTTTTTTGTTGTTGTTAAGAAAGCACTGAAATTTGGGAGGGAAAAGTGGTGTGGCAGGTAGGGAAAGAACTTGAGGGGAGGAAATGGGGTAGATTTGGTCAAAACACATTACATACATTCATGACACTTTTAATACAATGAATTATATAATACACACACATATACTATCTTTAAAAAGTAGTTGAAACTAAGTGTGGTAAGATATGCCTGTAATCCTAGTACTTGGGAGATGGAGGCAGAAAGATGAAAAGTTCCAGGTCACAGTTGGCTATGAGGCCCTTTCTCAAAAGAGAGGTGGCCAGGAGACAATTATAGACACTGCACATATGAATTCTTCCCAACTCTCTTCTTCTCCACCTTTATAGGAAGCTATTTTTCCACTCTAACATCAGTACTTTATATTCTATTTAATTTTTATTCCACTTGGTGAATCTTCTGCTAGCGTGTGGCACTGCCACACTGTGGAAGCCGAGCCTGACTGGTGACTGTTGAGTGTTATGCATCTCTACCACAGTGTTAGCAACGACCCTCCACTCCCTGCAGCTGGAGTGCGCATGTGCCCCTGACCCATGACTGTTGGCCAATGTGTGTGACTATTCTGTGGCTCTTCTATTGCCAGGCCAGCCGGGTCTATGACTTCCCTTCCCTTTCTCCCACAGTGGTGAGATTATGATTGGACTTTACATCATTAGCTGGTTCCTTTGTAAATGTTTCCTATCAGGTTATGATTTTTGACATGCAATTTTTCTTTTGGTTTTTATATGAGAATTTGAGAAAAGTATGCTACTTCATTCACTGCCAACTTCCCAGAATCATTCATTAAAACCTGCTTTTGATACTTAAAGAACTTTTGTATTTATCATTAACTACATTATGAGTATTGCCATATGATCCTTTATAAATTTATTTGGGTATTACAAATATTACATATGATAGTTTCATATAATAATAATATAACAATAAATAATATTTTATTATTATACTCATCTTTCACTTGTTTAAAAATATTTTTATGGTCTGTTGAGATGAGAGACTGAAGGAGTATAGGTACACACACACATACACACACACACACACACACGTATATTCCTTAGAGTTCAACAAAAGATACTGTATTTCTCTAAGTATCAGGGAGGACAACTAAATACTTGCAACTTTCTCTTATTTTTTCTTGATCAAATTCAATGTAGTTGGGATGCAAGTCATCTACATCAGTACATGGAGTTTTTAGTTTGAGTGACGAATGACTGATCTGTGCCTGTCAAGAGACTGAACGAGAGCACCTTTATATGATAAAGGCCCAAATATGACTGACTCCCACTTAAGACCAGAGTGGAAAAAAAATATCAGTATTAACTTCTGAAAAGAAAATTGTGGTGCAAGTATTTGAAGATTCCCATTCCCCGAGACAGCTTGGCAAAGAGTAGGAGAGGGAAGGAAGCAGAGGTGGAGGTGACACTGGAAAGGCAAGAGCTTACAAGGCAAGGTGACCACAGAGTGGCCAATCCCAAAGCAGCCAGATCTCTGAAGAGACTATTTAAGGAACACTGAAGGCCAAGCAAGAACTGTACAGGAGAACACAGTGTGGCTGGGTTGTAAGAACAAAATTCCACACAGGCTTCTCCTTCCTCTTTAAAGAAATCAAAGCTTTTGACTCTTCATTCAGTGTCTGAGTAAAATTAAACAGATGTGTTTGTTTGGAGGATTGTAAGAAACACCAAGGAACAATGTTCTGTGTCACTGGTTCTGTTGCTTTCTCCAGTTCTAAGTAACTCTAGAGGGAATATTTGTTTAAGTCACACTGAGCAGTTATTATTTTAATAAGTCTCTTGATTGATGTGCAGACTTTTCACTAAAGGCAATATGCTTCAGAAAAAAATTGAACCTTGCTTGTCTCACTCTGACATGAAGATGAACTCTAAGATATTACCAATGTAACAAACTATGATAAAGATGGAAAAACATTTCCCCAAATAATACTTCAGATACAGTCCTGGCCTCTGCATGGAAGTACAACATTGCTTAAGTATACATGCTTTATTTCTTTCCTTTTAGGTTACCTAAAAAACAATATATCTTCATATATTGCAATTAGGCATTTTTGTATTTTTTTCTGAAGCATATAATTCTTGGAAGAGAGGAGAACAAAATTAATCTAAATTTAAAAGAAAATATTCCCATTAGACTACTTATATAATGTTTCCTTCTTTTCCCTTCCCTTGCCTCCCCTCCCCTTCCTTTTCCTTTCCTTTCCTTCCCTTACCTCCCTTTCCCTTCCTTTCCCTTCCCTTCCCTTCCTGTCAGTGTAATTAATGATGTAATTACCCAAGCCAGCTATCTCTAGAATATATATATATTTTAATAGATGAAAGAATATAAACAAAGTCACGATACCAGATCCAGGATCCCATGCTTTCTGAGGAAGAGCACTGGGCCAAGAGAGCCCGAGCACACGTGGCCCGTCCCTTTTATTCATCAGGGGGTCCTGATGGCCCAACCCAAATAATTAGCTAATGGCGGGTGTGGCTATTAGCTTGATTGGCTAAAATCTTTCCCCACCACCTTCCCTCTTCTTCTCTTCCCTCCTGCTCTCTCTCTTTCAATAGGTTCTCACTTCTTATATCCACCTTTCCACTGATAACATTACAGGCCTGCAACACCATGGCTAAATTCATATTTATGTAGCTATAGAAGTTGAACATAGGGCTTTGTCTGTTAGGCAAATGCTCTAACAACTAAGCTCTACCCCCGAGAAGCTTGACAAGGGTTTCTTTAATTCTTGAGTTCCTCTGCAGAAACACATCTTATCATTCATGAAGTCCATTGTATCTCTGGGTCCTTAGGATTAGTAACTTTTCAAAATGGGCCCAAATATACACCTTCACAATTTCTCCTCCCAGATCCTGTGTCTATAAGAGAGACCTGTCTAGGATGATTAGCCCCCTGACTCATGTGACATCCCTTTACAACTAGTGGGGAGTCATCATGCTCCTTTTTTGTTCACCTCTGCTAGAGCTTCCCCTTTGTCTCATTGATTTGCGGTGTGGAGTAGACTTGACTCCTTTTGTTGAGCGCCATCCTGCTCATCAATCAGGACTGCAAGATGAAGAATCATATAACATGATTCTTTTCCCTAACAGTTACATACTGGCAATGCTGGGGATTGAACCCAGGCCCTTGCACATGCTGGGTTACAAAGGAAGTGCACTTCAGCCCCACATGATGCACTTTCAAATGCCAGGCACATGCCATGAATGATACATATTGTGATTACTTCTGACTAAATTTCAATACTTTTTACATAGGCTCCAGCAACATCAAATTCTCTCCACATTAAGCTTATGCATAGTAAAGATTCTTGTCTAGTTGTCCGCTACTGAACTAGAGTGACATGATGCAAGGTCAACACCAAATGAGAAAACTATGAGAACATAAGATGGGACATGAGGTCAGACACAAAATTAGGAAACATTGGGAATATTAGCAAGAAGGAATTATTCTTTACAAATTCCCTAGGACTTTATATCACCCAGTGATGATGCATAATTATAACAAGTTTATTCCTTCTATCAAAGAAAAGCTTGTTTTATTTTAGCAAAGAACACATCACTTTTACTTCTAAGCCTGTGCCAAATATCACCTTGTCACAAAATCAATATTCATAAGCAAATTTCAATACGTGATTAGCTTTTATGTCTATTTAAAATTTACTTGAATCACAATGTTGATTAAATTTTAAATATATGATTTAGCTGAAATTTGAAACTGTGGACATAGAAATAATGACTGAAAATTCATTTGCTAAAGTTGCTTTGTTTTGAATTATAAATTACTTTGTTTATACTTTGGTTTTATTGCCTAATTATCACAAGAAAAAGTAAAATATCCCATTCATAAATGTAAGATAAGCACTTTGTAAATGTAGAATGCCTTTGATTAATTGCCTCTCATATGCTAACAAAAATCACCATTAATATCATTATTGGTAATAAATTATTTCATAGTTATTAGTCCCTGAATTCTTAATGTTTTTAAAAATCTGAAATTCAAATTTAAAACTTTAGTTTTTGTACACTGAAAGTAATGTAACTGAAGTGTGAATATGTTGAAAATTCACATATTTCAGGAAGCAGTTTTGTGTCTATTCTTAAAATGATACACATGTGGATTTGATGAAAAATTAATTTAATAAAGGAATACACTGACTAGAATATGGAACCATAACTCTTTTGAAATCAACATTTCTATGCTGTATTTGCATAACTAGGTTTATGTATTTATTTAATTAAAGAAGAGTTGCTAAAACTACAAGAAGAAATTAGTCAAGAGTTGGTATGCTAAAGACAGTTCTCTTTTTCTCCTGACAACCAGAAGAAAGCATTGGAATATCAAAAACAAACCATATGCTGTAAAATGCCACTGTTCAGGTTTGCAACGGCTCAAGGAAACTGGAGCTTTTCATTGACTTATTTATGGTGATCTTATTTGTGAAGACCTACCCTGTGTGTGTATGTGTTGGGGAGGGGTCTGCATGAACATGTGGACACATGAGCGTGCACATCTGTATGCCCGTGTTATATATGTATCGAGTTTCATGGTCCTAACTACCATTAGAAAACCAGTTAGAAAATAGTGATTAAGAATGAATTGAAGAGGCTGGAGTGATGGCTCAGTGGTGAAGAGCATTGGCTACTCTTCCAGAGGACCCTGATTCTATTGCCAGCATCTACATGGTAGCTCACAACTGTCTGTAACTCCAGTTCCAGGGCATCTGACAATGCTCACACAGACGTGCGTACAGGCAAAACACCAATACACGTAAAATAAAAATAAAATAAATCTTTTACAAAAGAAGGACTTTAGTAGGAAACTCAATGAAATATAAGATATTTTATTCATTAGTTTTTAATAATTCTTCCCAATGAAGTGAAATAAATATTTCATTTAATTTTAAACCCTGTTTTCGTTTCAGGAATTTAAGCAAAAATATACCAGCCATCAAAGTACATGAATGATGACAGCTATTAAATGAATCTCACTTTGATGACTACATGTAACAAGTGATCACTATGAACTCTGCATGTCTCAAAATGCCTACTGATGTACATGATAAAATACTAGCTTGATAGAACACAAAGTTAAGACAGGAAAGCCACAGAATCCGATAGTGTCCCCTTGTCTGTTTTATTTTACAGTGTGTGTGTGTGGGGTGAGAGGACAGCTGTGGGGACCAAGTTCTCTCCTTCTATTGTTTGAGATTCTGGAAGAGAACTCAGGCTTTGGGGCTTGGTGGAAAGCACCTTTATCCACTGAGCCATTTTGCTGGCCCTCTCTTTTTGAAGGAGCGCTTTATAATTTTCTTTGTTTTTGTGTTGTTACAGCTCAATGGTGTAGCTTCCTTAACAAGGCAGGAAGTATTTCAACCACTTTGCTGTTTTACCCTACTTGCAGGCGCTCGTGAAAACTGAGTATCATCTTTTACCCCTTCGAAGAATAGAAACAAAACGTAATTTATTTCAGTGACTCATTTTCCCCCTTTGTCTCTTGAAATTGAACTATGAAGTACTTTAAGGGCAAAATCCATTTGTAAGAAATGTGCCACGTCAATAAAGAAAAATTTGTGTTCCCCTGGAATGGTTTCTCTGTTTACTATATGGGTTTGCTAAAGGTGTCTTCCCAACTCCCCAGTGTTGTGCACACACAGCTGGAGAGTGAGGTGGCGAACTCTCCTAAACAGGCTTTCTTCCCACGCGGCAGCAGCTGGGCCCTTGCCTGTCTGTCTCTGGCTTTCTTCCTGGTGGCACTGCAGACTTCCAGGAAAAGTTGAGGGCCACAGCTGCCTGTTTTCCTTCAAATTCTCCATGAGTCCTTGTTATTCACAAATATTTTTTGGGGTAGGGAACCCACAGAGTATCCAGTGGCCCAAAGGACTCTTGTGTTGCACAGACTGCCCGCCCCGCTGAGGAGTCCAGAGCTGGAGTGATGGCTTTGCAACCAGCTGTTGCAGGGCCTGAGCAAGAAGCTTTCACCATCTTGTCGCTATTTCTATATGGGATGGGACTCTGAATTGAGCCAGAAATACAGTGCTCATGCAGATTTTAGGCACTGAGGCTTCGGTCTGTTGGTATTTATCTGTGTTTGATAGTAACTACATGACATAATCTGAGCACCGATGAATATACAGTTAAAAGAAATAACAATCATTCTCTGTGCTCTTAACGTTGATATTGTACAGCCCCATTTAATGCCGGTACTACAGAGTAAAATGCGAAGTCCTTATAGGTTTTAATCTACAACTGGAGGTGAACACTTGAGAAATCCCCGTGCTTTAGGTGAGGAAAGCCGATTATCCCCCACTGGTGTGCATGCTGAGGTTTCTTTTTGCTTCACCATTCTGTGATTTTGTTCAACGCAAACACTGGGCACTTTCAGGAAAAGCAGATATTTTGGTTCTCCAGAAATGAAAAGACTTTCAGAGCACAAGGTAAATGTTTTGATTTTGTATTTTAAGTTCTTTTGTGAAATGATTTTGTAGCTTCTAAATCAAGGCAGAGAGCACATTTATGAAGGGTGGGGCAGCCTCTTCTGCTGGAGAAGTTTGCTGTGTAGGCCAGCAGGATGCTTTTATTTATATATTTTACTTGCTGTTGCTTTATTTTATCAATATATGCCAACAGTTCCATGAAAAGTCTTAAGATAATTGTAATCATACTTACTTCATGTACTAAACTTAGATATATTTAAAATGAATTCTTCACTGTGAAATCTCTAATTTAAACCATGCACTATTTCTCCACTCACTGGCCTGTTGGCTCCATGTGGTGGGCAACTCTTGTTCACTGTTTAGGGTTGGCACACAGCAGGAGCTCAACAACTAATAAATACATGGACTAGGAAATGATCAAATATCACTTGATATTTATTCTTTCTCCTTTATCAAAACTGGTTGTTTTCTCAAATGAGATATGTATAAAGAGAACCAACATTTCTTTGTCAGTCTTCCTTCCCCTTCCAAGATTACTTTCAAAGAGTAGTATTTTCCAATAGAAATGAAGGCAAGCTATAGAGATCAATGAAATCTGTCTAGTGGACACAATCAAAAGGAAAAATCAGAGAAAACAATTTAGAGAGCGAGGTCGTGTTCTGCAGCCCAGGCTGGTCTTAAACACACAATCCTGCCTTAGCCTCCTTAGTGATGGAGTGCCATCAAAATGCCTTTTGATAATTTGTACTTATTTAAATTGTCAATAAGATATTTTAAATTCATTTTTATGCATATTTGCATCTGTATGTGTGTGTGTGCATGCACACACACACATGCTCAATCATTTAAAAAAATTCAAGCTAGTCACACTTGAAGTGATTCAAGTAGTACTTTTGGGACTACTTCGTACCCAGAAAGTTCTTCAGTCTCCAGAGGATGAATTGATATGCTTACCTATAGGCAAAGCCAGGACCAATACATCATGTGAGTTCCTTTCTGAACTAAAAGTGGCAATGTTTCTATAATCTTTGCCATTAACATTTTTATTTTTTATTTACTTTATCCCTTTGTTGGACTCCTTTCTCTCTGGGAATATCTGCAGCATCTTCAGCAGGTTAAGATACTCGTAGGTTGCACTTTCCCATTGAAAACAAAACTTCAGTATTTGGAACTAGAGCGATGGCTCAATAGTTAAGAGGGCTTGATACTCTTGCAGAAAAACATTTCAATTCCCTGCACCTACGTTAAGCAGCTCACAACTGGCTGTGATTCTAGCTAAGGAGATGTAATCCCCCTTCCAGTACATACACACTTGCACACACACACACACACACACACACACACAAACACACACACACACACACACACGAGATGAATGCACATAAGCACTCACACCCATAAAATTCCAATATTTTAATCATATAATCTATTTCTTAGAGTTGTGCTACATGTCTTGCGTTTCCATAAATTTCTTTTTAATGCAAACCTACACAGTGGTCAAATGTGAAGTATTGCTTAAATATGCCAAGAACATTCAACAGAGTGGCCAGTATGATTTTTTTCACTTAAGATATTAATAGATTATTTTTCTCATGTTGGGGGCAAGATTGAGAATGCACCCCAGTGGTAGAATTCTTGCCTGGTGTATATGTAAGGGCCCAGATCCAACCCCCTCCAAATACAAGAAATCTCTATTTTGCATAATTTTTGTTAAATAATGATGTTTTATTTGTTCAATCTTGGATTTGATTTTATGCATTATTCTTGTCAACTTTGAATTTTCTGTTCTTTATTTTTAGTGAAAATTATCATAAATGACAAAATTTATGCCTGGAAATACTCAGCAATAATTAAATTTAAGGAGGAACCTTGGACAACAGGCTCATTGCAAAAAAGGTATCAGTTTTATCAAAATTTGTGAAAAATTTTAAAGTGCATTTTTATGTATTTGTCTCTGTCAGTTTGTTTGAAAACAATACACTGCATTTAAAATGATGTTAAAGTACATGCAGATATGACAGATTTTGATCAAAATCGAGATGTTTTAGAAAATAACAATAAAGTCAGACAGATATCAAAGGATAAGCTAACCAGTATAAAGCTCAAAGAAAATGCTCAGCCTCAAATCTGCAGAGGGTGACAGAGGATTTTCGGTGAGATGTTAATGAGAAAGAGCTACGCTCCAGGCTGAACAGAAGGATGCGGTTCCTGTGTGTGAAGACAAAGATGTAAGCCCATGGATTCGCTTGTCTGACCACAGTTTATGGAGTGACGGCTTGCTCTATCACCTCATTTCCTTCCTACAAACAAGAAGTTTTAAAACTAATCCCAAGTAAACGTCATGTAATGATGCACATCTGTGCCCACAGAATGTGTAAAGGCTGGTACATATTTTCTGCAAAAATAAAACACATAGATAACAGGCTAAGCTCTTGTTATCATTACTCAAATTGGGAAAATTTGGCATGATTAATTAATTCTTTAAACTGTTTAGTTCTTTTTGGTTATTCTACTTTGAGGAATCTCTTGTGTGTGTCTTAACATACACATCACATTACATTTCTACTTACAGCCAATGAAGAAAAATCGTTAGCAGAGAGGAGCAGTGGTTGAAGGTTTGACTTCTGAAGTCAGAGCGTCTGCACTCAAATTCTCCCTCTCACGAAGTGAATGAGGGATGTTAAGTCAATTATTTAAGGTTCATGCCTCAATTTCATTATGTCTAAGATGAATATCATCCTAGGCCATATTCCTTCATTAGTACTAAATGAGGCAATTGGGAGGCAGTCTCTTCCTTCATCATGTATGCTCATGAAAGGGCTAATTACAAAAGGAAGGAATGATAAGAGTGGGTTTGGGGAGAGGTGTTCAAAAGTGGGAGATTAGTTGTGCTAACTTTGGCTCCTGATCTCAGTCACTACATTTCGTCTGTGATACAGGAAATAAACTATTTACTGAAGTTGAGGTTTCACTATTCAATATACAGCAATATACATTAGGCGATACTTTGAACATCATTGAACTTTGAATAAATTACAAAAAAACCCTCTGTTTTACTATAATCACTGACAACAATGTTTCATAGTTTAATTGATAATGTAAAACTTATTTAATGAAATCTGTGGTTGACAGACTAATGGTCCCTAAAGATGCTCATGTTGTGAACTGGAAATCCCATCAGAGCTACCTTCTATGTATGGCCCAAGGGACATTGCACATCATTGGAAGGAAGGTTGTTCTTAGTCAGGTGGGGCAAATGGAATCACCAAGGGCTTTAAGAGAGGCAACAAGGTCAGAGTTAGCTGTGATGCTTGAAACAGACCACGGAATGATAGAAAGAGAGGCCAGGAGCCAAGGAAAACAGACAGGCTCTAGAGGTTAATAGTAACTGAGAGAAGATTTTCCCTGGGGAATTAGGGTGACCTAACCCTGACAATACCTGGATGTAGTGAGGCTTACTTTGAAGTTCTGACCCGCTGCTCTGTGAGATAATCTTTGTACTGCTTTAGGCCACTGGGTTTATGGTCATGAGTTTCAGTATCTACAGTATCTACATGTTAGTACATTACATCTTAATTCATAAAATGAAGCTTTTTCTGATTTTTTATTTCTAGGTCTGTATTAGGCTCTTCTGCTTTCTGGGTCTTTTTTTTGTGCATAACTCAATCCACATATAGCTATTGAGTGGCTTTTAAAAGGAATAGTTGATAGCTCTCCAAAGAGGTAATAATAAAATTGAAAGATGGCATTAAACCAGAGTATCAATTTACATTGCAGTAAAGTTACAATGTCATTAAGTGGTTAAATATTAAGTTATATAATGAAGACTTCCAAAAAGATTGATTAAATAATAATGACATTATTTCTGTATCCTGCTATTATAAATGGTTTTCTTTTTTTGTCTTTTCACTGTCCTAATTTTCTACAAGTAGTATCACTTTCATGATGGCAAAACGCATCAACATTTTTTTATAAAGAGATAGCATTGTACAATGAAACATGAAATGTAATCTAAGTGATACCACTATATTCAACTACAGGTGTGAAAACGAGCATGTGATCACACCGGACTCTCTGAATGTGGCTGGCAATGGGGGCTGACTGAGAAGCCAATGAAAATACCAATCTAATGAATAATTAAACATTTTCAGAGTCACAGGTGTGTTTGTTCCATGTTGTGTGGCCATCATGGGTAGCTTGGCTTAACAAGCAGTGGTTAGCTTTAATAACGATACTGCCACAAACATCCACTGAGCACCTACTCTGACCTATATGACCAGAGCAGCAGGTGATTTGGAGAAAATGGTTTTAGCAGATTCTGGCAATCAGTTCAACAAAAAAGCCTGCAGAATGATTTGTCTTCCATTTTATGTGGAAAAATGAGTTATTCTTGAAACTATGGCTGTTTGTTCTTGTAAAAGTCATTCTGCCTTCTTAAGCCTCATTCTTTCTCTGTTAGATATGAGGGTATAGGATTAAATTGACCCTAATATTCCCTATAGCCCTAGTAGTATATAAATGTGTGACTAGAGAACACTGAATACACAATCAGGGTTATAGTCTCTGGATATTAACCAAGGAGACTAATTCAAAAAGACAAATTTTTTTAAAAAAAATCTTCTCTTGGGTTTCATTGTCTCCTTTTGCCACCATACAGCTGTTGCCATGTGTGAGCATCAACCACATCCAACGCAGGGACCCTGTGAAACATGCTGCTAACGCCCTCAGCATCATCAGAAAATAAACTGCAGTGTACTAAAAGATCCAAACACGTGTTGGTTTCAGGCTCTGGTGGCCGGATGCCTGGCTGGTCAGCTGAGACTTGCAGCTTGTCACTTGTCAGCTCTTTAAGGAATGTGTTCCTAACCTCGGGTAAGAACCCCACATTCTTCTAGGAAAACCAGATATAGTAAAAGCAACTTAACGGCTTTCCAACTAAACACAAGGCCTGATGCATGCCCAATAACTGTGGGGTAAAATGAAGATACCGTGTCTGGAGTCTGCCTTAAATGAAATTTCACTCTAACTTTGAAATGTCCATAGATACTTACTATGCATTTTTTTACTTTAGGAAATATTGATAACATGCCTGCCCTTTGAAAAAGACTTCGATTACTTAGCTTAGATTTTAAGAAATTTATGAGTCTTGTAGGGTATAATAATCACACACAGATTGAGTGCTAACACAAACCAGAAAGATAAATGTCAAAGAAAGATGGAAGTGAGAGAAGAATCAAGTCCACATGTCCTGTCAGGGAGCTGCATGAAGAAAGATTACATGGTGCATGTCATTGAAGGCTGCTGGACACCCAAATTCAAGAACCAAGGTGGAAGGAGACAGATTTGTTGATGGGAGAAACAGAACGAACATTTTTTTTTATAGGGATAAGGTTTGGGGCATTCAGGGTGTATCTGGAGAAGATAAGAATAAAATATGGTAATTCCCACTCCAGACTGGAGAGCCGTGGCAGAAAGATGGACATAATGGATAAAATCTGAATCTCAAATGCTTTGAATAGCCACATACGGAGACCACACTTTATTCTACAGATAAAAGAGAGCCATTTGGGACTTTGAACAACTATCTAATTGATCTATACTCAGCCATCCCTATTATAGGGGCCAATGGTAATTCTCATCCTGTTGTTGTAAAATTAAAATTTCTAACTCGGCAAGAGAATGAGATTCCAGACTGTTTTCCCACATATTGTGCAGTGAATTCAAATTCAACTCTCACATGTCTGAAAATCTGCAAAGCAGGTTTTCTTTGTCCTAGCACTTCAGTATTGTCCACTGTTGGAAGAGGAATCCTCCTGTAAGATCCTACCACGGAAGTTGCAACTACGAGGGACTGACTGTATCTAGTGGTTTTGAGGCTCCTCTGGTCCAGCCTCCTAGACTCCCATGTTTGGCCATGGCCTCTGTACATACTCCGTGTTTCTTATGGCATTGGAGTTAAGCCTAAATTTCGTATAGCATCAAATCAATCATACTGTGGATATATGGCTGCACATTTATGCAAAAATGAATAAATACATGTTATATGCAATGGTAGTAACACATTGTAGCTCTTTTTTATATCTATCATTTTGCAGTGGAAGTTGTATTTTCTGTATATTTTACAAGCATTTTGAGAACAGACCTACTTTATTGTGTTGTATACACAGCCAGTTTTCAATGAATATTTATTTATCAATTTATTCCAGTCCTTCTGTCTCCAAGATAGGCTGGATTTCATCAAGGACAGGAGAACAGCTGGTTAACATATTTGGAATAAGAGGACTGGAAAGTGTGGTTTTTATATTCCCTTAGGTCTCTAAAGGGAAGATGGCTTGTTTGTTTAAGAGCTTCAGAGATAAGAGGTCTGACCTCATCATCTGAAAGTAATCTATCAGTGTGGACGTGAGTGGGTGCAATGCATGTGACATCAGCCAGCCTGACACTGACAAATCATGTGCCAAACATTAAATCCAGGTGGTGTTTGCTAGTTCATACAAACCATCCACCAGCACGGCTTTCATGGCGAAATCTGGTACTCACCTCAATGAAGAAGATGCTGGCTGCTGATGTTGGGTGGTGATACATATAAACTGTCACCAGAATGGCTGCTGCTACAATGAGGATCAGGATCAGGATTCCAACAATGAGGCCAGCGTGGAGGCTTCCTCCTTTCTTCTCAGCTGCACTGTCGTCTGTAGAGGCTGAAAGAAGATTCCAGTTGTCAGGTCCATCATACGTGTGCCCTTAATCTCAAGTTTCTTTTGTGGAAAATTTGTGTATGCAAGCAAGTAACACTGAATATTTATCACGCTAGTTCAGGCTTGTGTGTGTCCAAACAACTTATGTCTGAAGTTATTTAAGCAAAAAAGCCCTTAGAATTAATGGCTAAAATAAATTTAATGTTTTCAGTGGTGCTAGTAATCGTACCCATGAACTTGTGTGTATTAAGCAAGCACTCTGCTGCTTAGCTACATCAGTAGCCCTTATAGTAGAATATCAACTTCTAGTCTAATAAACACAACTAGTAGCATTTTAGATATGTGTGTATATGTTTGTGTGTGCATATATGTATGTAGATGTATATGATCTTGTATGCTTATAGGTGTGGGGGGCAGGTCAATGTTGGGTAACTTCTTTAATTGCTCTCAGCACTGCTTTTGAGAAAACTTTAACTGAAGCAGGCTCGTTGGCTAGACTGTCTGACTATGTCAGGACTACAAGCACAGGCTTATCTTTTTACATGAGTGATGGAGATCTGAATATCCTGACTAAACCTTCTCATGAAGCCCTATTTGATTAGTCACTTATACCCACCCGGATTGTGAGAAATCTCAGATTCTATTTAACTGTACAATAATTCAACCTCCACTTTCTGTGTCTCCAAACTGACACTGCTATTGTCCCAAACTGACTGCCTTCCAGAATCTCTCTCATATCCTGTATGGAATTTTACATGGATGAGCATTACTTATTTTTCCAGATGGCAACTCAGACATTTTCACAAAGTCTATGCATGTACCTCAAAGCACAATTCTCAAAACCTGTTTTAAGTGGAAAAGCTTTTTAGAAGCATAACAGGTGGAGGCAGAATGACACTTGAAGAGTTTTCTTACTTTCTAAAGGGAAAACTACAGCACATGAAAAGAATCCAGTATGCCAACTCCTGGTATCATTTTCTCTAAATTCTAATAAGATATGTGCCTCTGTAATACCAGCTTTCTGAATTCATGAATAGAGGAATTTAATTTCCATTGTAATAACTATGCAACTGAAAGTCAGTCAAACACATGAAATCATCTAGGAAGGGTTTAAGATTCTGCAGTGTTGCTGGCTGCCCAGGCATTTGGAGATCATCATCCTCCATTACGTGTTACAGGTAAGTGCATGCTAGTGTATAATGTGATTGATATTTTTGAGTCATTAGCTAATTTTCAAGATGGACAGATATTCTAAAACACTGGCTCATAATATTTATATTTGCCGGCCTTCTCGGTGTTATTATTACCCCTTGCTGCTATGTTAAGTGTCTTCCTATTAAATGACTTAATTGAGGTTTTTTAGTTTGCTTGTTTTTACTTTAAGAATTTGTTAGTAAAATAGAGATATGGTTTTCTAACAGGATAAGTGGGTGATATGAACTTACAGAATTCTATGTAAAATTCTCATAAAATCCTTCACTCTCTCTTTAGTTTCCTTCCTTCCTCCATTATTCCTTCCCCTTCTTTTTATTCCTTCTCCATCCCTCTCTCCTTCCTCCTGCTTTTCTCTCTAGCCTTCTTTCTTTCCTTACTTTTTATCTTCCTCCCTCCTCCCTCTCTCCTCAGTGGTAGGTCCTAAAATCAGAACTTGACCTTAGATCTCCATTAATTTTTCTATCATCATCATTTGTTCTTTGCTTGACTCTTGGTATTCAGTGATCCTCCTCTAAATTCTAATACTCAAAATCTTAGAAGTTTTTTTTTACCATTACATAAATTAACTAGAAAATTATATGAAATTTAAAGAGTAATTCATTACATAAAGTTGCTTTGCAATACAAATATATATGTATATATATACAAATATATATATATATGTACTGTTGTATATATCCAATCTTCAACATAAGCATTATTATTCCCACCTTTTAATGGCTGAGGTAACTGAGGCACCAGGAAATTAAGAAATGTGTTAAAGTTGCAAAGACCTGCGCTCAAACAGGGCAGGCTGCTTGTAAACCCCAGCTCTGACCATCACCTCTTCAGCTAACACTGAGCTCTTACCACTTCTTTTCCTTCTTATTTGACATCATGAGTCTGGCACATAATTCTGGAAAAAAAATCTGGTAATTTTAAGTAAAGGAAAAATAATTTAAAACACAGTTCAAAAAATAGCCTTGTGCCAATAACAAATGTGGTGGTTGTGCCTCTCCTGTGAGTTTTCCTAGGCTTAGCCAGTTTCTCTCCTGTGACTTCTCCTGGGTCTCAGGCCAGTGTTGCCATCAGAAGCACTTTCTCAAATTTAGGAGAAGAGCAAGTTGAGAGTGACTAAGGAAGAAAAATGAAAGCATTATAAAGGCCATTGAAAAAAGGTGACAGCCACTGGAAAGACATTTCCATGAGGGCAGAATATGGCTTTAGTAAGTGAGCTCATCTCCCTTGCCCTCAGTTGCCCAGTCTGCACTATGACATCAATGACAGTATTACTCCACAGAGTTTTTGGAAGAACTCAGCATCTACATACATAGGTCTTAAGGGGAGCATCTGGCATGTAGTAAGCACTTATCTAATGCTAAGCTGTAATATTATTACTTTAATTTTTAGATGAGGCAGATTGAGGGAAATTATAGTGACAGATTCCTAACACCATAAAACTATATATTTGGCTTCTTTACTAAGCATACATTTATGACTGCATCTTATGAGCGAGACACATATTTTTCCAGGATATGACATGTTATTTTCATAAGAAAACAGGATTGATTTAAAACATTACTTTGGGGCAAAATTTAGTAAAATTGGATACTTGAGTCATATAAAAACTCTTTATTGTTTCTATGAACCCCATATGTCATCCTGCCTTTTGCTCCCACCATCGCTTGCAGCCGCCCTTCCTCGTTCTTCTCTTTTTCTTGACTCCTCTATCTCTGCTCCCTCTCATTTCTCTCTCCATTTCTTTACTGATGCTTTATCGCTCCCTTTTCTATTGACCCACCAGCCAGCAAGCACATGTCCTGTTGAATTTCTGCGGGGTTCACATTCTCATACACACAGCACCAAGTTTCAGCCTTATATGTCTGATGTGTGAAGGGAATCAAAGGGGATATGAAGCACTGAGTGGACCTCAGAGCTATGGCTTTCTGAGTGAACCAGAGGATGGACATGCTGCAGAGGCAAGGGGCTTCCCTGCCCAGGAGGGAACAAACAGAGGATATGTTCTATTTAGTTAGAGCCTAATCAGAACTAAAATGATTACTAAATTGCAGGACCTAAATTTCCAATCTTTGGAATATAAAATAAGACCAAATTTGCTAATTCAGGATGGTGTGGGACAATTCTGTATTCTGTCAATCATGTTTTAAATAAATGCTGATTGGCCAGGCAAGTAATACAGGCAGGAAAACCAGACAGGAAGTAGAGGTGAGAACAGGAGAATTCGGGGAAGCAGCAAGCTCCCTTGGCATTCCTGAGCAGACCACCAAGGAGGCAACATGTGAGCTGCCTGGCCTGAGAAAAGGTACCGGCCATGTGGCTAACATAGATAAGAACAATGGATTAATATGTTACAAGAGCTAATAAGAAACCTGAGCTAATGGGCCAATCAGCTTATAATCTTACGGAGTCCTCTGTGTGATTTTCTTTGGGGCTTGCTGTCTGCGGGGTACTGGGCAGGACAGAAACCCCAATGAGCAGGCCCCTCATACTACATCAGGATAATAAACCACATTTAGTCCCCTTCTTAAGGCAAAAGGTCAACTTCGCCATCATTACTCAGCCGTGTTAGACATGCAGATTGAAGTTATGTTATCACCCTCTGAAGTATACATTTACATGCTTCTTTAAATATTTAGACTCTTAGTGATGGATAATATTCTTTGTGTAGAGCCTGATTTGTTGCTAGGTAGATGATAATTTCACAATCTCTTAGATGATGATGATGCTAATAAAATAAGAGATTTTCATAGTTTCTCAAACACTGGTAACCATAGACAAATATTTACTGACCTATGAATGTCAAGTGACCCTGATGTGTTAAGTTGTGTATTTTCATAAGAACAATTTAAGGGTATATATAAAACACTTAATTCCAAAATATTACAAAACATGTTAATGCTAATTCAGAATGATTCCCAGTAATCATCTATCATACAGAAAAAAGGCTCTTATCATTTTTTTCATAATGTATTTTTCTCCCACATTGTAGGAAGTTCAGGCCTACCAAGCCAAAAGGAGTCAACCTGGAGTCTGCCTGGTGCTGTCAGAGGTCCGTACTTTGCCTAGCCAACAAGGAGCAATCAAGCAGTGTTACCTGAGTGCCTAGCAACAGACTCAGTTGGAGGTCCTGATGATTCATAGGCATAGCCAATGAGGGATGAAATGTCAACTGTTAATGGATCAGAATGCCTGGGTGCTGGGAGGGTATATATATATTTCTCCTGTTCTTAAATAAACGAGTCGGCTGTAAGCCTTCTATCTGACTCCTGGTTTCTGTGTTCACTGACGTCACGTCTTTTCACCCCCTCCCTCGAGGAAGATATAAGGGCTCAGCAGCACCCTGTAATTTGCCCAATCTTATTTCTTCTCACATGATTCTACAAATACTGTGAAAAGATCCTTTATTCCAGATGTTTTCTAAGGACTTTACAGATCAGAAAGCAAAATGTTATTGGGATGTTAAAGGTTGCTGAATTGATACATCTGCATTGATATGATTGATATGTTGAATTCTAAATTCTCTATTTCATTTCCAATTTATCATCATTTCTCAAACACTACAACATGATATATGTGTGGTTATCTGTTTATCTTTGGACCACATGCAGGGGTCCATCTCTGTCCAAAATTATGGGCATCTCATTTTCTCATTTCTGAACTAAAATGTAAAAAAAAATACAAAAGCAAAAAGAAACAGGTGAAAGCACATCTTGGGCATCACCTGTCGTTGGGAATTAATTCATGCACCTTAAAGGAGGACCCTCAAATGAATTGATATCAATGATCCCAGAAAAGACAATAAACTAACATATCAACTTGGGAAACAGTCAGTGCTGATCTTTTAAACTGGCAGAGAGAAGCATGCCAAAAACACATGCACAGCTCTACACAGCCTTTTTATGCTGCTTCTTAGAGTCTATAAAGGGGGATGTTCAAGCATGGTCACAGGAGTCTGGTCATGAGACAAGAATCTGGATGCTTTCTTTAGAAATATCATAGGCTTTTTTTATTCATGTCTCAAAGGAATGAAAATTAAACAACTATAAATTCAATATTATACACCAGATAACGCAAATCTTCATTTGTGTCTTTAGCTTTCACTTGAGTTCCAAACTAAAGGGATTGATGATGAAAAGCAGTGAGACATCATAGAAAGAGATCAGACCAAAGTGACTATTAGAAATAAACACCAAAACGTCCACACAGTAAAAGTGTTTTTGTAACGTGCTTATGACATGATTTAAAACATAAGTGGAGCAAAGAAGATCAATACTATCAAAGGACCCACTCTCATCTAATGCTCTGTGTGACCCAAGGAGGGCTTGTGGCTTTTTAGGAGTTCATAGAATCCTACAATGATGATCAGCACTCAGATGAAGACAGGACTAACAACTGCCACATCTGTCAAAACAATGAGTTAATGCAGGCTAAGCTTTTGTCACCACGGCAACCAACACATATGATTTCCAAAAGTAGAAAATTTCCAAAACCGTATGTGAGTTGATTCCTTTGCTCTATTTTACGGAACATTTATGACTAAGTGAGCTGATCGAAGAAAAAGCAGGAGAAATAAAGAAATAGGATAAAGACAGAAGAGAGAAAGGAAAAAAAAATTAAAGTTTCTTCAAAGTAGATTAGTGGATTTTAAAACTCTGTCTCCTAATTTTTATATGATTTCTCTTAGAGTTTATGTTTGCATGGCATTGATATTCTGTATTTTGAATTAGGCATCTGTAATATGATAAAATATTCTAAAACATAGCTAAGAGACTTGTGCCTATTATCACTAGTCTTAAAGTATGAGAATAAAGAAAAACTAAACATTCTTGCCTGAAATTGTATCCTCTTTAGAACTAACTCTTCTGGTCTAAAAGTGAGATACTTCAGCCTATAAATTCCATACCGTAGTAATATCTTCTGGGAATTTAAGGCCTGATGGATTGGACAAACTCTTGTACAAATTTCCTCAAAATCCATAAATCTTACATGAACATTGCCAAAACCACCTTTCTTAATACTTTGGAATGAAGTTGAACTAAAATTGCCTTAAATATCAGTGTTGCATGTTTTGATTGAAAACACACAGACGCACGGCTTTCCTTGTGGAATATCCTCTAACCCATTTATATGCTAAAGCTATACTGGAAAATCATGTGAGGAATTTTTTTTAACAGAAATTGATTCTCCTTTGGATGTTTCCCTTGTAACTTCTCTGATTCTGTAGCTTGTTTCCTGCCTGTTTTTATTTTTTAATACTCATGATCATAACCTTGACTAAATTCAATTTTTTCCTTGATAGCTTATGCATTTTGTAATTTTTCATAATTCAGTTTTGAGATTCTTAGTTTGGCAGTTACCATTTTATAGATATTTCTTAGTTTACTGATATTTCAAAATGTTTATGGTGTGTGTTCACTCATGTGGTTTCACATGTGCATGCGCTGTGTGTGTGTGTCTGTGTGTAGGATGCTGTACATGCCAGTCAGAGTCCATCATTATACATCTGGGTCTCTTTTCACCTTTATGTGGTGGGTTCTAGAGCTTATACTCAGGCTATAAGGCTTGGAATCAAGGATCTTTTACTTATTGAGCCATATTGCTAACCCAAAAAGTTTTCAAAGATGATGGTGACCTGAAGTAGCTCATAACATATATTCAATTTCCAACACTCCAATGATGCATATTGTAACATTGTTAGTTATGGGGTTTGGTAAGTTCTCTAAAAAGAAATGAAGAAAGATACACACAAAATACATAAAATGTATAGCATAAGGTAAGAACAGCACTGGCACAGGCAGCAGGCGAGGCTCACTTTTTCCGTCTTTCCTACAAGGTGACTTTGAAATTTTATTAGTAGCTGCATTTGAAATGTTTTGAGATGAGAGAGCCTAGAGAATGAAAATCCTATTTTAAAATCAATAATATGTCACTTCTTATCTTTGAAACTGAAGTTAAGTAAAATAACTCGAGACTATAATATAAGAAATAATTGATTTAATCAAACTGACGGATTGGGATAGACATCTACATAATGAGTTTGTGTGGAGACATACTGAGTTATTAGCACTTTTACTAATAACTAGTAAGTAGAGTGTGTGGAATCTTCTCAGAGTGCATTGAGGACATTTATAGCTACTACAGGGCACCAAATGCAACTTTGTGGTTATCCAGTTTGGTTTTTCCAATCTTACGTTTACTTGTGCTGCGTGATCATCAATGAGCCCTCAAATATTTACTTTTATCATGATCTTTAGCTTTAAGACTTTAAATTTTTCCTAATGTTAGCTTTCTATATCAAATTATCTTCATTATTTAAGATGCATTTATACATTTCTTGTTCTTTTTTTTAAAAGAATTCTTTGGCAATTTCAAACATGGATCTACTAGTTATAGGCATTCTCACATCCACTCCCTCCTCTCATCCTATCCTTTCCCCTTCTTCTTCCCCATAAGTCACATCCTACTTTTATGAACTTTCCTTTGACCCACTGAGTTTAATTATGATTATCTGAATGTGCTAGAGTTGGGGTTTTCTTAACTGAACCTTATTATACATGATGACACCACTAAATCCCTCTTCCCCAACATCCATAAATTTGGGGGGAAAATCCACATTAGAAGAAAAATCTTACAGTCTAAGTTTTCAGCTAAGCATGAAATTAAAGGATTTTGTGGAATTTTTTCTCATAGAAACCCTGCTAAAGACTTGCCTGGTTAAGATATTGGGATTTTTCATCATAGTAAAAGTTAGCAATAATTTGCTAAAGAATGTGCTCATTATAAACACCAAAAGTGTGCTGGACAAAGTAATATCAAGGTTGAGTAAATTGGGAAAAAAAGCAGTTCTTTTCAAACCCATTGTACTTTACTAAAGTCATTAATGTTAAAATAGCATTTGTACAATAATCTTTTTATGAAAAACGTTTACTATGCCATTAAATGAATTACCTATTGTGAACATAGACAAGAATTCTCTTCAGTGCTAGGGGATATAGCTCAGTAGCACAATGTTTATTAAGAATGTGGAAAGCTCTGCCCTTCATCCTCAGGGCCAGAAAAAGATCTGATAGGAAAATAGATACATTTCTAAAGCACTAAGCTGATACACAACCTTTAGGCTGCCAAGAATAGGAAGAGCTCACAGTGTCTAACCAAAAGGACAAGTGTGTCTCTTTCATCCTGTGTCCTCTTAAAAAGAGGAGCACAACAGTGCTGCCTGTCACATGATGGATGAGAAGACACTGAGTGAGGCTTACAAAGTGGCTGGCATTGGTCTTCACATATGGTGAGCATTTAGGGAAATGTCAGCAGCTACTACTGCTCAGAATAATTGCCATCCTACTCTTTATGATTCTCAATCAATCACGTTAATATTATTGTTAAGGTTGTTATTGAAATAAGTATACCATAGAGTTTTACAAGACCTTTCAAGAACTAAACTGAAGTATCTCAAACTGTTCTATACAATAGAAAATAAAAGAATACTTTCAAAATCATGAAACCAGAATTATACTGATAACTAAAGCTAATATTAATAAAGACACAATGAAAAAATTATAGACCATTTTTTGGATGAACATAGATGAAAAATTCTCAGCAAAATACACATAAATGTGTGGGATTTCCCTCTGTATGCTGTGAATACCATTGGTTAATAAAGAAACTGTCTGGGCCTGTGATAGGGCAAATGAATAGAGCAAGGTGGGGAAAACTAAACTGAATGCTGGGAGAACAAAGGTGAGTTTGGAAAGGTCATAGAGCTGCTGCCATGGACAGACATGTGAAAACTTTGCCGGTAAGCCACTGCCATGTGGCATTACACAGATTAATAGAAAGAAGGGTGGAGTCAGAGAGAAGCCATGGGACTGCCACTAGAGATAAACATGCAGAGCTTCATGGTAAAATATAAAATAATAGAAATGGGTTAAATTAATATGTAACAGCTAGCCAATAAGAAGCTAGAGCTAATAGGCCACATAGTGATTTAATTAATATAGTTTCTGTGTGATTATTTCAGGAGTCTGGGCTAAATGTTAAAAAGTTGGAAACATTTCTATTAACATCAGGAATAAGACAAGGATGATCAATGTCCTTTCTTTTCAATATAACACTTGAGCTCTTAGCTAAAGCAATACAACAACAGAAAGGGAAGAAGAGACAAATATGAAAGGAAGAAGTAAAAGTATTCCCTTTTAAATTATTTCCTTAAATTTTTGAGTTATAATTCATTATGTTCCCTTCCTTTCCTCTTTGCTTTCAGTTCCCAGCACCCATTCTGGGTAACACTAACTGCCTACAACCCCAGCTCCAGATGAAGCCCAAGGTCCCTGGCTTCAGCCTTCAGTGACAGCTGGAATCATCTGCACACATCTTCACACAGACACATAACTAATAAATTGTAACAATTAAATGTACTGAATAATTTGGATTCCTCAAAAGTTTTCTTGTCCTTCTTTCAGTCTTCATCATTCTTAACCCACAGGCAAGGGCTAAACTGACTTGTATTGCTGTAAATTAACTTTTCTTTTACATGAATTTCATATAAACTGAGTCATATTACAAGCACTCTGAAGTGTCTGGCTGGTCTCTTCACCTCACTGCAAGATGTCATTATTTTACTTTATTTCATTATTACTTCTTTGAATATTATTAAGATTTTGTTATGGTTTCTTCTTTTAATCAGACATTACTCAGTATTATCAACTTGCTACACATTTGTAGCAAGTTGATACTATGTTTTCCCCATTACTCCCCTTTAAAATTTATTTTATTGTTATTATGCAGGGTTATATAAAGGCACACCCTACACCTCTTCCTCCTATTAGTCCCCTTTCTTCCCCAGTTCCTCTACTTTCATGTCATGTTGCTTATATAATTTTTATGAGACTATAAAGTCTAAGACACACAAATGAGAGAAAATGTTCTTTCGTTCTCAGACCAGACTAGCCTACTTGTCATCAGAGAGCCTTTATCCAGTAATTGATGAAAACAAATGCAGAGATCTACAGTCAAGCACTAGGCCGAGCTCAGGAACCCTGTTGAAGAAAAGGAAGAAGGATGGTATAGCCAGGGAGGTGAAGGTCATCACAAGTGAACCCACAGAAACAAATAATCTGGGTTCATAGGAGCTCACAGAATCTAGACCAACAGCTAGGGAGCCTGCATGAGACTGATCTTGGCCCTCAACATCATGTGACATTTAAGCAGCTTGGTTTATTGTGAGATTCCTAACAGAGGGGACCAGGGTCTGTCTTGAATACCTAAGCTGGTTTTTGGGAACCTATTCCCAACACTGGAATGTCTCAATACAAAGGAAAGAGCTTAGTTCTACTTCAGCTTGGTATGCCATGTTTGCTGACATACATGGGAGGCCTGCCCCTTTCTGAACAGAAATAGAGGAGAGGTGGTTGGTGGGGCAGATGGGGAGGCAGGGGATGAGGGAACAGGAAGAAAGGAGAGAGGGGAAACTGAGGTCAGAATGTAAAATAAATGAAAAAATTTGATTAATAAAGAGTAATTCACATAATAAGACTGAAATGTATATATTTGTGCTGACATTTTATTGCTCACACTAACAGATTTTAACCTATACATGCATAGCTTCTTACTGAGAGAATTTAAAATCTTCTGTCTTTGTTAACAGATAGTATCTCTTTACTAATTCTCATTTGACTTATTTCACAATTTACATAATTAATTTGTGTAAATGTGCCTACACGAGGGTGTGTGTGTGTGCACGTGCGTGCAGGTGAACACTCATGTCCAGGTACTGAGGCCAGAAAGGGGCATACGAGCCCTCAGAGCTGAAGTTACAGCCATTTGCTGGAATGCCTGACTTGTACTATGGGCACTTGAATCCAAACTCCAGTCCTCATGTTTGTATGTGCTCTCAACTAACAAGCTAAATCTATTCATAGTCTGTCAGACCCAAGGTGGTTGACAGTTTGGTTCAAATTACAGCATTCTTTTACCCACTATTTTTTAAACTAATTTTGAAAAATTGTAATGTTTTCCTGATAAAATGCCTCTATTTCATTCTAGTATTTTCTTGCTTACCTCTGTGTGTTTAAGTTTAGTTTGACACATGCAGGTTTTACAAGTTGTGCTCATGGTGTACATATTTCCCATGACTTTACCTTAGAGCTCCTTATATTCATAAGCTTTTGTTTTGCTGTCACATTAATTATACACTGCACATAGCTGGTCTTGATTTGTGCTTTCTGTGGTGCCACACATTGAATCCAAGACCTCACGTGTGCTGGGGAACACTCTTGTCACTAGCCTCGCCTCTGATTATGCATCTTGCTTTTGAAGACGTCAATCTGTTAAGCAATGCTGATTATTATTTTCAGTCAGACAACTATTGTCATTAGCACTCATTTGTCCTTTTGTTGTTTTGATTTCCTGTCTGGTTGGATCTGCCTGCTCTATGCCCCACCCCACCTCTCTTTCTTTTCTGCTTCCTTAAGGCCCAACACATACATTTAATCCTTCTATTTAGATGTTTTCAAGATTTTCAGCTTTGCATTTTAAATGATTTTTTCCCTGCTTTCATGGTTGCAGAACATTAATACTATCATGTAGTAAAAGTACTTCTGCCTAAACTTCATGCAGCAAGTTGATAATCCATTGTTGCAGCTGAAATAATAACATTTGGCCAGAGTTAGCTTACAACAACCTAAGAATTAGTGTTAAGTAATTAGCCCTTGTCTTTACTGGCCAAGACACATTTACATTTTTGCAAGAAGAAATTAGTATTAATGGAACATCAAGCTGTTTTAAAAGATTAGTGGTTTTGAAGCATTGTGATTTTTCTTTAAAGTTAATCACTGTATTATAGGATAACCAAGCACTGTTTGTTCACACACAAATTAACAGAATTTGCTGCTTAACTCTACTGCCTGGGAAATAGTTTCCTCTCTCTGTGTCCTCTTTCCTTCTCCCTTTACCTCCTCCTTCCTCCCCAGCCAATCCCTATCCCCTCCCCCACCCACACACAGTGTTTTTGAGACAGGATCTCATATAGTTGAGGCTGATCTTGGACCTACTATGTAGCTGAAGATAACTTCCAACTCCTGATGCTCCTACTTTCATCTGCCAGTTGCTGGGATTACAGATGTACCACATTTGCTCTTTCTCACTTTTCTATTGCTGTGAGAAGGCATCATGCCTAAGGCAAATTATAGAAGAAACAGTTTATTGGGGCACTGGCAGTCTCAGAATGTTAGTGTTCATTACTATCATGGTTGAGAGCATGGGAAGAGGTGGCAGGAATGGCACTGGACAGGAGTTGAGAGCTCACAATCAGATGCACAAGTTGGAGACAGAGAGTGCTACCTGGGAATGGCATGGGTTTCTGAAACCTCAAAGCCCACCCCTAGTGACACATCTCCTCCAACAAGGCCACACCTCCTAATCCGTCCTAAACAGTTCAACCATCTAGAGAGGAAACATTTAAATGTGTGAGCCCGTGGGTGTCAGGGTGGGATTCTCATTTAAACCAGCCCACCTGGCTAACACACTGACATGACATGTATATAAAACAAGTTTTTGAGATCACTTATAAGTGTCAGGTTCCAAAATCCAATACAGAAGGTTTTTTTTTCTTCTGGAAAGTTATTTCCTAGTCTGAGAATAGGGCAGATAGATACAAAATTGGGCACAAAAACAAATTAGTTATTGATCAGATGGGCGTGGTAGGACAACTGCAAGCAACTAAAGGGAAATAAAATATGTTTGCAGGATCTTGAAGGGTACATGTACCGTTTCCCAGAGACTATCTAACAGTATTTTGTTCTATGTTCTACCAGCAGCAGAAATTCTGATTACAAATCCCATCTACACATTATCATAGACAATAAGGGAATATCACAATGTGAGGCTTACTTCTTCTTTTCTCTGTGCTGGATAACGATTTTTCAAGCTATTAGGTGAAACAATGAAATTAAAACCTAAGGTAAAAATTATTGTAAAACAGCAATTTTATTTAGTTCAATAAAGCAAAAAGCATAACCATGTTTGTTAAAACAAACAAACTTGCCAATATGTAAAATGGACTAATTCTTATGCACTGCATTCTGAGGGTTACAAGAGCAGCAGAAATGATGCTTTCAGGTCACCTCCACCTAAGATCATGTGAAAATAGAGTCAATTTCTCTTTGCCGACAATGAAAGTGCTTCAGGATAGCCATAGTGTAGAGACCAAGGAGTGGATTCAGAGATACATGTGCCATTCTTGTTCTAAGAGTCAGACGTGGACAAATCAAACCACTCTCAATTCTTGATTATCAAGTGCATTCTGAGAAGGGGTGGCAGCGTTATTAGTCCAGAATTTGTTAGAAATACAGTGCACTCGTTAGGGCATCTGAAGTGGAGTATCTGAATTTGATTGATTAATTGTAGTAAATTGAACTAAGGTCTTATATTTTCCCAGAAAGCATTATGTCTCCGATCTTTAATCTCAGTCTTCTTTCTTCTTTTTATGTCTATGCAGGTTATCACTAGTTCTTCCAGACTGTCCTTGAACCCACTCTGTAACCCAGGCAGGCCCTGGTATGCGAGTCATTCTCTCTCCTGTTCCTGATTAGCTGAGGCTACAGTTCTGTTCTTCCCACGTCTCACTAAAATGTATATATTTGAACAAGATTCCCTAGCATAATACTTCTGTTCTATAATACTGATGAAGTTCAGATCAAACTACTTTTTCCTGGAACGGATAGAATTATTGACCCCTGAGGCCTAAGCCCAAAGGTTAAAATTGAGTTGGTTTAGGACAGTCACAAGTTAGACCATATTTGTAAGCCAGAATAATAAAATTAGCAAACAACTACACAAGCTCATTATAAAGAAAGGGATGAGAACCACAAACTCTTTAAAATAGTTGAGGAGAGAAATCCTAATCCTGGGGCAGTCCTAAAACAGTCAAAGCATAAAAAGTCTTCACTGGTACACTAGATATGTGCTCAGAATCCAGGTAGGGCTAGCATGAAAAGTAGCCAAACAAAGCTAGAGATAAAACAAAATGCCAAGATATTTTACAGTGTTTCAAACAGAAGGTGATAGCTATTCAATAGCCTGTCAAAAGCAAATAACAGCCTCCCTTTGCTCTGAGACTGTGATCTACACAAAGGAAGTAGATGAAAAAACACAACAAGGCTGCACAAACACAGCAGAAGATGTGCTGCTTTGATGATTTATGTATGAGAGACAAAAAATAATTTGACTGAAGGATAAATGTAACAGTAGACGCTTGATCTGCTACAACAGACTAAACAAAAACCAGCACCTCAGAAGCAGTTTTGTGAAAGTCAGGATCCTGCTCTAACATTTATTTCCAGACAAAACGTCTTAGGATTAAGTTAGACATAGGAACCTGGACACAACAGAACCTGAGCTTGAGCCATGGAAACCTCAGAGCCATCTCGGTTGGCTTTTTACAATCATCCACTCTAGAGACATTCACTCGTGAATTAGCTTAACACACTGCGATGCAGCAACTGCATCATCTCTTAGGGCAGACACCACCCTCTGACGTCGAAAAGCCAGGCTTCTGTGCTCCAGGTTTAGTAGATTACTATCAATAAGAAGGAATGGCAGTCTTGACCTTGTATTCTATACCAGGATTGTGTGCAGGGCTGACCTTAAATATTAGCAATTAAAAATGTATGCTCAAACATTTTAAAAAAGAAACTCAAATCAATCAAGAGGAAAAACCTTTAAGGCAATCAGTAAAGAATACAATTTGGGTACTTTAAGAGATCTGATAATAAATTTAAAATAATGAAATCTGTCCAAGGTTATGGAGTTTGAAATAATTTTCACAATTGCAGAGTAGCAGAAGAGCACAGTTTGGTTAGCTAAATTGAGTTGAATTCTAGTTGAAATTTTTTTTCATTAAAAAGCTTGCTCTTGATTCAGCTAGAAAACCTTTCATGTGTCTGGGATAACTGTCTTCAGTTTGTATCCTGAAGACACTTACTTTTCTAATTAGGTGGAGAGTGATATTTGAAGCTAACCTATTCAAATGTCAGAAAGGCTGTTAGTAGTCATGGCTGCTAATATATACAGTTCAGACATTCTTAAAAGTTAAGTCATTTTGACGCCAACCTGGTCTACAGAGTGAGTTCCAGGACAGCCAGCGTTGTTTGTTATACAAGAAACCTTGTCTCAAAAACCAAAAACCAACTCCCATCCCCCAAGAAAGGTTATAATTCTTCTAATAAACCATCCCTGGCATCTGAAAAATCTAAAAGAAACTTTGTTTCAAGTGCATATAGCAATTATCCACATATTTATGAATTCCAAGAATACAATCTAGGTTCCTTTTCCAGGTGAGTTAAAGAAGAATTTCTAGAGAAGCCAAGAACTTTAAATTAAATTAGGCTGAGGGAACTTGAAATTAAATTTTTGAACGTAAGCTACAGGATATGTCTGGGTTTTGGAGACTGAAGGCCAATGATTATGATGCAGTTGGGTTACACAGGAGCATTAAAGCATGCTGCTTTCAGCAGAACAGATGAAATGGAAACCAATGTGTGATTATAAAAGATGAACTATTATTAAGTATAATAAATTACTATAGAAAAGAAATAAAATGTTGTGGGTGCAAGTAAAAGAGCTCACCGTTGGCATTTCTTATGTTCAAATCAAACATAAGAGCCTTCTCTTGTGAGGAAGAATCAATTTTATAAAGCCATCACTGAAAGGGAGTCTCCTACATCAATGCCCATCGCTACTCTGCCCACTGAACTCTAGTAACCATTTTGTTTGTTTTCATTCTGTTTCTATTTTCCTTTTTGTGGGTATTGAAACTGGGGTCTCTATTTATGCTGGGCAATCTAACCTCTGGTATTACTTTAAAGATTTTTATGCTATTATTTTTAATTAAGCATATAAATGTATGTGTGTCCAGAGTGACCAGAGGTAGCAGATTCCCTGGAGCTGGCTTTAAAAACAGTCTTTAGTCGGCTGAGGTGAGTTCTAGGAACTAAACTCTGATCTTCCTAAGTGCTTTTTGTTTATTTGTAGTGCTAGGGCTCAAACCCAAGGTCTTTAGGAAGTCTCTCGAGCTCTGTCTGCAGCCAAACTTTCTTAGAAGTGACACACTTGATTAGTCTTGGATTTGTCTATGGTAACTGTACTTGAAACAATCAGAGGCATGGGAAATGTTTATACTTTTGTGATATTTTGGATTCTGTGTTTGAACTGGCATCTGGGAATTCCTTCTTTACGTAGAGAAGGTTTCAGAAGCAGTGTGAATGAACACCCCACATAATAGAATACAATGTTTCCTCATTCTGGACATTAGGATGTAAAGATACTTATCAGCAACCCTCTCTGGGAAATCTTGTATTGGAGAATTGCTAATATCTTTTGAAACCTATGATTTTAGTTTTTACAACTATAATTCACAATGGACATTTGTAAATGTTTCCATTTACTTGATTTAATGCAATAACGTATAAGAAATTATTGTATCAAAACATTAGAGGCAAATATGAAAGAGTGGACAGCTGGTATAAAGACACTTATAGAAAAATTAAGCTATTTTTATTTTAGGTGGACTGGTGTAAACTCCAGAGATATGCACATTAATCCGAGAATGCACAGACTGTTGGTTATTTAATGCTGATTGAGTAACTTAAGTATTTTCTACAATTACAAGTGAAAGAGCCTCAACTATATCACCTATCTATCAACTATTTTCCTCTCCCCGCGTCACCTTTTGTTGTTAATTTACGACAAGCTCTCCTTACTTATCAGAGACTGATCTTTAACTCATGATCATACTACTTTAGTTTCATGAGTGAGTTTCAGCTAGTAAGCCACATGAAAATACAGAAGTAACCCATGCATCGATCATAACATTGTCAAAGAAGTTTCATGTCTTAGACACTACTAAGAAGTAGCAATCCTTTCTTGAACCAAAGAATTTCTCATTAAAATTTTTTATAAATACCTAGCATAAACATGAGCAAATATAGTTTAATAAAATATATTTTTAAACATAATTAATATTTTTTTCATTGTATTGTTTAATTAAAAACTTTTTTCTTTAAAATTTCCAAGTACCATATAGATATTTCTAAGTTTTCTTCGAAAACCTTTGTTACGGTTAAGATGTTCTTTTGAATATTTAAATTTTATTCATTGCATCGTAGAACAGATGAAAAGATCTAGGATAATATATTTGCATGTTTACTGACCTCCTTTTTAGTTGTATATGAAAAGCAACCAGCCATAAAATTCAGTGAAAACAAAAAACCTTGCACAGATAACTACACACACTGTCCTAAGGGCAAGGGTACCAAAACGCAGCAATATCTGTGGATGACCTCATAGAGTGACCTCATACAGTGGTGAAGTCATGCACTTGGATAGACAAACACAAGGATTTGGATTTCCTTTTATTTCTTGACCCCACCCACTGAATTCTTCACATGTCAAACACCAATCAGAATGAAATCTAACCCTATTCTGTCTTTGGAATTCCACAGGCCCTTTTAGCCTATTAAAATGAATGCAATGAATTAGGGTCTACGAGTATTTATAGAAGAAAGGGATGCACTCTTACCTCCATTATCTTTGAGATGTAGTGCTATCTTTGTGTCATCTGAAAGAGAAGGTGGCCGTTATTACAACAGAAAGAATTCAAAGATGCACAAATCTCTACTGGGCACGTGTCTTAACTCAAACAATTGGATCTTATACTTTAGAGACTAATTTCTAGCTCAGTGGGAAAACAGGATCCAACTTTACATGATATAGCAATAAAATTTATCTCAGCGATGGTTTATGCTAAAATATTAATAACACATCTGAGCCTTGATTCTGTGAGAATAATAAAAAATGTAGTTATAGCATGAAATATATTTTTAACTTTCTAAAACAACTTCCAATAGGACTTCACTTGAAATCAAGACTGACACTCTTACAAAGTAAGATTAGGATTTATCAATAGTTAAAGATTAACCTTAATTTGTATCAGTAATGAATACATTTATATCTGAATGGCTAAACATGGGGTATAATGTTCCATTTCAAAAGTATATTTTACTATGAAAGTTAGAGTTTCAATTAAAGCATGTTTTTCACAGTCTTTAGAATAATGACCCAAAATAATTTGAATTTAAGTATATGTTGCTTTTAAGAGAAACACAATGCAGCTGGCATTTGCCCTCCACCTCTCTTTGTTTCACTTACTTTATAACACCCACTTAAATTTCAATCAAAAGCTAATACTTAAAATTTAACTTCTCATTCCAAAGAAAGCAACACTTACGACAATAAGACATGAAACTTTGTTCTTCCCTAAACAAATATTCTGCCCCCTACTACTTATTATACCATATAGAATAGAAAGTTATCAAATAATGACTATTATATTTCCTCCACACATGAATTTTACCTAGGCATTAGCACTTTAGTAGTTTCTTCTTCCCCATAAAAGGAGGTACCCTTCAAGAACAACTTTGTGTTCAGTGTCTCTGTGATGGACTGCATTCAGGAAACACCACTGCATAACTGTATGTGAGCAAAATCATCTATTGTTCAGAATTTCATTGCAATAGTCATTTATGTGCATATTTCTTTTGATTCTTGTATCAGGAATGTAGTGTTATGACTACTAAATTTAGCCACATGAAAAGAAGTGAATTTTTCTTTTCTAAGACGAAATAAGAAGCCAGATTATGGATAACTGCTAAGGCTTAACAAGAGGAACAGTATAAAGAATTCCAGCATATGTTTTCTGCCCAAGGTAACTCTGAATCTTAAAGATTCTTTGGGAAGTTAATGAGCCAAACAATTTTCTTTTTCTCCAGTAAGCAGGTGTTTCCTAGCAATCTTTTCTTTCCTGTAAAAACAAGCAAACAATCATGTGGGCACCTTCCGTGGGCAGGCTGGTGGGCAGCTGGGATGTCACAGCTCTCCTGGTGGTGGTCAGGACCCTGAACTGCATGGTGGTTGTGTGTGAGGTTGTGGTGGTCTGAGAAGTCTCCGCTGGCTCTGTGCTCTCACACATCTTCTCCTTTGACTGGTAGGAGACACAGAAGTGAAAATCAGCAGACTGAACACACTTGGTCTTTTAAACTTACATCAAAGAAATTGGACTTAAACCACAAAAACATCTCAGATTGATGGCAAGAGTAAATTATTTTTGTGTCAGACACTTCAAAGATTTTGCTAATTTATAAAATATATATGATAAGAGAGATGAAGAATGCAACAAATTACACGTCTTCAGATATTTGGAGTCACCATTTCACCTGTGTTTAACCTTCTGTATCATTCTTTATCTTGCCTTTTTTTATTTGATACATATATGTATGAAATATGTAATATCAAAAGGTAAAATAAATTAAAGTTAGAAGAAAAGCATGTGCCTATAGAAAAGGTTTCACACCTCTTTGTTTCTACAGAGCGACAATGTTATATCTTAAACATTCCCTCTTTGCTCCGGGCTATTTTACAACCTCAAAATTAATCTTTTCCAGGTTGAACAGAAATTAAAATTTTTTTCTCTCATGAAATATCCAAAACCACATAGATAAATCTTTCATTTAAGCACAGTCTAATTCTTCCTAGCAGGGCTCTACAGAAGATACCAGGGAGAAGCACATTTCGTTGTTTTTTGTTTTTTTTTAATTTATAACCTACAAAAATAAATCTCAGTTTTCACCAGTAAGGTCTCCTATTCTAGAGCTAGAAGTTGATGTGAACAGCCTCGTGCTTCAAAGATCCCACTGCTCTGATAAAGGGTGGCTGTTCTAAAGATGGGCAGTACTCATGACATACTTGAAAATTAGTAAGTAACTGTCTTGTCATGAATGGAGGATGAAGAATCTTTACACCAATGAATGAAGAGTTCCTGTAAGGCTGCTTTATCATGAGTCAGATATCCTATAGGTTAAGATTTATTCTCTGCTCAGATTACTGCATCTTCAAAGACCCTAAGACTCTCTTAGCTTTGACTCCTTCCCAGCTATAATCCACAATTCCTGATAATCAGATAGAAATCTCTAGAACTGTTCTCAAAGCTCATGTATCTTACTTCTTTCCATGTGTATCTTTACACTGAGCTCCATCTCCCTTGAACACACAATAATTGTTCTGCTTCAATCTCCTTTCATCTACCACCTCCACCTAACTTTTCAGTACCTCAGGTATCACATATTTTAAGCACCTTTTGGGAAAATGCCCAGTTCTGTACAAAGCAAAAGATCCTTAGCCTTGCCCGCACCGAAGGCAGGCAGCACAGAACAGTCATCCCCAAACTCCACAAACTAATCAGCATTCTCACTCAGAAAATCAACAGTGCCTGGAAATGGTTTCGCATATGGATAATCATCTGTTCAAAGGCCATGGTACCAGTTCACTCTACTTAACAACCGCAATCCCAGAGTAATTCTCCCTGTTCTGCCCTGGGTTCACCTTTCATTTCCTTGATGAAAGAGGTCATCAGTAGGATTTCTTTACAAATCAAACGGTTTCTGCCTGAGCATATCCCCCTTCCTTCTATTCCAGAGGACAGCTACATGCCACATATTTTTTCCAGCTGCATTCAATTTAGTTCACTCCCTTGGGTTTTGTGAACTTGGTATTTGGATAATTTTTTTTTCTTATTTTCAACATCAGTCATTTGTAATTCTCTGATGACTTGTTACCGCTAACAATCGACATGTCTAATATTACACTCTATCTAGACCCCCTCTGCCTCACAATACATCCTGGCACTGAATTATTCCACTTTTCCATCCAGTCATATTCAGGAGCTTGGTTTATCTTGATTATCTCAGACTTTCAGTTTCCCCACTTAATTACAATCTTACTGTTCCGTGTCTAACTCGGAATTTTTCCTATCGTATTTCCATGTATCTCCATATTTACTAAATCTCCCAAAGGAAACTCATGGCTAATCCACATTAGCGAACACAGATGCCCACTCTTGGTTTCTGTGATGAATACTAACTCATCTTCTGACTCCTCTCTTACAGCTCCCTTGCTTCCTTCTTCTTCTACCTCCCTTTAGCTTTGCAATTTTTATGTATAATTCTTGACCTTCCATTCACTCTGTGTTTTCTTATGCACTTCCATCTCTATATCCAGGATTTTGTTTCAACATCTTGATATTGAATATTTACAAATCTGCATCTTAAGTTGACCTTCTTCTCTTGAAAGCCAAGCTCAAACATTCATCTGTTGAAAAGACATATGCACATGGATGTCCCAGACATCTTAAAATAAAGAAGTCTAGGATTGAATTTGCTATCTATTGCTCTCACTGAGTAGTTATTAATAAACAATCCTGTGTTTAAGGTAAAATCTTGATTTGGTTTGCTTTTTGCATTTACAAAAGAAGAAGGCTATGTATATAATGTAAATTTCAAAAGAGTATTAAAAATTTTACAAAATAAAGAAAATCTATAAACATGCTTCTTTATTACCTTTCTATCATTCCTCGCCAAATAAAACCCTATCTGCTCTAAGGGAACAAAACACATTAAGTAACATTTAAAACTCAAATATAAAAGCAGAGTTGGCCCAGAACAAACACCAATACCAATGCTGCTTAAAGAAGATCAGCCTTGCATCAGCAGTAGATAGGATGAACTGGATAGGTGAAATTGTGTACTTACCTGTGAGGAAAAGACTGCTTACTACAAAGCTAGTGGTGTGGATAATTTAATTACAGAAAACAGGAACCATGGATTATTAAAGAATGCATCAGATTCTGTCCTTTCGTACTGCCACAGTCTAGAGAGCATGGTAAATTATCCACCACTGTACCCAGGAGACTTTTCTCTGCTTTGTAAGGTTTATAGGGAGAATACTCTGGAGCAAGAAAGCTAAAATATCTGGATCATATTCTGAACTTTTACACAATTATGAACATTCAAGTTTCTTTTTGAGAAAACTGTGGTTACATGAATGTGTCTATACCAGCTTGGCACACAAGCTAGAGTTTTCTGGAAGGAGGGAACCTCAGTTGAGAAAATGCCTCCATAAGATCTGCTGTAGGACATTTTCTTATTTATTATTGGTGATAGGTGGGAGAGGGTCCAGACTGTTGCAGGTGATGCCATCCCTGGACTGGTGTTCTTGGGTTCTATAAGAAAGTAAGTTGAGCATGCCATAGGGAGAAAGTCAGTAAGCAGCACCCTTCTACAGCCTGTGTATCAGCTCCTGCCTTCAGGGTCCTGCAATTGTTTGTGCTATGGAAATGGAAGTCAAATAAAGCCTTTCCTCCCTCCTCAGCTTGATTTTAGGTCATTGTGTATCACTACAGCACCAGAAACCCTAACAAAGATAATGAGCAAAACAAGGATCTGAAAACACAACTGGATTTGTCAATGTGTTCTGAGGAATTGTGTCAGATAACTGAGATAGATGATAATTCATGTAAAATGCTCTAATTCTCCCAAGTGAATATCAAAAACCAGATTAAAGCTTCCACAGTAATAGTGCACTTAAAAGCTCAGCAATGTTGGCTGGTTGGTTCATTGGTTGAGTTTTTACACAGGGTTTCACCATATATCACAGGTTAGCCTCAAATTCATATCCTTCCACTTGTTAGGATTACATGTGTATCCCATGTTGACTTTCAAGAGTGTAACTTTTGTTTATTTATCTTAAATTTTATTTTATAATATTCGGATCTGACTGAGGGCCTCACACCTGAAAGGCAGCTGTTCACTGAGGTGCATTTTGGGCCCCAGAATATTCTTAAAGGAGCATTTCTCAAGACCTCTATGAGCTATCCAACCATAAGTGTATTTTCACAAGGCTCCTAGTAACACATGATATTCCTACTGGTTCCTGTGTTATCAGTGGGGCTTGACTAGAGTCACTAGATGAGAAAATTTGTGTCATTGTTAATTGCCATTAAAATTTATTTTTAAAAATTTAACAAAGGAGTGATCTGGAGAGATGGCTCAGTGGTAAAGAATGTACACTTTCTTAAATAAAACTGAAGCTTCGATCCCATCACCCACAGCAGAAGGTTCACTACTTCCTGCAACTCTATCTCTTAATGGAGGGACCTGCTGCCCTCTTCTGGTCACTCTGAACATAACATGCATGTAGTGCATATATATTTATACAGATACTCACATTTATTAAGGGATAAGAAATACTGCACACATAAAACTTAGGGGACTTTGAAATGACTGGCAGTAAGATCCAGGGAAACTTCAGTCAAGTTAAAATTGCTTTTTCATGTAAAAAATTAATAATCACATTACCCACTTCTCGCTTATTACAGCATAGCAGTTCACTCGAACCAATCTTTCCCTCAAATCATCATTTTGCTATGATATTAAAGGAGGAGCAATGACTACTTAAAAGACAAAAAAGAGGAAATATTTAGGAAATCTGCTTTTTGTGCATACATGTTCAATCCCGGATCTGTCATTCTCTATAGAGGTAACTAATGCTGGGAGCTCTCACGTACACTCCAATCTTGCATTCCTTCACCCTTCTTTCCTTAATGACAATAACAGTATCTCTTCAAAGAGGGTAAGAACAAAGTGTAGTGATACAAGCAAGCCATTATCCTTAATGAAGGGCATACATTAAGGATTCACTTTCAATGTTTTGAGTTTTTATTAAAGAACTCCATTAGATACCCCTCTAATTAAGTGGCAGTGTCACGTGATATGTAAAACTGATGACAGTGATTTACAGCAGGGCACACCTGTACTTCTTCCGGACATCCACTGTCCACCCAGTCTTGCCGATGGCGATCAAATCCACTGGAGCATCTTCGAAGACCCCATTGTTGTTGGAGAGAGGAAGCATAGCATGTAGGGTGGGGAACAGAAAGAAAAAGACTGGTAAATAGACAGTTCTCAGATTTCCAGCTGAGTACAGTCTCAATGTACCACTGAGTGACTTCACTCACTCAATCCCTGCTTCACTGTCAGCATCACACAGAGCAAGCCATCACTCCCGACGCCTACAACACTACACAACACTGATGTAACCCTAAGCAAAATAAACAAATCTCTATTACATAATGTTGGATTTTTTCCCCTCATTTTCCCAGTTAATCACAAAAATAAATGCATAGAAATCATTTGTATTCATCATTTAAAAAATATTTCTTATTCATTTATTTATGTATCCCCATCTCATAAACTCTTGATTGTATAGTAAACTCAGAGGTTTGAAGTCTTCAAACAGCTTTCATGGGATAACCTTTAAATTAATGATTCACAGATTGAGAACCAACATATTAATCCCTGGTATAACCTGCTCGATTAAAGGGTGATCTTAACTCTTGGGCTATACAAGAATCTATGCTGATAATGTGACATATTGGGAATGTCAGAGTTTATTCCAGGAGAAATTCCTGGTCTATTCTGAATAGGCTGACTTCGGGAGACCTTGAACCTGAGATACAAATAAGATTTAAGGCAGCCATATTCATCCCTGCAGGACTGATCCTCAAGGCGAGCCCTAGACATCAAAGCAGGGTGAGCTTCTTGTTGTCACACATTGCTGCCAAGAGAACAGCTGCAAGCTACTCCTGATCTCACAAGGTCTGCTTGGCTATGTCCTTTGAATCTTTTCCCAATCCTACTTCTAATTCATTTCTTTCCCTATAATAAATGGCAACTTTGAGCACAACAACTTTTCTGTGCCATGTAAGTCTCTTCAGTGATCTTGGGTGTGTTTGGGGGAAATGTCCAGCTATGCATGATTAGGTCACTCCAAAGATGTCTGATTTGACAAGTACCACGTCAATAAAATCTTGTTAAGAGTCTTTCCCTCAATGGGAATACTTTTCTGTCTGTTTTATCTGTTCTTCACAGCACATTCGATTTTAAGAACCAGCAGTTTCAACCCAGGGCATGACCCAAAGAAGCTTCATAAGTGCTCTGTGACCAACTGTTTTACTCTTCTGCTTTCCTCCCTCAGAAAACAGTTCATTTACCTTTACCTTTTAAAATAATGATTTTGGTGTGTGTCTGTGTTGTGTGTGTGAGTGTATGTGTGGTGTATATGTGTAGTATGTGTCTATGAGTGCTTGTGGGTGTGCATGCCTGGGGCACACAGGGGCTAGAGGAGGATGACAGGTGTCCTGTTCTGTCACTCAGTGCTTTATTTCCTTCAAACAAACTTTCTCACTGAATCTGAAATGAAGCTGGTGGCCATCAACCCCCAGAAATCTGTAGAGGTAGCTCCAACCTCCCAAAGCCCTAAGGTTACAGGTGCATAAGTGACTCCACTCAATTTTTGTCAAGAATTTGGGGGACCTTTAAAACAGACCTTTAAAACGGTATAACAAGCATTCTTACCACTGAGATAGCAACCTAGTTCCCAGTTACTCATGACTTAATGGCTAAATTTGATTGAGATCTTTTTAAATTTAAGTCAGAATATCATACTGATTATATCTAATATATCTGACTCTTAACATCTTTTTGTATAGAAATTTAGTTTTGTCAGTCTATTGGTATTAAGGATATTTATACTTCCCTTAATTTTAATAATTGAATATATATTTATAGTTAAGAATGTGGTGATATATTTTAATCTAAGCGGAATTTATTTATTTGGCAAAATAAATGTCATCCAATTCTTACTTAATACTTATTATGGTTTTAATTTGCAACTGTTCTTTTGGTCTTTGTTTTGAAATGAGTTCACATTACAGCTTTTTCTAAGAATCCTCACCAGAGACAAAGTTCTGCCTGAGAGAGCATAATTCAATTCAATGGAATGTGAAAACATCCTTCCTGTCAACAAGACAGACCATATTTATCATTCTCTCCAGACTAACCCAGTGAAAGATCAACACATTGAATTCTGTGTTACACCAAACACCTGCATTGAACAAGCTCAAGGCTGGCATAAATGTCCATGTGAGCTTCGGCATCCTGATGCTGGTGATCTTTGGGTGGCTGTAGCTTTTGATGTTGCTCAGGGGCACTGGGGGATGTGGTGCCTATCTATTTCTGGGCTAGTGAGATGGCTGTTGTACCTTCTTTTTACCTGTCACCTGTTTAAATATTAAAGAGTGTGTTGATACTTACTTTTGGTAGCTGTGAATATAGCATTTTTTTTTTGAAAAAAGAAAAAGACTTTAGGAGTTGCTTGATCACTAGTAATTAAATGGAACAGATAATTTTAGAATGTAGTTTGTTTTAATATACTCTTACTTAAAAGTATTACTTGGATATACTAACTTAACTTATAATAAACTTGGACAAAATCTTACAATTGTGACACAGGCTTAGCTCTTGACTTAGAAAAATTAGTCACTTAATTTGCTAAATTTACCAGGGAAAAATCAGAACACACAGTTTCCTTGATTTATTAAACAATCCTCAAGTTATACTGTGTGAAATTAAGTTCTGTGTGGAGTCAATTAAGTAAACTCACTTGTTTATTTATTCACAGTTTATTTCCTAATAATTTTTCTGTAGTTTATGAAAAGTGCGAAGGACTAAGGATTTGCTTTGGAAATGGCCAAACCTTGGACCAGGGAGGTTGCTGAATGAGGTAAGGGCTTTCCAAGCAAGTGTAAAGGTCTGAGTTAAGGTGCCCAGCCCTTAGGAAACAGTGGGTGAGGCAGGATGGGCCCGTAGTCATGGTAACAGGAAAGTAGAGATTGGGTTAGATTGACCCATTGACAGCTGGAGAAAACATGATGAAATTGAAGGATATGAGCTAGAATTTGTCCTAGCAACATTTTTGTTGTTTTTTAAATGCTCAATTATATTGTGACAAATTGGAATTCAATTTCCTTCAGCTGTCTGTATTGCCATGTGTCCATTCAAAAGCTATTACTTCAGTACTAAAAGCATTTCCCAATGAAATAGAGACTACATAGTTTGGAAAACATTCTTCAAATATTCATTTTAAGGAACCTTGAGCAACTGTTCCCAGTTCTAGCATTTCCAAGTTACTCTCTTCTTGGCCCCACCTAGTTCCGAGCTCCTAGAGGGCTACATTTCATTTCAAATTCCTCCCCTCTTTCGATCACTATCAATGATGTGTTGATTTAAATGGTTCTCCCAAGACATGATAAAGGAACTCCACTAGCAAGGTGACCCAGAAAACAATGTTCCTCTTACCTGCATCATCTATCAAATCAAGAGATCAGGTATAAACCTCATCATACTTCTTGTTTATTTCACTAAAAAATAGTTTGAGAAATAGGGTTACTTTTGAAAGGGGAGTCTATACTATTGGTGGAGATCAACTATTAATGCATACACTAGGGAACCTAAAGGAGTTTAGATAATTCTAATCACAGCGATTTTGTTTCTAAAAACTCTCACAGACACACGATAAGCAGAATGATTTGATTCGTAACTGATGGGAAATATTTTTTTGAAATCTCAAAAGATTTAAGCTTAGAAAGGAGATCATAAAGTTTAAAATGTCAATTTTATCATCAATACTTTTAATTTAGTAAAATGAATGATATGACATTTTCACTATCGGGTATTTCTGTTTTCTTAGTTGGCTCAAGTGTGGTATTAAAATTTTATCCCCAAAATATCTTAATTCAACAAACGTGACGTTTAAAGTACTCATGGCACAGATTCTGGGAAAGACAGGATTACAGAGGAATCTATCAGGAAGTTAGTAGGCAGACAATATTGCAAGACAAATTGTGAAGTTTTACCTTGATACATAAGAATGTGCAGTATAAGAATATGACTTTGTTTTTGATTTTTCTTTCTTTTTATTGTTAAAAGAAAAATTTACATTTACTCCCCTTGTTCCC
>JAQHUG010000023.1:4114353-4131116 GCA_028555095.1 Dicrostonyx torquatus | reverse complement strand
GAGGGACTGGCCCATCAACTGAGACAGTGTGCTTGATCTATTGGGAGCTCATCAAATCCAGTTGGACCAGGACTGAATGAGCATATGACCAAACCAGAATCTCTGAATGTGGCTGCCAATGGGGGCTGACTGAGAAACCAATGATAATGGCATGGGATCCTATCTCTTCTGCATGTATTGGCTTTTTGGAAACCTAGTCTATATGGATGCACACCTTCTTAGGACAGGATGAAGGGGGGAGGGCCTTGGGCTTCCCACAGGGCAGGGTACCCTGTCCCTTCTTAAGGAAGCAGGAGGAGGGAGAAGGGGTATTGGGAGAGCGGGAGGGTCTGAGACAAGGGGAGTAACTGTAAATTTTTCTTTTAACAATAAATAAAAAGGGAAAAAACCCCAGAAACCTGGCTCTTGTTAATTTACCGTTCACTGATATATTTTTTTCCACAAGGAAAGAAAAGAAAATTTTCACAATCAACTTTTCATGCTGGAGTTCTTCTTGCCATGTCTCCTACCTGGGACTAGACTCCTCTGAGCTTCACAGTAGGCAAGAACATCAGGAGTGACCAACACTCAGGCTTATCCAGGTATTAGCTTAACCCTTTCAGAAACCCTTCTGGTTAATAGCCACTGCTCATGTTGGCAAAATGATATCAATTTCGAATCTTCAGATCCATGAGAGAATGATGACCATGTGAGAGCTGATTGGCATGTGCTTCCAAGCACCATGCATGGAAACAGTCAGTTTTACATGCAGCAGTTTACTGAGCCCAGATGAGGCCAAAGGACTCAGGAAAGACATGCAGATGTTAACTTCTAGTAATTGGGACTATTTGATTTAGGATATTTATTAAATTAAATTATTTGATTTATGTCATTAAAAATGTTTAAGTACTGCTCAGGACGTACAAAATAATAAAATATTTCTTCATTAGGAAATAGTAAAAGTCTATTTGCAAAAATAACCAGAGGAAAAGACTATAATATTTTCTTTTTGTTGATAGTTTTAATATGCACCTCTGTTCTCAACCGAACTGGGAAGCGCTGCTTCTCCCGGTGAAACAGCTGCTTAGTGGGTAAATGATGCAAGTTTGACTGTGTAATGAGTTCAAGGATCCTTCATTACAAAGCATTCTGGCTTCCATAATTTTATAAGTCCAAGTCCCTTGCATAAATATTGACTTTACTTTTTGTTTTTCCTTTCTTTTTAAACCAGTAGAGAGAGAAATAGTGAAGAATGTCTCAGTGGGTTTCAAGCAGGCAGGTAGTCAATTGTAGATGAATGTGTTACAAATGTAAAGCAAGGACTTTGAGAAATTCTCATTCCTGTCAAAATGGATTACTCCAAGGATGTTGGGGACAGAGACAGGCAGATCTCTTGAGCTCACTGCTCAGCCAGTCTCGCTGAGCAGCAAACTCCAGGCCAGTCTAGCTGAGAATGAACTCCAATCTAGTCTAGCTAAGCAGTGAACTCTAGGTTCAGAGAAAATCCCTGTTTCTAAACACAAGGTGGAAGACGATTGAGGAAGACACCTGGCATTAACCTGTGGTATATACACATAGAATGCCCAACACAGGAGACTCTCAAATGCTTTTAAAAATATTACTTGAGAAACATGCTTAAAATAATTTTTCTGTGTATATTCTGAAGCTAAGCTTTCTGTGATCCTCTGTTTTATTTCCAAAGATCCACATGAAATATAAACACGCTTTCTGTTCCATTGTTTTCTTTAACGTGCTGGTTGCAATCTACTGCATAGTTGACATCATGTTCTCCACCCCCTGATTAAGAGCCTCAGCTTTAAAACACTGTCCAATAAGTACGTTACAATATAAATGAATTTATTCCTTCATAACCATTCCACGAATTCATTTTGACTAGACATTTCATTAGAAATTTACAGAAAAGGGGGGTGGTTTGTGTGAAGATGCATGCCTTTAATCCCAGCACTCTGGAAGCAGAGGCTGAAGGGTCCTTCTGAATTCTATGCTAACCTTGTCTATGTAGAAAGTTACAGGACAGCCAGAGGTACACAAATTAAGACTCTGTCAACAAACAAAACAAAACCAAAAACAAAATAAACAACATAAATTTGCTGACAAGAAAACACTGAGTATGTCTCAATGCTAATATAGCTAATTGTGTAGTCAGTCTTTAAAGCATATTTATTATATCTATGTAGTAATCAAACTGTTATCTCTTTTCCACATGTAACAATTTAGGCATTGTTTTCATGTCTATAATAATCCCTTAAGAAATAATAGTTAATAACAGGTAAACGTCATTCTTTGACTTCTTAAAATTATTCGAAATATATATGAAAATATCTAAGTCATTGTTTTTAATTTTGATTTGTTTCCTGTTTGTTTGTTTTAACAATTTTGCAAACTGACTTAGTTACATGCAAGTACTTCACTGAGTTATATTCCAATCTCTATGGAATTTACAAAGTAAAATATATTATAAATATATACTGTATTCTTTTTTATTTAGGTTAAATGCTATATGTCATGTGATTACATACTCATCTACTATTTTCCCCATTTTATTAATCATTTTTGTATCAATAAAAACCAAGACTTTCAAACTGTTATGTATTTCACCTGTTTATAATTTGCTATTTAATACAAAATATGAATTCCATAGATTAATACATAATTTTCTATACTAAATATCTCATTGTTTTAATTCTTTGGCATAGTTTATGTCTCTATACACATTTTGAGTTTACTTTTGTATGTAACAGGAAATAAGACCTCCATTTTGAAAGTATATATTCCTTTAAAGCAGATAAGACAGAGACCTAGGGAAACACACAGAGCATGCTTAGTGCTTACATTTTCTAATACTGATCTTATTTTCTTGAACAGTCTCATTTCTTCTTCCCTGTGATTTTTATAATCACACTTTGGTGTTCCAAATAATAGGCTCCTTGTGCATTTGACAGGATTGATGTGGAAATAATTGAGGTCTTAATACATTCCAGCTTTCCAGCCATTAAAATGTTCTCAAGGTCTGGTCTAAGCACCTCATCAAAGTTTCAGAGTTTACCTTATGTAGATTCTATACATTATTAAATTTGACACAGATTATTTTATCTATTTTTGCTGTTATTTAGGTTTTAGTGTTGCATTGTCTCAATGGTTATTTCTGATACAGGGAACTATTGATTTGTGTAATTGCTTTGCAAACAGATGCTTTATTTACAAATTAGTTTGTCCTCTTTCTAATAATCATAGCTCTTGTTTATGTGCTTTTTGCCATACATTACCTACAAATGTCATATAATATTGGGGCTCACAGTCTTGGTTCATTCCTTGTTTTAATGGCAATGCCACTGGGGCTCCAACAGTGTGTTTTATGATGAGCAATGATATTTATTGGTACATTTAATTAGTATTCTACTTCAGTTGAGTAATATTTTTTAAATTTATCATGAAACAAGCTGATTTTCCCCCAAAACTTCCCCCAGCTTTCAAGATACCAAATTATCTCCATTACTAACACTATGTATTTAATTAAATATTTCCTCTCTTTTCCTCTTAAGAGATAGAGTTTTGTTTCTGTATCCCAAGCTGACCTTCAACTTGTAACCATCCACCTTAGCCTTCCTAAGTGCTGCGATTGCAGACATGAGCCACCATGCCTGTCACATTTATTGATTTGTTATAGTAATGTAGTCATGTGGTAAATACATTGAGTATGTTTTAATTTTAACTTTTAGTTGGAATTGAGTTTTAATCATTGAGGTATGAACATTCAATGATAATAGAAAAATGGGTGATCTATGTGCAACCAATAGCTATTGCTATACATTATGAGGAAAGTTGAATTTGATGGTCAAAAACAAGACCAAACAGCAGCTCACTACTGTCAATCTGTGTAGAATGGTACTGATTTGTAAAGGTAAGGAGAAAACAGAACCTGAGAAAGTCGATATTTTGGAACACTCAAGTCATTGATTGCTTCATGCCCTGTGGTCTTCTTTCGTAAGAGTACAAAGTATAATGCATCAACTCTCAGCTGACTGGTTAAAAGCAAACAAACAAACAAACACAAAGCACATTGAAACTTCTCTCTACCTTCCATCTGGATATGCACACACATGCAGCAGCACCCCCCCATGCATGTACACGCTTGTCCATACAGACACAAAGCCCATGGTCAGGAACACACTTAAGCAGCCATGAGGGTTAAATGTGCAGAAGTCGGTGGTATACCTTTGAGTAGGATATGAAGTATAATCTATTATGTGAATGAAATAAAAGTTGCATGAATTCCTAAGTTTGAAACCCAAGAACTAGTATCTGTCACTAAATGAGACCACACATTTAAGGCTCCAAAAATAACCCGGGTCAGGGGTTCTAGGAAGGTATTTATTGGAATTAGATGAGCCTTGAAACTTTAAAACACCCCTCACTACAATAAAGGGCATTTTCATTGACCTCTTCCATTGTCTCTTGTAAACTCCCCTCCAAGCAGTCTCCTGTAGGATCTAGACCACTTTTGTTGATCACCTTCTGCTCTGAGGTACCACCACATACTACTTTCACCTTCTAAGAGAGCTTACAAGTTGCTCTCCCAGGAAGAAAGTTCCTGGATCATAGAGCATCCTTCACTCCACTCCAGTTTCTATTCAAGGTCACAACACACAGCTGGAGGATAGGAAATTGATTATCTAAGGAGACTTTTTAAATTAGAAATATGAACATAAAGTTTGAGTTTACTAGGAGTGATCAACATTTAGAATCAATTGGCTATACCAATTATATCAAAGAAATGATTTCTTTAACAATTGATCTACAGTATGACTTTTCAAGTACCAGAGTCAAGCTGGAAATGTGTTTTAACAATTTGAGCCTTTATTTATGAGGTATTTTAATTTATGGGAACTACTTTAGCTTTTCATGGGTGAATGATAATCAGAAGCTGAAATATGTTTATTGAGAAATATATTTATGTTATTTAAAAGCTTTATTTCTTTTCTTCAGCTATATAAGTAGTTACTTAATGTTTGCAAGTGTATGTGAATCTAGATGCCCACACATGTGTACTCAAGAGAGTGGAGGGCAGAGGACAACCTTGGATATTGTTCCTCTGGAGCTGTCTACTTTGTTTTTTGAGACAAAGACTCTCACTAGCCTAGAGCTTGTCAAGTAGACTGGGCTGGGAGTCTCAGAGATCTACCTGTGTCTTCCATCCAAGTGCTAGGATTACAAGGGTATACTACCATGCATGGACTTTTATGTGCTTTGGGGGAATTAAACTCAGGTCCTTATGCTTGCCAAAGAACACTCTATTGACTGAGTTATTTCCTCATCACAAATAATACATATTTTTACTTTAGAAAAGAATTTATTTATCATTACATCATACTTAAAAGTAAAGCTATCACTTTTGTACCTTTGAGGACAAATGATTACACAAATTATGAATACATATAAAATATTTCTTTAAAGAATACTTCTAAGTCGGGCGGTGGTGGCGTGTGCCTTTAATCCCAGCACTCGGGAGGCAGAGGCAGGCGGATCTTTGTGAGTTCGAGACCAGCCTGGTCTATAAGAGCTAGTTCCAGTGCAGGCTCCAAAGCTACAGAGAAACCCTGTCTCGAAAACCAAAAAAAAAAAAAAAAAAAAAAAAAAACTATATTTTCTACTTAACTAAATGCACAACTTTGGTAATAGTGGCATGCTAGGATAACCTGAAAAAATAAAGTACAGTGGAAAGCATTCTATCAGCAAAAGTATTCCACCAACTAGCTTGGGCTCATAGGGACCCACAGAATGTGAGTTGACAGCCAGAGAGGCAGCATGGCACTGACCTGGTTACTCTGCATGCATGTTGCAGTTGTGTAGCTTGGTCCTCCCGTGGGACTTCTAGCAGTTGGAACAGGGTCTGTCTCTGACTCTTTTACTGGCTGTTGGAACCTACTCCTCATACTGGGTCACCTTGCTCTGTCTGAACACATGGGAGGTGCTTCGTCTTACTGCAGCTTTATATCCCATGTTCTGTTGATGCTCATGGGAGAATTACCCTTTCCTTAACAGAGATGGAGGAGTGGATTGGGGTGTGGGAACAGAGGGGAGTGTGGGAGGGAATGGAGGAAGAGGGGGAAGGGGAAACTGCTGGCCGAGATGCAAAATAAATAAATAATAAATAAAGTCATTTGAAAAAGAAAGAGCACGAATATAGAATATCAAAATACAAATCTTTGATTAACATAGAGTATCAATACAGGAAAATATTCTACATTGCATAGTTTATTCTTCTTCCAAGATTAAGCAGCCAAAGTCTCCTGAGTCAATGAGCCATGGGTTAATAATTAGCCATTTGATTAACAGTTTTAACATAATTCCAGGGGGAAAATACTGCCTCATTCTCTGTGACTTTCACAAGGAGAAGAAAGGGAAGAGTGGAGGTTTCTGATACCTGTTGGAACGTGTGTTAGAACCCTGGCTTGAACTCCAATTAATGGTTGTCCATTGTAGAATCCTCCCCATCAACACTCTTCACGGTTGGTCTTATTTGACTATTCAAAAACTCAAGACTACACCACTTAATGGAAAGAGTTAGAGTTTTAAAGTTGCATATAGGAGGGATTAAGTGAATGACTCCATGGTTAAAAGCACTTATTATTTGTGAGAGATGCCCTAGTTCCGTAGGTTCCTAGAACCCTTGTGATAGCTAATAACCATCTGTTATTCAAGTTCTGAGGAATCAAATCCTTTTTTCTGGCGAACACAGCTACTGCACATGCATGGTATACAGTCATCCATATAAGACACTCATACACATAAAGCAATAAATTTTAAAACTGCCCTCACAAGTCTGGGATCAGTTTTTGGCTCTGCTAGCTATGGTGATCTCTGAACATTAACATAGTTAGCACAGAGATATAGTTTTGTGAAAATGGAGACTATAAAATTTATCTTGGCCAGGTTCTTATGAGGAATAAAAGAGATAATGTGTACATATTGCACAGTAGGTTTACTATTTAATATCTCTACCTTCCTTCAAAAGTGTCCATTAAATAATGAAACACAATCCATAAAGAAAAATCCCTACAATGTTACACAAGACCTGACTAAAACTTCAGCTTTCTTCCTCAGTAGAGCCAGAGTGACAGAAGTGAGGGAAGAAATCCTTACTTTTTGGTGACCAAGTGTTTGTTCTGGAATCAAGCATTTCTTTGCTAGAATCTAACTCTGCTATTTTGGTGTAATACAAAGAAAAATTGAGTTTTAAGAAAAGAAATAGAACGCCTTGGCTGAGGGCCATGGAGTCAGACCCTGAAGAACAATCTACTTCCAGAAGTTTCAGGATTCTATTTCTGACATTCCTTCTTAAAAATTACTGACTTTAATCCAAATGTCCCACAGTAAGTTTTACATCGCCTTGCATGAGAACGACAGAAAAGAACTCGCGTGGCATTTGCCTTGTCAGTGGTTCTGAAAAAGGAATGTAAAATATTGGAAGTGTAAGTTTGTTGTGCCTCCTCATTTATGAAGTTTCTTGGGCAATCTGCATTCCTCAGAAGCAGCAACAGTGTGGAGTCAGCTCACCATCAGCCTGTCAAGAATAACACTGGACACAAGCAATGTCTCTAAGATCCACCCTCAAAGGAGAAAATATCTCATCCTAATTTACTATAAGCACAGTCTCAGAATTTCCCTTGGGACGGTGAAATTGGGAGAAAATGAGTACAGGTTGTATGTCCAGATTCTCAGAACTCTAGCCTGACTTTGAATCCCATTTTTAGCCAACAGGGGAAAGGTCTATTTGGGGATAATAGAAAGTACCTTTGTTTCCCCCTGTAAGGAACCAGGTGTCATTGTCATCTCCGCACTCTTCCATTACTAACAGAGACAAAGCACTGGGAATCCTAAGTGTCTCAGATTCTCAGAGATCAGAAAGGACTGTGGCGCTTTGGAAGAGATTTTACTAGGAAAGCATAAATTTATCACCAACTTTCTACCACTGCCAGAGTTCAGGACACATTTTCTCAAGGACTTCAGTAGCTGGGAGCTAAAGCAAAAAGGCTTGGCTATGAGCCCCCATTAGGCTGTACTCAAGACAGTGTAGTTTTGTCTGCTATGTGTCTGGAATTCCACTTTCAAAGTGTTTCTCCTGCTTAAAAAGAGCAAGTTTAAAAACCATGTTAGGGATTCTTTTGGACACTTCACTCATTAATACAGTCTCCTTATCATTATATTTTATAGTGTCATTAAATCTTTCAGACAAGCAATATGAGCTCATTTGATATATGGTAACGTGAGGGAATAAGAAAAAGCAGTGGGTTCTTAGTGCCGCTGTATGTAATGCTAGATAATCATAGCTATGTAAATCATAATCATTAGAAAATACAAACTCTTGTGTTGTGAGGTGTCTCCATAGCCAAATCCCCTTTTTTGAAGTCTGATGGCATACCTAGGTTCAGTCTCTGAAACCCAGGGTGTAAGGAGAGACTAGAAAACCAAAAATTGTCCTGTGATGTTTACTCATATCACACACACACACAATGATAATAATAATAATTTAAATATTTCTGAAAGGACACTCTTTTAGAATTTCAATATTAAGATTATATGTCTGAGATAAGTTTTTTAATACTTCTGTTAAGTTAAAGTTTTTTTATAAGTTTATATTATAGTCAATATACAGTTACACTAACCTTTCAGTATGAAAATACTCATTTTTCAATATTAATAATTTATTTGGATCAAAAGACTTTGTTTCCCTACTCACATTTACAATAAAATGGCCAATTTAAGTTTTAAAGAGATATTAATTCAAGCATAAATAAACTAAATTTTATGGAAACATTTTTCTAATGCATATTAGAAACGGATGCAATGTTACCAAAGTTATTTTCTTATTAAGAAGTATCTGAGAAATTTGAATTACACACTCAGGTATATTTGAATGTCAGATATTACATTGTTTATGTTTTTGTGTCCCTGTGTGTGTGTGTGTGTGTGTAAAATTCAGTTCAACTCTTGAGGTTTAAGCTGTAGTTTCAACACTTAGAATGTGAGAAAGTGGGGACCGAGGGTGTCCCTCAGTGGTAGAACATTTGCTCAGCATATACAAGGTCTTGGGTTTGATCCCTGCTGCAAAGTAAAGAAGAATGATTTTTCTTTGTGTTTTACACACACACACACACACACACACACACACACACACATTTGTCATACACACATATTTGTGTGGTGTGCACGAGTGTATGCATGTTTTCTTGAATGGTAACTCACATAAGTGTAAGTGCCTATAGAGGTCTGAAGTTGATGTTGGGTACTCTGCTCGGTCACCCTCCACTTTATTTTCTGAGAGAGGATCTCTTGGTGACTCCATAGCTCAATTTTGACAACCCAGCTAGGAAACAAGCTTGCGACAATCCCTGCTTGTGCTTCCAAGTCCTAGGTCTCAGGCATGTTGCCACCCTCGCCGGGTTCTACATAGGTCTGGGATCTGCACGCGGTTCCTCATGCAGCAACCACACACTTCACCCCCACTTGTTTCCCAAGACCCTTGATCTGTGATTTTAGAATATAGAAAAGTTGGTTTTCCTTTGGAATCTTTGTTCTGATCTCTTCATTATCTGTCTGTGAACTCACCTAAAAGGCTTAGAAGGTTTCTAACAATCCACAAGACTGATTCTTAGCAGATAGATGACCCACAATGCACTGCACATTCCTCTTATATTAAGGAATAATTTTGGTCATAGAGGGGTGTGTTCTTCCATATTTATTAACTTTATTCTACATCAGTCTGGTTGGGCATATAGAGCGTCAAATTATTAAATGCTAATTCTATTTGAGTTTTCATGCAACTCATGTTTTCCAGTATTCTATGTTTTATTAAAGACAGTAAAAGGAAGAGGATTTTTAAGAATTTGAGTGTGAAGCAATTTTCCACTTCATAAAATAGCCAATGTCACCTTGTGTTAACATGAATATTCGTAGCTGGGCAGTTATTCTTCGGCTTTTTTTAAATTATTGTTTTAAGCTAGTATACTAGCGTACACTGTAATGATTTTCTCTATGGCTTTACATAATTTTTTATTTAGTTTTACTTGTTCCCCTCTCTACAGAACTCTTCTAGGCCCCTTCTTTTCACTAAATCGTCACTGTTTTCACTTATGTCACGTGTATTCTGTTACTTCTTGTTCCCTGACCTTCCCACATCCCCTGAAGACCTCATTTTCCCCAATGTACCTGACATCTTTACAAACTTCAGTGAGCTTATCAAAAGCAGATTCAATTTTTCTTTCCAAACTTGGTGTGAACAGACATTATACTTATCAACCAACATGTTGATTAAATATTCTTTATTTATTTTCCAACTGTCCTTCATAACAAGTCAGAAAGCAGTTTGTTTAGCTGTGGGCCATGTAGTCTTTCCCACATGGAAGGTAAATGTGTTGAAACAGTTAGTATTGCCTAAATTTTGAGTGTACCAAACATGGCAAACTCAGACAACAGCGAGGAGTAGACAGGTCAGTCAGAACGGCATTTGGTAGGATGTTTGTGCAATTTATTCTAGGCAAATATTCCAGGTCTGAGAAAGAAAGGAAAAAAAATGGGTGAATGGCGAGAGGGACAAGCCTCAGCCTGGCCTTCTCTGGAGAACCCAGCATGTCTCTTTGGAGAGACAGATGTGTGTAATTCTCTCCCTTTGTACAGTGCACTGTCCTCTTGTCTGCACAGGCCGCTCTGTTCTCAATTTCAACAAGCCTAGTCAGCCCAATTTTCTATAAGAAAGCCATCTCTGAATTTACATACATTCTTGGTATCCTTATGACTTTGGGTAGCTCAGCTCATGATTACACAGTAAACACTGAAGTCTTCGCCATAGGATTTTGGCCCCCAAATACTGTACCTGCACAGACTGCATGCTTCAGTTTGCGAGCAGAGGCTGTGGCAAACTGATGCTCCACATAGTAAAGTGTAATAGGCATAATTCTCCCCACAAAATGAAGTTTCCATACCCTGTTTCTGCAGCATAGGGTTTAAATTGATCATTTCCAAATCCTGTTTTTTCCCCATGAGAATACTATGTGCTTGCTATTTTTAATACTTAGCTTCATCTATGATATCTGTTTTTCACTAAAACTCCTTTCTTGTAAATCCTGCATTTTTCCCAACTATAGTTAAAACAACAACCCTGTGTATTTTCAAAATGCTTTACAATGAGAACGCATCCCAATATGTTTGGGATGGTGGCTAGGTTCAGTAGGGTAACAACACCTGCTCTTGAGGCCAGGAGGACACTTAGCCCTCTGTTTGGGATTGCATGTAGAACCTATACACATACTTGGGGATGTCGTAGGTGCTAAAATTTTAACCCTAATGTTTATTTGCTGTTCATCTCCCCATATATGCACCTTATATTTATTTTTTAAAATCCATGCTCTATCAAATACTATTTTTGTGACCTAGGTTTCAACTCCTTAATTCTCATTTTCTTAATTTATCAAACAAGGGTTCTAAGACCTTTTTGTATAGTTGCAAAGACTGAATGGAATAATTAAACTGATAGATACTAGTGACAGGAAAGGTTTCAGAGGGTATGTGATTAAGAATACACATAGAGCAAAAGGAAGTTATTATAATTGCTTTAAAATTTTCTGTGTATATGGAATCCCTACTCTTCAACCTCCCTGTCCTCTCTGTAGTTTAGTGGGAATAGCAGCAGAAGAGAAAATCTGAACAATACACAAATAAACCCATATGCTACTAAAGTGCAGAAGAGGGCTAGATAAATTTGATTGAGGCACAGGACAGAACTGAGGTCTTCTCTGCAGGATCACAGGGCACTGCATTAGGAATATAAACAAGTGTGCTTCTAAGATAAGCCATCTTCAGAAACTGTTACAGTCGAGGATATGATTTATGCAGAGAATAAAAAGTTCTCTCTTGGCCATGAATTGTCACAGAAAAGAGAAATCAAGAGCTGGGGCCATAAAAGGAAAAGTAGCTTTCTAGGAAAGAGAGAGAAAAAATGAGCCTTGTGAATCTCCAGAGTTTCCCACCCATTTCTGTAAAACTCTAGAGAGGGTACAGAAGAATGCTATAGTCAACTATTAAACTTCATGCTTTCCCTAAACTGGATCGTAGATTGCTGTGAAATTTCATGAAGATATACACCTTTAAACTAATATCTAGAAGTTTCTAGAACTACCTGAACCTCCTCCTACCCCCCGCCAAAAAAAAAAAAAAAAACCAAAAAACAGAAAACAGTGGAATTTTACATACATTGATGAATTGCTAAATTTCATGAAAGTGGGAAGTACTACTCCCTGGTTTGGATTCTCAAAAGAAAGGGAATGAATGCTCCTCACACATGCATTTGTTTGTCTCTGCTCTTCACTACTGACATGGCCAACTGTGTCAGGTCCCTGCTGCTGCGCCTTCCGGTGATGGTCCAGAAACTGCAACTGTAAGATGAAATAAACCTGCACTCCCTGTGTTTCTGCCATTACAACAACGAAAGTGAAATAAGGATTTTGTTACTTTCAAGGATTATAAAATTATCATATTTTAGTTTTGCTGCAGGATACGTTTTGATGAAATGTAAAAAAAATAAGAAGATATTATAATTCTTATATTTTTATATAAATATTCAAATATCATCATGTTCTGTCTTAAATGTCCTTCTACAATGCAACATGAGATTTCCAGCAAAACAAGCACACTGTCAGCAATTCTTGCTACTGTTTTGTTCAGCATCATATCACCCTTTTCAAGAGAACATTGTCAAACTAAGGTTCCTTAGTATTCAATGCTCATGTCTGCTGGTTTAACAGTTGACAACTACAAACTTTTCTTCAAAACAATGTTTGTCTCCTTGTTCTCTAAGGATTAAATTCTTATTCTCATAATTGTTCGGCACCTACTGTTTTATAAAATTGAACGTATATAATTTTATTCTTAGACCATTAACTTTGAATTATTCCTGGGGAACTTATTATTTTATGAATGCCAACAAGCTAACAGACTAGAATTAAATTTAACATTAAAATGTTCTATTTTAAGAAATTCCTTAACTGTTAATTAGGATGAATTTATTGAAGTATACCCACTCAATCATAAGCACATGGAATGTAGCTGCCACGGTTGGTTAACATAAACAAAACTTTCAAATCATTGGGCAGTCTGGCAAAAACAGCTGTTACAAACACACATGATGCTAAGTAGCAGTACAAAGTAGAGATTTTCTCTGTGGTTAGCCAAATGGTGCTCAGATGGAGAGCAAACACAGTGTTTGTCGACTGGAAAATCAAAAACAATTTAAGAGAGTGCCTTGGTATTTTCAGGTGGTACTTGAACATCATCAGATGTCACTCAAGTATCTATTTATTTAAGACCCAGAAAAAAGGAAAATGGTTTTTCTTCTGTACTCATACCTTTCCCTGCTTCTGACAGAGAAGCAATGATCAGAGGAGACAGAAACCAAAATCTGAAATGTATGCTGGGCATATACAAACACACATTTTCAAGATTGCAATTTTTTTTTATTTTAAGGAAGAGAAAATAATCACATATGTTATATACCTGAAAGGCTGGCAAATCTAACAGACTTTTTCCAGAAGAAAACTATGTAGATGTATAGTCAGCATTAACCTCTTACTTCATAAATTTAGACCTTTGGAAATAACATCCTAATATGTTTGAGTATGCTGTTTTCGCTCAACCTTGGAAAGATTTGCTGTATTTCTTGATGGATTCACATGTTACATATATAGTAAAGACTTAAAGTTTGCAAAAAGAAATACAGAGGAATGAATGGTGCTATTTGATGGACTACTACAACCTCTCCCCACAAAGAGAAGTCCTATTACTAGAATGTTAAATATTTTTCTTTTATTTTCTCTGTTTTTGATGATATGTTCAAAATGTATTCATGGAAAATGCCATCCCCACTGTACTGTTATATCAGCACATGGTACAGATACCCTATGGTGAGAGCCCAGTTTAGAAGATGTGAAAGACCAGTTGGGGCTGTGAGTTTCTTCCTTAAAACCCAATTCTGTTTAAGACCAATTCACGTCAGAATGTATCTGCTGCTCCCCTTCTTTTGCACGTACTGATTAACACACTCCTGAGCCATTGTCCCAATGACAATGATCTCTCACCTGGAAAGTGGGTTTCTACACCCTCTTCTCCAGTCCTTTGCCTGCCTTCTGCCCAGAAATCAAAGATTATGGTTGTAGGCTTGAACCAGGAGCCTCCCTTCATCCTTAGATATATAAAAAGTATAAAAAGAGAGCCCATTCTGCCAAGTAAGCTTTCATTCCTCTCTTGTAGTCCCATACCCCACCATGCTTGTCTGTTCTTAGTTTTGGGGCCTGGACTGTCCTTGTAGTTCCCACCAAAATGCTGTCTCTCTATCTGTGTCTATAAATTGCATTAATAATTTTAAAATAAACTTCTTACTTCCCAGTAATTCATCTCAGTGTCCCTCTTGAATGCAACAACCATTGAAACCCTTTACTAAGATATATAGTATAGGCTAAAATAAAGTTAAAATTTAATTTAGTACCTATAGGTATTGTCACATTTTATCATGGTTGTAATGCATTTCTACAAGTACAATGATTCCCTTAGAAAAATGGATGGCCACGTTAGCAGTAACAATTTCATCACACTTCAGAACTAAATATGTTCCAATGATTTTAACTGATTTATCATATGCAAGGTTTGTCCAGAAGAGCTGCTTCCTCTGTTTTGAAATCAAGCTCTTCTTCAAGAACATTAAGATGACACCTACAGGTAGATCCACTCCACCCTGACAAATAGTCAGGAAGCCCAAGCTTACTTCTGCTCCTTCTTTTGTTTTAGGAGGTTTAACCTTGGGAGTGACTGCCTTCAGGATATTTGATCTAGGGTGGCTTCACTGCCTAAACAACAGAATGCTAATGACTTGATGTCTCAAAGTGTTGAAGCAGGAACTGTTCTAGTTGTCCTTTGTGTCATGTTAAAGAAGTCTTTTTTTTTATTCACCAGTATCAACTCTAAACTTTGCATAAAACAAGTCTCTAGAAATCCCCCACCTTTTTTTCTTTTTCTTTCTTTAAAGAAAACAATCGTTTTTTCATTTTACCTAGCAATCCCAATTCCCATCCTTCTCCTCCTCCCATTCTCTCCACCTACCACCCCACACCCTCCCCATCCACTCCTCATCCACGTCCTTTGGGAAAGGTCCATGTTGCCTCTTCCTCATTTTGTATTGGGGTATAATAGTGTATGGAAAATTAAACACATGCGATTTCAGTATTCACTGGAACTCCCTCCTGATACTATCCTATGTTTCTGTTTCGTTATTTTTACTTGCATCTACGTATTCTTCACTAACATTTCTGATTCTCATGCCTCTACCCCAGTAACTGGTATTTTTCTGGAGCCTGGTCTCTGACACTTAGGCTGCAGCCTGGACCACTGAATGTGAACTCCTGACGGGACAGAACATGGGCCTGCATTTAACAGCCTCTGTAGCTATGCCTATCTAACACTCAGTTGATAAAGGCTGAAAATTGAGGTCATTTGGATTTAAAGCATATTAGAATCAAACATAATCTTGGTGACACATTAATTTTACCTTTTTGACTAGAGATTAAAAAGCTTTACTGCCTTGTCCAGCATCAGCTGTTAATTGTCTGTTTCACTATGCACCCATCCTGACAGTCTAACTTCTACAAGGCCACACTATGTGGCCCCATTTCAGCAGTGATACGGGCATTTTTCACTCTTTCAGAGAACTCTGAAGTGCTCCCTTAATTCTGGGCTGCTCCTGAAGTTTGCCTGGATTGACAGGTACCTCCTGATGTACTAGAAAGGCCAGAGCACTTCATAGGGAATACACTACAGTTTCAGCCTGTACTGTGTCTCCTGTGGTCTCTAATTGTAAGCATATGAGGAACTTATACATTGTTGTCTACATGTCATTTAAGCTTCATGATTTTTTGATGCTTTCAATAAAAAAGACATCAGTTCTCTCCTTTCCGTTCATGTCAACCAAGCAAAGCTTACAATGGAAGACTGTGACTGGTGTTTTTTTTAAATGCTTTGTTATATCCAATACTCCAGTGAATACATAGTTAAGTCATCTTCATAATTCAGTCTACCCATATGCATGGGCATTTTATCAGGCTTGAGTGTGGCACTGTGGGAGACACTGCAACAAGCAGGCTGTGCTCCTCAAAGAGGCTTACATTAGCTAAGTTATTCTTTACTGTTTCCTCTTGCCCTCAGTTATGAATAGCAAGAGTTTAACTCATGAATCAAAAATAAAAACATAGTAATGGCTCCTCTCTCCACAAGGGACCCTCCAGTGACAGATATTTGCTAGACATCCTCTCAGAAGGTTTACAAGCTCTCTACCTCTTTCTTTTCAGCATAACTCACTCTACAAACAACTGAGAAAAATGTTTTCTTTGAGCTTCCAGAGTTATATTTATAAGCCATAATAAAATCATTCCTCTCCTCTTCCTTAACTTTTAAAACCCGAAGGCTTTTTGTTAGCCTGAGTTATGACCACCTCTATTTCAAGCCCTCTCTGATATTCTGTGACCACTTTCTCTCCATACCCAGCTCATAATGTTGCCCCTCATTGTGCTTCATTTTTTTCAACAGTCAAGTTTGAAGCCAGTGTAGACCCTCACAAGGACATTCTCTTTGAGGTACACTTGGTCCTCTTGGTGCCACAGCTGGATCCTGTCAAAGTGCAAGTACTTTACCCACGGGAAGCCTGGCCATTCTGATCAGAAACA
>JAQHUG010000023.1:4081690-4111773 GCA_028555095.1 Dicrostonyx torquatus | reverse complement strand
AGGAGGGTCCTTCTGTATTCCTGTTGCTTTCATTGGTTGAATAAGAAAACTACCTTGGCCTTTTGATAGGGCAGCCCTTAGGTGGGCAGAGCAGACAGAACATAATTCTGGGAAGAAAGGAAGTGTGGAAGATGCCATGCTTCTCCGGCCCAAGGTGGACGTTGGTTAGAATCTTCCCGGTAAGCCACGACCACGTGGTGATACACAGATTACTAGATATGGGTTAAACTAATATGTAAGTGTTAGCCAACAAGAGGCTAGAGCTAATGGCCAGGCAGTGATTTAATTAATACAATTTCCATGTGGTTATTTTGGGTGTAAGCTAGCCAGGTGCCGGGAACACAGCCTGCTGACTCTGGGAGCTGGGTGGGATGGAACAAGGGACCCAGCCTGCACTCATTGCAACAGAGGGAAGCAGGGGAGGGAATGGGAGGAAAGGAAGGAAAACTGCAGTCAGAATGTAAAAAAAATAATTTAAGTAAAAAAATGATTAATTCAAGTTTTGTCTATTCACAGAGAGGAAATAAGCAGGAACTTACCTAGAAAACCAGGGGCCAAGTATTTTCATTACATCTTTTCAATAATGGAACTTCTTATGTATACTTGTAATACAAATACTCTTAGACCCTGGGCCAGCCATGGTACACATTTTGTCTTAGTTCTTGCTCCCTCAAAATTGGAATTAGTGAAAATAAACAAATCAATTAAAATTCTCTCTCTCTCTCTTTAAGCAAACTCAATTTGAGAGTTGAGTAATTACTAGCAGGTGTTTATTATATAGGCTAAATGAGCAAATGCAAGAAAGAATGGTGGATTTAAAAACTCAGGGCAATATTTGTGTTACTTAATCTAACATACCTCTTATTTTGTGATTTTTTTTCATACAAACACTAAAGTCTGGGAAAATAATGTTGGGCAGTAAAGCAAAGTTTTGAACTTTACAGGTCTAAGAAGAAAATAGTAAAATGTAGTGGGGAGATTAACTCAAATAAAAGTACAATAAAACATAGTTAAACCAATTTATGAAACAAATTTTGTTATGGATATAACTGGGTTGCTCAAAATTGAAACCAAATCTGATATTTTAAATCTGTGCTCCATAATCAGCAGAAGAAAAACAATAACATGTATGAACACATGTTTGACAGCAAAGAATCCCTGAATCACATTTCACATTTACAGTGCTGTCATCAATATGTAGGAGTCTTTGGAATATTGTGACTCTCCTGTATGCTTTGGTATACCACTTTGAAAAATTATCTATTTTTTTCTTGCAGTCAACTATGCACCTGTTTAAAATTAGCTTGCTTAGCACACCCACCTGTGACATAGAAAGCAGAGTTGATATATTAGCAAGACCCAAAGCTGTAAGTCACATAGATTCAAAGTCAGGTTCCAAACTTATCACAAGGCTGGAAACCCCAAGGAAGTACTTAACCCAAAGACCCTGGTTTTCTCTGCTCCAAATATACTCTTAATATAATTTGTAAACTCTTTAGCATACATGCTACCTGCCTGAGAAATCTCTCAAATTATAAACACTAAGAGTAGAAGCATGTTTCAATATGTGGGTATGGTTTTACTGAAATATTGTTTTTTTTCCAAGTCAGAACATGTATTTTTGCATTTTCAAAAAGTATTTAACATTAGGTATGCTTCTCGATGAGTCTTCAAAACCTTCATTTACTTGAACATTGTTTCAGGCAGAAATTCTAATTATCCAGAAATGGTCTCTCCTGACATCCTAGGATATAGAAAGCCGAGGCAGAAGGGTGGAGTATTCTAGGCTGCCCTGGATTACAGAGTGAGACCCTATTTCAAATAACAAATGGGAAAAAAAAACTATCATACACTGATAAGAGCCATCAACTTGTGCTGGTTTCCATCACATCTTCTGGCTTTAGCACTTGACAGTCTCTTATCCCGGAACACACTTTAATCCCAGAAAAACCTACGCACGATTTAGTCATCTAGAAACTAATCATAATTTATCAATTAGATGATATAATATCAAGGTATTCCCTGGCAATGAAGGTAAAAAATATTATATATGGTCTTTGCCTTTAACACCCCTGCAAAGAATATGAAAAAGTGAAGAAAAAAAAAAGCCTTACCCTAACCTTAATAGCTCAGAATGATATTGAGCAAACTTGATCTTGTGCTCTGAAGGCATCTTTCACTAAATTGCTTTGAGCACTATTCATTTCAGAGTTCAGTATCTACACAGATTTTAATGACTTCTGATATGTGATTGTTACAAAATCTTATCGAAACATGCATATAACCACCATTCCTTGATTTACAGTGGTTCTACCCACTCTGAATAAGGAACTCACTTAAAATATGCCTTGAAAAAATGCTAACGGCCTGCTTGCTTTTTCATTATTTGAAATTCATTTCCCAAAGGTAGTGGCTGGCACAGCATGTGCAGTGCGAACAAAACTCTGGTTCTCATAAACAAGCTAATTCTAGCTGCAGTACTGCAGTGGTTACTCCAAAGTCAGCCAGTTCAAAATGTTTCCTAAGATTGTCAGGAAAAAGTTTGTGTTCTATCTTTACTCCTTCAACATTGAACAAGTTCCTTAGCTTGCCCTTAGCAAGGCAGAAGTGCTGCAGCAGGGAGACAGGGAGCCAGCATCTGTCCTCTAAGGTAACAAGCCACCAAGGAACACCACCTGCAGGGAAAAGATGTCTTTCCATAGACTCTGGATGCTTGAGGCTGTAACTCCACCTGGGTGCAAGAATCCTGTTCATGTTCTTTACAGCAGTACTGCAGGCACCTTGGACGTCGTACATGATGTGCACTGTGGTTCAGCAAATGACAGTCACTGGCAGAGTGACTTCTTAAGAGTGTTCAATCTTTTACAGCTGTGCTCCCTGGAATAGGCACTTTTGATTGCCAATTTCATTGGATCTAGAACCAACAAACAGACTTGCCTCTGGGCTGGAGAGAAAACAGAGGGGTGATGACTTTTCTCCAGAGTGTACAGCACAGGGTGATGTAAAAAGCACCTCTGCTTGCCTGTTTGCCTTTGGGTTTTGTGGTGAGGTACAGATCCCATTGTTATTTCTCTGTCACCACCTAACCCAAGCTTTTTTGGCGTTTCATCATAAGTAAAGGGCAGCTGCTTTCCAGAAACTTTCCAGACCTTCAAAAATCACACTGGGACTACTGGGCATTCTGTTTGGGGGTCATGACAGCAACTGGTCTCAGCTCTTTCAGCGTTTATACAGCCATAGCTCAGCTACCCAGAGCTATACTGTGTAAGCCAATCTAATTTATTCTTATTTATGATATCAAACAATTCTATCCATCCTGTTTTTCTAGAGAAACCTGACTAATGCATTCAGCTTTTTTCCAGAACCAGGAGGTATTCATCGAACTGATTCCTCCTAGAGTCAGCTCAGTGTCACTAATTCATACAAGTTTTTGGTGGAAGTATGTCCATCCATCATTTCGAGGAACAGCAGCCTGCTCTCCAGCATTATATATCTCTCACCATGTTCAGTTTCCGTAAAAGTCCTGTGACTGAACAATCTCCTTTACCACCGGAGAAACCAGTAAATATTTTTGACACCAGTAAACTTAAGTTTCTAAGTCAATTAGAGCACAAGGTTACTGTCACATACAGGTTCTAATCTTAGGAAGGCCATGTAATGTCAACTTTAGCCTCCATCGGCAACCTTGAAGAAGGACTTTTCAGCTATTGGATAAGAATTATTTTAATAATGTGCATGTGATTACTGAAATATATTCCTGCTGTGGAAAACATAGCTCATGCCATGCTTTCTGTAAAATAAGGGCTGAAATCATCCATTCAAGTCTTCAGCACCTACATTGTGATGTATTTAAGACCCTATAGAGAATTATAAATCTATGTTAGATTTTGGCATTAGGGACTATGGAGGTTCTTAGTTATTTTAAGCATTTGACAAAGGAATATATTGAAATTTCCTTTTCTAAACATAATTGGATTTGCACTTTGGTCTGTCCAACTATGTATATATGTTATAAGTTCATATACAACATATGCAAACATGCACACACATATATTTTCACACCTACACACTCAATACATACATGATCTATACACATGATAAATTTTGTAACTCGGTGGGTATAGGCAACAAGTCTTTTTAAAAAATCAAATGACATTTATAAATTATTCTTTTACCTTTGCAGTTTACTACACCAACTGCAGTTGAAGCCGATCTGAGAGGATACACAAGGACCACAGCCATTGAACTGCAGACATGCTAAGAGACAGGAGAGAAAAAGCTCATCAAGACTAGCTGACAGTGGAGAGGGAGAGAGACTACTTATCCAAACCAAGTATCACCATCCATCCCTGTACAAGCTCAAGGTGAGGATACTTCTGCTTGACAAGCACAGTAGAATTACATACTGAACACAATAATTATAAGCCAACTTACTGTCAAACTTGAAGTTTTCCCCTCTTCACTATCTTAAATAACTTACTGGGGAGTGGGGTCATTTCCACAGCTGAAATGTTGGTAATTTTTGACATTTGTAGTTCTACTCGGTGATATTCATAAATTGTTCTTCTTCGTACATCTACAAAATTGACAAGTGAAAGAAAATGAGCTTTGACCACTTCCCCACTTTTAAACAAGAGCATTTTAATAATAGACATAGAAGTGCTACCCATTCCTGCAAAAGTCACTTCAGCTTTAACGTGGGAGAAACTGTCATCTTACCGTTGGGATTTCATGTATCAAATCCTTCAAAATATGGAAATCTAACACAACACCTCAAAGGTTGTGTGTGTGTGTTGCAGTTAACTGGAGGCTTTCTACATTAGGGAAGTATTTTAAATCTCAACCTACACTTTCAATGATAACAACATTTCTGGTTCTATATGTACATGATATAGGGGTTTAGCTTTGTAATTATCAGTCTCTTCATTGGATGAGCTTTAACTTGAAGCTGTCTTAGGTAGGGAAGCATATAATTTTCTTTTCATTCTGTAACTCATTGGAAAGCTCTTCATGTTAATGAGACTGGAAAATAATCACTAATCAGATTAATTTCTTTTTTGTATAATTGAAGGAAGCATGCATATTCTCCTTAACTAGTAACAACTGAGGAAGGCAAGCTTCCTCCCTTATTAGAAAAATATGATTTCTTGATATGTTTCCTTGAGCTTTAGTCTTTAACTTTTGAGAAAAAAAGATAATGGCTGCTCATTATTTTCTCCATCTAAATTGAATAAGTCTTTAATATATTTCTTTCCCATATTTTTTTTACTTTTAGGAACAATTTAGTTCCTAGATGCATGCTTCCTTCAATTATACAAAAAAGAAATTAATCTGATTAGTGATTATTTTCCAGTCTCATTAACATGAAGAGCTTTCCAATGAGTTACAAAATGAAAAGAAAATTTTATGCTTCCCTACCTAAGACAGCTTCAAGTTAAACAATTTAGTTCGTAGAAGTATAAAGAATCAAGGTTTAAAATACAATTATTAGGATGAAGGTTCTCTGGTCTTCACAGCAAAGTTTGGAAATGATCCATCATCTCAGCTGATTTCTACAATATCAGTTCATTGTTCATGTCACATTTTACGGAAAACATCAGGTATTGAGTGGGAAATCCTGGGAGTTTGTTATTATTAGGGTGTATGGACTGAAGGGAAGGATAAACCATTTTCTATCCCGGTTCCCTGGTACCCTTGATTGCCTAGTGCCCCAACTATTGAGAGGAGATGAATTTAACAAGACTAAAATGAATGAGAATCATTTTGTTTGGTGATCTGCTAGTCAATGACAACTTCCAAATGGTTGCTTCTGTCATAATTCAGAGACAACTCTGTTAAACACAAGTCATTAGGAAATTATTCACTGGTTGACCCTGCCAAGCCTAGAAGCTTCACATGATTCCAGAAATGTATTTATCTCATATGTCTTCAAGAAAATAAACCAAATAATGTTAAAATAAATGTTTATTACTTCAATTTCTTTCTTATAACTTTTGACAAACTTAAGATTGACAATAAATCTCATCAGTGAAAGACTGTTATAAATTAGAAAATAAAATCAAATAAACCTTCAGAGAGTAACACCTAGAGAAAAGAGAGTCTCGTGATTAAGATGTCCTGGTGATACAACGCAGTGTGCATATGTTGGTTTACGGAAGTCTGATCTCCATCAGGGTAAGTGGAGGGACTCTGGCCAGCAAGAGCATGATGGCCATGGCTCTGGCAGGCCTTGCCCTTCTCTCCCATTCCATCTGCTTGCTAAAAATCATTAGATTATATTCCTAAAGCTAGACACGAAGCTCTATTCCCTTCTTTGACCACTTCCTCCTCCTGAGGCTGACTACCAAGATTGAGCTTTTGAAGTATTGAAGTCAGCAATCAAAAGCCTCTGTTGGTTCACCTAATTAACATGCTCAACTCAAATGAACAACACTCATCCTAACATAGGGTTTCCCCTTTTTCCTTTATAAACTGCCATATTCCTATGGCACAGATGTCTTCCCTTTATCCAGCCGCAGTCCTTTGTTTTTCTCTGGGGACAAATACCTCTTACCCCTCTCTCTTGTTCCCTTTTCTTCTCCCTAATCCTCTGTCTCCTGTCTTTGTCTCTTAGTATCTGCCTTCCATCCCTCTGGGGCAAATAAATCTCCTTTGTTCCAAGAACTTGGTCTTGGTATGCCTGAGCCAATACAGGTTCATTTAGTAGGGCCAGTGTGGTCATACAGAAGCTCTAAGAATCCTATCCCTCTCCACATCCTCCCTCAGCTGGATCCACTGGATTCTGCTTCCTTGATAGCCAGTCTTAAAAGCAAATATTCATAAAAGAATATAATGGTAATTGCCTTCATTGTCCTATCTTTGCATTTAATAATATCTTAGTCCACTGAACAGTCAAACATATGCTTTTCTGTCATTTTCTTATTTCAGTTGTCCATGTTTAATGACAGGTTCCAAATGATTATATCTTATTTGTTTCCTAATCCAAATTGGTCCCAGCCCTCAGCACAGGCTACCCAGTACTCTTCAAAGTAAACAGTAGGTCATGCACATCACAAGATTCATTCATTCTCAGCATGAAGATTCAGGGAAAGTAAACAAAAAGTTAAGGAAAAACAGGATACTATTACAGCAGTAACAAGCTTCCCACTCAAAGATGTAGTAACAGACTTAGCTAGTGGGAGTAGCAACAAAAAAGCCTAGTGAAGATAATTTTAATGTCTTACCTACAAACTCTCTTTCTAATGCTATTGTAATTCTATGAAACATCAGTCAAATGCTAGCTAAAACATCATAAATCTGGATGGCCATGACGTGTGTTTACTTTATCTTATGTGCTTCTTTCTAATTCCATCTCTACTTAGCACAAGTTTCAGGACATTGCTCAAGCCTAAGGGTCACATTTCAGCTTTTACTTTCCCATGTGTAAAGAAAATCAGACCTATGGGTGGCGGGAGGGGAGGGATATAGACTTTCCTCCTCTCTTTCTCATCCAGCTTCCTGGTCTCAACTTGCTTCATTTCCTCACTCCCTTTACGAATCATCTGCCCAGAGATTTAGAAGCAAGTGTGTAAAAGGAGGACAGAGTGGACACAGACCTGGGACTAACATGGCTCTCCAGGCCCTAGGGAAGGAAGCACATTCCCATGCTTCCAAGATTGTGCATTGCACACTTGAAACGCCATTAAATCGAATGCCATGTTATTAAATCTTAAGCCATCCATTATATTTTTATCTTTCAGAGGAAAGAAAGCAAAATAAAAGAAAACAAAAGAGAAATAATGACTTCATTAAATGGAAATTGATAGAATGGTGTATGATTTTTTCCCCCACCTTTAGAATCAAATGTTGAACGAAACAAGCACAGGCAAAACAGTGGAAGGTATGTGGGGATCAGTGATTTAGATGTGTGGCTTACACCACAGTGGTACAAACTGTACTGAAAAGGAAGTTTTCAATATCAAAGTTCAGTTGGGAGAGTTAACATTCTGGCACTATATAAGCACAGGTGACCAGAACCAGAAAAATCTACAATGTCCCCGTAGTACTAGGTAAGTGTAACGAAAACAAATACTTGTTATGTAGTAAATGAGTTAAGCAAATATTAAAATGAAAATATAAATTTGAGGCAAATATGAAACAGAAAAGCATAAACAATATAGTATCAGGTCATGCTAGCTAAAATAAGTATTAAAAATGATTTTAAAAAACATAAATAAAAAGGAACTCAATTCTAACTGGTTAGCAAACTCGTGCCCATGCTTATGGAGTAAGGCAGCTACAGAGAAGGGCCTGCAAAGAGGAGCTCATTCATTCACTGGTTGAGTGATATAAAAGCATTTTGTGCTGACTCTCACTTGCGTAGATCAATTAATCCTGTCCCAGTGGGCATGCTAGCAAGTGTGCATTGACCAAAAGAATGCTCAATTTATTCAATTGAATAAATCTAGAGAATTTAAATAAGTAAAAACTTGTATTTTTTGCATATGCGGACTCAGATTAAAAGCCAATGAATGTGCAAAAAAAATAAATGAAATAATTTAACCATAGTTTCTGAAGAAGTTTTTCTCTCTCTCTCCCTTATTTCTTTCCTTCCTTCCTTTCTCCCTCTCTCCCTCCCTCCCTCTCTTTTTTCCTTCCTTCCTCTCTCCCTCCCTCTCTCCTTTACTTTCTTCCTTCCTGCCTGCCTGCCTTCCTTCCTTCCTTCCTTCCTTCCTTCCTTCCTTCCTTCCGTCTCTTTCTTTCTTCCAATTTGCCTCAGGAGGACATGAGATAGGTTAGTGCATGAGCACTTGCTCAGATCACAAAAGATGAGTTTGAGTCCCCACCACTCAGCAAAAGACTGGGCATTGCTCCTAGGTAGGCTTGTGGGTGTGAGGGGGAGGAAGTGGTATGTGCAGAGAGGCAAATCCTCTGAGTTCAGAGTCAACCAGCCATTAGGAAATGCAAAGCTTCTGGTTCAGTGTAGACTCTCTCTCAAGCTACTATATTAGAGAACGACAGAAGGCCTTCATAGTCCTGCACTGTTCTGGTCTCTGTATGTGCACACAGGGATGTGTGCCATCAGCACACTCACTTCTACCACAGACAGAGAAACACACACATATAAAACACATATACACAAACATACACACACAGGGACACGCACACACTCACAAGCACAGATACACATTTTCTCACAAACACATACACATAGACAGATGACATGTGCAGACATACACACTCTTTTTCACACACACACATATACACATACATACATACTCTCTTGCACATGAACACTCACACACACCATTATCTACACACACTTCTAAAAATCCAGTCAGGAACGACCAAATAAAATGTGTTAATAATGTATAAATTAAAATGAAATATCATTTTGCACAATGCTCGTTAATAAGTTGGTATTTTACAAAGGAGCAAATGGTTCTTTATTTGTCCTTTCACTGAGCCTTTGGTGAGCTAGTTCAGTCTTGAGAATCAAAGCAGCAAGTAAAATAGTGCTGTAAAGGGAAGCAATTTTACATTCTGCAGAATGAATAATTTTGAAGGGCTTTGCAGTTAGAGAGAATGGAGATCAGTGTGTACCATTCACTGGAGATTTATAGGCTGATTTGGCCTAAATGAACGACAGGACTGAGGACTCTGAGATAATAAACTAGGCTCATTGGAAGCACTTGAAATGGGTTCTATGAAATAATTTAGAAAAATTTACATGATTATTTGTGTTTGAATCTCACATTAAAAGTTGTAAATGCTAAATTACATAGTCTATTCCCTATGAACTAGTCAATTTATTGGTAACCAAATAAAAATTATAAGTTGCTATTATTATAGTGGTTATATTTCAAAATTTACTGTTGAATAAGTACATTTATGTTTGAAATTGATCCAAATAAAAATTATAAGTTGCTATTATTATAGTGGTTATATTTCAAAATTTACTGTTGAATAAGTACATTTATGTTTGAAATTGATTATTAATCCTATTTAACTCTAACATTATTTTAAAAGTACTTGACATTCAACATTTTATTTAAATATGTACGTACAATGTCTATTGTTGCTTTGTCTGGTATGGCAGCCAATGATTACATGCTGTTCTTGAACTTAAAATTAATTAAATGTAGTTTAAAATTTAATGTCTAAGGTTAAGTTGCCATAGTAGAAGTAAATCTTTACCACATTTGGCCAGCAAGTGCATGCTTAAGTGCTGACCTGATGAACAAGACAGGAACGATCCTAGGTTAGTGTGCTGTTTGTTATAACTTCTTTGAGAATTAAAGCTAAAGCTAATTTTGACATTAAATGAACAAAGCTCTGCTTATATTTATTAAGCTTGTTTTATTCTCACTCTAAGTCATCTCAGCTGACTTCTGGGGAAAGTTCTCACGTCTGCAAACTTGTGAAAACATTGCACATGTGGCAAAAGATATACAAATGGCTCCCAGAGTTCAGATAGGAGCTAGGAGCTTCTAAAGCAGTTTGCTGTGCAAATTAATTGAAGCTCTTTTTCTGAACATGACAGAGCGTGACATGTAACAGCTGACAAAGCAAAGGTCAATAAGTTTGACCTAGGAGTTACCTTTGAGAAAGGGTTTGACATGAAAGTACCAGATAACATTGTTGGTGAGAAGCACAGATTGGATATCCTAAGGGATTTGTAAGCTGTCTCTCTCATGACTTGTTCTAGAACACTGCTAGTCAGGTCAGCAGCTATTCTGGCAAGTTCGTCTTACTAGAAATATGAATGTGCTAAAATAAATTTTTCATTACTAAGTGACACAGTTTTAAGTTCACTTGCTTTTGTTTTGATTTCCAAAGACCCAAAAAGAATTACAATTTTTCTACTTTTATTTGAGGAAATGCCTTCCTTGTTTAACTCGGAAGGCAGGGAAACAGTGAGGCTGGATGAAGAAAGTGGGTAGTCAGAAATTACAATTCAATTTCAAAATACTAAGTTGGAGGAGAGAGAAACAAGCAAATGTCATTACAAATGTTAATATAAGAAGTGACATCTACGACCAATCACTAAGGGGAAAATTCACATAACTATGAATGGAAAGAAATTACCCATTACTTGGTATAATAATTATTTATTCTCAAAAGTAAACTCAGAGAGAAAAGCAGTAACCAAAGCAAAAGATTCATATTCCACAAAGGGATTCCTCCCAATAGTGAGACTTCTTAATATAATTTTGCAAGGGACTTAAGTATTTACCTACGTCCCTAGCACAAGTAACAGTACAAAATGAGTCTCTAGGAATCGTCTCATTTCCTGGAGTTGGGGAGTCGAGGGAGCAGTCATACTTTGTATTATACAAACCTTGGGTTATTCTATTTTCTGTCATTAAAAAGTCTGTATTTTTTTTTCTTTTTCAGCTGATTATGCTTTTCTTACACTGGAACTGATGGATACACTGGTGCACTCTGTTCTATCAGAACAAATTCCTAAAGAGATTAACATTTTCCTGTTCCTGGAACGATTTTAAAGTAGAACTTATCATTTCCAACTGTCTTCCTTCAGCATGGTCTCACGTAGCACCAGGAGGGAAGCATTAGAGATTGCATCTCTTCTTGGCTATGTTCCCCCATGGGATGAATGGTGAGGTCAGGGAGAGCAGTGGATGCCTTTGCAAGCATGCAGCTGCCTGAGAACTGATCAGCTCTGAATTCCGAGCCTGGGAAATTCAGAGCCTGGCTCAGTTTGTGAAGTGAATACTGAGTCCAAAGAGCATATTAATCCTCTCTCAAGATTCACATGCATTTATTTATTTATGACCAGTTTATTGAATATCATTTATATTTTGAAGAATTCTTTTTCCTAAAATTATCCCTTCACAGCATGGCTATACTTCCTGAATCTCATTTTAGCACCCTTCTAAGCACAACTGCACAATCAGAGAAAAGCCAAACATAATATTGCATATGAAAAGACTTTTTATAGATTATGAGAATTATTTTGTATTTTTGTGTGTTTGTTCTCTAAAGTGCCTTCTTAGCAAGTGGTACATAAACCATCTTCCATGGATGGAAAGGAACAACAAATAAACCAAAGCCAGTGTTCCCTTTTCTCTCGTTGAATAACTGACTCCAGTCATGCCCGATTTAACTTCCCTGAAAGGAAGAATGTGGGAACACTGCTCCTCAAACGGAGGCCAACCGTGACTCTCCCGGGCTCTGACTCTTATTTAAGAGTTCTGTCAGGAAGCCGTTATATTGCCTTACACACACGAATGTATCTTTGCTTTGTTCTCAGTACAATTAAGTTTCTGAAAAATCTGCCTTGATTTAAAAATTCCCTCAAATATTACCTATTATAGTCTCTGAGATAACAAGGAGAAACCCAATGGAGGCTACACACGTTCTTCACCAAGTAGAATCGACACTTATAACAAATGCCAACCTATGCCAAGAGAATCCTTGAATGTTAGCAGCCACACTGTTTCTTTGGAGAGTCTAGTTTCCACTTCATTTACTTCTTGCAATTGAGAGATGACATAATTAAACAGAATCATCTCAAGTCTGTCCCAAGCAGTGCATGTGCGTGATGAATTAAGTTCACCCCTAATGAAACAAAGGAAGAGCTTGAAAACGGAAAAGTACATGACCTACTCTCTAAATGTATTTTATTATTACTCCTTGCTTAAAATAAAATATATTTAAAGGAGCAAACAAACACTCTCAGGATTAGTGCCCTGAAGGATTCACCAGGATTCTTTTGGCAGTAGAAGAGGTTTAAAAGTCAGAATGCTCAGAAGGTGGTCAGAACAGCATGAAACACAGCCAGCACTTTGACCTTCTCCTTCCTCTTCCTCCCTTAGACGCTGTGATAAATGCAGGGTCCCTGCACATGCAATGCACATGATCTAGGTCTAGGTACGTCCCCAGCAGCATTTGAATCTGCAAAGCTAATTAACAACTGTGTAAATAATGAATGTTCTCTCACTGTACAAAATATAAAATATAAATGATATCAGAAAAAATCATATAAATGAAAAAAGAGAGACGTGTCTTCTTTGGTAGGTACAGCTTCACTTTTTTTTTTCTTACATTCCCGGTTTCATCAAACGTTTCAAATACAAAATGGCACAAACTTTTTCCTCATAAAATTATTTAAAAGAAATAAACAAATGTGGAAATTTGTAGGGCTGTCAGCTAAATAATTCATCACTGTTTCACATCCATTTTGCTGCTGTTGTTACTGAGTTCTCTCTGTAAAACTGAGCATCTATGCCAAAGGGGCCCAAAACAGCAACAATCAAATGTCCTTGACCTTTTCTCATCCCCTACGTTTATTAATTCAGTAGTAACGGGGATAAACAACCCAACAGGAGCTATTAATATAAACCAATAGTAGAATTGACAGGCAGCAATTAGGCTACTCTCTCTGTGGTTCACTGTCCTTAGAATTGACCCCAATCAAGGATCAACTTTCAGTTACCCTTCTTCTACCTACTGGGGATTTGCTGGATCCTGTGGACAACGACAAATGCATCAGACAGCCCGACTTTCACTGGATGGTTGGTGGAACTTATCTGTGTGACCAATACAGGTATCTAGAAAAAGAAAAAGGAGATTTCTGTGTATTAGACATGAATGGCACTCAGGCATAGCGGTGGAGTTATCATGTTAATGAATAAAATCAGCAAATGGAGATGAGAGACTAGAGAATAAACATGAAACATCACAGAAAATAACTAGACAGTGCCTTGGAATCACATCAGGTTAGTGTGATATATGAAATAAATTCACAAGACTGGTCAAGCACTTGGCAACCCAATATTGACAGAAAGAGGTTCTTGCAAATATAGTTGATATTAGAAGCTATGAAATTATCACATACACAAGTCCATCATGACTAATGGGAGCTATAATTTCCATAACAAAAAATCTTTTTATTATTTGTTTTCATATATGACTTTATTCTGTATTTAATTCTATGGATTTTTGAAAAAGTCCTGTTTATAAACAGTCCTGTACACATAAAGACCTATAAAAACAAGCATATTACATAACATATATTTAATCACATCATCATCAGTTATTATATTAGTCACATGATACAATGCTGGTTAATACTAGAGTTAAGTCAATCAGGTGAAATGCTTATTGCTCTATGTGGTTGTTCTAATGGAAGCACCTGGGAAACTTATGAGGCAATATGGGATGTCTCAGGGTATCATGCCACAATTACTTAACAACTTGCCATTCTTCTCCAAGTCCTATTACTTCCCAATATAACCACCCTGGTGACCAGTCTATGACACATAGCATCCCCATTGGGGGACATGCAGTATCCAAATTCCCATGAAATGCCCATGAAAAAATGATTCATTGATGAATACTGAGCACTGGTTTTTAAGCTACCAAATACATTCTATCACCTAATGTTGGTTCTGAACAGGACATACTCTTATAACATAAGCAACAGTGAGCTGTCACTTAAAGCATGGAAGTCTACGACTGAAACAAACAGGAGAAATGCCACTTCTGACCATGATTTCAATATGATTCCACTAAGTTCTAAAACAAGATTATCTCTCAAGTTCAACAAAATAGCCGTTTACAATTTCAGGTGTCACAGGAATCCAACTCCCTTAGTTCATGTTGCTATTCTGTTTCCTGTGGTAAATACAGAAACACAGATAAATTACAGCTTGGAAAAACTAACTTTGGCATGAGTGAGTTTGTATGTGTGAGTGTGTGCGTGTGCATGTGCACCACAGCATAAATGTAAAAGTCAGTTGGCAGCTTGCAACATCTTACTGTGGAGCTGGCAATATGACAAAAGCAAACATGAAGAAAAAAGTACTAGTGGACTTTCTTCTTTCTTGGTCCTTGTCACTGTCTGGAAAATGTATATTGCTAATTTATGATGTAATCAAGATACAAGAACATTTTGTTGTTGTTCTTGTTTGTTTATTTTCCCCATAAGAGTTCATCCTTGACTAGTCAACTGCTAGTCAATCCCCCAGCTAATAGATGATCATGGCTATCACGAGTAGTAATAATGAGATTGATTTTAGCTTTAAATGGGGTAATTTGTTACCTAGCCAACTTGAACAATACATTCTCTATTAAGTCAAATAGTTGAGACAAAATTTTATGCTTATGTCTACATAAGATGAAGTTTCTCTTAAATTCTACTAAAAAGATTAGAATCTTCTAGTAAAACACTAAGGACATTTTCAATCCTCAACCTGTTTTGTGGTGTGTGTGTGTGTGTGTGTGTGTGTTATACACACCTTAGGCATATGTATATGTGAAGATCATAGTAGTTTTTGAGTGTCCTTTTCTATCACCCTCCACCTTTTTTTTTTTTGGAGGCAGCCTCCACAATACTACTGTCTCATATTCCCATAATTTCATGGCTTCAGGTGCAAGAAAAGTCACCTATAGATATTTAAGTGAGCTTTCAGATTTAAACTAAAGTCTTGTGTTTGTTCAGCAACTGGTTTTACTATGGAACCATCTCTCCCACAGCTGCTTTGACTTTTTCAAGTTTCAATAAGTAAAATAAGTGTTAACAATGATTGAAACAAAATTATAAACATTCTTCATTTCTATACAAAGGAAAGTAAAAAAAATCCTCATTTTTTTTCAAAATTCAAAATTTGTCAAAAGACTTATTTTAGCTTGCCACCAATCTTAAAATGTACACATTCTTAAAAATTTGATTTCTGGACATTCAGTGTGAAAACTTCTCTCTTCTGTGTACTATCCCATTATGAGTCTTAATGCAATATGGAAACATAGAGTAGAAAATAAACTTATAAAAACATCTCCTACCCAGAAATTGTTTACTTGAAAATTTATAATGTTCTTGCTATTTGATAAGATAAGCCAAAATACATTCATTCATTCATCAGAAATAAATTAACATATAGTGTGTAGCAATGGATTAACCAGAATTACTCAGAGAACAAAGCAGTGACCTTGTTCTCATGGAGATTCCAATTCACAGGATATAGACTGATACCAAAGCAGATAAAAAGACGAGAACACAGATTACCAGAATGAGATGGGTCTCAAGGACGTGATAAAATAAGGTAAATAAATCGAGAGTGATGGGGGAATGCTGTGAAATATTCGTTTTACCAGGTAAATATGTGTTACATTTGTTCATGCTGTATTTGTTTAATAATGAAAAGATGTGTTGTATTTTTTACAGCTTACCTGCTGAAGGCACCTGATCGGTCTAATAAAAAACTGAATGACCAGTAGCTAGGCAGGAGAGGGATAGGTGGCACTGCGGGCCAGAGAGAATAAATAGGAGGAGAAATGTAGGCTTGGAAAGAGAAAGGAGAAATAATGAGAGGAGGAGAGAAAGAGAGACGCGTCAGGGGCAAGAAGCCAGGTAGCCATCAGCCAACCAGACACAGACAAAGCCAATAAGTAAGAAAAGGCAAAATGCTCCAAGGCAAAAAAAAAAGTTGATAAACAGATTAGTTTAGGTTAAAAGGACTAGCTAGAAATGTGCCTAAGCTAGGCTGAGCATTTAAAACTAATACTAAGTCTTTGTATCATGATTTTGGAGCTCCTTGGTGGCTTAAAAGAAAAAGCCTGGTGTACAAGGAGAGGTTGTCTCTGTAAAGAAGAGAGTTGGGGAAGGAGTTTCTAATATGACTTTGCATCAGAAATAAAAATAATAGAAAGAGCCTGCCATGTGGAACAGTTCTTGATAGAACCGATCGGATGTAAATGGCCTGAGGGAGTTTTTTTTTTTTCCAGTGTTTTTAGTAATTAAAGTATTACTTTTCCTGTGGTAGCAGAGAAAGTAAGCAAGGGTGGGAGGCTGAGGGGCAAATCACAAAGGGATATTTATCCCTTGGAAGTTATGGCTATGGCACTAGGTTATATTTCAAAAAGTTTGGAAAGAGTTGCCTGGACATGGTAATGCCCACCTGTAAATCCTTCACGTGAGCGGTAAAATCAGTAGGACTGAGAGTTCAAGGCTAGCTTGGATTTCCAAATAAAGCAAAACAAACAGCAACAGCAATAAAACCAACCAAACAAAATCCACCTCCATAAACTAGTCCAAGTTCAAAAACAGAAGTACATAAGAGAAGATTAGGAGCAGAGCTGTATGAACAAGAAGGGGATTCCTTTACATCCATACAAATGAAAGAGAAGCACAGTGGCTGCTATGGAATCAAGACTGGGCAGGGCAAAGGGAGGAAAAGAAGCTCATCAGGAGGGCATTACAGCTGTCCGGAGGAGGGCATGATACCTGGTCTACAGGATGCTAGGGATGCCAAAGGATGGATCCTTGGTGGACTGGATCATACCACTGTCGAGAAGGACTTGACAAGGGAACTGAGAGAAGTGAGATTGAGTTGGCACCATGAGTTTGGTGTCAATGGCAAGAAAATCAGTTCTGTGTGCCGTAAGAGATGTTATGTTGTTCAGCTTCAGGGAGGTGGTCATCATGCAGCACATAGGTGTCCCCTGGCCATGTGGAGAGCACTGGAAGCCTTGAAGAACGGCAGGGAAAGGTATGGTGGTTGAGGAGCCAAAGAGGAATGGGAGAGGGACAGTCAGTTTACGACACTGCCACTGACTACCTATGATCTCCTTTAAGATGTCATGGGCTCCAAGAGTAAGTTGCTTGAATTCTGATGCTGCTTTGTTCTGAATAAATATTAAAATGAAAATGTACAAGGAGTTTTCAATTTCCTACATTTTCCTAGAAGTTACTGAAGCCTTTTGATAAAATAATTACTATCTAGGTTTTGAAATGCCGCTTTTGCCATTTGAAATAAATACCTAATATCCTCAAAGATTAATGAAGAGAAGATGAAACTAAACAGCCTTTCTCATATTGAAGTAAATCTGTATCTCTCTGCTTGGTAGTCACATAGCCTTTTTTCTCTGCATTTTGGGTTTTTTTTTTAACCTATAGATACCAATGACTATGATTTTAGCTATGGTCAACAAATAAGGCTGAGCTCATTGACAGCAAAAAAGAATAGTGTGTAGTTTCCTTGCTGCCTTGGGGAAGGATAGTATTCTTCAGAGGGAGGGATTGTTAAAAGCTACATATAAAATAATCCGCTCTTCCTTAACAACAGTGAAGCAATATTCCTCTCCTTCTTCCTCTCTCTCATGTGTGGATAACCTATTTCACTTATTGTACAAGATTTTTAGGAAAACATCTTATTGTCATTATACTCTGTAACCTAAAGTTAAAATATGAAGTATCTAAGTTAGTAAATCAATGATAAAATAATTTGCCAAAATTCCCACACTCCTCATAACTTATGGAAAGCTGTATTCTTAACCCTTTCTATACAGAAACTTTTAGTGATCTATGGGTCAGTCATATTGGGGCAGCAACGGGATACTATGAACCCCTAACCTGAAGTATTTTATCTTATACAGAAATGTGTTTCCATTGCCTTCATGTGTCTACAACTGCTGTTATTTAATGATTGAAATAAACCAAATAGGAAATGAACCTTTGTGTGACATGTAGTATAAATTCCTGAGAAGCGGTTTGCAAGCACACAATTTTACACATAGACAGAAGGATGTTAGTGCCAGACAAAATATGCTTCCATTTCTGCTTGCCCAAGCATCCACTATCCTCTTTCTTTTCAGCATATTTGATTATTTTCTCAATTTGACAAGTTACAAAGGGTTTATTATTTGATTCAAAGTTTTCTGTGGATGAAAAATTGGGGCAAATAAGAAAGGGAAGCAGTCTGACACTCGACAAAGCTAAGACAGAAAAATGAGGACTACTAAGCAATGCTGAGGCAGAATATCCTGACCTTAAAAAATGATTCCACGATAAAATGTATTTTGGTTTATACATTATCATGTCATTCTTCTGGACACAGAGGCCCGGCACTGTCCTCACAACCTGGGCTTTTATCGATGTCTCAGTATCAAGGAGGTAACACAGGACTCTAGAATTAGAGGTCATGGATTTTTTTCTCCCTGTTCTTTGTTCTGAAACATTCATTTGTTTTCATTATCGCTGCTGCTATCTGTCTAATGGTCTGCACAGGTCTCAGCCAGAGCTTGACTGAAGAGTGTGTTCAGAAGAGTGACTATCAGAACAGGAAGAAAATACTGGAAAACTTTATTTTGTCCATTTGCTAATCAGCAATAAGACATCTGGTCATTTGTATTAGAGACAACAAAAAAAGTCCACAAGAAACCAAAGCTTTTTATTTTAATATTTTATGTGTATGAACCTTTTACTTTTTAATCTCATTTTCCTGGGATATAGATCAAATTTCTCTGTTATTCAGTAGGAAATCCAATAAACATACATGCACACACATATCTTCAAACTCTCTTTGCTATTAACAAAATGATATATGAAGTAAAAATATTGATGCCAAGTTGCCTATAGCTATATTTAAATAGAGAGATTTTATTTAAGTTTAACATTAAAATCCTTCTGATTTCCTGAATATTGTTAATGATCACATAAATATTTTCATTCCTTTTACCTTAAAGTTGTTGAGATCATCAATAAACTTGACCACAAGAAAGCAAAATGGATATAATTTAAAGATGAATTTGTAGCATAGTATAGGGTTACAAGCTTACATTCAGCACACGGGAGGCTGGGGCAAAAAGGTCATGAATGTAAGTTTGGTCTACATTACATATAACAAGACACCAAACACAGACAAAACAGCCAATCAAGTAATGTAACAAGCCATAGCCATATTCTGTTTAAAATCTGAAAATAAACAGGCAATTAATGCTGATAAATAAAAATTAACCTCTTTAATGGAAGTGGACTAGAGACTTTATTTCTACACAAGTCAATGTGGATCTAGGGTAAGAAAGAAGAAATTATGAAGGGAAATTCTGATGTGCACATTTTCCTCTATTTTACAATATGAAATATATGCAATTAATTTGAAATGTTCTAATATTTAAATGTTGGCAACACACTTTACAAACTGTTGTAAACTCTGATTTAAAGGTTGCTTACTACCAAACTGATGAATCAGAGATTAAACTTCCTGCAAAGAAGACAATGAAGTGGATGCCTTTATGTCAAAGTCTGACCCAAGACACTCACTCCTGACGTGGGGATTCCATTTGAGAAGAAAGCAAGATAAAGGATCTTGCTGAAACATGGCCTGAGAATAAATAAGATAGGAGAGATGAAAGAAGCTCTATGCCCCACACTTGGAGGAGTGAATTTAAATGACTCAGGACTTTAACCACAAGGACCCAAGAACTCTTTGATTATGGACCAACAGAGCAAGAAGAAAAGATATGGATTGATAATTGGTAAGAAGTGTGCCTAGGCAACACCCCTCCCCATCATAAAACATTAAAAGGAAGGCACAAATAAAACAAGCACACACAGGCATGCATACCCCCACACGCATACGAACACATGTGCACACGCACATAAAATGCATGCGTAAGCACATGGATGCACACATGCACTCACACACAGGCTCTCCTAAGTGACCTGACAACAACATATGCAGCTAGATGCAGGGCCAGCACTAGAGATTGCTTGTTTCTAAATGATTTTCCCTACAGCAATGATTTTTCCCTACGTTGTTATTTCATTTCATTATTTGTTTTACCTACATCATTTGTTATCACAAGACAATTAAAAGTCATTCAGTTTAGCACTTTGTAACATTTGGAGAAGAAATAAAAAGCTTTTCTATATGGATAACTAAAATATATATATCCAAATAAATGAATGATGTGATTCTAACAAAGCAACGGAAATACAATTTGCATATATTTAAAATTCAGAGAATCATCTGTGTCAACATATTTCTTATAAGTATTTCTTAACAAAGTTCACATCAGCATTTTTTCCTTCCTGGTTTTCCAAGCATTGATCTATATCTCCATACACAAACAGATCATATATATATATATATATGTGTGTGTGTGTATCATATATGTATGTATGTATATATATATATATATATATTACATGAAATATATGCATATATCACTTTTCTACTTACACTTATGATTTCTACTTTTTGGTCATATATATGCATGTATATAATATGTATTATATTTGCACAGGCCAAACACTCTTATTCATATAGCAACCAACATAGAAGACACTTACTCTATACATAGATGATGATAGTCTCATTATTGAGCTTTTTTTGGTTCTCCTATATTGTCCGCATAAATTCTACAATTCAACAACTGTTCATCCTTAAAATTTCTAGGCTGTAACCATGTATGAAGCATTATTATAGCTTAACTAAAAGGAACAGTCCTCAAAGAAAAGAATTCACTGAATCCCACGACTGGAGGATTTCAGCGATTTATTAGCTATGCTCTCCACGCCAAATGTATTTAATGTCATACTGAGGAATATCAGTTTTAAATACTTCAATGGTAGGATAGATCAAAAGGGATTTCACTTAACAAATAGCCACATTTTTCCACAGTACCCTCCTCTAAGATTTGCTATTGAAGGAAATTGGGGTGATAGGCCATGTTCTAGGCTGTGTATCTGTTATATATGATGCTCCTGTACATGGGTGTGGCTTTTTAATTGCATTACAATAACCCAATGGTCATAATTGTCTCTTAAATGAATTTATCAAATAGAAATAATCAAATTTATAATTCATAACAAAGCCATTTCCTTTTCTAATGGATGCCTAGAGAATAAGCAGAAAGATGAAGTAGGTGAGAGAAAGAGTACCCTCTAAGCTGAAGTGGTGCACTTGGGGAGGCAGCATCACCAGCTGAGATATAAGACTTTAAAGCTACACGTTTGAGATAATACACCTTTTAGATGTGTATTCCTTGTTAGATTACGAATAGACTCCAAATTGCAGTCCATGCTAGTTGTAATAAGGCAATTCTCACCTCTAAGTACCTACTGAAAATAATATAAAATTTTGGGGATTTGGGATCATAGATAGTTATTAGCAGAAAAAGAATTAGATATTTGATTTTTCATCTTTATGCCATCTATGTATTTTTTATACAGAGGTTCTTCTTGTTGAAAAATAGTAGTGAATAATAGGATAAATGCTTTGGAAAGGCAAGCTTCATTTACCTATTTCTCAAGTGAGTGACAATGCGAAAACAATCAACCAGAAAAGACATTTGAGAACAACAAGTAAGTGAGCCAATAATACTGAAAAAAACGAATTTGTAAGGAGGCAGGATAACATTGTACTTAGGTCTATCATTGTGTTAAAGTTTTGTTTCATAATTCTGGGAAAGTTATTTAACCTAACTGAATACTTAAGATTTTGTTCCTATCAAAGCCAAATAAGTTCCTTTTATTTTTCTGTGAGAGACATGATATCACATTAAGCATAGAGGTTGATGCCTGGCATATCGGAACTGCTTAACATAGGCCAGATTTTTAATCAACTTTGGAATTTTTATTAAAAGTGATTGAGACTCTTACTTCTAAATATGACAAACTTATTCTATGTCATGTCTACTACTAATACCAAACAAGAAAATCAGATTAAACATGAAAAGAAAAAAAAACCCAGAAAGTTAGAAGTGAACATCAAATCTCATGGCTTGAAAGGTCAAGACCTAGACACATGGAGAAAAACATCCACAGAGGCAAAAGCACTCCTATTTTCCCTGAAGATAATGGTCAGTCATAGAGAAGACTGAAAGCCAGGAAAGATAATAGAAGTTCAGCTGAGATAAAGTGGCTTCCGGTGTGGCAAAGAATATACAGATACTCAGGCTCCTTTAGATATAGCTAAAAGACTACTGTCCTAAAGTTAAGGCTAAATAGCAGCCCACCAGCCTCAAATTTGAGTAAGTATACCCTGAAACAGTGAAGTATTTTTCCAACCTCAGTGCCAATCTTGGAAAGTAAATGTTCTCTAGAGGGAGATAACATTATAATTCTGAACATATCACTTAGTACTATATAAAGAAGGTCAAACATTTTATCAGAAATTACCATGCAAGAAGACATGACTGATGAGAGAAAATCTAGAGGAAAAATACCGAGGGATAAATATACAAAGAGACTCATAAGACTACAGACAAGAGTGAATACAAACTATGAAAGGGATGTTATTCATATTTAAAGACATAGATGTATTGTTAGTAAGATGTTTGATTTTATCAAGTAAGTCTGCAGTTAGTAAAAGGTAAAAAAGGGAGTACTTCAATATTGAACAGTACAGTTCAGCAGCAGTTGGTAACTGGAAAAAAAAATATGGGTTCTCCTAACTTGACTTTACACCAAATAAATTGTTTTAATGTCAGCTAAAATAAGCAACCAGATGACTATAAGAACCTACAATTTAAAACAGGATTTCAAACCTTTGGTTGACTAATGCAACCAACCACCTCAGAAGAAGGAACTATCTGAAGGAATCTATGCTGCTACTTCAACTACTTCAAGGATACAGCTGCAGAGAACAGCTGGGCACTGCTGAAGAAACAGTGAGTGTGATGAGCAAATCCATATCCATCCACAGTTTAGGGAGCAGCAGCATTCCCTAATTCAGGCCTATCAGAAGCAAGATTATTATGGGAGGTGAAAATGGATTTTCTAATTTATTCATCATTCTTTAACTACTCAGCACTGTGAAAAATTAATGCTGTTGAAAATGAATATTTTGGAAGCTTGCAGACATGGAGGTCATTTGAGTGGTTGTCTTGGGTGGCACAATGGTCACAAAAAGAATCATATAATAGTGAGAGCAATGGAATTAATTTTTGCATGAATTCATTATTAGATTTAACTTGTAATATAACTAAGTCTGATACTTGTGAATTTATTCAAGGGAGATTTTTTTTTCTTCTCCCTTACTTCAAACACAGCATGATCAAACAAAGCTGTCCTCAGCATGTAAAGCAAGTAGGGACAGAGGGAATTGTGCTTACTTTTCTCTTTACAATTTCAGCTTTTGATTCTGGTTACATAGAATTTTATTATTTATAATGCATCTTGTTTCAATCATGACTTTACACACTAACAGGAATAGCTGTACTGATTATGCTTATGTTTGTATAATGTGGTAGAGAACAACAGAAAGGATTATTAACAACAACTATCGGTGAGGATTTATTGAAAACACAAATAAGCTGGTTTATGACTTGTTATTCATAGTCTCCTGGTGGGGGATTCAAGAGGCTAGGAGCACCAAATAAATAGAGCTAATGCTAGATCATACTTTATCGAATTGTGTGTCTTAAGCACATCATTTAATTCTTTTTGATTCAGCTTGGTTTGTTATAAATAATCATGTATGACATAGTTTCATAATCAATCCACAAGCATTCATTGCACACCTTCCCTGTGTTGATGCTTTGATGAAAAATTAAGTTATGTAGTATCCAGGGATCATTGGACAGCTGGGTACTACATGTGTAGTTGAACAGCCGGATGCTACAAGTGGAGTTGAACAGCCGGGTACTATATATGTGTAGTTGAACAGCCGGATGCTACATGTGTAGTTGAACAGCTGGATGCTACATGTGTAATTGAACAGCTGAATGCTACATGTATAATTGAACAGCTGAATGCTACATGTATAGTTGAACAGCCGGATGCTACATGTATAGTTAGTTGAACATCTGGATACTACATGTGTAGATGTATGCTATATATGTAGTTAAACAAACAGCTGGATAGCATATAAGCACTTTTTAAAGGGTGATAAGCTTTGCAAAACACTGTTGTTTTTTTTTGCTGTCATGTAATCATAAATATTTTTCTTGAGGTTCAGGGAACATCTAGTTGCTACCCCAAAGGCATTTTATGTTCATAAGTACACATATATGCATGTGTGTGTGAAAGTCAGAGGTCTTCTGCAGATGTCATACTTAGGGACAATTCACTTCATTTTTCTAGAGATGGTCTCTCAGTGGCCTGGGGCTTGACAAGTAGACTATGCTGGCTGGCCAGTGAGCCCTAGGAATTCGCCTGTCTCCACTCCCCCAGTTTTAGAATCATAAGTTTATACCACCACACCTTTTTTGTTTTAACACAGGTTCTGGGGAAACTAATTTAGGGCCTTGTGGAGGGAATCAGACTTACTGACCACGATCTTTCCAGAAACAATTTAAACCAACAGTGATAATTAAAACAATTGAAAACTACCATTCCTGAAAGTTACACTGACATTCCAGAAAATCCCTTAGAGTACAATAAACCCTGGTATGCATGAGCCCTCTAAGAACTCTTCTCAGAGAAGTATTCCTAGCTTCCAGGGAAGGTGACATAAGACTACAGTGGGCAATGATGTCTAGATCCAGCACTGGACAAAGCAATTTAGGTCAGGACACATCTCATATCATTCTCTATCTGCAGAGTGTCATGTGGAAAATCTTTTCCAGAGAATGAAAATAGTCAACATAGTCGGTAACTTTTCAGAAAGTTATTTACTTTGTTTTATAATGCTCAGTTTTTGGCAGAGATAGATTTCAGAAGAGATGACCAAAGTGAATCCTGTCTTTATTATCCATAACCTTTTGACAATGAGAGATTCTTTTATCAAAAGAAGACAATTGGCAAATTGAAAGGAAGATATGGATCTGTATTACAACTACCTATTAACTATGATTTAACCATGCCCACTAAGAATTTACATTGTCAGAATTTCTCTTGTAACCACCAACTGCCTTAAAAATTACATCTGCTGCCCTTGTCACTTTGTTTGTATATCCTTCATCCTGGAGACCTCCATTATACTGTCTGGAGAGTTTGGAATCAAGTGCTTTATTTTTATAGTCTAAACATTCTACAGAGCTTATGGCTACAACTTAGTAAATTCCATTTGTCAGTTTGTTAATATGAAATAAGATACAATTTAAGTTCTCTTGTTCCGTTGGCCAGTAAGGTCCTAATAATTTTCAACTTACTCAAATCTAAATCTATCGGATTTTAATGAACATTAGCCAGAAAAATTATAGGGGTTACTTTCTTGGCACTTCTAATACTAAATCACCCATTTTCATGTCAACTAATATTTGGAGATCAGAGTAAAATAAGAAATCAACAGGCCAACCCCAACAAACCTAAAAATATGAATAATAATAGAGAGGTTAAAAATCTTTAAAAAGTCAGCTTCTTTTCTTAGCTCTTTCTTATAATGCTATAAATATTCAAAAATGTCTTAAAGTTTTGGGCCATAATGTCAATAATATCAGAAAATAAAACAAAACAAAACCCTAAATTTTAACCTGTAGCCCTAGGTAAAAAACAATGTTAAAAAAGGTACCTTTATTCAGCAAAAGAAACCAAGAAAATGATTTGAAGTTCCTGCCAACAATATCTTGACATTTCAAGGATTACTCATGGTCAACAGGAAGAAACATCTTAAACTTGTCACTTACTTCTTTGTATCCAAAGATGATGCGTCCATCCATGAGGAGTGTTGCCTGGAATGTGAAGCTTCCCAGGTTGTAATTATCTTGCAGGTGGACATGGTCCCACTGGACAACAAGGGCTGTCCCTGGAACCCAAAAGAAAAATGAAGTAACTCCATGAGAACATGCATAGGCACATTTATCTAGATGTAAAATCAGGTCATCATTGCACTTCAATTTTTATGGGCAATTGGGATTCTGTTACATATATATATTTCACCCAAAAGCTATTTTTTTATATATGTGTGGCTCCTGCCCAGTATGGTGGAAAATACTTTCACTGATGTTAATGGATACTATCTGCTTAGATTTCCATGAGGCACTTTTTAAACAGCATGGTAAATTGAATAAATTTCAAATACTTTTGACAAATTCTAAGGAAAAACACTTTAGAAAAGCTAAGCACACATATAAAGACAACGATGCTGTTTGGAACTCACAATTTTACTCTTCTTCTGAAGAGGTCACTTTTACAGATAATGGGACTTCTCTCTTATATGGACTATGTCTTTGTTTCTTTCCATCTTTGTTGCTTTGCTTTCAGGAGACTAGAGAGCAACTTACAGGGTCCTGGGCTGATTCCTGAAGCTCCGTGGAAGGACATGGGCTGAAACTACTCTGGTGTACATCTTACTCTAGGGCATTAATCTTCCGGTCTTTATATAGAACTATTGAGGCAAAATGTGAATTTGAGAGTGTCACCAATGAAAACTCATGCTTTGGTTTCATTGACATTTAACATTCTTTAAGAAGACAATGAACAGCTATGATCTTCGCTTAGCTCTAAATGTTGGGTTTTATCTTTGGTTAAACATGTTACATATAATATGCCCATAACACACACATGTATGCACACACACACACACACACACACACACACTCCCACACAGTATCTAGACCATTCACGGCATTAAAGAAACCTTTTACTTAAACACTGTCAGAGTGATGCTTGACCTATCCATATCAGCATCAATTTGGCCTTAATTTGAAATAAAGATAGTTTTTTAAAAAATAGCATAACCATTTACTGATTCTTTGGGAATTTCCTATCTTGCTCCCCAATCCCATTCACTTCCTAGTCCCTCCATATCTGCCCCTCACCACTTCAACATCCCCCAACTCCAGGTTAATTAAAAACAAACAAAAAGCTACCTCACTCCTTCATCTTTCCAACCCCTGTTCATTTATCTTATTGGCACTGGGAGTTATGGTGTGTCACGCAGTATAAACTTTTGTCCAATCAACCCCACCCACAAAATGAGCTGCAATGAGTTATTGGTCTGGGTCAAGTTATTGGTCTGTCACTCCAACATCACTGGACTCTCACCAAAACTTTTCTTGGATATCGTGCTGTTGTCCCAGAGTCTATTGCTCTGCAGGACCAGTCACTTTCTCCAACAGGTCAAACATGGGGTAGATGTTAGGGTTGACCAACCCAAGGACCAGGATGTGAGTCTGAGTGGTAGCTAAGCTGGTAGGTCCTGGGCACTGGCACGGCCCCCTTCAGGGATGGGTAGAACCAGCTCTCCTAGGCCTGTACCATCAGGATCAAAGTCAGTTTCCCATGCCTGTGGTGAGGAGTAGGGCCATCTTGCAATGGGATAGGCAGCTCTCCCATGAGGGGCAGAACCAGCTTTCTTGGTGCAGTATCCAGAAAGAGCCAGGGCCAACTATTCCAGGGCCAGTAAGGGGTAGGTTTGGCTCAGCACAGCCCTCAGATTTCAACACACATGGTTCCTGTGACCTTTTGTGGCAACATGTGCCATGAACATCAACACAGATATCAGTTGCAGCAGGACCTTGGACACAGACATGGCCCTCAGCAGTGCTTGGTACCAGACTTCACCATGCCCTACTTCTGTGGCAGCACAGGCTACCCAGATAAGAATGGCCCCAGTGACAGCATGACTCTAAGATACCAAAATGGTCTCAAGTGGCTGACCAGACCCTGGGCATCTGCACAGCTCTCAGTGGCAACAGGAACCACGGACATCAATTTACACCATGACTGCTGTAGTACCATAGACCCAGACATGGCTCTGGGCAGCAACTCTGACCTGAATGACACCATAGTCCCATGTGACAGCACAAGCCACTGGGATGGGCAAGACCCTGTTATCCAATCTACAGAGTTCTCTGAAGTAAGAAGTTGAAGCTGTATCTTTTTTCCAAAATCACCCCAGATACTGTGAGGCATACGAAAATTTTGAGATCCAGGCAAATCTTCATGGGAGGATGGAAACCCAAAGAACTGGTTTCATGAGTCTCAGAACACTTGGCCATTCAACTCCAGAGCAGTATTCGAAACCTATAAGTCTGGTTCTACAGCCGCCCCTGTGCTTTCAATTGTACTGGCCAGCTTCCCATTTTGAGCCAGGTCATTATCTCTCTGTCAGTGATTCTAAACAATCTGTATGCTTTCTTGATGGTTTTAAAGTTTGCTGTGCATTGGAATCACCTGGAGATGTCCCTGGAAATGGGACCAGCTGGGACATTTGTCTATGGTTTCTGATTCATGGTTTGGACTGGGGCTGACAGTCTATTTGGGTCATTTGTTTTGCAATACTGGGGATTAAGTTTAGGCCATACTACAAGTTATGCAACCACTTCACTGAGCTAAGTCACTTATACTTCTTATTTGGGGATAAAGTTTCATTATGTTGTTTAGGATAGCCTTGAACTTACTCTGTATCCCTGGTAGGTTAATATCTCAGTCTCCCCAGTGGGTAGAATTGAAGGCTTGCGTTTCTGGGTAAGTAACTGTACATCTAGCACATGCCCAGGGAATGCTGAAGCCTTTAAGGGCTCAGGACCGTAACTCTGTGTCTCTGCTACTATCCTGAACTCCTCTGTCAGACAATCTTATTACTCTGCATGTCCTGCTAAGCCTCCACTGCCTACTCAGCAGGCTTCCAGGGCTTTAACTGCCTGGACAATGCTTCTCTCATTCTTCCCACCTAATCCCAAAGCCCTGTAGTCCACACAGTCCCTACTCTGTCTAGCAGGGCCTACAGGCATGGATGCAAGTGCGGAGATGTGGTAAAGACAGTCATGTAGTCAGGAGACTTAGAATTGATGAGGAAGATGGCCTATATACACTGGAGTAGAATAATGGACAGGAATGGGAGCAAGGTGGCAAAGGAGCAGAAAATAAAGGTCACACATACAACACTTGTCTCTGGGAATGAGGGAAGAAGTGATACTTGAATTAGAGTCTAGTTTTAGAGAAATTAACTACAAGAAAATAAGTCCCAAATCAAAATTATATGTCACAAAAACCACAAACTCAGAGATCTATGGACCAATTGTCTGGCAACAGAGGTGGGTGACAAAATAAGGAATGGACACAAGTATGAGAGTAGGAATCACCTAGTATTGTCATTTGCTTTGGAGCTGTATCATCCTGCAAAACACAATGCATTCAGGCAACTTCAGAAGTCCTGATAGTCTCATCTACCAGTCTCAAACTTATTTAAAAGTCAAGTCCAAAGCCTCTTCTACAATTAATGCAACCTCTAAACTGTAACCCCTATAAAATCAAAATAAAAAGCAAATTACAATTACATACTTCCAACATAAAATGGCACAAAATATGCATTACCATTCCAAAACATAGGGAAGGGAGCTTCGTGAGGAAATATTAAAGCAAGACCAGGAACCAGCTGGGCAGACTCCAAACTCTGATCTCCATGTCTGATGTGGAAACACTCTTCAGATCTCCAACTCCTTCCATCTTGTTGACTGCAACATACTTC
>JAQHUG010000023.1:4040942-4062711 GCA_028555095.1 Dicrostonyx torquatus | reverse complement strand
GTGAAGACTTTTAATGAAAATTTTCTTATTGATTCTTTGAGCGTTTCACATCCTGCATCCTCAACCCATCCATCTCCCTGTCCTTTCAAGTCTACTCTCCACCCTTGCAACCCCACCCCAAACAAAACAGAATTCAAGAAAAACCAAAACAAAAGCAAAAACAAAACTAACATACAACAACAACAACAACAACAACGTCTTGGTGCAGTGCGACAGAGTGAGTCACACAGTATATATACCCTTTAGTCTAATACATCTTTACTTGTGCTCATTGCAATGAGTCAGTAGTTTGGTTTGAAACCTCTAGCTTCTGCTATATCTTGATACTGGGACTCTTCTTGGATATTCTGTTGTTGCCCTGTGTCATGAAGATCCTTCATCTTTGTATCTGCAAATCAGGTTCTTTCCTATGGTTCAGCAGTTCATAGATGAGGTGAATGTTGGGGTGGGGAAACTCATAGCCCTGGTTCTGGGCCTGGTTGATCATCCTGCCAGCTTTCTTTCATCAACACCAACAGGCAGAGCTCTCCAGCATTGTCCTGGCCAGCTCTATCACTGCAGCAGGCAGTAAGGAGTAGGGCCGGTTCTGGGGCTCTTACACATTCAGAACTGGGTCACTCATCCCCCCACCATCAGGGTCAGCTCTACTGTTTTGGTTAGGTAAGGTGCAGGGCTCACTTTCCCAAGTGCTACAGCTGGTGAGGTGTAGGGCCAGCTTTTCATTCTCAAGCCCCCAAGGTCAGTTCTCTGGCCTGTTGCAGGTAGCAAGGGGCCAGGGGAGGCCATCTTTTCCTCATCTGCACAACAACATCACAGATGGGGAGTGGGTATGGTCAGCTCTCTTTCTTTCACATCCTCAGGGCAGGCTCACCTGCACCCCTTCCAACAGGCAACAGGATCAGCTCTACTGTGCTGTCTCGGTGAGGTGCAGGGCTTGCTCTCCCCAGTGCTGCAGCTGGTGAGACAGGGCCAACTCTGTCCTACCCTCATGACATGATCTGAGCAAGGGGCAGAGGAAGCGGGAGGGCATGTCTCCCTCACCACTCCACCATAAGACAGATGAGGATGGGGCCAGATCACCTGACTCTCTGTCAACAGGGTCAGCTCTGTTGTGATGCCCAGGTGAGGTGTAGGACAGCTTGGCTTTGGGAAAGATTTATCATATTCTTTTAGCATGACAAATATAGATGATCATCTCTTTCATTTGGTATATGGTCAATAAGGTCAAAGGAAAATAATTTGGTTTTAATATTTATCTTACAAGTTGCACCCAATTTTAACTGTTAAGAGTGACTACTTCCTGTTATCTTCTCTATGAAAGTATTTTGTCTGAACATAGATTCATTATAATAAATGGATAATAAAAACCTCTTGCATTGTACACCTGAGCTACTACGAAGTGTTTTTGCATTCTCAAGTTCTTAAATACACATTTATATCCTTCAAAATATTTTGTAATATGCAACCAATTTGTATTTGTTGACAAATGATTGTGGGTTTTAGAAATTATTAAAAGTTTTGAAAGAGAAATCATAATATATGTACAGAATTTATGCTATGGATAATGACTAAGCATGTAGTGATCATCTGTGTATTTATATCTACTCTTCTAAGTATATATATATATATATATAAATGTTTCATATACATATATGAAAGTTCAATGAAATGATCTTTAAAAAACATTGTTTTGTGAGACTAACCACTATCATGCATCCTTTTTATTGCTTTCTTTTCTCTCTTTACAATTTTATACCATATGTTCATATCTCTAAGCAGGATTACTCAAGACTTTAAAATAGTTAACCTATTCAATAATAATTCTTTAGAAAGACTCAATTTTGCTCATTTTGATTGATTCATATGTCTCTGTCTGGCGTGTAGCCATTCTTCATCCAATTTTACTGTCTTATGACATTCCATTAGATGGATGTAAGGCTACTCATTCATCTATTAGACTTGATGTCATTCATGTTGTCTCTGGTTTTGATTTTACTATTGCAAACAGTGATATTCATAATTTTTAACATGTGCCCTCTGTTCATATATAAGACCTTCTAAAGTGTAAGCCCTAGAGGCTGGTCTCTGGGCATGCACTTGTACAATCTCACCCTATAATTTTGAATTACTTCTCTATTTTGTTACAGCAATCAGTACACCCATCATCCTATTCCTGTTACTTCATATTCCCATAAAATTTTAAATCATTTTTTATTTAATTGTTGTAAATTTAATATTTGTGAAATTATATCCTTTGAACAACAATGTAATCAGTACCCCAAAATTCATTCCGTTTTCTAAGGTGACTTTTAAAAAGATTATTTTTCTTTAGATTTTTAGATCTTGTTTAATATGTTTTTCCAAAAAAATAATAAACCTAGATATACTTCCTTTATCACATATGGTTTTTTGCTCCATGGAAGGTCCCCAGACTCTGATGGTACAGTAACATTTTCTCTATTCTGATCTGACATTCCTCTCAATTGTCTTCTTAAAATTCTGTAAATTTCTTGATCACATTTATATTTTTCTCCCATCTAACATGTTTGTAAATTGTAACATATGAACCAACTTGGTACTTTTTCCATGTGGATGGCAACTGGCTCAAAATTACATATGTTTTGGAAATGAAACCCTAGTCTCACTAACCTGTGATACTACACAAATTTACTTATCATAAATATATAATCTTGTTTGACTATTGAGCTAATACTAATAATTTGACCATTTAGGTCTTTAGCACGTTAGCCATTACATAATTTACTTAATATCCACACAAAACATGGAAATTTATAAGACATGAGAGAAAATACAGATCCATTCTAACAAGATCATCTACCACAGTGCTCTGAACACAACTAAATAGTTATCTGTAAAACAGAAGGGATGCCATTGGTCATGGGTAATAACTCCCATGTCTTCTTTCTGTTCCTTATTTTCAGGAATCCACACAGATTGAAGAGAAACTATTCAATGCCCTGGTCGGTAGGTCTTCCAAACCTTACTTCACAAGAGATGCTGTTTTCTTCCACTTTTTAATTTCAATTAAACCATAATCTATGACTATCTAACTGAAGTGAAGCCATAGAAAATAGTCTTCACAAAGTGATTCATTTCCTTCTCAATTTCCTGTCCCTGTGGCCAGAATAACATTTACTAAGAATGAATGAAATAGGTATGTGTCAAAATAAGGCAGCTTAGTAGAGGGTGGATGGATGGATGGTAAAGCCATATCTCCCGATCAACTAACAGCGTCAGACCAGAGAGGCCTGCCCAACCCAGCCACTATCTTTCAATGCAGGGAAAATGAATCTATTCTTAGATGTGTATTTTTTTCAGCACCTTTATATTGACACCTACTGAAGAGGGTAAAGGAACCCTGTCATCTTCCTCACATGGAAGAAAACACTTCTCAAAGGGATTGTAGGAAGACATAGGGACTTCTTTGCAACTGATAGTCTGGTCCCAAATGCATTGATTATCCAAAGGATATCATGGACCTAGGGCCCAGGCCTCTTTTATTTTTCCAAACACTTCAGACTAATCAGGATTTCAAGTACGATTTTTTTCTCATTTTGCTTTCAATATTATCATATTGAGACTATGATAAGCAGAGAATTTGAAGCTCTCCATGCTGTGAGTAATTCTTTCCATAGGCATTCTTCTGGGGCTCCCACTGAATGTGTGAGCGGAGGAATAGGGGCTGCTGTCAGAATTTGGCCAGGAAAACACAGTTCTGCACACACCCATGAAAATGGATAAGAAAAGCAATAAATTTACAAAAGTTCAAATTCATCAGATTCTAGTCACTCAGACATGCCTTTATTTGAAGAAAAAGTGGTGAGAATTTTTATCTCATCTTGAAGATAAAAATTGTTAAATTTTCAAATAGGATGACTTGAAATACAAAGTTCACCCTTGTCTGGTCACCTTATAGTTCATTTCCCACCTATTCCCCACATACTCTGAGCTCTGATAATTCACACTTTTATTTTAAGAAAAAAAAAGAACTAACAGCAGATTTTATAAATTTTCACAGACTTCTTGCTTGAGTTATATTAACTTGCTTTTGTGACCTGAACGTTCTTATTCGGTTTTCAAGTTTCTGATGTCCCCTCTTCTTTGATGTCTTTTTTTCTTAAGTCTAGATCTGATGATATACTTACAGCGTTTCAACCCTTCCTATATCCCATTCATGCCAGCTTTGATTGTTTCTCCTCACTCCTATCCCCGATATATTACTTTCTATTATCAATGCTTAATACTCTAGAAGAAGGAACCATACAACATTACCTTTCTCAGTGCTAGACAGGTGGTTCAGCGGCTAGGAGTGCCTGCTGCTCTTTCAGAGGACCTGAGTTCAGCTCTTAGCATACAGGTCAGGTGGCTCACAACAGCCTGTAACTTCAGCTCTAGGGGACCTGCTGCCCTCTTCTGTCCCCTATCATATATACACATACACACATGTGCATACACATGCATAAACATCTAAATAAAAATAAAGCCATGAAAATATTATGTGTCTCACTCAGCAGTGTTTGACACTCTCACATGTACCCATGCAATCTGTGCAAATACTGCACGTTTGCTGTGAAGTGTGAGAACAGGGAGGAAGATGTTCTCGATCCTTACCAGAGAATGGTACGTAAATAGACGGAAAGCAATAGGCAGAGGCCAGCTATGATAAAGGTTAAAGACTGTTCCTCAAAAGCAAAGATAGAACCCCAAAGAGTTTAAGAACAGGAATAACATGGCTAGATTTCCTTTATTGAAAAACACTCTAAGAATTATCACTTTCAGAAGCTTTTACTTTCTTAAAGGAATAGAAAATAAATGGAGGAAGGTATTTAGCTGTGGTGTAAGGGCTCAGATGTATCTATGGTTTCGCTTCTTTACTTTGATACTCACAGTGACTTCTACATCGTGTGTATATGTTCCTGCAGTTTAAAAGCAAATGTCAGTGCCACTCAGGAAGGATAGGCAGGTATGAGTAAGGAGAAATCATAACCGAATGAGAAGGGTGCACTGTTCCAAGATTAACAGAATGGGCTGAGGTGTAGAGTAGAAAGAATGGAAGATGAGAGGCTTTTCCAGAAATAGAATCAGTGTCCTGATGGCTGATTCAATACAGAGATTGGAGGAGTCAAATAGAAGATGCTGGCATCATTTACTAAGAAGGGTAGTGGAATAGACGAAGCCACATCTAACCATGGTGGTTAGTTTTGAGTAGAAACATGTAAGCAAGGCTAGCTAACTCCGTTTCGGCAGTGCATAGCCAGTCTTGGATTTAATCACAGTGAAATAGGTCACATGGCGGTCTTCTGTCACTGAAAGTCTGCTTGTTAATTAAGCCCTTGCAAACTGAAGTACAAACTGTATGCATGTGGGGAAATATCATCATGTAAAGTCCTCCAGAGGGGACAGATTACCAGGTAGACTAACCACCAAACTGTATTGCACCTTTGCCATGAGCTAAGTGTGACTGAAAGGACATTTGTTGATAAATACTACAAGGACTTGAAAGAAAATTAGCTCAATTGCCACTTGGTCTAGTTCAACCTATTTTCTATGGGTTAAGGAAATCCTTAAGCATCAAGCCTGATACATTTGATGAGTACATTTAACCACATTTCCTATTGGCGATGTGATCATCTGTGGTACCACTATTTACAGATCCCTACAAGAAGATATAATTAGTATATTACATAGTTCAGTTTTCCTTTACAACTTTCTCAGGCTTCTCTGTAAAGGTATAAATACTCTCGGAGTGAAGTGTGACTCTGAGGGACCCAGCCAATACAATGAGTAGATATGAAAAGCCTAACACAGTCAAAGTGTCCCTACAGATCTGCCCTGGACACGACTCAGGAAAGAGCAGGGCACAGAGTCAGAACAGCTGGGTTTTAGTGTCAGGTTGACACAAGCTGGAGCAATCTGATAACAGAGAACCACATTTGAGGAACTGCCTCTATCAGATTCATGTGTGTGTGTCTTTGGGGGCATTTTCTTGGTTGCTAATGGACGAAGCTCTGGGCAGTACATCCCTGGGTAGCTGGGCCCTGGCTGTGTAGGAAGCTAGCTTAGCACGGAGAATAAGCAGTAAGCAGCATAACCCCATGGTCTCTGATTCCATTCCTGCCTACATGGCCCTTACTTCCCTCTGTGATCAAATGTTAAATGGAAGAATAAGCTGTAATAAACCCTTCCTTTTCCGGTTGCTTTTGGTCAGAATGCTTCATCGCAGCCACAGAAAACTAACTAGAAAAGGAGGGTTTCATTTGGGAGAAAAACTTGGTTAAGACTTAGCAATATGGACAAGATGACAATTGGAACGTGCCTAAACTCATGTGCACATACCCACAGGAACATGTACACATACACACACACACACACACACACACACACACACACACAGAGAGAGAGAGAGAGAGAGAGAGAGAGAGAGAAAGAAAGAGAAGGAGAATAAGTATGTGTGTTTGTGTCCACACTGAGGCTCGAACACAATTTCTAAGAGAAATTTTAAAAGCAGAATCCTTTCACTTTCCTAAGTGAAAGAGTTAAGTTCCTATTTTCACATTTTCTCTTCACTGAAAGATTTTGAACACAACTGTCAATACAATTTAGATGTTCTCTTAGCTCCAACTGACATAACTAGACACTGCAGACTATAAAGCAGATGTGTTGTCCTGAGTTCTTAAGAGGCCAACAGCCAGATCGCTTCCTTCCTTGTACACGGCTGCCATCTCCGTACGACTCGTCAGACCTCTTGCAAATGCAGTGGCAAGTCCCCTAGTGCCCCTACTTTTAAAAATCCTAGCTTTATCTTGAGTGTCCTCCTTTATAACCTCATCTAATCTTAATAACTCCCAAACACAAATCTAGGAATAGCGTCGCATAGGGGTTTATGCCTTAAACATACAGACTTTTGGGAAAGAAGCTGTAATAAGTTAGAATCAAAATTCTACAAACTAGTTTTAGAAAATACTTGAAAATCTTCATGAGACCTGTGAAATTTCAAGATCACAAATACTGCTAATGTTTCTCAGAATACGTGTTTGTTAGAGAATTAACTTCCCTTCTTGTTTTTTTTAAAAATATCAATTTAGAATAATATTTTCATCAAAGGCATAGTCTCACCAGGCAGACTTCCATTTCAATAATGTATTTGTCATTTAAACTTTTTTTCCTGTTCTAGTCTCTCAGGTCTTGAGAACGCAATGCAGTAAATGTGGTCATAACAAGCACAAGTCCCATACTCCCAGTTCTATTTAATCCTTAAATACCCATTCTTAGGTCTGTCTGAGAAGGGCTCTGTGGACAACTGGAGACAGTCAGCTTTCAAGTGACAAAGAGAAATTGATATCCTGGGATCTCATGCAACATTAACTAAAAAAAAATGTTCATTTTAACTGGGTTTTAAAGATCACAGTGTTTCCTTTTACAATATTTATTGACAAAGCAAGCATTTGAATTGACATTTTTGTCTTAGTGTTTGAAGTAAACCAAGCCAAATGTTAGTTTGCACTTGTGTATATTTTACTAAGAAAAAAAACCTATCGTCCAAAGGAAGTAAATTTTCAATTTCAAACCAATTGTTTTTACAAGCCCTAAACCAAGTAATAAGATACTGTTCTATTACAAATTTTAAGAAATCACAACATTCATTGTTAATGTAGGTGAGCTAAGTATTTATTTTTAAATTTCTTCATGAATTTTTCCCCATGGGGGATCCAACTCAGACCTCATGCATGATAGACAGACACTCTAATAACAACCTACAACACAGCCCTAAATTATTTATTCCTAAATGCATAAGGTCATGAATTTGTTTTAAAAAGTACTTGAAGAATTTATCACCAAGTTTAAAACTAGTGGGCTTCTATGAAAACTAGAAAATAATATGAGTACTTTAAGGTACTTGAGAGAGACTTAGTTCTGTCTTAAGTGCTTTGGTTTCAAAGCCCAATCACATCAAAATAAAAATCCACCCAGAGCATGGCATGAATCAGTCCTTGTAAGACCACCGATCAAGTGTTCTGTGTGGCAAATAAGCTTCCCCATAAATCTTTGCTAATTCTATTTTGTGTAAGGATGCCAGGGAGAACCAGGAGACATTGTTCTGGCTTCATCTGAGAAATTATAATGGCGTGGTTGTTCTTATGAGAGGCTAAGCACGGGCAAAGGGGAGCCTTGGAAGCTGGAGGAAACAGGGATCTGCCAGTGTGAATAGACAGGGAAGCGAATGCTGCAGAAGGAGTGGAAAGGAAGGGATGGAGAGGAGAAAAAAATCAAAAGAAAAGAAAAATGGGGTGAAGTTGGCTGAAAAGAAAACAAAAACAAAGCAAAAAGAGCCGTGAACCTTGCAGAACTCAGCACAAAATGGAAAGAGTGACAAAACAGAAAGCAAGGTTTGAGACAGGAGAAGACGATTCTGGACCTGCAAGTTCTCCAGGAGTAGGTAGAGGCTCAGTAAGAGATTGGAAGCCCTGTTTCCAGGGTGCACAACCCGGAAGTGAGCAAGGAAGCAGAGGGCAGCTTTGGGGATGCATGGGAGGGCACTCAGGAAAAACGTATGCACACTTTGCAGGAAGAAAGAACAGCCTAAGGGAGAAAGGAAAGCTGAAATTCAAACCAGAAGGGCCCACAGCACTGACATAGCTATGAAGAAAATGAATGAAATTTCTGATCAGGACAGCCTCTCTTATTGCCTGTACAAAACAAAACAAAATAAAAAAATCACAACAACTAATGAGAAAAGTTCTAAGAAGGATGCCTGGCATTCTCTGCCTCTCTTGGCCAGACTGAGTTAGTTTATTCCCATTTGTCCACAGGTAGGTGAAGTCCAGGCTGCTGCCCTTCCTGGCATCCCTTTGGCTTTCTCCAAGATCTCACCTCCAACTCTGTCTCCTGCAGAAGCTTCATCTGAATAACTGCGCCTGTCAAAATCTGCTCCTGGTCTCAGCTTAGTATTCTTGTGTGAGTGCTCCCCATCCCTGCCAGGCAGATGTGAGTGCTCCCTGCCAGGCAGATGTGAGTGCTCCCTGCCGGGCAGATGTGAGTGCTCCCTATCCCTGCCAGGCAAATGTGAGTGCTCCCTGCCAGGCAGATGTCTTTTTCTCTCCAACCTTCACATCAACTTCCAGCTTCTTTCTGGCACTTAAGATTTAGTTATATTCACACATATGAGCCTGCCTGCTTTCTTTTATTCTCTTGCTAGACATATTCATTCCAAGAGGAAAAAAAATTCTGATTTGGTCTTGATTGCATCTCTATGAAAGCTTAGGGGAGAGACCCATCTTTTACAATTTCATCTAGCAATCACGGGTGAATGATCATGTTGTGTTGGGCGCCACATCCAGCAATGAAAAGGCAGACGTGGTCCTTCTGTTCCCTAATGGGGCAAGCACCCAGATTAGAAACAGTATTGACTAATTAAGAAACTTTCCTACTCGGGATTTAATGCTGCGGCGGTTGCTTCCTAGTGATGGATTTAAGGACTCTCCATCTAGATGACCTCATAGTTGCTTTCTACCTGAAAGAAGAGATCAGAAACACAACTTCTAGGTAGAAAATTATTTGTTCTAATCACGATTTAAAAAAGAAACACACACACAAACACGCACATACACACACACACACACAAGGATAGCTCCTCAAACAAAATAATCCAGTATCTCTGGAGTCAAGCTTTAAAACATGAAGGCAGGATGTCCTGGAGAATAAAACAGTGCTCTAGAGAGTATTAAAAGTTTCAGGGTATTCCTGGAAGTGTCATTTAATGTATCAGAATATGAGGGATGGGACTTATCACTCCTGCAACTGTGGGGACAAGAAAAGCCAGTGAACATTTCCCCTACAATATCTCATACAGCCACACTTTATGCTGAGAGACTGAAACTTAGAAAAAAGTAGCCTACATACCTCGGGGCCATAGCTGCTGTCCTTGAGACAAAGCTTGAATACATATCTATTCCAAACTGGGCCCTGAATTCGCTCTGCATCCTGGGATGCCCTTCAACTCACAGCATCTTTGCTGCCGAGATTTCAGGAATGTAGGGCCATACTTGGCTCCTCAGCAAATTCCACAGGAAAATTCCCGCACTAAAGCAGGAGCAGTAAATTTTCGGGGACACCAGTGTGTAAGCCAGTTATTTTTCAAAAATCAGTCTTTAATGAGGGGTTTTCCTGAGTCGACTCCTTCCAACCCTTCCATGATTTTTATAAGAGAGACAGAAACCTCAGCAAGGTCCAGATCAACTCTGGGTTCTACCTAAGACAAAGGCCTCATGCCCTGTCTTACTCTGTCTTCTATCACTGCTATGGAAAGAGGGAAAACAAAACAAAATAAAACAAGAGAGTAGCCTGTGGGTGGCAGCAATGATACCTTACACCTGGCTACCTCCTGGTTTCTTCTTACTCAACTTATGAATCAGAATCCGTGTGTCTAGGGGTACGTAATTCAACTCTTCAATTGAACATTGGAATGTATGAAAAACAAAACTGGAGGATATCTCAGTCTCTGTGGAATGAAATGTGGTCAACAGAGCTGCCATTGGTCGTTTGCCTTTCTAGTGTCTATGATTCTGTGAAGGCCGGAACCATGTTTTCCTCATCTCTACCTGATGTTAACAAACAATCAAGTATAAGTCAGGCACCTAAAAACTGTTATGGAATTAATGAATATGACAAACACTACTTTTTTTTTCATTAAATCGGCTCCTGATTATGTATCAAAGGCTAGTCTAGAAGAAGCTACAAAACATAGATTGGCCTCTGCAGGACATGTACTACTATGCCTGGATTCTAACACTGTGCTTTTAAATAATAGCATTGGTTCATAATTGACCATGTCGTGCATTATGTAATTTTATCTCTTAATTTGGAATGACTGCAATGTGCTACCAGATCACAGCCCCAATGATCTGCATCATGTCTCATGAATGCCATGATTTCACAGGACATCAGGTCCTTCATGTCAGCAGCCAGAGCCCAGCCATGGATAAAGCTAATCCATCTGAGCAGATAAAAGGTTAAGTCCCCAGGAGACAGTTGTTTAACTTTACCAGTGACTGCACATTACTCTGTGTTGCTCAGGGTTATTGGAAAGAGAAGGGGAGGACTGGTGAGAGACTGCAGTGTTGGCTTTGTATTTAGTAATCCCATTCATAAATGATCAACAGATGGACTTCTCCCGGCCACTCAACAAGTCTGCTGTGTGGTGAGAGAACACATGAATTGCATGATGCATTCTTAAGCTAAATGGGAACAAAGGCCTGATTATAAATGAGCATATGATTGCTTCTAGCAAATAACATGGATAATCATGTTTATCCAATAGACATTTGACATTGAGTGCTATTTATAATTTGCTTTACTCAGAATCCATTTGGTATAAAAAGGACATTATGCATTGTGGTTATGTCTGTGGGCCAGTTCAAAAATAGGGTATTGATTTATGTGGCACAAACACTTACTGCTCATGTGGCATTTATGGAACAAAATGTAGTATAACAACAGTACTAAAATAAATACTGTGTCACCAAAGCTCACTGGAAAGCAGGTGGTGACCTTCTGATGTCATTCAGTTACGACGTCAGTATGGCCAGCAACAATGAGAAAGTGAAAAGAGATTATGGAAATTTAAAGACATGGCTGCTGGGACTGATTCATATTCTCCTCATTTCTTCATGTTCCACTTATCCAGCTCTTATGACCACCTCTGTAACACAGAATCTTCCTGTGTTTGATGGAGAGCGAACCACACCACCGGTTCACAGTGATTAGAAACTATGACATCCCTGTGGCAATGAGTATCCTCTAGCAGGTACTTGAATGGAAACCCTTACTGCTCCTACCATAGTGACCACTGTCACAGACACCACACTGTCACTATGGAGGTCACTGTGATGGAGCACAGCAAACGTATCACAGAGGCTGTAGCGTTTTCCACCATGGCCTTTAGACACTGCATCTTTCTGCTACTAGTTGTCATGACTTCTCAGGAACATTCCATCTTGTTTCGATACTATAAGAAGTAAGCAGTCTTTTTAGGTATTAGCATAAGGACAAGAAATGAACAGTTTGCCTTAAGACTAATTCCTGATCCTATAATGTCAGATTGGACCCCTGGCTAAAGGACATGCTGTGATTGTGGTCTCTGTTTTACTCTAATGCACCGATCTGTTGACAAGAAAGATTAGTTCTGTTTCTACTCCTTTGCCATGCATTGCTAGAACACTTTAAGGGGCACTCTGAGGGAAAAGAGGTCAAGTGAGAAGCTGAGACTGGTAAACATATGCTTCTAAATCTTCCTCAGTTAGTCACTTCAAGTTATGTTCTCCTAGTGCAGAGTCCATGGTATCAACAGAAACTGGCAGGCATATGGAAGGAAATGCAGAGAACTTTTTAAAAGAATGAATATGTTCGATAGCACACAGTCTCAAGAAAGGAAGCTCCTCATAAGAAAATGACACGGCAGAAAACTCATTTGCCAGCGAAGACTCATATGCACCACATTTGTCCAAACTGATGTATTAAACCCAACAAACAACTGTAAAGAAATAGTTGCTGTTAGGAAGGAGTTGGTCATTTCATTACAAACACAATATAGCAACACAAAAGTCGGCTAAAATAACCTATAAAATATATATGACAGACTACAAGTTGGCCCTGGAAAAAATCTGATAAGAAATAGAAAACAGCACAGACATTAGAGATAGGAAATATATTTTTATTTAATAGCTTTTGGATATGAAAAGGTATATCAATACAAAAATTTTAAAACAAAACATTATTTAAAACATAAAAATCTCATTTGAGCTTACTGCCTAGAGATAACTTGCTGCTGTTAACATTTTCAATTTCCTTGCATTCTCTCCCCCTTGGAAACCTCATCGCATTGCATTAGATAATCCGATCTCTCCATATAAAAGTGACTGTGTTGTATTTCGTCCCCCTTCTTCAAATCTCCCATCTGCAGCAAACTTCCTTACTCTCAGCTGATGATTTAACTTTCAATTTCATTTCCAGAGGAGAAACTATTAAGAACTTGCTCCTTAAATGCTTCTGAGAGACTCTGATCCTTCAATTTTATCTTTTGAAAGATGTGTTCCCAGTATCCCCAAAGACAGAAACATCTCTCCACACCCACAGGATTGCTTTGACTCTACATCACACAAAACAAAACAAAAACTTCCTTTGGTGTAATATTCTTTCTAGCTGTGATTCTCATTCTCTGTAATCCTTCATAGAATTATTTTCAAGGTTTCCTAAAAAATCCTAACTCTGTGTTCACATTCCATTTCCTCTCTAACAGTTTCTCAGTTTGCTATAGCCAGGGCTCCTTCAAAGCTCTTCCTATCCATTGAAGAGTGACATTCTTGTTGCTTCTCTGATGCTCAGCAGGGATACAGTAAATTCTGTGTATACCACTAGACAGTATTTAGAATTACTAGACAGTATTACTCTTTTCTTTTCTTTCTTTCTTTCTTTCTTTCTTTCTTTCTTTTTCTTTCTTTTTTTTTTTTGGCTTTTCGAGACAGGGTTTCTCTGTGGCTTTCGAGCCTGACCTGGAACTAGCTCTTGTAGACCAGGCTGGCCTCGAACTCACAGAGATCTGCCTGCCTCTGCCACCCGAGTGCTGGGATTAAAAGCGTGTGCCACCACTGCCCGGCTCACATTATTCTCATAAAGACAAATATAATCCAGGTAGATTGCTATATAATAAATAGAGTTTTTTTCATTTTAATCTGTATAAAATTGAAAATACTTTGAGTCCCTAAAGGCATCATAGGCATAAATACTGTACTCCTGGACCTTAACAGATGAGCCTTTTCTGACTGAGTTTCAGGCCTCCCTACTGAATGAAAATGAGGACATGACTGTTCCTAGATGTAGTCGAGGAGAAGGTTTTATCATAGATGTGAGGGAAAGTAAACCAGGGGCATCAGGAAGGGCCTAGGCTGAACTGGACCATGAGAGGAGAGATGGAGGGGGCAAAGAGAGGAGGAGCGAGAAGAGAGAGGAAGCCAAGAGAACTAAGGGCAAGAAGAGAACACATAGGAACCAACTAAGAGAACCAAGTATAGAGCCAAGCAAGTACTTAGCCAAAAACATCTGTGTCATATAGGAATAAGAAGCTCGGGGAAGGGAAAATAGGCCGAGACCCTGGATTTGAGTGGTTTTAGATAGGGGACAGCATGAGAAGTCCTGGGAAGAACCACAGGTACTGAGTGATGCTGGGTGAGCTGGGAAGAACCACAGCTACTGAGTGATACTGGAAGTGCTGGGAGGAGTCACAGGTACTGAGTGATGCTGGGAAATCTGGGAGGAGTCACAGGTACTGAGTGATGCTGGGAGAGCTGGGAGGAGCCCCTGGTACTGAGTGATGCTGGAGGACTGGGAGGAGCCCCTGGCACTGAGTGATGATGGAGGAGCTGGGAGGAGCCCCTGGCACTGAGTGATGCTGGAGGACTGGGAGGAGCCTCTGGCACTGAGTGATGTTAGAGGAGCTGGCCAGTGTCTGCTTTTTAGTTTCATCGGCAACTCAGTCATTTGTCATTGGTTTCTCCACCAATCACCTACCTTCCAGTCACAGCAGTTGTGACTCCACAGATGTGATTATCTCCTTCTTGAGGTCTCTCAAGACTCTTCAATGATACTCTGCCATTAGCTCTCTTTCCCATAAGCATACAGTGCTATTTTTCAGTTCATTTGGAAGCAGGTGCTTTCCCTGCTTACCTTATAAATCCTGGAGTACTCTAAGTCTGGGTTCAGGACACTTTTCAGTTCTTCCACCAGCCACAAGTTTTTCTCAATCTATGTTATCATGTTTTTAAGAATTTAGACATGTTACATTTATACAAATTCTATCTTCTAATTTTCTTGTTAACTTCAGGTTCATAAAACTTAACTGCACATATACTATCTCAATGACTTGTGAGGATCTCCAATTTAGAATGTTTAGAATAGAACCCAACCTATCCTCTATTCTTGCTTCTTCTTGGAATCTATATTAAAATATCACTGCAATTCACTCAGTTTTAACAGGTGAATCCTTAAAACCATCCTGACTGTTGTCTTTTTTCTTATGACCACTTATCTAACAAATATCTCCAGCAAATGCTTCAAAATATAGGCAGAATCCTCTCAATTGTGCCATAGATCTGAAATGTTATACAGCCCGTAGAGTGAAAAGAAAATGGTGATTTGACAAAAGGATAGTGAGATTAAGAAAAACAAGGGAAGGAAGACTCTTCACTAATCCTCAGGCAGGTGGTGATAATTACCTACATGCATAGCATTTAGAAGTTGAGCTATACAAATAAAACTGGTTTAGAAAGTACATTAGCAATTAACCAGATAACCAGTTGTGGTATAGATTGTAGAGTTTAGTTTGATATGTGGAAGACAGAGATATGAAATAAAAAAGATAAAAGATAAGAGGATCAGAGTGATGTCAATGTCAGAGGGCATGGTTATATGACTACAGTGATGAACAGCAGTTAAAGTAAGACAAGGATACCATAAAACGTTCAGAACAAAGTCCCAGGCACCACTGGAATCCAAGGGGTGAGAGTGCTTCGTGAGTAGGTGATTAGCAGAAGTTTCCCTGTTCCGACATGTTAAGGTCAGAGCTAACAAGCCTGGCACTTCAACACTGGCCATAAAAACTTAAAAGGAGAATTAAAGACATTTAGGATATTTCAATGGAAGGCATCCTTCAGAGACATCTGTAGAAAGAGAGAAGTACCCTAGCTACTAACGGGGAGATTGAGTGGTTATAAAATGCAAAGTTGATGAAATACAAAGAGCAGAAAAGCTGGTGGGAGGGAAATGAGACCCATGAAGAAAAAGCAGAGAGATGATGCGAAGAGTGAATTGCTGGGATCTTAGTGTGAGGAAATGGTCATGGATGAAGGCTGGTAGGTTTTATGTTACTTCAACTTAGCATTCAGTTCTCCCTTTCTTCACCTGAAATTGATGCACACTTTCTGACATGCCTTTTAAACACAGATATCAGCCATCCACATGCCTTGGAAGAAAGTGGGTATATCAACATTATTCCATTCTCTTTAAACATGTTGTGTGCCCCTTTACAACACATTTTCAGGAGTCACTGTGTCCCCAAATAAGACACCACTAATACTTTATACCTCAACCCTTCCTTGTGACTTGTGGTCAATCATTTTGTAGAAAATAATATTGGAAAAAAGTCATAAATCATTGCTGTTGGCAAGGAATGAGCTGACCTCTCATAAACTGAACAATGTGGAAAAGGCAAACTGCCATGTAACTCCCAATAGAACTCACATTTTTGCCTCTTAGCATGGGAGGATACAATTTAGCATGCTAAAATATGATATGCAATTTACGTTTTGGTTTATAAGAGTACCAAGTAAAACTGTGTCCTGGTGATGAATATTTTTTTTTGAGATCACTCTATTGAACATTGCATCAGAGTGCAAAGGGAACCAAATTATTTGTAAAATTATTTAATTAACACAAAGATTCTCCCTTTCTTTTCCGTTAACTTGTTGCTAGGCTGTTATCAATTACTCTGCAGGCCAAGGCAATTTCAACTTAAATTGCACACAGAGGCGAGAAGAAGAAGAGTCATGGGAATGACATGGCCTGAGCAACTGAGTTGCAGCCAATAGTGAATTAAATTAAGTGTCTACTGAGTTACGCAAGATGTCTGCAGTTGCCTGATAACTACAAAGTGTTTATTGTATTTCATCCTATACCTTGGAGAAAAAAAATTATTTATATCACATCACTTCCATGCTATGGGGTTTTCTTTATGTTGCTATGGAAACCTGCCATTTCTTTTCACAAATCATACACACTCACACACGAGCAAAAATGGAATACACATGAATAAACAACTCATTCCAAATCCTACATACAAAATAAGTATTTAGTGTCTCAGACAGGTGAGGAAGAAGTATATTAGATTCTGTCTTTGTAAATCCTTGGTTTTTCCAGAAGTTATTCACTTTTCCCTTCCCCCAGAGGCTCATGTTCCTAGAGGATAGGGATATTTCCTCAGACATTCAACATTTGTTATAGTTAGATGCTATTACTCATTATGCCCTTTTTGTCTACTTGTTTTCAATGGCAAAAAGAAACACTTTTTTTGTTTGTTTCCTTGAAGCCACTGGCCCAGATCTCTACTACAAATTTTGTGACAGACAATTAATTGTTAGACTCATGTTTTCAATTAGTTCATTTTCAAAACAGGTGATATGTGAAATGTTTCTACAGCATTAATATAACATATTGGTATGTGTCAGAAGACTCATTATATAACAACTAGGCAGGGTTATTTTTTGTAGAGAAGCCTTATTTTGATTAAAAGATACATTCCACTTTGAGCTGAAATATTAAAATACAGTAAAAAAATTAAAAGAGATTTATCACAGATAATTATGTAATCCCTCTAACTTATTCATCTCATAGCTAATCCTAGTTTTTATATGTCTGAAATTTCCTTTTAGTTTTTTCTTGTTGTCCTGACATATTTCTCAATATTTTGGTCCTTCAAATATAAAAAGACTATGTATGTTATGTGTATCATGACACTCTGCTGAAAGTGTTCTTCAGCTATGGGGGTTTCTGGTGAGGTCTTTGGCTTCCTTTATGCATGCATTCCTCCCATCTGTAAGTAGGGTACAAGGACTTCATTCATGTCCATTTGTATTCATTTTCCCCTTTCTTGTCTTATTGTACTAGCTATGATTTTTTGAATAGGAAATATTGGGTGGAATCTTTGTCTTCTTCCTGATTTTAGTGAAAGGCTTCAGATCTTTTAATAGTAGGATGCATGCTGAAGAGGTGTAAATTGCCTTCATTGTGTTGAAATGTTTCTTGTATCTTTAGTATATATAGGACTTTTATCATTAAAGAATATTAAATTTTGTCAAAGATCTTTTCTGCATATAATGAGATGACGATGTATTTTTTGTTTATTATTTGGTAGATTACAAATACTGTTTCTTTTAACACTGCACCATCCAATGATGAAGAGCTAGAAAATGGTGACCTTATAATAGTAGATGATCTGTCTTGATGTACTCATTAATTAAATTATCAAGTTTTTAATTAATAATTTGTGTCTATGTTCCCCTGGGAGATTGGTTTATAATATTTCCCCCTAGATCTTTGGCAGGCTTACACATAAGTATGAGGAAACCCTGACCCAGAAAGACAAATCCTCCATTTTATCTCTCATATATGGATCTTTGTTTTGAATCTTTAGATTTGAGTTTCAAATTGGAGCCAGAAATGGAGTCATTGCGGGTTAGTAGTACAACACAGTATGAAGAGGAAGGAAAATAAGAGGAGAAAACTTGAAGTCATGAGTGGAATGGGATGACAGGGCAAAGGAAAATGGGCATAACTAACACAAACCATGTTCAAAAAGGCACATGGAAATACAGTATTTAGAATTTTCCATATGAAGATATACAGATAGAGATGTATGTGAAGTGTGTATGTGTGTGTATTAATGGAAGTATCCTATACTACAGAATCATGCCCATTTCGGATGTCATAGGTTATCAAAGAAAAACCACAGCATGAGTTTGGCATCCCTTCCTTCCAGTGGTTGGTCAGATCTTCTTCAGTTATTTGTCTACTGTAGGTTTTGAGACAATGTCTCACGGACCCTGAAATTCATGTATCAGTTGGCTGGCTATCCAATAAGCTTCAGGATTCTATCTGTCTCTGCCTCATCAGTGCTAAGATTAAAAATTTACAACAGACCCCTAAATCATAATCAGCTCCCAGACACTGCAACGGAAGTACCACACAGGCCATGGGACCCAACATGCAGGCAGCAACACCTGCAAAAATGAGAACAAATATCCAATCCTTCGAAGTCCATCATTCTTGAAAAGTTCCTATGTGTACTAACCTTGCTTTTGGACTTCTTTCGTTCTACAGTTCAGGATAACTGTACTCAGTTACTGAAAAATGTCAACCCAGTCTCAAAGTTACAGTTCTTATGCACTTCATCTCTTTCTCTAAGGTTCTAGCCTCACTAAGAGGTTCATGCCTGCCTTTAAGGTAGAAAACATGGACAAAGGGGATGTTATGCCAATCTGCTGCATTTATCAAAGTCCCATTCTGAGCATTAACTCTCAGGGTGATACTTTCCTCTGCCTTATTTGTCAGAATTGGATAGTGGAGACATTCATAGCAATATAAACTCTAGAATGCATAGACTTTCACAATTGGTTTTTGCTCTTATATTACAGGAATTATGTTATCTTAAACAAAATCATTATTCCATAACAGGAATGCAAATAATATCGTGCGTGAAATGTCTCCTCACTGGTTCCACCAACCAGATCCATGTTGTTACCTACAGAAACTGTAAGCATTCTTTATGTGAGAAGAGAAATATGTGAAAATGTGATTAGTCTTTAAACTTTGAGATAAAAAGAAAATCCTGGATTATTTAGGGGGACCTAAAAATCCATGTACTAAGGACTACTCTCTCCCCCTCCCTTCTCCTTTCCTCTCCCCACACTCTCTGTGTCTTTCTCATTCTGTCTCTAACACACACACACACACACACACACACACACACACACACACACCCCAAGAAAACAAGACATAGCCAAAAGAAGTTAGATGACAGTGGCCTTAAAGATCAGATGACAAGGTACTTCCAGCTAGAAGAGATAAGAAAATGCTTTCAACATTCTACCCAAGGAGTGTATATCCCTTCCAACAAAGACTTCGGCCTATTCATAATGATACTTATAAGGTTTATAGATTACTAGATCCAGAATTATAAAACTAATTTCTGTTGTCTTAAAACAATATTTTGTGAAAAAACATTTTATAGCAGTCAAATAACATAATACTCAGAGATAATTGTTTTACTTTAGCCACATGCCCTTTCCCCTTTTCAAAGTCTACTAGTGTGTAAATGTATGTGCATGTGTGTATATGTGATGTTTTGATATCATGGGTTCTAGAATATTACTGTAGTCATTTTGCTAAGCAAAAAAATTTCTATTTTTATTTCACTAAATATTATATTAACAGGGTACTCTCACAAATTTGAAAGATCTTCATATGATCCAGAGACAAATATCTTCTTCGTAAAAATTGTCTGTGTGTTTTTAAAGTAAAGTTGGCTATGTTGAATATGTTGCTGGTACTTTTTGCTAATTTTTGATTTAACACCTTTTTTTTTTAAAAAAAAAAGACATTCAATTGTGACATTAAAATTAAGAAATGGAATTCTCAGTAAAATTGAAATATAGTCATGCTAAGCCCAGAATGTATAACTGGGCAAATATTTAAAGAATCAGTTAAGGAAATGGGAAAAGGATCCTGATTTTCCAATATTTTTTCTGCAGAAGACAAGTTAAAATAGTTACAGTGTGTCTAATCTGCCATAGAAAATAAATGAGGGATGCTAGAATATTAGTTTTCCCTTCAAAAGTTATGATTTCTTTCTTTCTTTCTTGCAAGATTAGACATGACCCAGACTATTTTGAAGCTATGATCTCTCTTTCAACAAAGTTGAGTTGATGGGAAGACCACCTGTAGCCTGTCCCCACCTTTAGCCTACTCTTGGTGACTCTTGGCAAAATAACACGACTTCTAAGGGAAATGAGACACTATTAACTTAGACCATCTGAAAAATTCTCTCATCCTTAAATTACTTATTCACAGGAGATGAAAGCTCCAAGATCAATTCCAAACACGGCTCTGTCTTTGAGGCCTGAAGTCAGTCCAAGGTACTACAAGAAAACAATCTTCAGACTGCCAAACAGAAATGACTAGAAAGATCTGGAAACCAGCCAAATTGAATGCTTCAGAATTATTTACCCGAAATTCTCATTTAGATGCTCCCAGGAAGACAAATGGTTGCTACTGAATTCTTGTCTAAAATAGGCATTCAGACATAGCCTTTAGGCAGTGTCCTCTGTTCTCTGTGCTTTGCGATGGTTTTATATCCAGTATCCCCACCTTAACACTGTTTTTCTTTCTTGCAACACATAAACCCCAAAATTTTCTTTTACCTTCAAATTTCAGACCTTTTGTATCTCCCAGTGTTTGAATGTGAAATGTCCCCCAGACGCTTGTGTATTTGAACATTTGGTCCACAACTGGTGGTACCACCATTCCCTAGTATATAGGAGCATAAAATCAAGCATGACAAGAACTCAGAGGCAGGAACTGGAGCAGAAGCTGTGGAAAGTACTTCCTACTGGCTAGCTCATCATGATTTGTTCAACTTTATATTATATAGAACTCAGAACCACCTGCCCAGGGATGGTACCACCAACAATGGGCTAGGCTTTCTCACACCAGTCATTAATTTAAAAATAAATGCACCAGCCTTACCTACAGGTCAGTCAGCTGGAAATATTTTTTCAATCTAGGTTTCTCTTCCCAAATGACTTTTGTGTCAAGGTGATATAAAATTAACAAGCATATATGCACACTAAACCACTATTAGTATTAGTTAATAAAAACATTGCTCAAAACTCGTAAACTGCCTAAAATCACTAGTGACATTAGAATGTAGGCCAAAATCCTTCATATTCTTCATTTTATCTGTATTCAGTTAGCATCGCTACAGCTTTTATGAATGCATCTGCTTTGTCCCACTGTTCTCCCATGCACATAAAGTTTTGTATCAAACAATATTTCAAAATATCTATGAAGTTAGTCATCTTTCTATTACTGTAATAATTTAACTGAGACATGGATTTCAAAGAAGGAAATGCAGTTTTGTTTGTTT
>JAQHUG010000023.1:3965807-4040142 GCA_028555095.1 Dicrostonyx torquatus | reverse complement strand
TGATTACATATATCCATAAAATATTTTTGACTACCTTCCCTTATATCTAATTGAATTAATTACTCCTTCTGTTATTATGTTCATATAATCCTATAAATAATTCTACAAGTGCTCACCCAAAAATTGGGAGCCTGTAGACCTATTTTATCTAACATTGTAAGAAAAGTTTTAATCCTTTGAATATAAGAATAAAATATAACATTCATCTTGAAGACTGGGGAAAATGTTTTTAAGTGTATGTTCAAATACCAATATATTAGATGTATTTACTTAAACATAATAAATACTTTGTATGATTTATTTAATTATTATTAACTTATATGTGTGTCTGCATGTGGGTATAAGCAGTCCATGTGCCAACAAAGGTCAGAGGTGTCAGATCTTCTGATGTTGGAGTTACAGGCAGTTTTTAGTTGGCTGGTGTAGGTACTGGGAACTGAACTTAGGTCCTTTGGAAGAACAGCAAACACTCTTAACTGTTAGTCCATCTCTCCAGGCCCCATCATGCAATTTTCTTGCACAGTTCTAGAAAAAGGAAAATTTCACACCTAGTTCTTGGGCTGGTACTGAGGTCCAGGCAAGACTATGTTGTTTTCTGCAAGCTCCTGACTGATGATTTATCTTCAGCTCCTCCATCTTTAGCATCTGTGACAAGCTGCTCTTCTCTGACATCTACTGCAGTCTTGCTGTTTAAACATCTTCTCCAGAGAAGCACTTTCTTCTTTCTTCTGGTAAGATTCCTATAATGCATTTTGGCTTTACCTGGTAATCTGCTGTAATTCTCCCATCATACTCTTCAAGTGCATCACACAGGCAAACTCCCATTTTCTTACCATAAAGGAACATTTGCAGGTTCTGAGAGTCAGAACCAATATGTTTAAGTGATCATTACTCACCCTACTAGAGACATTTAATATATTTCATTTAAAACACTAGAACATTCATTTTCCAGTGCCCCTTGCCAATAATCAAAGGATGCTGATCTTCTCTAAAACAAATTCAGAGAACATGAATACCTAACAGCAATTTTCCATTATTTTATACTTCTGATGCCTTTCTCAACATGGTACTGAACACCTATATATGTTAAGTACTATTACTATTGAGGAATTAATAACACTGAATATGTTCAGTATTGTAGAATTTGTTAAAAGAAAAAGTATTTTCAAGCAACTTTAAGCTTCAACTTGAAAAGTCAACAACTTAAGGTTCCTGAAGTCATTGCCTGCCAATTCTGCAGACTATTTCAAACAGACTCTTTTTGAGCTTAAACTATTTTCTGCCTTAATAAAATTAAATCTTAAATCTTGAACAAACTCTAAAATCACTGTCCCTCATTTACAGATTTTGTGCACTCTAGGTATATTACTGAACAACATGAAAAGACACATTTTTCTCAAAGTTGCTAAGTGTCCAACTCTCTAAAGTCTAGCAGGCATTAGAATGAAGTTTTGGGGTTAAACAAATGATTCTGTCAGTGCTATGCACACATAAGGACCTAAGCTTATGCTCTGTACCCACGGGAAAGAAAGACGGTACAATAGCAAGCCTGCAATCCCAATGCTAGGAAGGTAGAGGTAGGGAGATCTCTGTGTCTCCCTAGCCAGGTGGTCTTGAGGAATCTGAAAGTTTCAACAAGTTTCAGGTTCAGCGGGAGATGAGACCCTGACTCAAAGGAAAAAAAAGTGGAGAGCAATACAGGAAGATACTCGACACTGACTTCTGGTTCTACACATATGCCTGAACACTGTTCACACATGCACACACACATAACCATGTATAAACATTCAGAAATACATGGAAGTTTGTTTATGACTATATTTCTCTAAACTTGTGGTTGGAGTTATCAAATTAACCATTGGTATGCATTCAGCAGATGTTAACTGTCTTTTCCATGTCAGACACTGGTCAAGGAGCTGTCCCCTAGAGAATATTGTAGATGAAAACAAAAACAAACAAACAAACAAAAATAAGCACAATATCAAGGGCTAGAAATTCTGCAACAGAGGTAAGACCACTCAATAAAAGACACAAGAAAGGATATTGACTTGAGGGACAGTTACTGAGACCCTAGCAACCACCACAGGTAACCCAGATGAGGAGTATGAGAGAGAAGGAACAGTTTCAGTAAACATTTAGACATGAGGACTGACAGCATTTTCTGTGTCTTGAAACAGTCAAAAGAAAGTCAATATAACCCATAGATCATTCAGAATTAGGGAAAACGAATGAAGGTCAGTTCAGGTAGGAAGTAAAGTTGGGAAACTGAATGTGTTTCATTCCATTCGTGCTAAGCAGAAAGTTCATGACTGTGTTAAAATGATTCTTTGTCTACCATATACACAAAAGTTTTCAGCAGTGTTTTGGCTACTCTTCTATTTCTGTAATGAGACACCATGGCTAAGGCAACTTATGAAAGAAAATGTATAACTTGGAGCTCAAGGTTTGAAAGCATGATGTACATGGACATCACGGCAGGGTATACAAGAACAGGCAGGCAAGCATAGTGCTGGAGGAGTAGCTGAGAGCTCATATCTTAAGACACAACCACTGGGCAGAGAAAACTAACTGGGGATGGCCTGGGCTTTTGAAACCTCAAAATTTGAAACCACAGAGGCAAACCTTCACTAACAAAGCCACACCACTTAATCCTTTCTAAAAGTTCTGCCAACTGGGGACCAAGTAATGAAACATATGAGTCTGTAGGTGCTTTTCTCATTCAAACCACTGCAAACAGCAAGTCTTTAAGAATAGCAGTGAATCAGACAACTATCTGAACTAACCCAGATAGGAGGAGGAGGTCAAATACAAAGTGTGATGGCTAAGTTTGTCATCTAGATGTTGGGAAGATAGAACCTCAACTGGAGAACTGCCTCCATCAGACTGGTCTAAAGACATGCCTTTGGGGCATTTCCTTGGTTTCTAATCTCTGTCCAGGATCCAGCTTACTCTGAGCAACACCACCACTGGGCAGGTATGCTTTCAATGTATAAGAAAGGCAGCTGAATGTGATCTGGGGAACAAGTCAATGGACAAAATTCCTTCAGGCTCCTGCCTTGAACTCCTGTCCTTTGAACTCCTTTCAATGATAGAACATTACAGGAAAGTGTAAGTTAAAGTAAACCCTTTTCTTCAAAAACTGCCTTTGGTTACGGTGTTGATAGCAGCACCAGACTGTAGCTAAGGCAGAAAACAGACAGAGTTGTTAGCAGGAATCTATGAAGTACAACCTTTCTAGATTTTGTCTTTATTAGTGCTGAGAGTTGGTGAGGAGAGAAGAATCTAGAATTACAGCAAAATATCATGTATAAATGAAGCAGTGGTAGGCAGAAGGAGTGTCTTGGTGATTCAACGTTCCCCTTGAGATTCCTCAGCAGAGATTCTCTGCTGGTGCCCATGCTGGTGTGTATCTGCACCTGACTTGTCTGACCAGTCGGGCTGAGCAAACTACATATTGCTATTTTAATCCATTGGAAAGCCGACCACAGTCAGGGTCACCAAATTGCTTGCATATTATGTACAATAAATGTACAATAAGATACAAAATCAATGTGCTTCCTGCTACCTGAGGATACTGTGTCTGTGATTTTTCTCATTAAACTCATCACTGGACATGCTAGGTTGTTTTTTTGTTTTTTGTTTTTTTTTTGTTTTGTTTTTGAACATTGGTGTTAGAACTGAGGAAATGGCATGCATTGAATAATAATGGCCCCCAAAAGCTCATGCATTTGAATGCTTGGGGAGTAACACTATTGGAAAGGGCTAGGAAGTGTGGCATTGTTGGAGGGTGTGTCACTGGGGGTGTACCTTGAGGTTCCAAAAGCCCAAACTAGATCCAGTCTCTCTCTTCCATCTACCTGGAGGTCCAGATGTAAAGCTCTCAGCCATTTTTTCAGCACATGGCTGTGTGTGTGCAGCCATGTTCCCCACCATGTTCTGCACCATGCCTACAATGGACCAGACCTCAGAAACTATAAGCCAGCCCAATTAAATGCTTTCTTTCATAAGAGTTGTTGTGGTCCTGGTGTCTCTTCATAGCAATAGAACACTGATTAAGACACTTGCCACTTGCATAAGGATATTTTTTAAATTAGTGCATGATGATCCTTTTGGGACCTATTTTGTTTTTCTTTTCAGTAAGAAAGCAATGCAATACTGGCTTACAAAACCCCAAAAGTCTTTAGCAGGTAAACTACAATAAATGAAATATTCACATGTATTACACATGCACAAAAATCTACCTCAGCATTTCTGTATCTTTCTCTAATCTATCTTGCTAAAGAATTTGTCTAAAGAACTCATCAATTATCTCACAAATATTACATCTGCCTAGCACAAAATAGAATACGTAAAGCCAGAGGATGAATTATATAAAAAACAAGGTTAACTATATGCATGGTGTCGTCTCCAGGATACAGAAGAGCTGCACAGCTCTTTCCTCCACAGCTCCCCTGTGTCTAACCCATCGTCTGTCTTCATCCTCAGGGTCACGTATTGCTTGAATTTCAAATTTTGCTAGTAACTTTAAGACTGATGTTTGTTTTGTGTTTTACTTCATTTTCTGAGAAGTAGTAGGTGTCGGTTTATTTGGGTAAAAATTACATCTGAGCTTTAAGAAGCAACATGGTCTTCCAGGCTACTTATGTACATGGTTTTGGTCCATTATTTATTTCTACTTCTGTCTTCCCAAACATGGCACAGGATTGGAATCTGAATGGTTACTGAATGTCTGTGGGCACAGTGTACCCAACACTTAGGAAAGCTGGTTTACCAAGTGTGGAAGCCTTGTGGTGAGCCAACTTCCCTGACATTCCATGTGCCCCTGGCAGTCTTACTAACCCAGTCCCAAGGTTTAGTCCCAGACAGAGAAACCATAAACAGTAAATGATCTTTAAAATGGATGTCAAACCCAAAGCCACACTTTTATATTCGCAGGTTAGGACAGATTCCATGTTAAAATAAAGTTAGGGTCTCAGCATCTATACGAGAGTGCTATATGTGTTTCTTCTATCAGCTGATACGTTTTGTCTCAGTTTGATTTCACGCAGTAAAAACGTGTCAGTTATCTCTCCCTACAGTCTCCTTCTCTTTAGCTTTCATCAGCGCTTGATTCCGGAGCAACTCTAACTAGGGTCATGATGTCAGAACTCCGCTTCCCATCTATTTTCTCAATGTGAATGAAGGAACACCACAGCAGTTTTCTCCAGTGTTGTTAATGACTCAGCTAGAGTCCCCAGCTTAACATTAGGAATACAGAACACTCTTGAATAAGGACCTTGACTCGTCTGCTTGACTCTCTCAGTCACTCTCCCTATGATCTGTGGACTGGTGATGGGAATCCACACCATTCTCCCAGTTGCTGTAAACCGTCTCCCTGTGCTCATGCTCATTTAGCCAGGGATTCCCTTTGCCAGTGCTTCAACATACAAACATCATACATGTGCTTCAAGTTTCAAGTCAAGCACTTTTTATTCCTAAAAGTAATTTTTGTCTCTGTTTTTAAATTGATTTCATTCAGCACCATCATTATTACTATGTTTATGCATATGTGTAACATGACTACATGTGAATGTGGGCACATGTGTGGCAAGGCATACATATGGATGTCAGAGGACTTCTTCTGAGATCTTATTTTCTTCTTCCACTATAGGTTTTAGGAATGTGGGACAAATATCTTACCCACTGAGCCATCTTGCTCTGGCTTCCAAAACTCATATTTGACTCCTATAATGTATCCATTCTTTAGGAGTGTTTCCACAGGACTTCTGTGCTCCCTATCCCTTTCCTCCTCTATCTTGACCTGTCCTTTTTTAGAAACATACAGAGAACACACCAATTTTAACTTAATAGGAAACAGGTTGGCATTCCTTACCTGGACTAACTGTGAGTGTTTGTGAAGCTTCAGGATATGCATTGTCTACATTCTCCTCAAGCACCGCAGAAAGATCACACTAGACTAGGTTCTGCAACTAATTTTGAGCCTTTTTGTTGCCTCAGAGTCCTAGAAGCTCAGTGCTCCACACAAGATTAAGGGCATTGAGGGTGACGAGGGCTGTTCTATGCTGGAATGGTATCTCAATAAGGCAGAGCTGCTATCCTCTTTAGCCAGTGCAAGAGCTGCTACAGAAATTTTAACGATTTAGCATTTACCAGGGACTGCTTTGTTGGTCTCTTAAATATTACTCAATCCTCATAATATTTCATAAAGTAAGCACTCAGACACACTCAGCCTACAGAGAGGAAGATGTAAGCAAAGGAAGCACACAGCTGGTGCAAGCCGAGGGAGGATTTGAACCATGCCAATATTCTTCATAGCTCACATCTCTAGCCAGTAGGTTTGTGACTTGCCAGACAAGAAGCATTAGTACTTATGAGACATGCTGTTTACAACTAAATTTCCCTTTTCTTGGAGACGGAGATCACACATTTTGATTTGTTTAATCCACAGTGTTCAGTATTGTCCTTGGAAATGGAAGATTCCGGTTCTGACAGAGTCAACATTTGTTCACCAAAATGCTAGCACTCGATGCTTCTTTTCCACCTAGGGAAAAAAAAACTCTATTCTCCACTCAACATTCTGCCTTCTTTTAGATGTAAGGCTACACATTTTCATTTGCCTTGGGAATCTCCACTGAAAATAATTTAATACATATTGAAAATGTTTATCTCCTGCACCGCAGCTATGTCAAACAAGCATTGGCAGAGAAATTGCAGCATTCAGAGCAATCCTAGGACCACACATCAGGGACCTCTTGTCATGTCAGGGACCTCTGGTCAGAAGCAACTTAAAGCAGAGTTGAAACACCTCCAGGCCACTGAGGACATCATCTAGGAAGTATTTGAATCTTTACCCTCTGACTCATGTCTATTTAAATAATTTTGACTTAGAAGAAACAAAGAATGATTTACAAAGCCTGTTCTCTAGAATTTAATGTCCACATTTCTCCCGGTCTGTGCTGGCACAAATGAGCTTCATTAGTATTGAAGCTGAGGCAGCAGGTGTATGCGCGAGTGCCCTGGTCAAAGTGCTTTGACAGAAACACAGGGAAGGTTCAAGGTTGTATCAGAAGTAGTAGAGAAACCATTACTGGAAAGATTCTAATGAAATTAACCTGGGACATGGAAACCGCAATCCAATCACAGAAATGCCAACTTATTTTTCCTTTAAAACCAACTGCAAATATATTGCCCCAGCTTTTAAATTATCTACTTCATTAGGTTAAGAAATTACTTTTTCATTGCTAGCAAGTGGCTCTTTGTCAGGAGTAGTGCCTCCAAATGCCAAAATGCCAAGGCCTAAATATTTAAACTGCATCTATTGGAGGAAGAAAAATCACTGGAGGTTAGAAGCTGCTGGTAACTCTAGGTTAACACAGGATTTGACAAGTGATTGAACAAATAGCTCACCAGACAACATGGATATTTACTGGCCTGAAGTGATTTTCTGTCCAAAAAAAAAGCACTGAAAATGATAAATAACACTTTGTAATATAGAAATGGATAACTTTGCAATTCAAAAAATATTGTTGGACCAGTCAAATATTTTTGGTTCATTTCCTGAGTTATCTGCAATTCCTGAGCAATTTTGACCTGAGTAGCCCTATGCTTGTACTAAAGATTACGATAAATTTGCAAAATTAATATTTGATGCCTGGATAAAATTCTGGGTATGGTTGGACCTGCTTAGCTCTGCCACTAAAGAGCAGAATGACTTCCCATCAGTAAGATGCTCTGTGATCATCATATGTAACAACCTAAAACAAATATCAAAATTAAGGCTTTTCTACTGATATCTACAATACCTTTTTATTCTTATTTTTGCCTGTTTGTTGTCAGAGCCTGGTTGTTCGTTTCCCAGCTGCCCATACCCATAATAATCATACAGAAACTATTAATTGCAATACTGTTGGCCAATAGCTTAAACATCTTTCTAGCTAGCTCTTACATCTTAAATTAACCCATTTCCATTATTTTATATTTTACCACAAGGTTCCTGGTTTACCGGGACTGACGGGCGACGCGCAGGCATCTTTTCTTTTACTCTGCCTACTCTCTCCTCCTCTATCTGTTTGGAATTCCCACCTTGCCCTATTCAGCGCTGCTATAGGCCCAAAGCAGATTCTTTATTAACCTACGGTATTCACAGCATACAGAGGGGAGTCTCCCATTACCTGTCTAATATTAGAGGATCACAGGAGCTCTTTATTGGTTACTAATTTAGACTTTATCTTTTAATTTTTAGAGGAAATTTATGATATGTTCTCTTTGCCTTACTTTGTGATTCATGAGGCTCAACATAGAGTGTTTAACCTTTACATAAGAAATTTGAGTGGCATGGTTAAGTTGTTTAGATCAGTGTGCACAGCACTTCCCTGGAATACTGGAAGCACCATGCTTGGAGAAACTCCTACAAATGATCATGGAAGAACAGGAGAGTCCAACAATGCAGTTGTGGGGTATGCTGTATTAAAAGGGTAGATTATGGCTGCCAGAGGAGGAGGCGTTTTCTTTATTGAGCAAGCAATGATACATTGACTATTCTCCAGAGAATAGCCCCCTACTCCAGTTCATGCAAGAATCCTAACTAACTCAGTGGTGAGCCCCACACAGAAGATTTGAATGTGGGGACGGTGCTATGGGAAGAAACAGGTCAGCAGGAGTGGGAGGGCTTGAGGGAGGGGCCCGGGTTGTACATGGTCATAAGACACTGCATACCATGTGGATGTGTCAACAATAAACATTTTAGAAGTAAAAATTACTTCTTTGTCTCATTCTTATTATATACAAACAGCACATAACTATAATGTTAGACTAAAGAAGCCACCAAAACATTTCTTTGTACTGTGTGTAATGCTCCCACCTGTAAAGTGGGTTTTTTTTTCTTAAAAAAAAAGCAGCGTGAGAAAGAGAGACACAGACAGAGAGAAAGAGAAACATTTATAATGTTTTAGAGTTGGGAGTTCATGTAAGGGTCAAGTCGATGAAAGACACACCAGGTACTAACTATCTTAAAATACTTTCAGAAACCGAAACCATGAAACAAGTATATGATCCCAGTGGAAAACTCTGGGAAGAATGACACAAAACAGAGGTATCCTTGAACTTTGTAAGAACAGTCTCGTGCTCTGTGGTCTAAATGTTTACCTGCAAGAAAACAGTGAGAAGAGTCATTTGGCCCTCCATGGAGGATGGGTAGCAACTGTTTCCATTGCTAATTTACAAACAGCTTGGCTGAACTGATGCAGAAAACTAATTGCTTTCTGTAAGGTGTTAGCGAGAATATTATTCTAAGTGCTCTTTCAGAACACAGTCCTCACTGACCAGATGCCACATAAAAGCTCTCTGCTTCTGAGAGTGTGTTCTGTCCCCCAAGGCATGCAGAGTGAAGAAGAGACTCAAGCAGAGGCTGTTGCAACTTCATTCCAGGGTCCTTCAGCCAGAATCTAATTGAGGAGGACTGACAGAATTGGGAGGCAGCTCGGAGGGGACATTTAACCCTCCCCCGTTCTTCGCAGCAGCTTTCTTCTCAAATAAAGTTCCAAACATTAATTAAAATTGTAAATCTTACACATTTTGTGATGGGAAAGAGCAGAAACATAGCTCTTTTGTTGAAACAAAGCAGTGTCTCCACAGCCACGGTGGACATGCTGGAAAAACACTTGTCTGCACAAATACTTTCTCAGTTCATCCCTCTGCACTCCCACCTTCTAACCAGATGACTGACCCCTTGGCCCTCCTCCATAGAAACATGCCAGCAGCTGCTGGTAGCAGGGCTCAGACAGGCACATCTTTAAAATGCAGCCCTGGCAAAGTTCGGGCAGGTCTGTTCTTCACTCAAGCATCATATCTGTTCTGTGCCAGCCACTTCTTTAGCTGAAAATGCTGAAAAGCCTGCTGACTGTTTAGGCTACAAAAATAGGAGGGAAGAAACGAGTCTGAACGGAATAGTAGCTGCTCCCTTTAGAGCAACAGAGGAGAGCCTGAGAGGAAGTACAGTCCAGCTCTGCACAAACAACTCATGATCTCGGCAGAGTCAGAAATGCTTGCTGGGAACTTGACCTTGAGTAGATGGTCCTACGCATCCTTGAGAATATGGAAAGCAGAGGTAGTTGTGGCCAGCCTGTCGAGCCAGTTTTCCCTCTGTACAATAGTTATTTACTGAGGACAGTTAAAAGCTGCATATAGCTGTCCCGTCTGAAGAATCTGTTGGTCTGAATTTTATTCTTCCTTTCCTGCATTATAACCTGGCTCTGTGCCTTTATTGGGAAGTGGCCACCTATCCGCCTTCTGTAGGAAGCCTCGGTTACTCAAAATACCTCTGCATGGTGGGTGGCATTTTCTGTCACAGCCTTGAGACCTGGCTAACTACTGATTGGTGCCATGCTTCTGCTTCTTGGAGGTTGACTCTTGTTTGGCAAAGCCCATGCCGAAGATCAAATACTCAGGACCAAGGCACTGTCATAGCTGAAGGATCGCTTTGATCAGGACATCTTTCTGTCTAGAGTGTAATCCCTGTCCTAAGCTTCTTGTACATCCTAACTGGAACCTCTCCAAATCACATGGAGAGAGGCTCCTCGAGTTTGTACTCATCATTTATGATTCACTTAATTTCCCTCTGAAGTCCATCTGTGAAGCTCCCAACACTTGGTGCTAGTTCTGGAACATGTGCGGCTACACATACAAACCTGTTCAGACATGTTCAAACACAGACATGTTCCCCTGTCTCCTTGGTTAATTCTCAGAAATACAGATTTACTTTTTAATGTTGTCTTCATAACTGCATAAAGCAGTGTCTGATAGCATCAGATTGTGTATTAATTAAATGATTGTCTAGTGGTGAGAGGACTGATATGGAAATCATGAATTGAAAACATCACTTTTCTACTTTGTTTATTAATACTTTCAGCAATCTGATACGATTCCATTTAGCACCAGAGTGCTTACATGCATTAAATACAGATGTGAGTTCTGTGCTGTAACACAGCATTGCGATTCCATGCTTTCTTGCTGATTGCTGGTCTCCTGTGGCACTGCTTTGGTGGATTGTGGAGAAGGTATATATAGATGAGATCACTGTTGCAGGAGGTATGTCACTGGATATGACTTTGGAGGTAAGAAACGGTATGAAGTGACTTCCTTGCTCTCTGCTTCCTGTCGGCTGTGGGAGGAGCAATCTCCTCTACCACAGGCTCGTGCTCAAATATGCGGCTCAATTTCATGGGGCTGAGCAATCACTAACTGGAGCTTCTTAAAACATGATCCAAAATAGGGATTTCTTCTCTTAAGCTCAGCCAAGTATTTGGTGACAGCAAACGATAAAACTAACTAACAGAATGGCTTCATAAATTCCTCACATATATGCATGCATACATATCTACGTAACATTGATCTGCATTATAAATACAGACAAAGTGCTTTCATTTCATTCAATAGCTACATGGTATTCCATTCTAGGGCTGTACTATAATGCATTTCACCTTAATAGCCTTACCAACAGGCATTCTGGCAGTTTTCAGAATTTTGCACTCTGTATTCTTTTTTACATCATTCTAACATATGCTGCGTAAAACAGCCACTGGATATATTTTTATAAGCAGAAATTACATTTTCTATATATGTATATAATTTGTGAACATTTCCATGTTTATTATGTAATATTCTTTTTCTTTTCTAGGGCCTCATGTGGCCTACTTTCCTGTACCTCATTCTCTTGCATCTCGAGTGTGTTTTGTATTCTTGGATGGGGTGTTTTTTTTTTTTTTCTTTTTAAGTCCACTTCTTACTTGAGGAACTTGACAGTTTTCAGGAATTCTTATTGTACATATTATTTACTTATTTATTTATTGTTGGATCACTAGGTCTTCCTCTAGCTTTATTTTAAGACCTCTCCCTTGCCTCAGTTATAAGTTAGCATACCGAAGCCTGGGAGTTGGTAGTTCATTTCTTGACAGTGTTCACTGAGCCTTTAGCTTGGTGACTATAATATTGGAAAGTTCTTTATTATTATATTTCTCAGTATTTTCATTTTTGGTTCTTTTTTTCTTCACTTCAGTAACTCTATTTATGAATATATTTTTATTATTGTGTTCTTATAGTTCTTAGATGTTATATTTGTCTTGCCTCAATTGGTTCATTATTTTTCTCCCTTATATTTTTAAATATTTCTTTATTTTTGAGATTATAGGATAAATAAATTATTTCCCCATTCCCAGTCCTCCCCTCAAACACTCCTATGGACCACCCCTCTCTCCCTTTAAAGTCATGTCCTCTTATCTCATTGTTGTTTCATGTCTCTTCCTATTTTGTGAGTCTGAATATGTAGTGGTCCCATGTCTGCAGTGACCTGTGTATTGATATTGTGACCCGCTTGGATGTTCTTCACTGAAATACATCCCCAACATGGACAGCGTCTCCCTGGTTCCCTGGATATAATGTTCCTAAGTGTTTCCCTCAAGTCTTGACTCCTGTCGACAGTGCTTTATTACTCTGAACAAATGAGAGCAAAAAAAGATCCAAGGTGGTATTTTCACAGCCTGAACCTCTCTGCTGGACTGAGCTGTAGCAAATGTCCTTAATCTGACAGTCATCCTTTACTTTAGAGTGGTAATACTTCACACTGAGCATAATCCCCCTTCCTTCAACAGCGCAGAGGAGAACACGCATAGAAATACATACACATGTAAGAATAATAAACAGTAAGAGGCCAAAAAATTGACAAAGAGTGGGAGAGACACATTAAGGTTAGAGGGAGAACAAGGAGGATATTACTGATGTACATATAGTACTCATGTAAAATTCTCAAAATAAATATTCAAGCTACTTATTTGCAACAAAAATATGTAAGAAGAGGAGATATTTTTAATGTAATTTTCATTTTTCAAATAACTTTTGATCTTGAAGTCACTCAGAAAAATCTTCCCAGGTTCATAGTTATAAGACATCTCTTCGATAATGTTCTGATTAAATAATTTAAAATATGTGTTTATAAAAAAACCCTGTTAATTTAAATAAATCTTTAAATCCTATTATGAAGTTAGGATGTGGTAAAATTTAACTGGCATTATATGTTGGTTGGAAGAAGAAAAATGCTTATTCTTGTAAGCAGCTGTGGACACGGATAATGAGACAGCTCTTTGAATCAGGCTGTTTCCTACCCTAAGTTACTCCATATGTGAAACTGTGGTTCTTTCTGCTGTGTGTGTCCAGACACACTTGATTTCACAAGGAAACTTGAGGCCAGTTTGATGCTGGAGGGTGACTGTGTGCTGAGCGGACAAATAAATAGTGTTATCTCTTTGGCACCCTCCCCAAGCATATGCTAATAAATAACTTATTCCTTTTAATGGAAGGAATGTGACCCCATGAATTTAGTACAGTGTGAGGAAGTGGTGATATTAAAATCATGTCCACAAAAGAGGGCAGAAGAAGCAAATAAATATTTGCTTGGACACAGCAGAAAAAAAGTGGTTGTAACATTCTCACCGTTACCACATAAGCTTGTGTGCTAGTACTTCAGTACTAATGGCCCCATAAGTTTGTCATCTGATTGTCTGGCATGCACATAAAGAGACTGGAGGGCAGAGATAATTCACACTGTCTCCGGCTTCAGTCCCATCCTACTGATTACCCAGGGGAATTTCCCAAACATTATTTTGCCCATTATTTCTCTGTGTCTGGTCCTGCCCTTTAACTTCTGCAGCTGGCTTGACCCTGGCTCTACAGTCATCTACATTTGGCAGCTATAGCAGCTTCCCCTGCTTTCCTTGGTCAGGTGTTGCCCTCCTATAGATTCTATCTGCATTTCTGTGAGCTTCTCTGAAGTTCGAGCCTTATTCTGTAACCTACTGTTTTACACACACACACAACACACACACAGTCAGGTTGGGGTAAGGGTCGCTTGTTCGTCCCGGCTGCCCATCCACAAAATAACCACTCAAAAAACCATATTTTTTGCAATACTGTTTGGCCAATAGCTTAAGCGTATTTCTGGCTAAACACATATCCTAAACTAACCCATCTCTATTATTCTGCGTATCGCCATTTGGCTGTGGTTAACCAGCTAAAATTCCCAGCATCTGTCTCAGGGGGCAAATCTATGGCTTTTCTGTTATTCCACCCTTCTTCCTCCCAGCATTCAGCTTAGTTTTTCCTGCCTAGTTCTGTTCTACCCTTGCCATAGGTCCAAAGCAGTTTCTTTATTCGTTAATGGTAATCACAGCATACATAGGGGACTCCCACCCAGTCACATATGTGCACATGATTAAACATAGTCAAGCACAATCACACATACATAATCATACTCACACTGCACATGAACAGTTACATACACACACAATCATACATACATACATACACTGTCTCTCTTTCACACACAGTCATGTACACACAGAGATGCAGGGAAAGGGAGGATATGCATTTATTGTAAACATGTAGTGTATGATCTTAGAGAGTGAATGTCAATAATTAAGGTTTATGTTTATAATTAAAATAACCCATGTTTGCCTCAGCCAGGGCTAATAAGTAAAGTGAAATCTAACAAATTCCGTCAGTGAAACCAGCACACCTGGTACATTTATCGTTATTCGATAAATTCTGACAATGTGGAAGGACACAAATGTGTTTGTTTAGGTTTCTGACACGGTGTTCCCAGGACACCAATTATAAGACATTTCTTCCATTATTTTTTGCCTTCAGTAGAAGCTTACATTTCAACACTTCCTCTCGTTTAACTGAAATTTCTCCATAGCCCTCAGGCAAGGCACGGCAGCAATGTAATGAGAAGCTACCACAATGATCCTACCAGTGTAGCCAACACAGTTATTAGACCTATTATTTTTAGATGTCTGAGTTATTGGACTATAGAGGTTGAAATAAGAGATAAATTTGAAATACCATGTACGTTGAATCTACTAGTTTTCTGTGATTTCAGAAAAGGTGTTAAAAATAAAGATAGCATTGGAATAATGAATATATACAGAAATCTAACTCCTAGCCCAAAGCCAAAGCCTCACATGCAATGCAATTCAAAGTTTTTTTTTTATTGAGGGTTCAGTCTTCCATACATCTCTGAGTCATATTGTGAAGAAGAAAATGAATCTCAAGTCTAATAAAGGTATTTTGCATGTGACCAAGTTAGAACCACTCCCATGTCTTTATGAAAGCTTGCTGTGACCGGCAACTTGTCTGCAAAGTCTACATTCTCTTGTCAAAAGAGTTTGGTTAAACTTGGAATTATTAGAGAAACAAAATGTTTCTGATGAAAGAAAATGAAAGGAAATACTTTGTAATTGGTTTATTATCAATTTCCATAGAAAACAAGAATTTGTAGTTAAATACAAAATTTGGAACAAATGCATAATTTTTCCCTCAAAAATAAAAATAGTTAATTCTGGAGCCAAACATGAATGACCATTGCCCTTAAACACAAATTGTTTTACCCCAAATACCATGTTTCGGTGTGGTATCAAGTTCATAAAATTGACAGGTACAAAACAAATAAAGTTATAAATCAAGAGAATTTTCAAATACAATGATAGAAATGTCAAGTAAGTGATTACAGCAAATTTGAGAAACCTCTGCTATAGGCCTAGGCCTGAGTTTGTATGTGATAGCATCCTCACCTTTGGGATGGTGATCTAAGGTTTGCTCACATACTTTAAAATGATTTGCCTAATTGCCACAGGATTTTAGGTCACACACAAGGGTGGAAAATTAAAGGCTATTTAGAGTCAAAGTTAGCCTCAGATAAATTAAATACCCAACACTGTTGCTCTCCACAGTCAATCAGCCCCATAGAATCTTTAACACCAGTGTTCTTTATCTCCCCTGGGAACTTTGGTTCACAGAACAAAGAATAGCATAAGAAGCAGATTGATATGTGTGGCTACCTGCTATACTAATTCCTATTACACACTGGTGACCTAGGACACTAGAGTTAAAAATTTCAAGATTCTACTCCAGGGACTACTACAACATTGTTAAAAATTTGTATTTTCTAGACTTAATCCTAGTGTTGCAAAATGTTTTCGCAGGTAGTTGTTGGAAGTAATTTTTGATCTGCACACAAAAATAGCACAAATAATTGTGAGAATAGATATCCCAATTTAGCCACATAACCATATGTTTTTCTGTCGTGAAAGCCCCTTTAAATCAGCCCTTAAAAGTTAAACATTGACATAAATTAAATTTCTGACTTCTCCTTGAGATCCCTTGTGTGCACTGTGGCGGGAAAGCCAATAAACAATGGCACTGTAACAAACAGTAGATAAACCTTGCAGAAAAATATTATAAAAAAGGAAAATTTGCAAGTAAAAGATGTATTAATTGTATGTACTATTTTTCATTGTGTTTTCTATGTTTCTATCAGCAACATTAAGTTTTTACAAAAATAGTTATTAGCAGGTGGCCCTATTGTGTTCTATTACATACAAGGAGACTAAACTAAGAGAACAGGGAATTGACTGAGGACCACACAGACATGATTGGTTTGCCTATGACCCTAACCACCAGGGAGCAAAGGTGTATCGTAGCCAAGATGCCAGGCTGGTTTCTTCAAGAAAGGAATTCATTTTCTGGCTTGGATAGGTAGTGAATGCTTTCTGATTCACTGGACATGGGCAGGATTGGTCAACCTTATTCTATTAAAAAGCCCTTTATTTTCTAGCATCAGACAGGGTTATTTTTGCCTAGCACCATGTCATTTTACTGATTAAATGGAGTTATTTGACTCCTTTTGCAACTGGGTGAAGCATTTATACATTTGTGTGATATCATTATTTAACTGGCCTGTGGTTGCCTTGGCAAGGAAAGAATTAATGAGAATATTGCTGCTAGTATCTCTCATGAATCTCAGATCACAGGACAAAGAGATGTTTTCCAGAGATCAAAGTACCTAAAGGCACTTAAACTCTGAAGACAGGCAGTCTCTTCTGAGGTTTTTCGGGTAGTGGTTGACAATAAGCATGTGTATTCTGTTTTTTAGCTTAGGGGATCCCCCCACCCTTGCCTGCCTTCCATTCATGACTTGTCCACCAGATGCTCATAATTCCTCTCTGTGGTGGTTGTTATTACTCATTTTCATTCTACCCATATCTCTGCCTTTGTTTTGTTTTCTTGCTCATTGTCCTACTGGCTTAGCTCGAGCTCCCGCGGGCATCAACTTCCTAGACCTTTCACTGCTCTAAATACCTTACTATTTCCTACCTCAGGAATCCAGAGCTAATGGAACACATGTGTTCAGAGCAGAAACAATGATGCTTGAGAATATGTGATCCAAACACCACAGGGAAGAAAGTTTAGTTACGTTGCTGAATCTGATACTGCTGATACTGATGCTGACACTAGATAGTTTAGGGGAAGAGTAAATCACCCAAGAGGGCTGATAAAATGAGTTGCTGGATGTTTGTAGGTGTATCTCAGAGAATTTCTCAGATTCAACTCTGTGGACCGAGTCCTACCTGTCTGTCTGTCTGTCTGTCTGTACATCCATGAGACTTAAACTTCTTACTTTAAATTGTCAATCCAAAAATGATGGGTTTGTTTCTGTTAAAATTCTGTGGCTGGACGGTCTTCCATCAATGCACAGATGACTGGGTGCTTGTGATCTTTGCTCTCTGTTAATAATTACTCTGTTAATAATTACATGATAACTCTCCTCTACTTCACTAGTTGGGGATGATTTGTGGATGCCTCACAATCTGGTTTTTGAGGCTGTACCTTTGAAACAAGAAGGGGTGGTGTTTGTAAATCATCTGGTGTCAAAAATAATCCTCTATCTTCCCAAAAAGTCTTTTTTTATACCCGTGTCTTGAAAAACCATGAATTATAATTTGGAACTAAATTTAAAATACTACTATTTGAAAGCCAGAAAGGAAGATGATGGAAACTTTCGTAATATACTTCAGGAAAATACAATGACAAAAATAGATATTACCTAAGTCTAAAATACTTCTTATGGAGGCCCTCAATTGTGCAAAAATGATTTTTGGCCTGACATAGAAAAAAACTAATCTGAATTTAATAATCCATAATTTAAAGACTAAGACTTGTAGTTTGATTGACAGGGGCAGGCATAATCTATGAAGTAATAGTAGAAGGGAGATTTGAATTTCACATTTTTTTTGCCTGGTTAACGTTCACATATTCATTTTTCATATATAAAAATTCATTATGTAACTGTAAATTTATACTTAATAGTTATCATATGGCAACTGAAGGAAACATATGCAAAATTTTTAAGTCATTTTCAAAATGCAATGACAATCAGAAATTGATACAGAAACAGAACAGGGCAAATACTTCATGCATTCAAAGCAGTTAACAAAGTCCACTTTAGCTTCTTGATGAACTTCATCTTTGATCCCTAAATGCATGTGTAAATGCTCACAGTTGCACACACATTGTCACCTGCCCACATAGTCATGCCAGTCTCTTCTCTACTCCCTCCCTCACGTTTCCATCCTTAATTCTTCATAGCCACGTGTATCCATGCGGCACTCTGGTTAAAATACCCTTGCTATTGATGACCTCAGAAAGTAACTATCAAAGCTTCAGACAACACTGTGCTTTGAAACATGTAAAATATTGGATTAGCAGGCCAGAAGGAAGTTAAGATATTCATATGAAATAAAGTAAGTGATGAGATGCAAGCAACAGGGCTAACTAGAACCATTAACGGACATGCTTTGATGATGCATCGCACCGAGGACTAGCTTTGAGGTATGTGAGGTATTTCCATACTAAAGTATGATGTAAATAGAAAGACAAATAAATGCTTTCAGATTTTGCTGTCAGTGAACCAGAAAATAAGATGGTATTTTAAATTCATTTTCTACACTATTTGTATGAATGATTAAGCTTTTGAATATTAAAGTGTTCAATAGCTAAAGACTATTTTATAGTTATAAATGAAAGCCAGGTTATTATTTAGTTTAATTTAAAACTTTAAAGTAGAAATGAAGTTTATTCATGACACATAAATATATACATGTACACAGCAAAGATTTGCCACAGTGAATGATGTATTTGTCTGTGTTTAAAATCAGTTTCTGAGTTCAAATTGTATTGATCATAACAGCGATATGGGGTATTATCATGGAATTAATCTTAGCTCTCAGTCTTAAATTGTGTTTGTGTGTGTGTGTGTGTGCGTGCGTGCGTGCGTGTGTGGCTGTGTGTGTGTGTGTGTGTGTGCGTGCCTGTGTGACTGTGTGTCTGTGTTTATGTGTGTGGTTAAGAGAGCAAGGGAAAAAACAAATAGTGAGGTAATGAGATAGGAGCTATGTTCATAGCATTTGCTGTGTTTGTTTACCCAGCTTGTATTTATCATGAAAACATTCGACGCTGTTTTTTCCTATATTGTTATGGAAACAGAATCCAGCAGACTCAGAGACACAATCAAGGCTAACTGATAGTTTATAGAATGGAAGCTGACGCCCCAACCTCAAAACCACTGGCCCTCACCTAGAGTAAGTCCCGAAATCAACATTTTAAATCTGACGTGCAGTTTTCATTCTCTTCCGAGCCCTCTATGGTATATAGCCTGTTTAGGTGTACAACAACACTGGATATTTGTCAAATTGCCTTCTAGTTTGTAATACCTTGTCATTTACAAAGGTCTATGAGAGTTCAAACCTCAAAACTCTTAGCTTTTTTTCCAATGCGTTTTCATGGAGTCTTTTGACTGGAAGCTTTTTGAACTATAATGATTAAACAATTTAAATGGCATTTGCCTCTTCCCTTTTCCACTTCACCTAGCTCGGGAACTGTATCTACAGAAAAAATCGAAACTGCCATCCTGGGCTAGCAAGATGGCTAAGTGAGTAAATGTGCTTGTTACCATTTCTGATGGCCCGTGTTTTATCCTGGAGACTCACAGAGTGGAAGGACAATCTACTCCTTCAGTTTTTCTTTGAGTGCCCTACACACTCTGTGGTACAAACGAATACATACATGTATGTGTACATATGTGCACTCCCACATACTTAATTTAAGACTGAGGTTAATACCAAGACTATTACAATTATATTATTATAATTTATAATATCACAAAGTTATGCAACATATCATCCATATTGTGCTGTTATACAGCCTATTATATAATACTCTATTATAGTGCTATATAATTTTATAATATATAATAAAATACAATAAAAATTTTTAAAGATATAAAGCTCTCTCTCCTCTCTAGTTTCTCTGACATCACTCATCCTCTTCTTTCCCCCACTCTCAGGTCAGACTAGATTTACCCTGAACAACCCTAGGCTGGCAAGATCTCACTCAAGCCCCCACTCCCAGCATTTAAAGTACCCACACCACTTTTTTCAAACACACTCAGACTGACTTCACTCAGCACTCCATTTTCAGGACTATCTTTTCTCTCTTACTTTTTACCCATTGCTTCGTTGCCTTATAAAATCCATCATTCTTAGAGGCTGGCTCCAAAGGTTGGTTCTTTCATAACCTGTCTTGCTTTGCTCCACAGAAATAATTCCATTTTGGGCAACTTCCCTCTCCTTTTACATTTCTGATTAGCCTGTTATTGTTTATCCATATCACTTTCCCTTCTTTGCCTTATGTGAAATAATAATCTCATCTAAGAACTGTAGTCTATTCTTCCTGGTACATCTTGGAGTTTCTACTCCAGGGCCTATTATGGGTTCAGAACTGCTTGTATAAGCAAGCAATGGAAGAGCTGTCAAGTTAGGTGTTTATGAATCATGATTAATGAAAACTCAGATGGAGAAACTGGAGTTCAGCCTGAAGGTCAGGAAAGTAAAACAGCCAGTCACTGGCTCTTACTTCAACCTGAAATGGCAATCCTACCTTCAGGAATCTCAGAATGAGACTGTGTTTGAGAGCTGTTTCCTCCCATTCTACCATCTCCTCTATGGCTGGGATTAAAGGCATGCATTACCCACTTTCTATGGCAAACTAGTGTGGTTACTGGGATTACAGGCGTGTGTTACCATTGCCTGGTCTGTAAGGCTGACCAGTGGGACTGTTTTACTCTCAGATCTTCAGGCAGGCATTATTTATCAGAATACAATTGAAATCCCGCTACATCTTTATTTAAAAATGTTTAGTGAGAATCTGTTTTCATTGTGAAGATATAGGTCAACATCTGAATTATCTTGATGAGACCTCTGATTTAAGTTTGATTACGGTGATCCTCCAGTAGATAGTCTTTCTTCCTTTAAAACCACAAAGATTTAGACACTCTCCAAGAAATATTTTAAATAATTTTATTATACCATTGCCGTCTATAGGTGACATTTCACTCGTGTTTATCTTTACAGTTCTATTGTTTTTCCTTTGCTTGTATTCATTCTCCACCCTTTCTACACCATCTACGGCTTACAGGGGTCGTCTCAGGTATGAACTCTTCCTGCAGCACACCACAGTGAAGACATCTCCAGCCTTTGGGAGATACTGTGAAACATGGCTCATTTCTTCCTCAGATAGTACTCGTCTCAAACACTAGAATTTGCATTTATAAAGGAAAACAATACTTTGAAAAATCAAACTGGAGGTCAGTGTTTAAGATTCTCAAACTTTTCTGTTAAAACAGAAGACATTAATTGATAAGATAAAATAATTCAAGGGCAAGTACATGTTTTTGTATTGTGTAAACCCATGCATAGTAACCAAATACAGTAAAAGAAAATTTAAGAGATGCCAACAACTCTATTTCGGACCTTTTCATGCTATCTCTATTCCATTTTCCATTTCAAATATATACAGTCTTACTAAACTACCAAGAAGAGAATTAAAACTCAGAAGATTCCAGAGGTGATTCTAACGTGAAAATTATAATTATACTTTATTTTTTCTGCTAAAACTTTTCCCAACAGCTTAACTCTTTATTAAGTTTCTTTAATCTCATGTATTTGTGTCATAAGACAATCATTTTCTTAATAAATTTCATCTATCTTGTAAGATGAGATACTTTTAAAATAAAAACTGTAGGTATATTTTTTAGGTGAGTGCATAGAAAACAACTTACCCCCAGTAGCCACAGTGATTTCACGTAGAAAATGACCATAAAATGGAAAATCGAAGGACAGATTCACTCTCTGCAAGGCACAACATTACAAAAAGAAATAATCAATAATGTGCAGAATGGTAAATGTAAAATATAGACCATTTTCATTAAAGGTAAATGATGTTTCTCCTTTACTCAACTGGTACTGCAGTTAATCCAAAAAATGAAGTGTTGGATGGTACTAAAGAATTTTTTTTGGCAATTAAATATCTTAAAAAAATAAAGTTATGTTTTTGTGGCCTACTGACCTCTTTCTATTTTTAAAAGATTAACTGGAAATTTAAGTTCCAAGTCAAGCTATTTTCTCTCCACCCTTACCACTGTTGCTTCATTATTTATCAGGATCTTTCTGCTATTTGATGAGTAAGTTATTTGGGGGTAGTTTGACATTTTACCAGTTGATTAAAAAACAGTAGGATAAAAACCAAAGTTAGTGCTTTTCACACTATTATAGCTTAGGTTTGTGTTTTTCTGTATATCCTATAATAAAAAAATGATTGATGGATAATGACGTAATGGATCTGTAGATGCAGACCAGAAGACATCCTCATGTTTTTTATTGTAATGAACTATCCAGACATAGCATATTGTGTTCTTTTTAAAAGAACATAATTGCATGATGACAGTATCTACTGGAGAATTGTTTTGATTTGGTACAGGGAAAATTGGATAGATGTAGTTAGAAAATTTAAAAGTCTTACCCCTTTACCACCGTAAAGGAACATAGAGTATCAATTCTTAATCTATAAAAGATTTGCATGTGTATATTTAGTTTAATGCTAATGTATACAAAACTAGTAAAATACAAATGAATAGCTTTTTTTATGCCTAAAGCATTATGAGGCAAGACATAAAAGCATGCTATACATAATGCTCTATGACTATGACCTGAAAAAAATAGATTTATCTTTCTATATGTCTGTCTATCTATCCTTATCTATCATCTACATATGTACACGTACATATATGTAAATATGTGTATTCAAAGATTAAATTAGCCTGGTTAAACCTCAACAGCATTGAAGACTTCCTATAGTAAGGGCTCTTATGCTAACATTCCACCATTTTGACATTCATTTCTCCGAATCTACAAATTAAAATGTAGAAGAGTATGTCTATTGGAATTTAGTTCTCTCCAATTTTGCAAATGATTGCCTTTTCATGTCCTTCAGAGATTTCTAATGACTTATTTGGCACAGAGTTAATCATTCAGAATCTACAGTGACTTTCAATTAGTTTTTCTTTCCTTTTTCTTGAAACTCACATCTTCCTAAAAAGTTTCTCATCACATTTATTTTATGCTAACAGTGAAATAAAAATGTTTGTACTGTGCCACTTGAAGTGAGGGGTCACTGATAACACTAAAATGAAAGCAACAATATTAACTGATGTGTCTGAAAGATGTCAAAAATAATTTGATGACGGCAATGACCATTGTGGACAGAATCCCACCATTTAAAACTCTTCCTCTGCTCATTGGTAAAGTAACATTCTCACTAACATTTTGCTTTAAATATTTGTCAGTAACAAACCCAGTTTTCACCGAGGATGAATGAGAATCACATGGTAAATGTTTTCTCAGATACTGTAGATATTTAAATATGTCTTGAGTTAGATTACAGTGCACAAATAACACACAAGGTAAAGAGAGTGAAATAAGTGTTGAAATAAAAGCTAAGAATCCATAATCCACAAGAGTCATACCTGTAATTGACCTGCTTTTCCACGAAAATGACCAATTTATCTACCTCTCACCATGACATTTTCTACGCTATTCAATAGCACTTTGTATGTCCTGCCATCTGAAAGGTTGCTAAATGCATACATTCCTCTTGCGTCACTGATAATAACTCCCCACAAAACACACACACACACACACACACACTTTTTCACAGACCCTTGGCTCCAGTACCCCTTGAAGACACTATCTAGCATTATGTTATTACCTTGTTCCAAAATCCATTAGTCTATTGGTTTTTTTCTCATGAAAATAAGAGGACTACACTAAAAATCATGGTTAAAACTAAGCCATAACTAGAACTATTACCAGACAACTCTGTATCTTGTGGTCCTTCTCATGCCAGTCAAAGACTGAAGCTTCTGTTTTTAAAAACCAATACTCTTAACTTTTGACTCCTGTCCTCCATGACATGTAAGCCTTCATTAATCATGGTTTCTATACTTTTTCAAGTCTTGCCCTAGTTTAAGTTGTGTCCCCTACCAACCCAGATCTAATGACTGAAGAAAATTATTAATAACAAAATAAAACAAAACTGTGTGCAGGAGAGTGCATATACGTGCCCATATGTATGTGTGGTATGCGTGACAGAGTATTGGGTATGCATGTATGGGCATGTCCATGTGAAAAGGCTGCCATACACAGGAAGGTCAGAGAGTTGGTGCAGAAGGTTTTCATTTTCTACTTTGTTCTCTTGTTGCTCAATTTCATACATTGCAGACTAGATGGCCCAAGAGTTTTTAGGAATTCTCCAGACACTGACTTCCATTTTGTGCTAGGATTGTTGATTATAGTGACTTCGTGTGGCCTTGGGGATTTGGTTTCACATTCTCATGCCACTGCACCAAGAACTACATGCACTAAGCTATTTCCCCAGCCTAGACAGAACCTGTCTTTGGAGGCTGATCTTGAAAGACACATGCTAAGATATGCAGTGATATTGTGGAAAACTAGTATAAGATAGATGTTCTATGATGTGTCACTGGACAAAATGCCTGTTGTAAAGGCAAAAAGAAGTGAGTTTGGATATTGAGTATCCCATAGCAATCTAGGCATGATGGACATAGTGGCCACAACCCCAGAACTAGGGGCTGGAAATGTATATTCTGGAAGACTTACAGGCCGAACAGTGAGTTCCAGGGTCAGTGAGAAACCCTGTCCCAGAAGATAAAGTAGAGAAGCAATTGAGGGAAACAGACTGACGTTAAAGATGCACAGGTGAATACACCTACACATATACATGTGCCCACGTGCATATGCAAACATATGTCAGACACACACACTACATACATCCACACACCAGAAAGACAAAAAAACAAGAATGAATGGTTACCACACTGGATATTCTGCCACAGTCCATAAGCACAAAGAACAGATAACCCAATACCTAAGGTGCAAGCTGCCTGAACAGTTTCTGTTAGTAAACGCTTTCAAACACTGGGGAACGTGCCTGAGTATCATGGGAGAGCAGGAAGAAGGGCATTCTTCCAGGCAGCTACTCATTCTCTGTACTGACTCAGGTCCCTCAACTGCTCAACTGTCCTCCAATTTGGGCCATGCCTCAGGCAGCAAGAAGAGATATAACTCGAGCTGGGAAATCACTCATATGTCAGAAACACCTTCCTGTCAGTGAGCAGTGGAGAATCAACAGGGGCCAATAGGGGGGATTTCAGAGTTCAGCCATTGGTTCTTACCTCAGGTTTGTTTTCCCAGAATGACTCCGTCATCTGTCTCAATATCGACATGTACAAACTGAATGGCTTTACCTAGTCTTATTCCACAATCACTTCAGTGTAAAAACTACTGAGCGTCAGAGAGCTTAGTATGGCTCAAGGAGAAACCTAAGATTTGAACCTAGGTTTGATTACAAAGGCAGTGATCTCAAATACTGAGAAAGTAAACACAAAGTGCTAGACAAAATTATGGAAATCATAAGTTTCCCACTGAAACGTATGTTATAATAAAATATCAATATAAACAAGCTCTAGAATTTTATTAAGTGCCTTCAAGTCAAATGATTATATATTCAATCTAATTACCCATAACTAATTAGATTATTATTTCTCCCAGGATGATATATGCAAAATAGGTGTCAGACCAGGATAATGGGAAGCTTTATTTTTTTCATGTTTTCATTCTTTATTCATCACCCTGTGTGAAACAGACAGGTAGACAATGGCTAAGGTTCACAGAGTCTCCTTAATGACGGAGAGACCATGACTGAAGGATACATAAGAGAACCATGTGGAGACAGAGTAGCATGAAGAAGTGGCATTTGAGTCCAAGTCCAAGTACCCCAAATTGATTGTTTAAAGAAGAAATACCAGACAGGTAGACAATAAGTTGGAAATCTCACTATGGGTACCATTTATAATTCCTAGAATCATGTTTTACAGAAACACCATCAACACAAACAGCTGTTTATTTTAGGATAGTTCCTCATTTTGGTGATAAATCTATGCATGTCTAGTCCCCTGAGTCTTTTTATTTTCTGAATTCTAGGTACAAAACTGCTCAAAGCAGTTTAAAGGAGGAAAATTAGTAATAACTAAAGTTTTAATAATTGCTGATCTCATAAGACCATAATAACAAGGGAACTGAAATGTATATACTCAAGAATGAACTAAACTTTCATCAAGTTTTATATACAGATTTTCAAATTCTACCTTTAATCATTCAAATAACTTTTATTTGAAGCAAACATTTATTTACTGAACATGTCAGCAGGAGGAATATAATTAATATATTATTTTTATGGGATAATTTATCTTAATATTATGCTGTCAAGTAAAAATATTGATCATACTGTTTCAGGTGAGTGGTAAATATTTAAATGTGAACCTTGTACAGTAACCGATTTAGTACATTGTTTTATTTACTCAGATGTTCCTAGCAAAAGTTGCCTATTTTTAGTAAATGCTGTTTTTCTGGTAAGTAAACATGATTTAATAAACATTAAATAAACATGATTGATTTGATTTGGTGTGATCTGTCTCTACAAGGTGCACATAGCAAGGGAAAAGTTTTGTTGATACTGAACAAGGGACATAAAGTGCTTTCCCTGGCAGATGATAGTAGCATTGATCCCTGATGAATCAGAAGGCATGTCTTTTACAGTCTTCATTCCGTGAGGCTTCATGTTTGAACTTTGTATCATTTTTTTCTAGTTATTGAACATTCTAGCAGGATTTTGTAAAGGTTGACACCTGGAGTGACGTGCCATCTTGTTAGGTTAGAGGCTGTCTTAGATAGGGTTTCAATGGCTGTAATGAAACAACATTACCAAGAGCAAGTTGGTACGGGAAGGATTCATTTGGCTTTATTTGACATGCCATCATCTTGGGTTGGTGGCTGTCTTAGGGTTATTATTTCTGCAATGAAATAACTTCACCAAGAGCAAGTTGAGAATGAAAGGGTTTATTTGGCTTATATTTCCACATCATATTCTACTAATAAAGGAAGTCAGGACAGAAACTCAAACAGGGCAGGAACCTTGAGGCAGGAGTTGATGCAGAGGCTATGGAGGGGTGCTATTGGCTTGCTCATCATGGCTTGCTCAGCTTGTTTTCTTATAGAACCTAGGACCTCCAGCCCAGGGATGTCACTACTCAAAATGGGCTGGGTCCTCCCACATTAATCACTAATAAGAAAATGCCATACAGTAAGGTTCTATGGAGGAATTTTCTCAGTTGAGGTTCCATCCTTTCACATATTCTAACTTGTATCAAGTAGGCACAAAACTAGCCAGCACAGTGGCTTTCTGACTTCGTGAACATTTAGCCATAATGTTAAGACTGTCCTTAAAAAGTTGATTCGTAGGATCAAATGACTAAAGGTTGTTTAAATTTTTTAAGTACTATGTCAATAATGGTTGACAATGTATTATGTTCATGAATGTGTCTAGTCCACCAATAGTTCCTTAAGATTAGTTTACTCAATAAAAATTCTATTCATTTAGTTCTTGATAAACTACAGAAAATTATTAAATTTTGGATTCCCTCAATATTTGAACATGCTATCAAGTGCTTTCATAAAAAAGAATTAAGCCAATTAAGAAAGATTGTTTTTTAGTAGAGTTGGTATCGGAACTACAGGTAATATTTCTGAGCAATATCACAATCCTCTCATTGGGATACTTTGAAATAGGCATAATACTATATTTACATGGGTTAGCTGAATGGAATTAACATTTAATGTGCCAAACATAGCTAAGTGTTTTTTCTATACTTAAAAAGGATGAATGTAAAACTTAGTATTAAAAAGTGTGATGATAGGCAAAATACTTATTATTTACAAAAGATAATAGCAATTATTGCAATGAAGAAAGATAAATTATCAGGGACCTCCTTCAGCAAACATTGTTGTCACATCCAAGGAAACACACTGTGTTCATGCATGGCATTATCTGTTTTGTTCCTCAGAAACAGAATGCATGAGTCTATGTAATTACAAATAGCAGAGATTTATCTCTTACAGAACTAGAATCTGGGCAGTCTCAGGTCAAGCTTAGATGTGGCAGAAGACTTTTTGATGCACTATCTCATGGATAAGGCACCTGAATGAAGGAACATCTAAGAGAAGCAGCAAGGGTTGGGGCAAACTTAGTTTTAGAGCAAACTTTTTCTCACAACTAAGTGGTCAGTCCCGGAGGGCAGGGTCATCAAGACCTGATTGGCTCTTGCTGGACATCCTCTTCAGTTTTATTGCTTTAAGTGGTTAAGATTCAAGCCTACTAATTTTAGCCATGTCAGTATCTACCAATATGATAAACACAGAAAAACAAAGTTATAATCTTATTGTTCTCACTAAAGAAAGGTATCTTTAACTAAACAAGAAGAAAATTCAAGCTCATAAAAGAAAATTTTTTAAAGTTACAAAAAGAAAAGATGTGGGAAATAAGTGCAACATAAATAATATATGGGGCTGTTTGGAAACAAGGATAATAGGTAGATAATGATGTACAATGCGTAAAATTAGATATGTAGGTATGTAGGTATAAATATATATGTAGGTAGAAAATAAGGTATGTAGATAAAATGGATTATTGAGTAAACACAATTAACTATCATGCTATTATTTTAAAGGCAGTTTTACAGGATGAGAAGAAAGCTATGTGGAACTCTCAGAAATTGTTGCAGGTTTTTAAAAGACTGAAATTATCTCAGCACAGAACTCTGCAAAAAAGAAGTCCGCAGTTGAAACCTTTACACTGTAGCAGGACTCATTTCAAAGTGAAATGTTTAACTCAAAACTGTCTTAAGAATTACATCTTTTGTCTATACTAGTGATCGCATCCTTCACAAACTAGTTATAATCATGAAGCCTAAACATAGTCAAACCTTTTCAGATATAAAAATTTTATTTTATCTAATGGGGGCTTGCTGTCTGTGGGTCTGCCAGAGACCAGGGTAGACAATTCTAGATGTTAGCTAAAAAGGAGAATAGAAACTGAATGCACAGATCAGGATTCTCTGTGGCCAAGTGGCATGTCCAAATGTAACACTATCTATTTTTTTTTAAATTTTGTTCAAAATATAGGAATGAATATGATTAGAGAGAACACATGTTTACAACACCAAGACAAAGCAAAGCAAATTTGAAACTCTGAACGTGACAGAGACCACTCTTCTCAGGTCAAAATTATTTGCCTACTGAAGTACCATGTGCAGAAGGCAATGGCATGCTGGGTGGGAAAGCACTGAACTGCTTTCTGCCTTCATACTAAATGAGTTCTCTGGACTGCTTAGTTATTCCTTTCTCCCTACCCTTACTGAAAACTCCAATGCTGCTATTTCTTGTCATTGCATATATATCTATTCAATTTTTAAAATTTCTTTATATTATCTTCCTTTCACATGAGAAGTTATAGAAATACATTTATCTATATAATAGCCATTAAAGAAAATGGAATGTTATAAATTTAAGCATGTCCTTATGGCTGTGCAAGAATGTTTCAGTTGTCTATGGCCACGGACAAAACAGTGGTCCCCTACTTAACCCATCTATACACTCAATTCAACTTTCCCTGCAGTCTTCACACAGTAACTGATTGACCCAAGGACACGTTTCTAAGAATGTGTTCCCTTTACTCAGTGATTCATGATTGCACAACTGCATGAGTAGGATAAGATCAAACGATGGGCTTGCGCAATATGAAAATATTAAAGAGACAATGGAATATGGAGGGGCATGTATAAATAGATATCAGCAATGCAAATGTCTTTTGATTTAATGCAGATTCTGTTTCCAGGCAACAAACAACCCTCACACATACCCAAATGAAATAATATAACAGGAGAATAGTTAATAAGACCTTTCCTATGTAAGATTTGTGAAAATGGAACATTATAACCAATTCTCACATTATGGGACAGGTCAACAGGACATGAATTGTAAATCCAGTGACTGAGATCATTAGAAATCTAAAAATGTAAGGGGGCTTTTCAATATTCAGACACAGAGACCTGGGAACTGGCTAGTCTTTTGAGAAGTACACTCTATCAATCCAATTGATTTTCGGAGTTAGACATTCTAACCTCCACAGAATTTTTGTTTATAGAAAATTAATGTTTAATTAACTCTGCGTATGGAGTGACACTCATCAAGGGAGTATTCATAAACTTGAAAATGCCATGTAAACAGGAGCAAATGTACTGGCTCCTCAGAATTAGAGATTAAGGAAACTATCACCACATCTTGTTCTCCCTAACAAATACTCTTTGGTTTGTCCACAAGGCACTAAGTTGGAGAGGGGTTTTCAAACAAGTCTCTACAAGTATTGTACTTTATTCAGATGGATCACTTTGGTCAGCACTGAATATGGTCTCTGTACTTCAACTTAATACATGTCTCCACCTCTAAACAACAACAACCAACATGAGAAATCCAGTTTCTCACAAGCCATAAGAAGTTCCTGAAATCCGCAAACTACCCAATGTTACACAAGTATTAAATAACCGCTGGGTTGGTGGGGCCTGGGTAGAAGAAACTCATCAAGTTGGACTTTCAGCAAATCCTTAAATAAACATCACATTCAAAGTCATACTAGTTCCTGGCAGAGTGCTTAGGCAGATCCTAAGCCCCTGAGTCATCATTTTAACAAGCTGTTTCTTGGTTCATACATGAAGGTTTGTAAGGCAGTAGTTGAAGTTCATCAGAAGGTTTAAATATTCCAAAACTTGTTTATGTGCTGAAGTTTAGACTATGTTGAAATTTAACTCAATATATTCTCTGCTGTAGAATAACTTTTTTCTATTTATAAACAGTTGTAAATTAAATTTAAAAAATAATACAGTGAAAGTCTCTCTAATTTCCTGAAGATATTTAAATTTAAAATTTTAAACTCATACTACTTTTGCTAATTTATTGATTTTTCAGAAGCTAAGGTATATGATTCTTGTCAAGAGTGAAGGGAGCATCCTCAACCTGAGCTGTCAGAAGGCTTTTGAGTAAAGGCGCTTGATATCAGCCTGATGACCTGAGTTAGATCCTTGGGACTAACATGATAAAAGGAGAAGATAAACTTATGCAACATGTCTTCTGATCTCTGTATGCATGCCCTGGCATGTGCACACACACACACACCGCACACACAAACACACACACTTAAATAAATGCAATAAAAAGAATGACCCCCTCCTGGTGCAGGAGACTTGTCTGTAGTCTGTCAATCATGTTTTAAATAAATGCTGATTGGCCAGGCAGGAAGTATAGGCGGGTCAACCAGACAGGAAGTAGAGGCAGGGCTAGGATAAAGTCTGGGAAGCAGGAAGCTTCCCTGGGATTCCTGTGCAGATCTCCAAGGAAGCAGCATGTGTCTCTGTCCCAGCTGAGAAAAGGTACCGGCCATGTGCCTAGCATGGATGGGAACAATGGGTTAATATAACTTATGGGAGCTAGTACGAAGCCTGAGACAATGGGCCAATCAGTTAATAACCTAATGTAGACTCTCTGTGTGATTTTCTTTGGGGCTTGCCGGCTGCGGGGTACTGGGGAGGACAGTAACCCCAACGAGCAGGCCCCTCATGTTACACCCTCCTAAAAACAATATCTAACCCATATCTAAAGTTCAGCCCATGACAAAGAAAAATTTATATATGCTTTTCTGGTACTTACTCCTAATGAACATTATATTCCATTTCTATTTTGCTAAATTTTTCCATAAAACACATGTTTTTTTCTTGCATGACACATATAAAATCCGTGTCATCTAATAACTCCAGGAAGAGTATATGTTTTATACTATACTATCTAAACTTGAACCATGACTGTCTACAAAGGCTCATGAAAACATCTTAGAAAAGATGACCAAAAGTATGTAGAGGAAGAAAAATCTCTAATGAAATATAAGAGAGGCATGAGATTTGTTGATCAAGCCTGAGATGTGATTGAGGGGTATCCCCTTTATCAGCATTCATGAATATGAAAGATCAGTGGGATTGAATAGAAATGTAGAGTGTTTATCTCATTTGGGACTTTCAAAAGGTGAATATGTATGTATCTAGAATTAGTTACTTTATACCCAGCATAGCTATCCCAGGATATATTAGACTGTCTTCCATGATTACCTTTAGTTTTATAAATAGTGTCCCTCCCTGCTGAAAAACCTCAATGTTAAACATATTTAACTGCAATGAAATGTAAACTCAAGCACTAATTAAAAAATATTTATTTTTATGTCTATGCTTAAGCATAGGTATGTAAACCACTTGTGTGTAAATGCCCATGGAAGCCAGAAAGTCTCTGAGGCCCTGGAAACAAGAGTTATAGTTGTTTATGAGCTACGGGATGTAGGTGCTGAGAACGGTACTTAGACTCTGTGAAAGAAATAGCAGCAAGTGTTCTTAACTGTTGAGCCATCTCATCAGGTCATCAACCACTTTTTTAAATCAACCTCTTACACTGAAAAGCAAAGATTTCATTTTTAAATCTATAAAATTGGTCATGGTGGATTTCACTGGGATCCTATCTTACGCCTTTCTATCTATGGTTCCTTGTAGTCTAGTTTGATTCCTACAGTCAGAAAAAGCAACAAGAGTAACTGAATGACTACCAAAATACATTTTCTTATTTATCGGCAACATTTACTAACTTCAGGGACTATGGTGGGCCAGCACTACTCTAATTATATTAGTTTTGTGGAAAGGAATGATTGCAGGTCATTCTTTTCTATTAAATATCAAGTTGTTACAGAAGTCATGGAGGAAAATTTTAAAAAATTGAAACAATCATCAGATGAAAGCCCATCTAGATTCCTTCCAAACATTACCCACATTAAAATAGAGGCAAATGAACAAAGAACAGTGCTCCAAGGCATTCATTTTGCTGTTTTTTCATTCAAAGAATCAACGCTCCCATAATGAGAGGAGAAGAAAACTCAAGGCAGAGTGTGTGTGTGTTTATCTGTGACAAGAGTACATTACAATTGCCCCGTAGAAGGAAGAACCAGTGAGATAAAGACAGAGATAGGCGGTGATTTCCTTACCAAATATAGCTGTCAAGATATCCACCTGAGCCTTTTCTCTCCCACCCATCCACCCATTCATCCACTTTTGAATCTGTCAGTCTGTGGACCTGTCTGTCTTTCATCTGGTCCCCTGAAAAAGGGACTTGGATGCCTTTAAGCTGCCTTTTGATTTAGGCTGCAACCTTGGATTTTTGTGTCTTTGCACCACAAAATTTTATCCCAAGACCCTGAACAATTGTAGTATAAGTTACCTCGTTGATTCTGACGCCCCCGCTCCAGTTCCTTGAGCAGATCTAGTCTTTAGTTATGCTTTTGGATATTTTGTTAGGCCCACTTACACACTTCCACAACAACTTTAACAAATAAGAAAGCTGTGGTGTCAGTTCGAGCTGAGCCTGCCCTCAGTATCTTACCAGATTGCCACTCTCCTATCAGATCCCCATGTTGTCTGTTCATCCTGTCCTGCATCCTGTCATATCCCTGTGACTTCTGCTCACCCTCCTTTGCCTTCTATCATATCCCATTGACTTCTGTTCACCCTGTACCACCTCCTATTATATCTCTGTGTGTTGTTAGAGGCCACTTGTTGGTTCCAGGCTCAAACACGAAATAATCACACAGAAACTATATTATTTAAATCACTGCTTGACCCATTAGCTCTAGCTTCTTATTGGCTAACTTTTACATATTAATTTAACCCATCTCCACTAATCTGTGCATCACCACAAGGTCGTGGCCTACCAGCAAAGTTTCAGCGCATCTGTCTCTGATGGCTCCATGGCTTCTCCCTCAACACTGCCTATTTTCTCCCAGCATTCAGTTTAGTTTTCTCTGCCTATCTAAGTTCTGCCCTATCAACAGGCCAAGGCAGTTTCTTCATTAGCCAATGGTATTTACAGCATACAGAGGGGAATCCCACAACACCTGTGACTTCTGAGCACCCTGTCCTGCTTCTAATCATGTCAATGTGTCTTCTGCTCACCCTGCCCAACCACCTATCGCATCCACATGATTTCTGGTCACCCTGTTCTACCTCCTGAAAGAGTGGCATTAAGTCAATTTAGCTAGAAACTCTATCAGTCCTGAGAGGTATCATTTTGATAAGAAATAGGATTGAATTTAAGTACTCAATGATGTTTTTTTTCGCCCCTTTGCACTCTGCATCTTGGCCATTAGCTCCTTCATCTAACTGTACCCAGAACTGAGCCCCAATCCTTTCATATCCCTTCTTGCCATATTCCAGTAGTCAATAATTTATTTCGATAATTTCAACTATTGTGATCCTGTTTTTATGAAAAATATTTATTTTACTTTCAGTTATGTATACACACATGTATGTATGTATGCATGCATGTATGTTGTGAATGTCTGTGTGGGAATATGTTCATGCATGCATACAAGTGTCTGAAAAGGCCGGAAGAGGGCATCAAATTTTCTGATATTGGGGTTATAAATGATTATGAGCCACCTGATGGGGTAGATAGGAAATTATCTCAGCAAGCCCCACACATGCTCCTAATTGCGGTGTCATTTCTCTAGCCCCCTCTAGTCTAGTTCTTTATTTTAACACATTTTTTTTTTATTTTTGCCATACTGTCTGGTGTTGCCTGGAATACCCTTAGAATCATTACATCATCAGTAATGACCTCCATTTTTTGAGCCTCTTATTTCTACCTCCCCAATATTAGGATGTAGCCATATTCACCACATCCAGTTTCTGCAGTGCGGGGACACAAGTCTAGTGCTTTCTGTACGCTAGTTAAGCATGCTATAATGAGCTTCATTCTCAGGCAGATGGTTATTATTATTTCTTGTAAAAAATTGGAATATTGAAAAAAAGAAAATTCTATAAGCTCATTAATCTTTTACGGTCCTTAGCATCCATCACTTCATGATGATTTCTGTTTTGATTGCACAATAACTCTGGATAGGTAGGCGGGCATTTTTATCTCTTTCTTTCAAGTTATAAAATTGAGGTACGGAGAGGTCAGAATCCAAGAAAATGAGGAAAATGAACAGGAAAGCCAAGGTCTCCTAATTTCCAAACCTAGGGCCTTGCATAAAGATGAGGGCAGTTCTCTGGGAGTTTTGAATGAGAATGTTATTGATGGCTTCAGGACAGAAGGGTTCTGATATATTTGGCTGTTGAATTGAACAGTGCATCCAGCACCATACTAAGCAATGTGAATTCAGGGATATAGGAGAAATCCTCAGAGCTTTGAGCATGAAGAGTTGAAACAGAAAAGAAGAAACAAGCTCAGGCTGGCTTCTAAGTTTGCAATCAGAAATGGCTAGAACAGCCACCTCATAACTGTGTGACTTTGAATAAAGGACAAAATACCCAAATAATTGTAAGATTATTTTGTGTAGAATGTTAGTCTCATTGCTTTCTATGTGCTAGGGGTTTGTATAAAAATTTCAGCATTTAATAATACAGGCTCCTTGCTTTAATCTGTCTACTGCAAAGTGAATCTTTAGCATCTGCCCTATACAGATCTTAAATGATGATTGAAGAAGTGTAGCATAAACAGATGCACAATGGAAACATTGAAGACACACAAAATTAGATTCTATTATAAATGTGTGTTACATAAATGCTGTAGACTATGACTTTAATAAAAGAGCAGGAAAGAAGGAAATGGAGCATTTTGACTTGTCAAACACGAAATGTTACTTTGTTCTGAAATATTGTAAGAGAACAGGAAAACATCTGCTTTATTTTTCTCTTCCTCTTCTTTAGAACAAACACCTAAGATTCCAAACTATTATGGACATTGTAGGTAATGGTGCTAGAAGGACAGTTTTTCGTTCTTTTGCATTCCCAGGTAAGACATGCATGTCTCTCCTCTCATTCAGTCTGGGGAATCAGGAAGAGGAAGAGGGTAGGCAGTGCTTCTTCAGGGAAGCTCAGGCTTCTGGCTTTCTCATTTTATCTCCTGTTTATGCAGAACAGTATTAGTTAGCTACCCCTGGGTCTTTTCCCCAGCAAAATCATATTTTGCTTTTTGTTCTGGTCTAATTTGTTGACAGAATGTGAACTCATGAGCATGCAAATTGTATAAATTGGTGATAAGATTGGAGAAATCCACAGGTCTCCCCTTAGGGCTTAAAATTAAATTCTGCTTCTACGTAGATTACTAGAGAATTTTCCATCAAGAACTGTCCATGAGATATGAGGAAATCTTGCCTTCAGTGCAGCCTTGCTATCCATTTCCTGTTTCCTCCTGTAGGTTAGTAAAACTCTGGGTATCACCTAAAGGAACAATAGCAATGTGTGTGCCTACATCAGTGTCTGTGTCTGCCTGTGTGTGTTCATGTGTGTCTGTATGTGAACGCCTGTGTATGTTCATGTATGCTTTGTGTTCCTGTGTGTGTGTGTGTGTGTGTGTGTGTGTGTGCCAGTAGGTGTCCATGTGGGCCTGTGTGTGCACTCCTGTGTGTGTGCCAAGCTTGTGTGTGTATGTGTGTTTTCTTGTGTGTTTTATTGTAACTGTGTGTGTGTTCACGTATGCTTTTGTGTGTATGTTTGTTTCTATTCAGTTGTGTGTGTTCATGGGTTTGAGTTTGTGTCTCTGTACGTAATGTGTTTATTTATATGTTTATGTGCCTGTGTGTTCATGTATACCTGTGTATGTTTGTGTGTATATAAAAGAGTGTGCATGTATGTGTGTGTTTATGCTGAGAGGTGAAAACTGTGGAGCCTTACTGATGCACCCTGGCCAACATAACTGACATTACAGTTCTTACAATGTCTGTCACAATTTGTGTTTCTTTCTTTTTCTTTTTATCCTCTTCACCTTCCACCTTCTTATACTTTTCTTTTTGGCGGGAAGACACCACTCGCATTCTACCTGACTGGTGCCAAACAGTGCCTCAGAATAAATCATTTGCTCCCTGAGCGGCCACTGGTAAACAATGAGCCCAGACTTATATACCAACTTGATACCTTCTGTACTATTTCTCTTCTTTATACACAGTTTCTTCTCTCAAGCCTCTAACTTGGCCAGCACTATTGTCCTAATAACAAATGTACTTTGTTAATTTTCCTAACATGAGAAACAATAAATGCAAGTATGACATTTGATTCAAGATCAAGCAAGTTTTAAAGTGTTGCATAAACTGAAAATAATCCAATATGAATCATGTCTTGGAAGAAAATATGTAACCCATCAGACACACTATGGCAAATTGATGAGTTCATCCATCAGTTCTCTTGTTTTCCTTACTATGCTATATGTAGTTGTGCATGACAGTCACAGAGCTGAGTTCTTGGAAAATAACCACGTATTAATTGGACACTTTTCTCACGGTGAAGAGAAGAAACATTACATATCAAAGCACTTACCGCTGCTTGCCGATGAGTGTTGGACAATATCCCATGAATCTTCACTTTGTCTTTCTCCATTTGGTCGATGTTCACCCACAGATCTCGGCTGGCAGAGTCCGTTGGGCCATAGATCCGAGATATGTAGTAATTGTGATCTGTGTCCTCCTGCGTTGGTATAGAATGATGAACATTAAGAACTGTCTCTACTAATTTTATTTTTAAGAGATTTTCTGTAATTAAAGATTCCAGTGATCTCTAATCTAGCAAATGGTTTAAGGAGAGTCATAGAGAAATGAAAATGAAATGAAAATTAAATATGTAAAATAAGTTATCTTCCTTAGAAAGACAACAGTTAAATACAAAAAACTTACAATCAAATTTATATTCTGTGTACTATGCATTTCTTTTTTGTGATAGTAATAGTAGACACTTAACTGCTGACAAGACAAAAACATCTGATTTAGAAATATTTAGTGAAGATCTGAGCTATAATTACATTGAGCAACAACAAAATTAATTTATTCTTTAAAAACACTATATTTGGGACTGAATTTAGTTAATAATACTAGAAATTCAGATAACTGCCTAATTTGGGTTATTTAAACCTACTTTTATTTGATTTCTCATTATGGGTCTCATTACAGTATTTTTACAGTGAGATTTTATTTATTTCTCATGCTTTGTGAATGTTTTAAAAGCATATGGCAGTTGGATAATGCAGATCGTATACAAAATGCAACGATGTCTATGAGGGGCTTGGGGATGGCTCCTCCAAGGATAAGTAAGCATTTGAAAGAAAGCATGGCAATCTCTGTTTGGGTCTCAATTATCCAATAAAAGCCAGCCATGTCACATGCATCATTTTAAGAGATATTTAATTTCATGTTTAATTATATGCATTTATATTCACTTTTTATATTATTTTGTCTGACATTTAGGTGAATATGTGCAAAGTGAATAGAGAAGATTGTCTTTGATTTGGGCGATAATGCTTTGGAAGTGAATTCTGCCTAAAATATTTATTATCAATGTATTTCTAGAATAAAACTGAAGTACCAAGCCATTCAGTCAAAACCAGAATCTCATGTATGTCTTCACAGATCACCAGGTCAATGTCTACAGGAACTGATTATAGAATGGATAAAGATGCTCAAGCCTAACCAATATTCAAGGGGATTTTGCATAATTCTTAAAAGAAATAATACAATTCAACACAAAAATATTGAAGAGAATGGATGTAAACCACAAATTGAGTTTTTACTTAATAAAATTTGTAAGAAAAATTCTAGTTAAGTTTTGGGTACAAGAAACTTCTGCAGGGATAGAAGAATAGAGGAGACTAAGGACATGGGAATGAGATGCTCTAAAGCTAGGATGTTGGGCAGCCTTGTGAATTTCCAGGTCTTTCTTTTACAGCATCATGACAAAATGCATGAGGACCACAACATTGTGATGTGTCTCCTAGTATCTGCTGCTCTCCCACGGGGACCTCTTCTCAAGAAGGAGAATGAGCCATGCTATTTTATCAGCCACAAAAATCAGCGAACAAGTGTGAGCGCCAGTGAAAGATGGACCATTGACAAGGCATTTAGTAGTTCAGAGGATGTAAGGTCCTTTATTCTGCTTATGGGATATCTATGTGAGTTTTGATACAGTTGCCATTTTGGCATCCTGGGGAGACTGCTGATAATAAAAGTAACACACAGATAGAAGGACAAAATGGCAAACACTAACGGAGAAGCTATCTCTAGGCTATGTTTATCTGCATGTGATTATCTGAAGGTACTTGTTCAACTGCTTTTTATCATACTTCACCTTAATAGAGGAATGCTGACTTAAGAAGCATGGCTCTTATTCATAATAAAACTTAAACAAGACAGAAAAAATGATTTTAAAGACCTTTTAGGTCTTGGTGACAAACACATACTCAATTCTTGCATTCTACGGAGTCACAGAGCAAAAATGGAGCCTTATGTAACTTGCCAAAAGGCATCAGGTCTGAAGAGCAAATAATGTTAACTTTTTTAGTTTTAGTGAATATTAGAAAAGATGGTTTTAAAGAAAATACTCAGTGAATGATAATTTGTTACAAGTTTATTATAAACTGTAATAAGCTGAGTAAAACTAAGGTTTACAATACAATAAGCATGCTGTGTAACTAATTATATGATGTTGTGAAATTCATTTGAAATTAGTAATTCATAAAGTTTCACCAATTAAGAATAGAGTTCAGTATAAAGATAGAAGTCAACATTTAAAAGGATTGTTTTTCTCCTTAATCTCTGTAATTATTTAAGCAAATAATTTTTGTTATCATGATTAATAACAATGTAACAAGATAATGAATTATCTGAAAACTTACACACAACTTTGTAATATATATATATATGTATATATATACACATATATATGTATATATATAAAGTATATAGCCACTGATGGGGCTATGTGAGACCATGCCTTTAATTTTCAGCTAAGTTAGAATTTTTCAAAACAATATCAGGTCCTGAAAACACTGAAGTTAAGCTAAAGACTTGGTACTGACTTCTATAGCTCAATTTTGCCAAGTTGTCATGGCAACTTTTATTCAAAGATAAAAGCAATTTATTGTTTACCTAGGAAAGTAGACACACAAATTGTTAAACCCCAGAGAGGCATTTGTCTCAGGCACTCAGTTTAGCTATAAAATAGGTGTCTCAAAAATGTGAGATTTTAGCATCAATAAATTATTCAAACTACTTTTTGTCATTTTTAGGCATAATGACTCTTAGAGAGTTATTGAAAGTCACTTTGGGCACAAAGATTTTTATTTTCTCTTCTAAAGAAAAACTATTTCTAGTACCAGAGACAATAAAGCAAAGCACTACTGTGATGTGACTACTTGCCAATTCATTTAGGAAGGCAACTGTTACTGAAAGTAGATGGCTCAGTGGGTGACTCCAAATGCTATAAACTCAGGTTGTCAACAACTGCCTGCAAATCCACAGCTGTAGGGCAACATAAGGCATCCTCCAAAACATGCAGAGGATAGCTCACCATAGCTACAGGCATCCTGCAAGAATCTCAACCACCCAACCTCAATGTTTACTTCTGCCATGGATGTTAAGCAATATCACTACAGACAGTATTTATGGATTATGCATATTTCTAGATGCAGCAATGACATCTGGATATCCAGCGTATTTTGTTGAGAACTGCAAGAAATTGAGAACTTATTGCATAGCCAACCATGTGTTAAGAATTTGATATCTGGATTCATTTAAATAATCATGGTTTCCAGGTAAGTCATTTAGCGCTAAACATAAGGCTACCACATAAATATTAGTCTATAATAGATATGATTGTAATGTTCTTTACACATGTGGAAGTGTATTTTATTCTTTTAAGAATGCTTTAACATATGATTATTATTTATTCATACATGAAGTTATTTTAAATACTATGTGTGCAAGTCATGCTTTCAAGAAATAAATTTAACAAATGAACAACAGGCTAGTTCTCTGTGTTTAATAAGAAAGTAAAGGGTATGATAAAATTACAAAGCTGAAGGAAGAGCCTAGTGAGAGGATTAAAAGAGAAAAACCTTGTGAGAAAGGTAAGAGCAGGCAACCTTTGCCCACACAGCCTTGCCTTGGGAAACGAAGAGCACAGCGCTCTAGGACACATGCACTGGGATAAACATTGCTGGCCCCGCTGCAAAATTTTTATGTTATGATTCAACTCCCAGCATACTTATAATTTTCTAGAGGGTCTTAATGTGGGTGGTTAAGTTTAACAATGCCATAATTGTGGAAAGTGCACAAGATGGATACACATAAGAGGAGGCATGAATATTTTCCCCTCCCTCTTCTGGCTGCTTCCTTCCACACCTCTTCTCATCCCTCGATCTCTTCTTCTATTCTCCTTTCCCTCATTTTCTCTCCTTCTTTGGGAAAAGTCCACAGAATTTGCAACAAAACTATATACTGTGAATTTTTCTGTGATAATTTCTCCCCTCTTCTCTTCCTCGGCACACATTTGCTAGAACCCACTAAATAGCTTAGGATAGCCGAGACCTCATGGCAACCTGCTAAGTGCTAGCTTTATCATTATAGGTGTGAATCACGGCATTTGGCTCAAAGAGCAATTGTATAAGTATCCAAAGCAGACAAGTCAGATTATAAAACAGTAAGAAAGCATTGGATAATCTAACACCATCGTAACATTCCATGGAAACAGCATCTATAGAACCTTGGAAAATGAACTTGTGACTCACATTTTTTCCTCTACCATGTTATGTTTTAAATACAAGGTAGTATCTTTCTAATACATGTAGATATAGAGAAAATATATCAGCAATGTGAAATTCTGAAACATGTAATGCCTACTTTCATATCAAACAGGGGGTAATTAAACTGCCCATGACAGCGATTCCAGTGAGCAGTTAGCTGTGTGAAGGCTTGGTAATGAGTAGGCATGCAGAAGCTATGGCCAGGGTTTGATGCTGAGTACTGACTCTGTCACAAGAACACTTCAAAAAAGGTCACATGTGGTCTCTAAAATTATAAGCAGGCATATAATTTCTTTCCATCATGAATATATAATAATAATTTTCAAATTGTTATGTACTGACTGTGAAATGCCCCTCACAGGCTCATGTCTAGAATACATGTTCTCCAGCTCATCGCACTATTTGGTAAGCTTGTGGAACCTTTAGGAGATGAAGCTTAAATGAAGGAAGGAAGTCTCTATGGGCAGCCCTGTGTCCTGTTTTTTCTGCTGCTTCCTGAGCCACTGGGATGGAACGGTCTCTTCCACATGACCCTGCCCCATGAACAGAGATGCCCTGCCATTCCTTCACTGTTGAAATGAATTCATGTTCTACAAAACAATGACCCAAATAAGCTTTTCCATGGGTTGTTTCTGTTTCTGTTAGGCATTGTGATCAAGCAATAATTAGTATATTAACATGATTAGCCTGTGATTCATAGCTGTTAATTAATAGATGAACCTGAAATCAGAGAAACACCCGGTAAAAAATTTAACTTTTTGTAAGGTCACCATTAGAGGCAGAAATCTGAAACGGAATATTTATTGTTGCATGCATGTCACCAAAGGCCAGTAGAAAAATATTAAACTCATTACTTTCCTCAATAATATGCTCATGGACATCTACATTTTATAAAATTACATTTACCTAAGTGTGAATTTGAATTTTTAGTTACCTCCTTTCCTGTCTGATTATACATGTTTATTTATGTATGTATATAGATACATCTATAATTAATATATGTTATCTCTGTAGAATATATTAAACATATATTAAACATTATTGAGCCCTACATTTTTCTCTGCTTTCCTCCTTGCCTATCCCCGCCCCTTCACCCCTCTCCCAAGGTTTCCATATTCTCAATTTACTCAGGAAATCTTGTCCTTTTCCACATCCCATGTAGATTAGATCCATGTATATCTCTCTTAGGGTCCTCATTGTTGTCTAGGCTCTCTGGGATCATGGTTTGTAGGCTGGTTTTCCTTTGCTTTATGTCTAAAAGCCCCTTATAAATGAGTACATATGATATTTGTTTTTCTTGGCCTGGGTTACTTCACTCAAAATGATGTTTTCTATTTCCATCAATTTGCCTGCAAAATTCAAGATGTAGTTTTTTTTTGTTTCTTTGTTTGTTTTAATAGTAGATGCTTTATAAACTTCCTAATGAACAATTCTTAACACATTAAGGCACTCAACAACAGAATTGCAAGGTCAAAAACTTGAATTATTTTAGGGTAAAGTTGATGTATAGATTTGAAATAAATATTTTCTTTAAGATTTAACTTCTTTGACTTATATAAAATTCAATATTTTGTACTATGAATGGCAAATTATTTAGCATTAAAAGAAATGTAAGAAAATATTCATTTTATCAAATATTAAAAGACTGACCTTTGAACTTTCATAATTACTAATGTCACCACCATTTTATATGTTTCTTGTTTTCTACTTATTTATGTAGAAATTGCTTCATGTTCCTAAGGCAGGTCACACTGTTAAAGAGACGTGTTGAAAGCAACTGTGGAAGTGAATATTTAAGAATTACTAAAGGACACTCAGATCTTATAGTTTTGTTTTTTATAATTTTACAATCCAGCAAGTGTTATACTTTAAGGAAGTACTCGTGTTTCTATAAGTAATCATCCAGTATACCTTGCTTCTTTATTTCCAAGATACGTTTCAAAATTTTCGGAGAGAATCTGGTCTACTGGCTGGAGAATGTCAGCTACATTCTGACATCCATGGGCAGGGGTTTGGCGGGTACCCAAAAACTTGAAGAAAGGAAGCATGAGGTGTGCCCAAAGGCATCAAACTAGCAGGCTGCTAGCAGAACTCGATTTCTCCTGGGTTTAACCTCTACTGATCTCCCACACAGTACTGTGGTCACTTATCTATTCCATCCACATTAATGTTAACACTCATGTACACTGAGTTTACCACACAGCCACACCCTTCAGGCAGGGTCATACATAGGATGAAAAGTTAGAGTCTACAGTAGCCGTCACTACATGGTATATGACAGAGTAGATCGCGCAGAAAGAGATGCGGATAAAGACCACACCACACTCCTTCTTTTCCAATCTCGTCATAAGAAAAGGTTGTGTAGGGGCAGGCCTGAGAAGATGAATTTGTCTCTAAGCATCATTACAACTTCTAGATTTACTCTGAGTGCTCTTCAGCAAAGTTCCTAAAATTGTTTGGATGTGAGAAAAACAGGAAGTGATGGGTAGATGTAGGGTAGAACACTCAGTCTGATTTACATCATTCTTTTGGAAAGAAAGGAAAGTGTGTAGTTTGCATGACCAGGAAATTAGCAAGCTATAATTAGTACCACCTCCATTTCAGCAGCTGAATAATCATCCTTCTTAATAAGCTGTAATTGGCCTCACAACTGGCACAAAGTCATGGAATTCTTGCACTGGATATTATGGTATGTTATTCATCATTTGTGAGAACTCAATACATTATGGGTCCCTACGTATAAACGCACAGCCATTTTCAAATGTGCTGGGTAACTGTCATTAGTAAAATGAGTATTCATTTCAGAGTACACTGTATTTCTCTGTAATTCTTGGTGCAGTGTATTTTTTCAGGCAACTACAAATAAACAATAAGTACGTAAAGAGGTTCAAAATGTTACAATAAAAAATCATATTTTAAAAGGATCTTGGGCTAGGTTTAGTGTTTGTACTGTCTTTATACTGTTTTAGCTAGCCTGGGACACCATAACAAAATGCCCTAGAATAGAATATTCTCAACACAACGTGAATGTGATGTAAATATATTATATCACCAAAGAAATAATGACACCAAGTCCATGCTTGTTCCCATGTACTATCCTCTCCCCTGCCCTCCCTGCACCTTCCCTTCCCTTCCCTGATGTGTCCCTGCTTCCATGTAGTCTCTTTTCCCCTTTTTATCTGCCATCCTCTCACTCCACTTCTTTAAACATTTTGTCCCTTCTCACAGACCCCTTTCCAGCTGCCTGGCTTCTACCCATACCTGCACTATTTGGCTATGCATAGTTAACATTTAGAAGCCAAGATCTGCGCAGGAGAGAAAACATGTTGCTTGTCTTTCTTAAGTTTTCTCAGTTAATATGCTATTTTCTGATCCCATCCATCTTCCTGTGAATTTGGCTTTATTTTGTTTTGTGGTTAAAGGCTCCATGCTGATTTCCATAGCGACAACACAGTTTACACCACAAACAGGAATGAAGTCTTCCTGTCACATCATCAGCATTTGTTGCAGTATGTTCTTGAGAATAAACATTCCGAGAATCAAAGTAGTTTCTAGTTTGTATTTTTCCCATGATATCTAAGGATGTTGAATACCTTTGAGGTGCTGTCCTTTGCTCAGGTCCTTGGGGGGACTGCCTTTTTGTGAAGGGAGATGGAGGAGGGGGATAGATGAGAGTCAGGGGCAGGGAATGGGGGGGGAGGGAGAGGAAACTGTGGCTGTACGTAAAATAAATAAAAACAATGTTAATTAAATAAAATAATTTTTTTAAAAAAAATTGCTAGCCATTTGTACTTTTATGCGATGTGCTCATTAAATTCATTGGCCCATTTATTGATAGGCAGCAGTGGTGTGTGTATGTGTGCGTGTGTGCGTGTGTGCGTGTGTGTGTGTGTGTGTGTGTGTGTGTGTGTGTGTGCGTGTGTGTGTGTTTAGCTTTGCAGTTTTTTATCCTTGAAGTCTCCCATTCTGTGAGTGTCTTTTCACTCTATTGATAGCTTCTTTTGTAGTACAGAAACTTCAGAATTCCATATAGTCAAATTTGTTCATTCTTTGAACCAATTCTAGTACTATTAGATTCTGTTCAGATATTCCCTGCCTATCTGTGCAGCCTGAAGTATTCTACCTTTGTGTTCCCTTAGCAGTTTTGGCATTTGGGGTAATAAGTTAAGGTTTTTAAAATAGTTTTAATTGAGTTACTTTGTTCTGTTTTGTTTTGCATAATGATAGACATGGAACCTTTCTTATCTTTGTGCAGGCAGACACCCAGTTTTTCACCCCCATTTATTAAATGGTTGCCTTTTATTTTTAGTATATGCTTTTTTATCATCTTTGTCAATAATTATGTGTTCATTGCTCTGTGAGATTATCTCCTAGTGCCCTATTATGTTTCATTTCCTACCTATGTGCTTTGGGACAACTAGTATTCTTTCTTGCCACGATGGTTCAGTACTATAATTTTAGGTAACATGATACCTCTAGCTGTGTCTACTCTTAGAAATACATTTATTGTCTGAGCCCTTTTGTGTTACAATACTAATGTTGGGTTACTTTCTGTAGTTCTGATTTTTCACATCTCTTCAGGCTTAGAAATCCAAAGCAAAAGCTCTGACTAGCTTGGTTTCTTCCATAGGCCTCTTCCTGGCTGGTAAAGCATCACTCTCTCCCTCACAAAATGAAGGGCAAGTCTGGTGTGTCCTCTTTCTCCCTTGTGAAAGGAATATAAAAATAGGGTTTATCACCTTTATAACCCCATTGAACCATAATCATTCCCTAAATGCTTTGGATCCAAATACAGTCACATGGGATGTGAGGACTATAATGTATGAGCTTGAAGAGAAACATGATTCAATCTATAAAATATGTATATGGTTCCATTATTAAATTTGAATTTATAAAAAAGCTTCAGATGTATCACTTTTAAAAGAAATCATGTTATTTTCTAGATCTAATGAAAATTATCACTGAAGCTTTCTGATTCAGGAGGGTCTTTAGAAAGACCACAGCTGCCTGTCTTGATATAATTATTTCATGAAGGAGGGAGGGAGAAAGGGAGATTAAAATAAGTATCAATTGTAATTTTAAAAGTATTATGGAGAAAATGTACTGAAAAGCCACTACTAAAATTATAACCCAGTTAAAACTTTCATATAAGCATCAACCATGGGAAAGCTGTATGCTTTCTTCCAGCTGCTCAGAACTCAGCCAACATTCTGATTCTAAGTTCCCAGACTTTCCAGTTTGGAATTTCTGATGACAGATATATTAATGTACTTTTATGTTGTCAGATTTCCCCTGTGCTATTCTGTACTTAGTGACAGAAATACTTCTTTTTCTTCCATTTCTTACTGTCGCTGTACCTTCAAAAGCTCAGCCCCGTATGTTCATGCAGTGGCTAAGCAAACGTAGATCAATAGTGAGTGTGGCTGTAGAAGGAAGCTTGACACCACTCTCCAATTTGAGAGGCAGAGCTGACCCTTTCTTTATGTTTCCTTCCATGTCATTTTGCAAATAGCTTTCTGAGCCTCAATTTTCAGCACCATAAAATGGAAATTAGTTTAAAAGTAGTCAAAGATGCCGTGCTAGAGTGATACTACTTAGCATAAACATGAGAATGCAGGCTGGAAGTCAAGCTCTGTTATATACTTCATTGTTCAACCAAGAGGTCAGTCTTATATGCTCCCATTGTCAAACAGCCCAAGGCAACAGAAAGTTGTGGAGTCTACATCATTTTTCAGGAACATTTGCTGAAGCACAGAGTCTCAACTGTCAAGTTACAGTTCACACTAAACAAAGAAGCAGGGACTCATCTCTGTCAGCCACTACTGTGGGCTCTTGCTGGCTGATCCAGTTTTGATCCTTTGTTGAAAAACTAAGAATGTAGGTAAATCACAATTTATGACACCTGATCAGTAAGAGCAGCTAATGCCTATGGGTCCCTGATATCCAAAGCCTCTGGTTTGACATATAATATACATTACATATTTAGTAGTTGTAATAATTCTGTGAATTACATTCTCTTTTTAAAAAAGAAGAAGCTGAAGCTGGGACACGTGAACTAGCTCACATGGTGTCCCATCAGGATAGGGGCGGGAACATTCCTGTGGGGCCCTGAAGTCCATGTTCTTTCCATTCCACCAGACCTTTCAGATATCAAGCGTTTTTCACTACTTCAAAAAATTATTGCCCTTGTTCCAGTGGCCTCCATGAGCCTATTCATCAGCTCCGTTTGCCCGTCTTTCTGTTGATTAATTTCACTCGAGCCTCTGCAGGTAACCTACTGCTTTATCAAAGGAAATCTTTAAGAACAGAATCCTAATCCCACCACTTCTCTTGTCTAATGAGAGTTTCTTTCCCACCACTCCTCTTGTCTAATGAGCATTTCCCATCACTCTTAGAACAGAACCCAAGTCCTTCTCACAAACGAGACTGGAAGAACATCATCCCTCTACACTTGCCTCCTAGTCACGTTTCCCTGCCCAACTCCCACTTTGCGTTCATTAAAAATGGGTATTTTCCAGCATCTTACAGATGCTACTGTTCAATTCACTGGATGCAATAGGGATGAAAATCTCCCATTCCTGTTCTTTCTTTCTTTCTATCTATCATTCTTTTTCTTTCTTTACTTTTTCCTTTTACTGTATTTCTTTTCTTTTCTTTTTTCTTTTAGACAGTGTCCCCACTTCTGTCTCCCAAATGCTGGGAATAAAGGCATGTTCCATCTTTAGTCCTCATTACCTAATTTTCATTAATTTTCTTTAAAGCACATTATTGCAACACTTTTATTTTTATACTGTTATTTACTCTCAAATCTTAAAATCTTTCTCAATCAGCTTCAAGTCATTTGCCTTGTTTTAGTGATCAAACATTATAAGAATAATGACGAATACATTTTATCAACCTTTGATATAGCTGAAGTGTCCAACTTCTAAATCTTCTAGGCCATCTGTACATGCCTGTGTTGGGGCAACAAATATACCCTATATTTGGTGACTTAAGAAGGTGCTCCATTAATTCAGGACTCTGACCTTGTGGAATAGGCTCAGCCCAGCAGGCCACTGGGCTGAGTTCAGCAGAACCTCATTTGTGCTCACAGTGAGCACACATTTCTCTGCAGCCAGACAGCGCAGGGGCTGAGGCTAGTGGGTCTCAGATTGCTTTGGACACTTGTCTAGTGTATCTTTGTCTCCATCTTTGCCCTCATTCTTAAATAGGCTAGACTGGTTTATTCTAAGGTTACCGAAAAATACAAGAGATTAGATAACTAATCCTTAAGCCTCTTGAAGCATTGTTTAAAAGACATACATTATTTTGTCTCACTTATTTTGATATCATATTGCCTGCCCAGAGCTGACTGCTTCCACAGAAGGGACAATAACTTGACATAGGAAGAGCTTCAAAAATTTAATGTTATTGTGACCCATTATTCATTTTCCTGATCCTGAGCAGTTTGGTAATTGTAAATTCGAAACCCCTCTGCCGCCTGGGTTGAAGCTGCATTTTCACTTGGAGAGGAAACCTTTCTGTTAATATGCAGGGTAAAATCAATAGATTTTAGATAATCTCTTAAAGTGCTTCCCTTTGCTACACAGGCACTTTTAGCAATGCAAATCAACACACTGATTTCTAAATAAAAGTTTCAAAGCCAAGGTCAAGTGATCAATTGGTATAGAATCGCATCTCAGAGGAAGGAAAACCTTGGCAACTTTGTTAAATTCAGGTAGCTAATGCACAGGTTAAATAAGAGCAGAGCCTGAGGAGAGAATTTGGTCACTACCAGTCATTGAAAGGTAGAAATCAAAGAGAGCAACGAGCAAAGCCACAATATTTGGTCATTTTATTTATAAATTACCAGTGCTAGATTCAAATGAGTGTTTTTGTAATATTGTCTTGCTGACTTTGCAGAAGGACTCGCGAGTCTATAAAGCTGACATTTACATCTTGCAATAAAATTACAAGATAGCTAGACGAGCTTTTTTGTTTCAGTGCAGCCCAAGAAGCTTGCTTTACTTTTTGGTTCTGTCTTGCAAAATTACATGAAGAAAAGACCACTCTTCTTGGCTTCCCACTCTCCTAGCTACTAGTGAGAGGACCTCCCTGAAAAATGTATGCAGGTAAATGTTCAAATTAAGATCCTCTGGTTGAGGGGAATTTGTCAAGAGACTCATTTACTTACAAGCGTTTTTTTGAGGTGTCATTTTAATGAACAAGTGTTCTGGATGTGATGAATATGTATTGTGAGGTCTTCAGCTAGGAAGCATAAAAAATAGATGCTTATGATATATAGGCACTACTTTCCTGAACCCAAGAGTATACAATAGCATATGCTCTCAAATATTTCTCTTCCTAATTACCATGCACAATATACCGATGACAAACTAAGTATATAACACAAGGAGAAGAAATTCTTATTTTACTTTAGTGATTAGATAAACAAGAATCGAGGTAACAGTGGAATTTATTCTTAAAGACTGAATTGGAATTTAAAGTAGTCATCCTGGACACAGAGGCTGGTCTAAAAATAGGCGAATATACAAGGAAAATAGGGATGATCTCAGAACTAAATAGTAGTGTGACCAGAGTAGATTTGCAGAAATTACTCTGAATAATGCCTTGAGTGTCATTCCAGAAAGTCTGCACTTAATCCTATGGGGTAGGGAAAGAAAGGAAAAAAAAGGAAGAAAGGAAGGAAGGAAGAATGAAGGGAGAGAGGGAGGGAGAAAAAAAGGGGAAGCCTTTAGGGTAACAGATAAAGTCAATCTTCCAAGGAACGATTTAGAAAATAGGATGGAACATCAAAGGGCTGGGGTGGAGGGAGATCAGACATTGGTCTGGATGCTATTTCAATAGGTCAAGAATAAAGCCAAATAGCTCAAACTGGGTCACTTTATAAGAAAGGGAAAGAGGCCATTGTGGGAAAGGCTGTGGAAAATTCAAAAGGTTTTGCAGTCATGAGAGGAGAGTAGCATTCAAGACTGAGTTTGAAAGGTTTATTTAGTCAGTATAAACTGGTACAATCCAGAAAGTTCTGAGTAACTGATGCCAGTGGACATATTAAAGGAGAATTTGCTATATCTATATAAAATACTAAATGCTAAAAAACAAATCCAAGAAAATACATACCATTGTCTCCCCAACTCAGTACACACATAAATCACAGATAAAAGGGTTTATACTCCACCAGACTCATTGAAGAAGCTACTCCCATCCCTCTCCAAATAACACCTGCATTGCTATTTTCCTCTTCCTGCACACTGGAACAGATGTTCCAGGTGGGACAATGCCAAGAGCCGACAAATGCCTTCGAACTACAGCCACGGTTTGCAAATTTGTACACACAGAGAATCACCTAGAGGCATTTTAAAAATTCCAAAATTCATGCCATCTCACCAGATGGATTAAATAATCACCTGGGATAGGACACACTGCTGTGATCTAACATGCAGACAAGTTTTGGAATCTTTGAGCAAGAACAAGAACAAATACCACCAGTTAGCTGAAATTTCCAGGCTGGGGCTCAGAATGCTTTGTATGGAGCTGATCATGACTTTACCTACACTTTTTAGCAATATAGATACAATTTCAACTTATTTTTCTAGAATAATCAAAACTGTAGATTTTTCACTAGTGCCAGTATCAAGCAAGTACTGTGGGACAATGGCCTTTTATCCTGTCACTTGTATTATTTTTAATAAAACGCTGATTGGTCAGTAGCCAGGCAGGAAGTATAGGCAGGGTAAACAGGCAGGAAGTAGAGGCAGGGCAATGAAAATTCTGGTAAGAGGGAAGTTTCAGTCTGCAGTTGTGACCCAGCCACAGAGGAAACAAGATGTGACTGCCTCACCAAAAAAGGTACCAAGCAATGTGGCTAACACAAACATGAATTGGTGTAGGATGGTCTTTCTGTATTTCTGTTGCTTTCATTGGTTGAATAAAGTGATTGACTTGGCCTTTTGATAGGGCAGCCCTTAGGTGGGCGGAGTAGACAGAATGGAAGGCTGGGGAGAAGGGAAGTATGGCAGATGCTATGTTTCTCTGGCCTGAGATGGACGTAGGTTAGGATCTTTTCCGGTAAGCCATCACCCAGTGGTGATACACAGATTACCAGATATGGGTTAAAATAATATGTGAGAGTTAGCCAAGAAGAGGCTAGAGCTGATGGGCCAGGCAGTATTTAAATGAACACAGTTTGTGTGTAATTATTTTGGGTATAAGGTAGCCACGGTGAGACACAGCCCTCTGCGCCTCTTACAACAAAGAATCATGGGCTAATATAAGTTATAAGCATTAATAAGAAGTCTGAGCTACAAGGCCAACCAGTTTATGCTTAATGTAGACCTCTGTGTATTTCTTTGGGGCTGAGTGACTAAAGGAAGTTATTCTAGACAGAAAAAAATAAGAGTTCATCATGGCTTCTTGATAGTAGCACTTTCTCAAGTGGGCTCTGCTTGCTAGAAGCAAGTGCTCTCATTTAAGAGAGGCTTCCTGACTCAGCTTTAGCTGCAAAACCTTGCAGCTCTTTTAAGAAGTCTTGCCCTGAAACACTTTAATGGTGTTGATGAAAACCTGGCTGCATACTTTTTGGTGGTGGCAGGGACCATAAAATGCCATAGAGTTGTGGCAATAAACATGGCTATGGCCAGTACCTCTGCCATAAAGACAGACTCTCAGATAAAAGTTAAGGAATGGGCTGCATTCAGCTGTCAAAGCAATGGTTTTAATCCTAGCCATATCACTTAGCAAGTTAAAGACCCATGTGGTAGAAAAAGAGAGATAAGCAGCAAAGACAGACTCAAATGAAGAAAACCTTTAAATGGTTTAGAGTGTGCTTAAAAAAATATGTGAAGTCTTGGAACATAAAAGGAAAAGTACAATTGTCCTTAAAGCGAGGTGCTGGTCCACCCACTGAGACAGTGTGCTCACTCAGTCCTGCTGGAGTGAGACTGATGGAGCATATGGCCAAATCTGAGTCTCTGAATGTGGCTGTCAATGGGGGCAGACTGAGTAGCCATCGATAATGGCACTGTGACCTATCTTCTCTGCATGATTAGGCTTTTTGGGAACCCAGTCTATTTGGATGCACACCTTCTTGGGCCAGGATGGAGGGGGGAGGGCCTTGGACTTTCCACAGGGCAAGCTACCCTGCCCTCTCTTAAAGAAGCAGTGGGAGGGAGGAGGGGTGGTGGGAGAGTGGGGAGGGAGGTAGTAGGAGAGCAGGGGGTACTGGGATAAGGAGAGAAAGTATAAATTTTTGAATAAAAAATAAAAGAAAAAAAGAAAAAAGAGAGTAGTTGGGTGTGGTGGCATCTTTAATCCCAACACTTGGGAGGAAGAGGCAAACGGACCTCTGTGAGTTCAAGGTATGATGGTAGACACTTTTAATCCCTACACTTGGGAGACAGAGGCAGACAGATCTCTGTGAGTTCAAGGGGTGGTGGCACACACCTTTAATCCCAGCACTTGAGGGGCAGAGGCAGGTGGATCTCTGTGAGTTCAAGAACAACCTGGCCTACAGAGTGAATTTCAGGACAGCCTAAGATACACAGAGAATCCCTGTCTCAAAAAGCCAAACATTAAAAATAAAAGAAATAGAGGTTAAAATAAAGCCACATAAAGATGAAAAATACACAGAGAGTCTGGATACTGTATGTTATTATGTTCTCATTGAATTTTTTAATGTTGAGAAAGGAGCAACAGCTATTAAAAGATATTTGTTTATAAATGCTGCTGAATTAATCCAAGTTAAGTATTCTGAAAATACCTTAATTTTAAAATTGAAGTCAAAAGGTATGTTGCTTTGGAGAAGAGGTTTTGCTTTTGTTCCCACAGGAAATGAGAGGCTGTGGATTCATTCTAGGTTAAGAAAAATCAGGTTTGATCAAGGAAGAACCCCTGAAAAATCTCTGATAGGAGTGGATGGCCCAGTTATCTGAGTTCTATATCCAAAATGGAATTAAGACTGCTGCCTGGGATGATCAAGACTCACAAAATTTTCCAGTAAGAAAATAATTCTATATTTTCTTTAGGTCCCTGTAAGACTATCAGCATCCTTAATCAGTAGGAATTAGCCTAGAAAATTGCTCACATTCCCAAAATGGACTATTGATATTTTCCTTTGTTTAGAATGTTGGTACAAGTTGTTATGGATAATGGTCAGGAGAAAAGCTAAACAAAGGATATTAGATTCAGAGTTCATGTTTGTTTGGTTTTTTTTAAAGGGGAAAGTGCTGTGGGACAACTGTCTTTTATGCTGTCACTTGTATTATTTTTAATAAGATGATGATTTTGGCCAGTAGCCAGGCAGGAAGTATAGATGGGGTGACCAGCAGGAAGTAGAGGTGGGGCAATGAGAATTCTGGGAAGAGGGAAATTTCAGTCTGCTGTTGTAACCCAGCCACAGAGGAAGATGTGTCTGTCTCGCTAAAAAAGACACCAAGCCACATGGCTAACACAGACAAGAATCATGGGCTAATATAGGTTATAAGAGTTAATAAGATGCCTGAGCTACTGGGCCAACCAGTTTTTAATTAATGTAGACCTCTCTGTGTTTCTTTGGGACTGAATGACTGCAGGACCTGGTGGGACAGAAACCTCTGTCAACAGAATGAAGCTCAGTCAACAAGCCTGAGTTTTTCCAAACTACAGTCAACACATTCCCCTCACTGCCCCCAGAATTCCACAGAAATCAAAAAATGTTCTTGGAAATGATTATCATCCTTTGTTGAAACCAACCTTACTAAAGCAGGCTGTGAAAATATTTTTTCTAGGTTATTTGCTAATATTTCATACATTTTTTCTGTATATGTCCAAAGTGGTATAAGCATAGAACAACCCTATCAATTCTACTTTATATATCAGACAGAGCATCTGAATTACATCTGTGTTTTACCACTTTAATGATGTGGTACATTATTTTGATCTAGTTAAACACACATAAGATCTCATCCATGTACAAATATGTCTTTGTCCATTTTGGCTAGAATAACAGAACAGCACAAATTTGGTGAATTATAAGCTTAAGAAATTTATTTTTTCATAATTCTGTAGTCTGGGAGATTGAAGGTAGCAGATGTGAGATTCTTCTTACTGTGTTTTCATGTAGCACCAGGCAGGTAGGGTTAGGGTTAGGGTTAGGGTTAGGGTTAAACAGACTCTGAGAAATCTTTTCCCACCATCATTCAGCCATCCATAAAGGGGAACCCTTTGTGACTTAAACACTTCTCATCTTACCACTGTTGCATCAGGGATGAAGTTCTCAACATACGAACCAATGGCCACATTTGACTCCATGGAAAATAGTTTCCAAGATTTGGATACCTCTGCAGGGAAACATCTCATAGGCTAAATGACTATGACTGCCCTCCCCCAGAAACCACACTATTAATAAATGGCACCCAGTAGAAACTAGTTACAAACCATGTAAGATAAATAGCTGTATTTATCTTAATGCTGTTGCTGATTTGGAAATTTTAGCTGTTGTTGACATTTGCTCTTCTTCAATAGCCATTAGGCTTGTCTGTGTGTTGGCATTAGAGTTCATTTGAAATTTTGTTTTCGCTGAAGCATTACGACTCAAGTTCTGGATTTTTTAAATATTTTTTTCAGTGATAATGTCATACTTTTTCAGTTGCAAAACTTGAAATGGAACCTTTTTTATGAAAGGATACCATTTCCTTTACAGACAAAATGTGTAACCAAACTGATCCACTCAGTCTTATGTCAGCATTTGATGGCCTCTGGCAGGCATATGCAGAACAGGAATGTTCCTAGATAGTTGGGACTCAATTACCAACTAAACAAAATGCATTTTTCATTGTTCTAAGTAACAGAAAATATTCATGCAAGAAAATTTTATTTACAAATTATATTGTAAATAGGCAGGGCATGGTGAAATGCATCTGTAATGTAAGCATTTGGGAAGAGGAAGAATAAAAGGCCAGTATATACTATATATATAGGGAATTCAATATCTACCTGTGTTACATGTTATCTGACTCAAAAAAAGAAAGAAAAGAAAAGTCATACACACACACACACACACACACACACACACTCAGCCCCACTACAGCCACTAGAGTTTTGCATGAATGTTTTCTGTCTTTGTCAAAAAGGTATAAAATAAATTATGTACTTTATAATCACTCAATATCACTGGAGTTGCTTGTAAATATCAAACACAATGTCAAAATAAAAAACAAAAAAAAAACCAAAGTGGGAACTATTAATTGAAAGTTCTTGTACTGTATTTTGGAATGTATTTAAAAGTATGTGAAGTCTTGGAATTTAGAGGCGAATCAACTATTGCCACTTTTCTAAGCAGGCAATTAGCAACTTCTGAGAGAGAGAGAATTAGTCTTCCCCACGGAGGAGACTTTAATTTGTGACTCAATACCAAGTTGTCAGACCCAAAATCATATACAAAAATGCACCATTAAACAAACTTTGTAGTTTTTACTTTATTTATTCAATTGTGTGTGTGTGTGTGTAAATGTGGGCGTGCGTGCAAAACAACAATTAAGGAAAAATAGCCCAGGAGTTTGGGAGAAAGCAGAGAGAGACATGAAAGGGTTAAAGGTAGACAAGGAATGGAGAGAATAATGTGATTTTGCTTAATAAATTTAAGTAAACTTTGTGTAAAATCTGTCAGTTTCCATTTGCTCAGGGATTTCATCCTTGGTGTTAGTTTCATCTCATTAATTTGCAGTGTAAATAAAAGTTGCTTAGAATTTTTGTACAATTAATGAAAGTCATCATTGGTTACCAAAGTTCTAAATATTGTTTAATAGTGAAACATCAATAACAACCTAGAGAAGAAAATGTGAAAATAGTTGTACTAAAATTATGAGGGGATTTTTTTTTCTGGAAGGGACATTACTATTTCAGAGAATGAGGATGCGGAGGACATGGATATGAATGAGAAGAATGCACATGCTTAATTAGAGGACAAAGAATGGAATAAATCCTGCTCATAGCCAGGGAGAGAGGACGGGCATGGACGAACAGCACACACATGTTTTGGTCTAACTGTATAAAATGCAAAGTTGAATTCAGGTCTTTGCACTGGCCGTTTTGACTTGCTGGTTTTTAAGTAATCAGTCCAATATGTTGGACATAGTTTCTTCAATTCAGCCCACATTTGGACATGTTGTATAGCTGAGATTTTATATAACTGGAAATGGCCTAAAGATTTTACTGCAAGAATAATGCCAAAAATAATGTAGGAATGAATTCTTTAGCCAAGAATGGAAAAAATATAACAGAATGCTTTGCAACCTATAGGTAGAAATTCACTTTAGAATATCTTATTATTAAGAGTTTCTTGAAATTACTTATGGGTAAACATTTAAAGAATTTTTTTTGGTAATTGCCTACCTATAATCAACATTATTTATTTGGACCCACAAAAATGGGAGTGAAGTACAGTATCTGGGTAGCCACATTTTTTTTCAGATAGGCAAACAGATGCACAGCTCCTTTAAGAGGTAGTTTCCTGGTTTCTGCTGGACCCACAGAGGACTCTTTCGAGAGATCCTGCCACAGAGCACTTGAATGGGGATTGTGGGTAGCCGTCTACAAGCTGCCTGGTGGCAGTCATGTGATGCTTGGTGGTGGCACGGACCCACTGCATCCCCAGAGTTTGGACATTGAGCATGGTTTCCAGCTTTGGCAGTGAATGTATTTTTGCCATGTTGGAAAGTCAAATGGGGCAGGGCCAACAACCAAAGCCTTGACTTTGGCCCTAGTAAGACCCACTTAGCATTTTAAAAACTTTCCTGATCAAAAAATGATTACAGATACACATTTAAGACATATTCAACAAAAAGAAATCTCTAAACGGGCCATGTTTTTTTAAAAAAACACAGTGTGTTTTAAAAATGTGCATAGGCTTGAGAGAGAAAGGAGAATGGATAGCTGTGGTACAGGTATAAAGATTCACAAAGAAGTTGTCAAAGTATGTGTCTGGGGAACACGGGTAGAAATGCTCATATAGCCCTACTGCAATCTCTTCTGTAGTTAGTGGCCTCGGAGTGTCTCTGAGGATTTAATTATTCACAAGAAAAATGAGGGCCAGAGATTTTCTAATGCGCAAATCCCTACACATGACTTTCAGTGACCTCTGAACTCTGGCTTCAGCATTTAGAAGGGTCTTCTAACACATGCTTTAGCTCCAATCAATAACCTCTACGAAGGCATCACATTCTTTTGTATTTATAATTATACATTAATTTGTATTTTATTCTTATATTCACTAGATCATAAGCTTCAAGGAGACACGGTTTACATACCCCTTCTATACTTTAATGTCCTTGCAAGCAGCAATGATTCAGCATTGATTAAATAAAAAAATGCAAAATGGATAAATGAAATCTAAGGTACTTACTGTGTTATCTTTAAAAATATACCATGATCTCTGTTACCAAAAGATTAATTTAGATTTTTAATTTTATGTATATGTTGGGGGATATTATGGGCATAAGACGAATGTAGGTGCCCAAGCATACAGAAGACAGCATTGAATCCCCAGGAGTTAGAGTTAGAGGTGCTTGTGAGACAGCTGCCATTCACCCCCATCCCTATCTCTCCATTCTCACTCTGACTTCATAAACTTCAGTTAGTAAAGAGGCTTATGCAAGATATCACAAGAATAAACAAAAGGAAACCTCTAAATGTTTTACAGTGTGTTAAAAATATATACAAGCTTGAAAAAAAAGATAAAGTCCTTAAAATAAAAAGAGAAAAAGAGAGAGAGTAGTTGGGTGTGGTGGTACACACATTTAATCCCAACACTTGGGAGACAGAGGTAAACTGACCTCTGTGAATTCAAAGTGTGGTGACACACGTCTTTAATCCCAATCCCTAGAAGGTAGAGGTAGACAGATCTCAGTGAGTTCAAGGTGTGGTAACACATACCTTTAATCCCAGCACTTGGGAGGCAGAGACAGGCGGATCTTTGTGAGTTCGAGACCAGCCTGGTCTACAAGAGCTAGTTCCAGCGCAGGCTCCAAAGCTACAGAGAAACCCTGTCTCAAAAAACCAAAAAAAAAAAATGTAATTAAAATGTATTGTATGAAGTCCTCAAAAATTATACTATATAAAAATAGAATTTGGCTGACTCTCCTTCCTGCTATTTTCTCTATCCTTCTATATTCTCAATCCCCTGCTTCTCCTGCCTCTCTCTCAGAGAGTCCTGGCTATGTCCAGTCTGCTGGCCATGTTGGGTCGATGTCTTTCTCTGCTTTGGACTCTTTCAGAGACGTCTGGTTGTTCTCCCTATCACACATGCAATTAAAATCTTCACTTAATTATAAAAAAAAGAAGTTGATAGTTTTCAATCTTAGGGTTATGTAAGTACATACTCCATTAAAAATGGAAAAAGAACTTCCAGATTGATCTCTCTGCAAGGATTTAGTAGACAGGTATTTCTTGGCTCCCTAATAGGACAGTAAGAAATCCTTCATTCTCTTTGGAAAATCTGGGTGGCATGGATGAGTCTCTAATTAAGTGGTTACACAACCTAGCAGGGCCCAGCCTTTTCAGGAGACTTGAGCTCTCCCATCTACTCGGATCTTCAAGCATCCTCCTGCCCATCTACAAGCACTGGGATGCTAGCTTGGAACTAGGGAAGCTCAGTTAACACCCAGGTCAGGTCCCTTGAGAGTCACTGTGGCGGCGCCTGGTTTCCAGTCCCCACCCACATGGAGATTCAGTGAAGGGCTCCTCTGCTTTCTCCCACTCTTCCATTATCTTGTTCACTTTCTCTTTGAGCATTATACTATTTCAGTCTGTGCGTTCCCGAGAGTCAGACAGTTACAAAACAAAATGGGAGTAAAAGCAGTCACTTACAGACAAAAGGAGCAAAGCAGAGTAGAAGCCGAGGCTAATTGCTAAAGACAGGAGATGATGTATTCTCAGGGTTTTTATAAAGATAGTTTTGTGTACAAAATGTACCATATATTTTTTGTAAAGCAAATGAAAAATATATATGTTAATTTTTCCCAATTTTTTTTGCATGCCGCTTTCCTGTCTCCTGCTCTCCCCACTGTCTTTCCCTTTCTTTCTTTCTTTCTTTCTTTCTTTCTTTCTTTCTTTCTTTCTTTCTTTCTTTCTTNTTCTTTCTTTCTTTCTTTCTTTCTTTCTTTCTTTCTTCTCTCTCTCTCTCTCTCTCTCTCTCTCTCTCTCTCTCTCTCTCTCTCTCTCTCTCTCTCTCTCTTTCTCTCTCTCTGATAGAGATTGGACACAAAGCCTTGCACATATGTGGTTAATGGACTAAGAACTTTTCAAAAACGACAACTGATGAGCCACAAAGAGGAACCGCACATACCCAGCACATGTTAAACTGGCTCCTGTCATTCCAACACCACTAAATGAGGCAAAAGGTTTTGTCATTTGTAGCAAACTAATTTCAATCTCTAGTTAAATTCTCAGAGAATCTTTAGTAAACAATTACTGCTCTATGAAGCTTTCCGACACAAATTTCTTTGAAGGCAACTGTCAGGGGCCGAAGGGCAGCTTTTTTTGCAGAATTCTTTTGCCTTAGGCTTATGGTGGAAAATAGTTCATCTCAAAGAGCTTTTAAGAGGCAGTGACTGTGCAAAGATCTGTAGGAAAGGATTTCTTACTTGTAGGAGGTTTCTATCTGATCCTTGCCACTTATTTTGCACTTATTTTGCACTGATATATTTTTAAATTTATTCCATAAGTCGGTTCTAAATGTTTACTTGTAGTTTTCTGATTCAAATGTAATCTGCTGCTATGTTGATAATAAATAAATAAATTCAGTTTAAAAATAACAACATGGCATCTGATTAGTTGTCAGACACAGAATGATGACAAATCTTTCTTTATTAAAATGACATTTAAGAAGGAGAGAAATAATTCTGGGTCTCTCTTTTAACCAGGATCATTATTTTTCAAGAGACAAATGAACTGTTTTCATTTCTCAGGAAGGCTTGCAAATGTTCCTTATAAATATTTTCAAAAGATGAAGCTTTAAATTATCTAAATTTATGCTATTTTTAAATAACAACAGCAAATATTTAAACTTAAATAATAAATGCTGTATGAAACACTATAATCTAAGAATAAAGAGATTATAACTTATATTTATTCAATAAAAAATCTGAGAACCTAGTCACTATATTAGTCTCTGAAATTTATAAAATTTTCTATACTGTAACTCATTAAAATCCAAAAGTGAGGTCCATTGTTTTTAGGTGAAAAAAAATTCACTGCATAAGATATAGTCATCTTTAATTTGAAAGTACCTAAAATTTTTCTGTAAAGATAAAGTTAAGTGAAATATTTAAATTTAAAAAACAACTTACATTGTAAGGTTTTCAAGTTCTTTTGACTGCACAAAAATCTTTATTGTGAATCCAAAATAATAAAGACGGGTGATAGGTAGTGTGTAAAATGGAGGGAAATAATCTAAAAGATGAATATTCGTAGTCCCTGACACTTGGCTCCTTAAGTTTGTGATTCCATGAATACAGATTGCAGAAGGGTTAGGAAGAACTTCTCAAAGAGAAATCCCTTCAGCCATGTTTAATCCATTCATTCAGCTCAGGACAATGGATTCCAAATTATTTCTTCAATTTAGCAGCTCAGGCGGAAAATACCATATGGAATCAAAATAATCCATGATCCCCAAAGGCAGGGAGGTTCAATTATTCTAATGTTCAGATGGGCTCAGACTCCATGCATCCTTAGGGCATGGGCAGCATTTTCCTTGAAGGGAAATACAAAAAGAGAACTAGTAGAACATTTTCATTCTAAATGTTAGCAACCCATCTTGGACTTTGGGATATGTGATCCCTTTCTTGCCTAGCACAAAGTGACACAAGGACAAGTTACTGCATGAAATATTCAAAACAATGACTATTACTAGATACATGTCTATTGCTTTTGTAGAAATCAGATTCTAGCCAGTCATCTGTACTTTGGAAAGGACAGATGATGAAGAGCCCACTAAATACTTAGAAAAATATATTTTATATCATTTCTTAACAGGTAGGAATCAAACATTTACTAATATTAATTTATAATTAGAAAATTTTAAATTGCACATGTATAATAAATGTATGTCTTCCTATGTTACATATTTATCTATTTACTTTTAAGACACCATCACCATGTAGCTCTAATTGGTCTGGAATGAAAAAGATCTGCCTGACTAAGACTCCTGAATGCTTGGATTAAAGCTATGTATGTGAGTGAGTGTGCATGTGTGTGTGTAAGTTGTTTATTATTGTTTGCCTGCATATATGTGTGTGTGTGTATGTGTGTGTGTGTGTACCATGTGTGCAGTGTATGTGGAGCCCGGAAGAAGGCACTAGATCTCCTAGAAATAGAGTTAGAGATGGTTTGTTTGCCGTCATGTGCTGGGAACCAAATCCCAATCCTGTAGAAGAGCAGCAAGTGCTCATAAAGTTAAGCTCTCTCCCCTGAGCCCTCCTCCTATGTTTTAATGGCCCATATGGGGGCAGACTTAACAGGGCAGCAGTTCTCAAGCTGTGTGTCACAACCTCTATGGGGGCAAACAATCCTTTACATAAGGCCATCAGAAAACACAGATTTTATATTTTGTTTCACAATAGAAACAAAATTACAATTAGAAAGCAGCAATGAAAATAATTTTGTAGTTGGGAGTCACCATACCATCAGGAATTGTATTAAAGGGTTGCAGCATTAAGAAGGTGGGGAACCACTGTAATTGAGCTTACAACTCATTTACAGTGTTTGGTAGACATCAGGTTATTGTTATAGCAACCCATTCTTCACCAGACACTGGTATCATATATTTTGTTTTTCAATGAGTTGTTGACAAATCATTCGGTGCCAATAAAGGCTATCTATGGCCATCGGAGTTTCAAAACCAGCTCTTCAGTCACATATTTAAATGAATTTGCCGCAGTCAAAACTTTGTCCAACCTGCTGTGCCTGACTTGACAATGAAGGTTAACCTTTAGAATTGTCATTCTTTCCTGGGTTAGCTGCTTGTTCCAGGCTGAATTTTGCTCGTCTATTGTGGGGTGGAAATTAGCCTCATTTCTTCTACTGCATATTTCCAGAGATCGTACATTAAGGGACAATAAGGTTTGATTCAGTTTCTGCTGCTTTGGTGATGGGAAGAAATATGTAAACCTCTGATTGGATTCTATTCATTTTCTTTTTAGAATATTGATGATGACTTTTACTTTGCAAAGAATAAATATACTGAAAATAGTAAATCAGTCAGAGATAATATCTTCAATTATTGCTCATCCTCTAAAACGATAATGAGGATTAAAATAAGACATCATATATCTTGCTCAATTATGGAATATTCTTAGCTTGACATGTCAGCTCCTTATTGCAACCAAAATGGAAAAATATTCATAAATATCCTTCAAAGTGTTGAATGAAGTATAACTGGATTATTTACATGGTGCTTCACTGCTAATAATTGAATTTGTTTCTTGTAATATCATAGAAGTAATCTTTGGACCAGTTCACATAAGTTGTAAATTCATAAAGTTATTATGAATGCTGCTCCTATCATTTATTTTTAAAACTAGAATTAGATTTCAGTGTAGCAGAGATTCTTGCATCCTACAAGAACATAGAAAAATATATTTAATCTCAGCTTCTCCAGTACCATCCTGAGATTAATCATGAGAATATTGCATTGAGTGTTCTCATGCCAATCTCTTACCATTCATGAAGAGTCTACCAAGTTCTTTTTACTATCCTAAGTGCTGATACTAATTGGGAACTTCTATCAGATCACTATTAACCAGTAGACCCTAATCTCAGGGTTCCGATTTTGGCCCTATGTGTTAAAATGTCTACAAGAATCAGTCCCTTTGAAATGCTACAGTAAACATAATCTTTACCAACCTTTCCCACTCAAAAAAAAAAACTAGAGCGGAAACATTTCATATCAACTGATTCTTTTCTTTACAAAAATGTAAATAACCAGAGATCTATTCTTCTTGAATAGAAATATTGTCCTATTTGATTTATATAAGCATTAAAATAGCTGGAAGACTGGTAGTTAAGATCTATACATTCTGATGCTCTATTTTATCATTTCTTCAGAGAAACTATGCATCATAGGCTGGCCATTGAACTCACAATCCCCCTGACAGCCTCCCAGCTGCTGCGTTTGCAGAAAAGTGTCCCCAGACCCAGCTCTTGTCATGATGTTGCTGCCGAGTAGGATTACATGTCTTAAAATTACCTCACACTTGCATTCATTATTCTTATAATCAGACTACTAAAATAAAAAAGTGTATTTAGACATAAGAGATAGAGGGAGACTACGATTTTTGATTAGTTTAGTGTAATTTGATATGTGCTTCATATTGCAAATGTCATGCAGATTCTTACTACATCAAAATGACAAACTATGGAATTAAATCTTAAAGTAGGACATTTTCAAAAACTGGATTGATCTAGAAATTATTATAAGAGATAGTGCAGACTCATAAAGATAAATGAATGTGTATATGTGTCACTATTATTGCAAGTATAGGTTATGTGCCCACAAAGAAATATGAGAGAGAATAAAGAGGTTTTACGGAAGGTGAAGAAAGAAAATAGAACAATGTAACAAAAGTTAGAGCACAGAAAGGTCTAAGCTAGAATGGCAGAAGCAGGGAGAGAAGAGTTTTTACGTGGGATTCCCCTCCATTTGCTATGAATATGTTTTATTACCATTGGTTAATAAAGAAGCTGCTTTGGCCTATAGCAGAATATAGCCAGGCTGGAAGAGATATATAGAGAGAGTAGGTGGAGTAAGGGAGATGCCATGTAGTTGCTGAAGGAGAAAGATGCCAGTCGAACCATACCAGAAGGCCACCAGCCTCGTGGTAATTCACAGATTAATAGAAATGGGTTAATTCAAACTGTAAAAGCTAACTAGAAATATGCCTGAGTTGGGAATGGAGAGATGGCTCGAGAATTGAGAGCATTGGGTAGTCTTCCAGAGGTCCTGGGTTCAGTTTCCAGCACCCACATGGTGGCTCACAGCAATCTATAATGGGATCTTCTGCACCCTTCTGGCCTGCAGGCATATGTGCAGCTAGAACACTGTATCCATAAAAAATAAATAAATAAATAAGGTATTTTTAAAAAATCTCTAATAAATAACAAAATATTTAAAAAATGCCTGAGTCATTGGCTGAACTGTGTTATAATTAATATAGTTTCTGTGTGATTATTTGGGTCTGAGGAGCTGGGAAATGAACAAGCAGTCTTCGTTTACAGAGTTTTTAAAAGTTATGTTTGCAAATACTGAAACAAAATTTATTAGTTTCTGTGCCAATATTTAAAAAAAAAATAAAAAATTTTGAAATGACAAAATTATCTCGTTTTCCCATAAAAATCATCATCAAAGAAATCATCTCAATTTTCAGTTTAAGCTTTTGCAAGTAAATCCTTTTATATCAAAGAAATCATCTAGTTGTGGAGAGTAAAATACATAACATTCCAAACAATAACCATGTGCATAAATTACTAATAGGTAACCGTGCTCCTTAATCTTCGGTTAACTTGACAGAAGCTAGAATCATTTGGGAATAAGAACCCTTTACTGAGAAAATGCTACCACCAAATTTACCTGTATGCAAGTCTATCGGGAATTTTCTTGATTAATGATTGATGAGGGAGGGTCCAGCAGTGTCAGCCTTAAGCAAGTGATTAAATGGCCCTAGGTTATACAGGAACACAGGTTGAGCAGGCCCTAGGAAGTAAGCCTGGTGAGTAGGCTGTAGTTCCTACTTGCAAGTTCCTTCCCTCCCTGCCTCTCTGCACTGACTTCCCTCAGAGACAGATTTTTATCTGGAAGTATAGGATACAATTTAGCGTTTCCCCCTCTATTTATTCTGTGTCATGGTGCTTTATCGCAGCAGCAGAAACCTTAACAAAGATAGTAATATTTAAATAATGACATAGACAGTTTGGGAATGTGCTGTGGCAGAAGACCTGTTGACTTCCACTCCTACACGAACATATCACACACGCACTGACCATTGTGCTCTACGCTTTGCTCAGTCATGGAGTCTGAGCTGCACATGGCTGATATAACTGCTGCTGGCTGCCTCTGCCACGTCTACCATTATCCTTGTTGGTAAGCAATGGAACACAGCACCATCCTAGCACTTCTCTCTTTAACATTAACAGCTAGCTTATTTTGCAGCTCAAAGGCCTGTGTCCTGGCCTTAGCTGAACCACGTAGGACCTTGTTTGAAATGCAGATGATCAGGTCCAGCCTACTACAGAGAAATCAGAATGGGCAATGAACCCAATACTAAGGCGATCTCGCCATATGTTGAAGTTTCAGACACTGGCCTACCTGACAACTGATTTCTCAGTCACTGTGGGTCCTGAAACTGCACCTATCTGATTCCTAGGCCTTATTAGCTTTATTTACTGCTGTGTGAATATAATACTGCCTGGTGTTAGAAGGTCTATGAGGACACCCAGGGGAACGCATACCTGCTATGGCCACGGGGAAGCCATTTGGCCATGTTTGAGCTTCTCACACGCACACCTCCAACAGTCTGTATTTTAAAGAATTTCCCTGACTTTCCGGCAACAAAATGATTCCTCAATCTCCTTGCTGAATGGTGTAGCATCTGCTTCATGAAACTGAGTTATCTCCTAAGTAATGAGAATACTAGGAAATGCAAAGGACGCTGCTCAGTTCAGACATTATAAATCTTGGAGAAAATAGCACCTAAAATATAAAATTGAGAAAGGATATGCAAACAGACAATGGCTGGACCACATATCCCAGCCAAATTCTCATACCTTGCCTTGACCTCAGCCAAACTAGCATGCATGGTCAGAAACAGACACAGAGCTGAGAGTTTCTCTACTTTTTTGCCCCTGCCTTCAATAAAGCACCAACCATGGAAATGCAAATTATTCGAGTATTCACTTAAGATGATCTTTGTAATTAGTCCAATGGTCTCTCAACCATCAACCTCCACTCACTGAGTACTCATCTCAATTTTTCCAAAAATGTACATTTATTAGCAATAGTCCTATATCCCATGAAACGCTCTAGCCATAGGCACCGCTGAATCTACTTTGCTATGCAATTCTAACACTCATCTCCTGTAGACGTGGTTCCTTCTACCAGAAATACTCGTCTTACGTCTCACGGACAGCTTATAAACCAAGTGACTTCTTAATTTACCAACACCTTGTCTAAAGAGCCATTCCTGGGCAAAGCTGCTCTGTTAGCATTCTGATCTGTTATCCCAGAAGAATTCAGCATACCCTACTGCAAGCCCCACTGCAGTGTTCTTTTTCATAGATGTCACTTAGTATAGACATGATCTGGTCATGGCGGTTTGACCCTCCAGTCAGTGAATTCGCTGAGAGACAGTGCTGTGTTCTTCTATTGCTCCCAGCCCATGTTTGTCTATCTCATGAATAAATAGACTGATGACTTAGCTAGTATATTTTCAGGCAATTAAGCTTTTCTTCAAAATTTCTTTAAAATCCTTTTAGGAAAAAGGTATACAGTAAGAAGATGAGATAGGATATGTACAGTAGAGTTTAGGCATCTTTTTCTTTGTTTGTTTGTTTGTTTTTTGAGACAGGGTTTCTCTGTGTTGCATTGGAGCCTGTCCTGGAACTAGCTCCTGTAGACCAGGATGGCCTCGAACTCACAGAGATCTGCCTGCCTCTGCCTCTCGAGTGCTGGGCTTAAAGACAGATGCCACCACCGCCTGGCTGAGTTTAGGCATCTTATAAGGAAATAATGAACAATTAATTAAAATTGATTATCCAGAATATTTACTTACCTCGATCTGGGTGTTGTTGTCCTGGCCATCATCTAGTAGTAGGTCACTGAAGCCTCTGGGCTCTGGTGAGTCTTGGCCCATGCTCGCTCTGTTTGTGTCTACTGCCTTAAAAGGGTCCGAGTTTCTTTTCCATCTGTGGCTGTATGCTTGTGAGTCCACATCCACCCCATCGTCTCTTTGAGGGAAGGCCTTTGAAACATCATACTTCCAATCTGAAAGAGAAACAGCATGTTACCTCTAGGTGTGACTCATATACATAATACCTATTAGAGTAGAAAATATACTTCTGTTGATCATTAGAATCAGAAATGAACTTATCATAATGAAACCAAAGTACTTGCCATATTAGACAATCTGAGTGTTGAAGTTTAAACATGGAAATGTTTCCCCAGTTTCATATATAGGATGCTTGGTCCACAGACAGTTGGCACTAGAGCAGAGTCTTACTAGAGGAAGGAGGTGACTTGGGGTGTATCTTTGAAGGTTGTACTTTATCCGCAATTCCCTTCTTGCTTTCTGCTTCCTGACTACGATGGGATGAACAGCCTCTTAGCACACATGCCCCATCACCATGATGCTATATTCAAAGGCATGGGGAAACTTGCATGGGGAACCTCGGAACCAGGACTCAAACAAGTTAATCTTCATTTTTTGTTATTTTTTTATTGTTATTATTGTTTTGTTTTCCCATTTATTTGATTCCAAGTGACATAAGTATAAAAGATGTGCTGGATACTGTGCAACTTCAGAATATACTATAAAATGAACCAATGATTCCTGTGGTGATCTCTAGGGGGCCCTCAAAAAAACACCTCTATACAAATGCATATAACTTCCTTCTGCATGTACACACATAAACACACACATACACACACGAGAGAGAGAGAGAGAGAGAGAGAGAGAGAGAGAGAGAGAGAGAGGAGAGAAAGAACTGTTCTGAGAAAGCGAGTTAAAATCCTAAACTAAAGAATGAAAGACAGACAACTTCAGCTTATTTTAAAATAAATGGCATGATGAATGTGTGAGCTTATGCTGATTTACATAAGCTATACTAGGCTGCAAAGGCACAATGATGTGCTTGAATGGGTTAAACATAGTGGAATTTTCTTCCCATAAATGTGCTACCTTTTAGTTTACAAGCCAGACTTGGTTCACTGCTTGACTCATTTGATAAGCACCTCTCTCGGAGGAATCACAAACACGCTTGTTCATTTGCACTGTCCTCACCTTGGGAACTTGTCAGGGTGGTAAAGGATGACATTGACAGGCACTTACAGAAATGGATGGGACAGCAAGGAGATCAAATCACAAAGGTATTTCAAAGCCATCTGCAAGGACTGGCCCTGCTGACCCAGCTCCTCCTGTTACTACATGAGGGAAAATTAGATTTAATCATGACTCCTAGTCTTTCATTTCAGTAGGTCAGTAGGGGATACGATAACGCAAGGGTTGAAAATTCAGTTTCCAAGCAAGAGGAACAGCCTTCTACCCAAGCATTTCTTAAAGACAGGAATTGACACCCTTTATAACTGGTCTGGTATGGGTTCACAAAGGGCCAAGAGAACACTGATTTAATCATGGATGTGATGTTCCTCTCAATACAAGAACGTTTTGTAGAACCTAAAGGTGTTTAATGCAGGCTGTTATTGAGCTTAATGCAGAATCAGCAACTCATAACTTCAGAACCTATGCGCCACCACCACCACTATTTTTCAGAAACCACAATGGGTATACATGCCTTGGTTTCAACTCAGAAAGTTTCTGATAATCCTTCTAAACAAGATAAGGCAGTCTAGTTTCACTAAGACCTAAAAGATAATAATAAAGTCTGATGTGTTGATGGATGGAGTCTTAAGAGAAGCCTTATCTTGCAATAATAGCATCTCCATTGAACCCTTTGAAAAACCATAGGTACCAAATTCACCAAATTTCTACCAGGAGAAATCTTAGATCCAGAAAGAGGAAGGACTGTGCTCTTATCAGTGAACTGCACACCATTTACCATTTGTAAATGGCTGTACAGCTCCCCCAGTGACTCTGCATGCACTGAGCATTCGAGAATAACATCTAATTAGTGCTGTCAATTGCACTGTGGAAAATAAATGTTTGCAACACTCTGTCTCTGCCTGACATTTGACAATACTTCAGTGTTCACTGACTGAAGGAGTGAAGGAACGGACTACAGACTTTCTCTTTGGCATAAGAGTTATAGGCCCAGGCAGAAAGAAGATTCCAGGGATAAATGTTTTCTTATTTGTTTGCTGGTTATGGGTTCATGGTAATTTATAAAATTCTCTAGGTTTTTGTTACCCTGTATTTTAGGTCACATTGGACATAGCTGTTCTTGAAAGGCAAACATCTTTCTTTTCTTAAGGATGTGTCTGGCTCTAAGAACTATGGTACTAGGCGAAATTACACAAAGCAATCTGTTTGCCTCAATTGTATATCCACCCTCATTATTTAAAATATATGAGGCAGCTTACAACAAAGCTAAGCAATAAAATTTCCTAACAACCACAGACCTTCTGGCACAAAGCTTAGGTGAACCTCAGAGATGTCAATCTCTCTCTCAGGTAGGGTGGTGGGTCTCGGTGAGTTATGACAGTGGCAAGCTGTGCCAAGTCTGTCCTGGCCCTTCCTTTTTTCCTCTTTCACTCCCTTCTCCTTCCCTTCATCCCTTTCCTTCTTTCTTTTCAAATATTTTCATTTTTGTTGTCGGTGATAAAGGTTTGCCAAGATGTGCAGTCTGATCTGGGACTCTACCATCCTACTGCCTCAACTTTCCCAGTGTCTGGGAATACAGTTGCATGTCATGAAGCTCAGCCTCTTGGTTAAACAAGCTGGGGCCACTTCTCCGACATTAAGGTTACCAGTTCTCTTCTGGTATATCAGCATAAAACAACTCTCTCATGACCCGTCTCAGGACCACTAGCCTTTTTCTGAGACCCAGAATCCAGGCACAAAGAAGCAGGCAGAACGACTACCAGTTCAAAGGCTCTTTCATTGATTCTATTTCTCAACCGCTCTCAAATCCCCTTCATCATTCCTTTCAGTCATTTTACTCCAAAAAATCAATTCAAAAGAACTTCAGAACCTAGGAAAGATAATGTCCGTACTTCTCATTTAATATGAAAACTTATTAATATGTTAAGCATTTGTTTAGAACTCAAATTCACTCCTTTACAGGATTTGAGGGCAGTCGAAAGGGCAGACAGGTTCTTTGGGAAAACATTATTATATGATCCCATGACTTCTGAAGTCAGGGCTCTTGACAGTCTTGGCTTCATTTTTTTGTCAATATTTGGTAATATTTTCTGATTAAAAATAATCTTCTATTCATATTTTAAAAGTTAGTTTATTCATTGTGTATACTAGTTGGGTTCAATGTGATATATCACCCTTTGCTTCAGCATGCAGAGGCTCCATCACACAAACACAGTGATTGATCTACAGCCACACAGCATTGTTCTGGTAACTGCTTGCTCCTAATAGATTCCATTTCTGCAAAATAGTTAATTCTTTGCTCACTCTAATTGCATTTACAAAAAGTAAACAGACCCTCAGGAAGGCCAGAGAAGTTTTCTAATGGGAAAATTTGTGAGTTTGGGGTTTGGGATTACAAAAACCTGTTGGGTTGTCATTTTATACTGAATTTTATTTTCTCTGATAATATTACAAATAAGCAAGCATCTCAATCATGCATATAGAATGTATCACTCTAAGTCCATAATTCAGCGAGTAGATGACTCAAGATGGAAGTGTGACATAGGCTTAGGTGCTGATCCTGTTTAGGAATGTATTTTAGAGAAAATAACATAAATCAAAATGGATGTTTTATAGAAATGAAGGAAGGAAAATTGGAAAAGTTACAGTTGGGTTATCTACATTGTACTTACTTATCTGCATTTCACGGGCTTTCAAAATGCATACAAATGTCTTAAATTATTCTTTAAACTGACAACCAAACAGGTCATTTATTTGGAGACAAGGCAAAGAGAATGATGGGACACAATGTTTTCCTTCCCAGCTTCGTTGAAAGAATGCACAATGGGACAGACCTCTAAGCACTGTGCTCAGCAGACAGTCTGTGCTCTGTCTACTACATGCTAATTAAATCCCCATGGAAAACCTTAAAAGAGAATTCTTCAACATTCCTTGCTACTGTAATTACTCAGTTCATGGAAACATTAATTCTGTTTAATAACTTCCATTTGAATGTAAGGGGAGAAAGTTTTACAAACACGTCTTTCTAAACTGTTACATATAATAAGCAAATTGATATTAGTACATCTTTAGATAGTTGGATAGATTGAAGTAGCAGATATAGTGTTATTATTAGCTAAGGTATTTCATTATATTTCCAATAAGAAAACATCAAGACACCTCACAATGACTAGTCAACAATGACTGCATCCCTGGAAACAAAGGAAGATGCACTTTTCTTTCTTCCTTAAGTTGCATTTGTTGTGTACATTTTTTTCCTACAAGTATTCAATGAAACTGTCTTATACTAGGAAGTAAATAAAGCAAAGGTGAAAACATGGTACTGGAATGGATATATCTATTTTATGTCAGATCCTAACAAGTTTATTTCAGTGTCTTACAAGTAACTGACATTTGTGTATTGAAAGCATCTTAATCCCCTTTTCTTGACTACTGTACACAAATAATACTCATTACATATATTCCAAACCACCAGAAAGTAATTGCACAAAATTAGAATTCAACACAACTGTATCTATTAACATGTTTTCCGTTCTGTACTTTATATGTGTGAAGGCACGCACATGCTTGTGTGTATGTATTGCGGTGGGAAGTTGTGTGTGCTTGTGTGGGGGTGTGTGAGTAGAAGCCAGAAGCTGAAATTATCTTTATCAATTGCTCTTTGACTTATTTTCAAGGCAGATTCTCTCACTGAACCTGAGTTCACTGATTTGGCTAGACTGATTGGCCAGCAAGCCTTAGAGACCCTCCTGGCCAGAACTTCATAAGACTGGGATTACAGACATGAGCCACTGCATGCATCCTTCTTATGCAGGTACTGGGGACTGAAATCACGTGTCACACTCATTACTGACTGACTTGGCTATCTCAGCAATACCATTCTGTAATTTACAAGTGAACAAAGCCATCACAGTGGATTCTCTGAAGAAACATTCAGACGTTTTCCGGGAAGCATATTTACTGGCTGGAATCACCTGAGAAAGAATAAAAATCATTGGCTAAGGCAGACTGCCATGTTACTTTGATTCTCAATTTATTTCAGAACTGACTAGGAAACATGTATTAAAATAATTATATCCTTGGTTATGTCGATAATGAACTCACTGCTGCAGCTAATCTGGAGGTTTTGTGTTATTCAGCAAGGTAGCAACACAACATAAAGTTCACAGCATGTTTGATCGAGATGGTTCAAGACTTTTGAATGGGATCTAGCAGCCATATTTTATTTAAAGTCCTCAAGAGAGACGTTTTACCTCTGGACGTGCTGATGGCTCCTTACTATCCACCCCAGTGTAAAATACAAGCCTTTTGTCCCAGGTATTCCTCGTCCAATTCTCTCAATAACAATGTGTTTCTGTTCACACTATAGAGAACTTCTCAATGGCCTCTTTGCCAAATTACACGCCTTCTCTTAATGACAGTTAAATCCAACCCGAACCTTCAGAAAATCTTGTATGTCTCCCAGAAATTTCAGCTCAAAAATAGTCCTCATAAATGGACTGAGTTTTCTTCAAAGGTGAGTCTTTAAATTCTCCTATTATACCTCTACTTGAGAATGGCATTGCATAGGGAGGTGTTAGTACAGCCAGCCTGGCACTTGCTCTCTCCAGAAAAGATCTTGAGCATGCTGGGCACTTGGCTGTCCTCTGAAAACTTCCAGTCCCTGAAAGAATACATCGATGTTCTTAAATAACTTAGGTAAATTATTTATGCTCAACACCTGTCTTCCTGTTAGACATACTAGATTTGGGTATATGCTAGACAAATAGTAGCTATAGAAGCCGTTTTAAAAGAACCTTAAGAATTTCTATTGTCATAATTTGTCTATAAAATGTTTCTAGATGCTATTGTATTAAAGACTTAGTCAAAAATGTCAGCAAGGTTCAGGGGTGACTACTTCAGGTGACACTGATCTCAGTGGTGAACTAGACTATCAGTGGAGTCATAGTTGAATTGAGTATATAATCTAAATGGATGAAATAATTTACTATGAGTGTACCCTGGAGGACACAACTTGCCTATGAATGCTTGTAATATCTATCCCTCTCCATCACCCCCGTCTCATGTTGCTCTCATACTCTCACTCTCTTCCCTCCCTTCCTCATTCTTCCCTTCTTTTCTCAATATTTTTCTTCCTCTTTTCTTCTTTTCCTGATTCTAGACAACATGAGATGAACAGCTTTGCTCTACTATACTCTCTTCTGTGATATGTTGAATCCCCTCAAAATCAGAAATATTGGAGCCATACAGCCATAGACTATGCAACCTTTGAAACTATGAGTCAACATAAATGTTTCTCCTTTTATTATATCTTTTTCTGTGTTTCTGTCATTCAGGTGGAAATGTGACTAACTTAGGGAAATCATGAATGGCCTCCCTTGGTAGAGAACATTTTAAATGCCTTTACAATGTGTTGGTAGAGAAAAGAAGCAGTACTCGCTCACCCTGGTTTTCCCAGACACTACCCTGCGT